>JAQJVK010000006.1:61098105-61707172 GCA_035578135.1 Flexamia atlantica
ACTCCCTACAGCATTAGATGAAATATCAGTTAAGACCTCAGTAATATCTTTACATGAAAATTCCTTAAAACTAAAAGGTACACTAAAAATATCATAATCATTTCTCATATTTCTATAGTAACTCAACAAGTCTACATTAATGTCATTTTTTATCCCACAAAAATACTTATTTAGATCATCCAAATTAATAGCAGGATCAAATGATTGCTTTGGAGCTTTACCCGCTCCCTGAGATTTTAAAATATTCCATTTATCTTTGTTAGGCTTATCAGAAATTAACAATGCATTAAAATGGCGATTTCTTGCATCTCTTAATCTTCGTTTCAAATTATTTCTAGAGACTCTATAATTTTCCCAATTAGCTGTATTCTTTGTCTTAACATAACGCCTATATAAAATATCTCTATTTTTCATCAATGCTTTTAGCTCATCATCGAGCCAAGGGCATGGATTCCTCTTTTTCTTCACCCTTCTTTCTGGGATATATTTATTAAAAACTAAATCTAAATAATTATTCAAAATCTCTACTTTGTCATCAATGTTATCACACTCATATATTCTATTCCAATCATTTACTGAACACTCATATTTTAACTGATCAAGTTGTATGTTTTTAAAGTCCCTCACAACTATTACTTGCCTATTCAAATTTGACTTAACCTTTAAATTTAACTCAGAGAGAGAGAGAGAGAGAGAGAGAGAGAGAGAGAGAGAGAGAGAGAGAGAGACTCTCCGCGCTCTTAGCCTAGCCTCCGCCTCAGGAGAGAAGGCGAAGACGTCTGATGAGTTTGATGAAAGCTGAAATTTTGATAATTAATATCCTTTCAATTAATTGAATAGCTAAATACATAATTGACCTCTAACCGTGTGATATTCACCTCAACAGTCTGCTGGTGGACTCGGTCTGTATGGTGGGATGGACCAGGCTGTGAAGGACTGGGTTGGTGGAGCATAGATTGTTCAAGCTCGAGGTCTCTCGAAAGCTGGAGAAACCTCTCTCTCCAGTTTACCAACCAACCCGGGTGTCCACCGTTATCCTTAGTCTTAATTTCCATTTTAAAATCCTGGTTATTTAATAGGGTTGAGAAAATTATGGAAGAAGAGGGAGGGGACTCTCGGGAGGAGGATGAGGTAGTAGACGAATACGGTCCGAAAATATGTTTAGTTCGCCCCAACGTAAGATCAGATTCTGTCTGGAGCACTGATAGTTTTGAGTTTTTTCGTGGAGGGTGGAGTGAAACAAGTGAGGAGGAGGAGGAGGAGCAGGAATTGGAAGATGAAGAAGAGGACGATGACGAGGGAGTTTCCAATTGGAGATTACACGGTGGAGGTGGATGGAACGGCTGGAATACCTATTGATTGTGGTGAGTGAGGTCTTTGTTTTTTATACCCGTATGGAAGAGTATCATGGCCCTCGTCACGTTTACGTTTAGGTCCCGTGATCTTAAATCGCTTTGTTTCCAGGACAGTAACAACGTCCTTACTCTTTGTACGCCTGATCCTCATTTCTGAAACCTCGTGAACAGGGCTTTCAGCGGACAGGACCATTTCTTTGAGTTTTTGAAAATTTAAAGTTTTGCTTGTTTTCATATTTAATGTTAGACCCTTTATCTTCACAACACTTACGAGATTGGGACGAGTACCCTTATTCGAATAGATTATATAAGCATACGTCTTAGGACCACCGGACACGAACGCTACAATAAACGACCCCTCCCCATAGTCTTTCAATTCATCCGTCATTTCCCCGAGGTAGTCACCCGTAGGTACTTTGTACATACCTTTTTTGTACACATAAATTACACTATCTGTGTCATAATATAGTACCTGCAGTCCGAGGTTCTTAAGATATTCATAAAGTTTCAAACGAGCTTGTGCAGTTGTATAAGCTGCAATGGCGACATTGACTGTTCGCAAAGACTCCCCGACTCCCTCGATATTTTCCCAGTTTACGACAAGTGTCTCTTCATTTATGATCTGAACGGCATTGACCTGTACTACAGGGTTTGTTAGCATATGAAAAAAAGCTTCAGGATCCCTTATGATCGTAGCTTTACTCATGTTTTCACGTTGACCAAATTTTCCCCAAAAGCTGTTCAACATTAGCTTAGCTAGCGATCTTAACCCCCCGTTCTTAGTGATTTTTTCGGCTTCCAATTTTATTCCCTCATGTAAATAATAGTCGTCAATGTACTTGGCCTTATCTTCTGGAGTTTTACACCAATCTGGGTAACCAGACGCCTCCTGCTTGAGTTTCAAGAATTTATTTATTAACTCAGTAAAGAGACCCCCGCTTTCGAACGTTGCAACGTTATATTCCCAAAGTTCGAACATTTCGATTATCCCATACCCGTGCTCTACAGCGACTCTGATTTCATCCATAACCCACGTTCCACATAACGCCCTTTCCTCATCAGAATGTGTACAATCGTTTTCATTTAGTTCTTCTCCGCATTTTTTACATAATAAGAACATTAATTTCCCGTTCATTCTTGTAGGTAACACCGGATGATATAAGTCACGCGGAGGAAGTACTTTGCATTTCAATAAACCTTCAACACCGAGTCCTCTCTCTTTGATTGGCGCGTCTCCGATGTGAATGGTAGGGTGGCCTATAGGGTACTTTCCATATTTACATACATATGGATATAGCGAGCAAACATCCACATATCTAATCTCGTCACCTGATTCGCATTCGTAAAATGTTTTTGCGTTTCCTGTGCGCCCCCCAAAAAAGGCGTCGCGTGGTACAAGCGGGAGTGTGTTTAGTATAGGATGTGAATCTAGATATGTGAGGTTTTCTTTTTTCTTCAGTTTATAGAAATCACACTCCCACATTTGGACAATTTCATAATGAGTCTGCGAAAGTTTCTCAATTTTACTAATTGTTTTCTGGTGTCTATTGTTCAATGTGTCTGATGGGTCGTCCTTAAGACGCTTATCTCGTTTGTAAGGAAAACATTTAGTACACCCGTGAAAGTAACAACCGTGAAATTCATAAATTCTTTCACCGACAAATCCATCAACCTTAAAGCCCTCTACAACTACCTCGCGCTCTCTTCCAGCATGCTGGATTCTTACATCTCTTTGAATCTCCTCATACGTCATCCATTGGAGGGCTGCGGCTGATTGATTATCACGCAATCTATACCCGTTTTTGGGGATGAGTCCTATAGTGTCTGCTTTTAGAAAGTTTCTTCTGAAAGCTAAGTTGCATGCACTTGCTATTGTAACAGCTTCTAAAAATGGATCAACATTACATTGATCCAGGAGCATATTTCTAAATTTCAGACATGCTTGAGCTAAGATCTCTACATCTGATATGCAATATTCTAGAAGCTCTTTTTGAAAATCGAATGTATGGTTACTATTTACCTGTTCGTCGTACCACAGACAGAAATCCTCATATGTTTTTTCAAACATCACCTCGGGAGTGTAAAACTCTTTCGGAGGCATAGGTCCTTTGTATAGTCTTTATTACTAATAGTATTGAATAGATGTGGGAAATAACCTTTTTTCCTTTCCGGTGGGAGATCGAAAGCCTTGGGGAGTGCTGACAAAGGCATCGGAAAGTAATTTAGCGAATCGATAAACCTAACATTGTCTAGTTCGATCAACACAATTTTAGACCCTCTCATAATCAGATTTGGTGTGAATTTGGTGTTTTCCAATATATACTTTAGAATGAATTGGAAGTCAAACCCTTGTCCATTATGAGCGATTGCACAAATTTCTTTATGTTTTTTCCTTAATTCCATAACATAGGTCATAAATCCCTCAACAGGTGATTCTCTGAATACGCGCGTTCTATTTTCACAATCGTCGCATGGATCACTATTGATGCAACAGTGGCAGAACCGTTGTGATACACAAAGATTAACTTTGTGGACCTTTTTGTCCGGCTCTTTTTCGGATAAATTTTCATCCTGTCGCGTTTCAAAATCGAAAAATATGTAGAGAAAGTCTTTGGTTTTCGGTTCATTAGTGTTGATGGTCATATAACATTTATGGTTCGCGTCTTTAAAGTCTTTGCAAGTCTGACACCAGACTTCTCCACACACATGTACCGATTTATGCTTCTTAATCCAAATCAGTTTTTTACAATCTATGCATTTCTTTACCGACTTACAAATGAAATTCTGATGAGCAGAAAAGCATAGCTGAGATTTAAAATGCCTGTTACAGACGGGGCACAGCACTCCATGCTGCTCGGGTTTACACGGCGGTGACGTCGCAAGACAGCTGCTGCAAATTTCCTTATATCTGTGATCACCTACAGTATTGTATGGAGTGCGACATGCTTCACAGTAGTAACTACATGCAAAGGCACCGGTTAGGCTGAGTATTACATTGTAATGTCCCTCATTAAAAATGAGATTTATTTTATACTGAGCGTTTTCATTATTACCCGCATAGTAAACATCACGACCCCGACCTGTATAGTTGAAAACTGTAATATTGTATTTCTTTAGGTGCTCTTGAAATTTTTCTAGTTCCGGCACACCGCAACCCTCTGGTGGGATATCAACCCCCGCTTTTGTTACTAGCTTTTGAGCCCTGATCGATTGACGATTTCTCCTATTTCTTTTTATAACATCATACAAGGGGTCCTTTTTGGCATGGGCCTTAGCCACCACCAATGCTCTTGGAAGACACATATTGTCATCATTTTTAATGATGACAATACTTCGACGCTTTAAACATTCTTCTTCAAATGAGAATATAATCCAGATCTCATACGACCCTTTTTATTACCACCGCTCCCTACAGGAAGATTTACACGAGTACAGGTAATTTTAAATGTGTCAGGTGATTTGATAAGGTCATTATTGCTCTGAATTATGCCACCAAAGATTTCAAACAATAATTCAGCACTGACCTGATCAGCAGGTCTAAACGCAACATATCCAGGCTCGGACTGTTTAAGGTTTAAAACTTTGCAGGGTAAATCCGAGTTGATCACTTGGACCACAATCGTTTTTAGCGTTTTCAACTAATTCATCAAACCCCTGCTTGATCCAATCAAGCTCGTTTACATCTTCAGGTGGGGTGTTAAAACGAAATATTGTTTTCACCCCTGTAACCCTAAACCGCTTGACGTAAGTCTCGTCCGTATCTACTATTTCGATTACGGACATTTTAATTGGTTTAACACAAAGATCGGTTAATAGATAAACGAAGCCCTACAACACATTTAAAAAGCCGACCACAACAAGACACATTCAGCACACGTTGCAGTAGGTTAAATACACATCTAGGAATACCTAGAATTACAAATAGGCAACACTACTATTTACCGCTAAATACCGGCACACCCCTACTATTTTAACTCAATACATTTTTATATTATGATTCGCACTATGTATCTAACCTACAACACCACACTACTACTCGCTACCTAGATTGACGAATAGAAGACACTAATATTTTTACTGCTAAATAACAGCACACTCTACAACTATAACCAAAGTGAGAGCGTGATATGAAACTCACCGTAACAGCAGACACAGTAGACAGCAGGTTGGCACAATATGCAAGACTGATTCCGAGGTTCTAAAACATACGGCTTTTATCCCCCCGCTCAAAGGTCGTAGGGGGGTTCCCGCCAACCGTCACCATTTTCGTCTCTTTAACCCTGCCAAATGGCGGTTCATGGTCAATACAGAGTCAATTACACCAGTCATTAATATAGACCTCGGCTTCTATTGTCTCACAGTCATTACACTATATCATCATTTACAGTTGTTAGACATAGTTATTTCATCCCATATTTGAAGAAAACACCGACGAACTATCCGTATTTGGAATTGTTGTTATCGTCGGCACGCCAGACGTAGTTAGTTACAATCAAGCGAATCAAGCGCCCGCGCGGAGGCAGTTATCTATAGACGCGCCGTCGACAGTCGCGGCCCCGCGGCGGCTATTAATTAGAGCGCGCTCCCACATTGAAGTATTACAATCAAGCGCCCGCGCGGAGGCAGTTATTTATAGACGCGCCGACGACAGTCGCGACCACGCGGCGGCTATTAATTAGAGCGCGCTCCCACATTGAAGTACCCACTGACCCTCTGTTGACCGTTGAGACATTACGTGATAATTACACCAACGTGCGATCGTACATACACGACGCTACAACATCGAAAGAAATAATACAATATGTAGCTATATAGACAAAGTAATATAGTCGATGTAACAGGGAAATTCAGTTCACGTCCGTAATCGAAACCCCCGGTGACAGCAGTGTAAGGTAATTTTTTTTCAAAAACACCACCTTTAACGGGTCGATAATGCAGTCTAAGATTTTTCAAAAACACCGCCTGGTAGCGAACGATCGAACCACGCCGTAGGGTAAGGAACAGGTCGGCAACGCAGTGCAAACACCACCTAGTAGCGAACGAACGAACTACACCCCGCCGCATCGCCGGGGAAACGCGAGCTAAATTCGGTTCACCCTCTCATACACCGCTAAATCACTAAGACAGGACAACAGCGTCTTGGCCTAGTGGTTAGCGCGGAAGCACGCCAACTCAGAGACCCGGGTTCGAAACCCGGCCGCGGCAGTGTGAAATTTTTCACCACCTAGAACAATCGAACGACACCGTCCCATCGGCGGAAATACGTCCACGGGGGACGGGGGGCGGGGGCGGGGGCGCCTTCGAGGGCCGTCCAACACTGTCACCCTCTTCGCATTACCGCACCCCTCCTCCTTGTACGTCACTCTCCACAAAAAAAACAGCCAAAAAAAAGCGCCAACAATGGCGGCTGCGCGGGGAAAAAAAATGCGCGCCAACACCATGGGCGCCGCCATCTTGTCCGCAAAATCTGTCCGCATCCACCCTTAGTTCTACTGATAAGCTTTGAAAACTAAAACTGGCAGGCATTTTGAATCGTTTAATATATCACTTTTAGGATTGCAAACATGTATTCGGATTCCGTTGTATTCGGAGCCAGCCGCGTGGTCGCCCAACATTAACGTGAATGAAGTAGTTGCGCACTGATTCGCTCACAACTCTACGAGCTTAAATAGTTACTTATAGCGATGAACTTGCTATTATAACATGCCAGGTAGATGCGTTGTGTCTATGAGCAAAAGCAATTATTCTAGTTCTTCTAGGTGTTTCCGACTGATCCGCTTCAAAAACAGCAATGGATTAGCGCTATCCACAGTCATATTGGACACCTTCGCAGCATTCTCGCGTATGTATTAAGGCACTTAAACGAAAATGAGTTAATATATATGGAAAAATACAAGGATAAAGACGGTCAGTGGTATGAATTCAAAAGAGACAAGCCAGTTATAAGTGAGAATGCCGCGCAAGGACTACTTGCGAATTTATTCTCGTAACTTAGTGAACACAAACCAAGAGAACGACTCTTGAAGAAGAGAACAGGAAGCCAACGGGTTAAAAATATCAACAGCATGAATAAGAGGTTCGACTCGCGCAATAAAACGAAGAAAGCGAACCACATTTTTTATATAGCATTTATAAAAGAATTATGTTTTGATTTGTCTTGAATTCAGGAATTTGATATGAGTAATTCGGCTTGTCTTCGTTTCCCCTATATGTTTCTTCGGTATGGGGTCTGACATTACTGTCAGACATACTACCCTAAATATGTTACAAATTGATGTTGCGATTGCCTTCTTGACAAAGAGTTCTCTTTTTTGAGAGGCATACAGTAAAGTATTACAGTAAGATTTCTTTTCGGAAGGCTGAGGCTGATGATATTAACATCATTTTTTATATTAAAAAAATGGATTATAGAATCTACATTGGCATGCCGACGAAAAAGGTTGTACGCGCCCCGAGACTGAGCATATTGCTACTTTGGACAGAAATATGAATATTGCCCTGGACAACGGACTGGAAGCTGTCACTGAGGCTGTGTTGTCCTGTATGAAAATAGAGGAAACTGAAGATTACAACTTTAGATTAACACGTTGTGAACCACCTTGTGATTGAAAGCCCATAGTAAAAGTTAAGCCAGAAAATCATATTTTGATAGGTGTAGACTACCTCAGTAATAGATCTATAAGCGAAATTCAATGCTTTAAAAGGCCGTTCAATTGACCTTACATGCTTAAGAAATTCCGATTGCTTTTACTTTATTTAATGATCGATTTGCCCTCATCGGAGTCATAGCATACATCCCTGAACATTATGTAGGACACACGAGACACGTGAATGGGTCGTGGAAGGCTTATAACGACCTAGCTACATCAGTAACGACCGTTTCGGACAACACAAAGGTTTGTCCTCACCTTATATGTTATGTAAAGTTTTGATTGCGGTATCGGACAATGCGCCTGATACTCAAGGTGTTATCATAAATTAACTTAAATGGAAGCATTTTGGCTGCTTTGCGCACAATATAAATTTAGTAGTCCAACAATCTCTAGATGTTAATCCGAGCACCTTTATTAAAAAAAACTAAGGATGTGTACTGAAAAACTTTGACTTTATCCTTTTGCGGGTTAAAGCTGCGAGGGATGGTGGTCACCGTGTCTAGGTTGCCAATAACCTGCATGGCTTGGTTGGTACAACTAAAAAAAAGTTGGATGTCAAAGTGGTTAAAAAATATCAACAGCATGAATAAGAGGTTCGACTCGTGCAATAAAACGAAGAAAAGGAACCACATTACACACACACGCACTCACACGCACACACACACACACACACACACACACACACACACACATATGTATGTATATATTTTAAATAAACAAAAAGACCGACTTACAAATTAAATCGTGTAATATTTCGGTTTACGGCATCTTCAGACACTTTACAAAATAAACCTAAAATTAAAATTAAAATTAAAAATAAATATTTTGGTGATTATATGTTTTGTTCTCTTGATGTTATGTGTTGAATACAAGTAAAGATGAGTGTATAATCTTTATTTTACTTTCTATATTTTGTTGTATGTAAATGAATAAGGTCATTTATATTTTATCTAAGGTTGAGGCCATGTGGTGTTTTGAACGTGTTATTATTTGATGGGCTTGCTCTAAGCATCTCAACGATGGAACACTGAAGTTCTTTTTTAGCTGACGGATCGGTTTTACTTTACATGTTTCTTCGCTTCGAAACTTGATTTGTGGTCTAATCCGTGTAAAACCAAGGGCTTGGTCATATCATTGTGCCTGTAGTCAAATCGATGCCCAGTCATTCTGACTCTCAGGGTGTTCGACGTGGATCCTATATAGACTTTGGGGCATTTTTTGCATTGTATTTGATAAATTATATTTTTTGATTCACACGACAAACATCCCTGAATTCTGTAGTATTTTGATGTTGAACTACTTTTAAAAGTGACCGAATCTTCGATTTGTTTACATACCAGGCATCTTAGTTTTTCGCATGGATGTGAACCTGGTTTTCTATTT
This sequence comes from Flexamia atlantica, assembly GCA_035578135.1. NCBI lineage: Eukaryota > Metazoa > Arthropoda > Insecta > Hemiptera > Cicadellidae > Flexamia > Flexamia atlantica. Next base: position 61,107,497 of record JAQJVK010000006.1, read on the forward strand.
AATTCTTCATCAGTTGGAAGTTTTGGATGTGACAGTATCTCTTTTTACAGGAGACTAAAATTTACATGTGTTGTTTAAAATTATTTTTTGTGTCCTTGTTAATGTTCTAAAAGTTTGTGTTCTGTTAAACTACTGTCAAAGTAGTCTAACGGCACCCAAAACTTGTGTTTAAATTGTAAAAAGGCATTTTATATCTAATGAGCTCCTATTAAAATTTATTCTTATTAATTACTTTTCTGATTACTCTGGATGAAACTGCTTCAGTGTCTTAGTAGCTGAACTTTAAATACTTTCTGGCACGTTAATTAATTTTTCAAGGGTCACTCTGATTAAATTTTAGACTTTGAAAAGTTTCATTAATAGTGGAAAGTTGGTGTTTCTGTGGCACTCCTCATTAATGTTTTTTTTGGGTGATGAACATTTTATACCTGTGCTCGAGTGTTGCCAAAGTAACTCTTTTTCAAACAAAAGTTTAATTTTACTGGTTTGGAACCTTTTCTGGGAATGTGACACTTGCTCCACAGGGTCCCGGTGCGGACGCACCGCTACACCACCATCCATGTCAGGCGGGCCTCCAACCTGCCCAGCCACGGATGACGATATCTGGGGGATGCCACTACTCTTCCCCCCCCCCCTTCTTCACCTCTTCGAGTGGGGAAGGCAAGTGGGCTGCCGCCTGATCCAATGATCTATCTGTGATACCACTAACAGACTGTGATACACGTGACCGTTTTTTATATTTTTTATTTATTATTTATTGTAATGTTATTGTGCCGTTAACTGTTAAAGATACATTTATATTCCTGTTTGTTATTTAGTTTTAGGTTTTGCTCATTTGTCGACATGCAAGTTACCTTTTCTCAACGACTGAAGTCAGTATTAAATTGTAAAGTAGTCTGAAGTCACAACCTTTTGCAAGCTTTAATAATTTTTGTAAATTTAAATTTAAATAATTTCCTTTCTTGGCCTTCTGCCTTTCACTGGAGCTCAACATCATTGAAAATTAAATTGTTCTTGAATTTGTTGAGAAATGCTTGTTTGTTTGTTTTACCCCTTCCACACTCTTAGGAATTGTGAGCTCCCTTCACTCTGCAGTCGGGCGGTGCACTTCCCATCTTTTGGAGTAAACTCTATGCTGGGTGAGCGGTGGAGGGACCGGTTCAGTCGTTCATAGAATGTTTCATATTGTTTGGATATTTGAGACATAACCTAAAAAAAGAAAAATCTGTTTTAAAAAATTATTAGAGCCGAAGAAATTTAAATAGTGAGCTATATTATAGTTTTATAAAATAAACTAGGCCGATTTTGCTTAAATTTTGCAGATAAGTAGGCAGTAGCCTAGATTAACACATAAGCCTATTCATATTCCCAAAATCACCTCAGGCTACGTCCCATGGGCGTTTCTTTCAATTATACTTCATGATAATTCATTTGATTTTGGTAAATTTAAATTTGTTTCTATAGAAACTACTGTTATTTTTGGCTATTTACCAAGAATCTTGCGATTGAAGCCAAGAGCAGATGAATTTTATGAAACCAATTATGAAAGAGCAGATTAATTTTAAATTTTGCATTATCATTTCCACCAGCAAAATATACTTCTCTACCTTTACTGTCGTAGTTATATACAGTAATTTTAAAATCACTCAAATAGGCCTGACATTTTTCTAGTTCCGGAATTCCTGCACCATTCTCCGGGATCTCTACTCTCGCTTTTTGAATCAACATCTGGGCCCTGACTGTCTGTCTCTTAGCTTTGTCCTTTCTGATTGCATTATACTGAGGATCATTAGTGACTTTAGCTATAGCCACAACCAGAGCACGGGGAAGGCACAAATTATCTTTGTTATTAATTACTACATTCCCTCTCCTCCCATTACATTCTTCGACAAATGAATTGTAAAGACCTGGCCTCATTCTAATTTTTCCGCTGCCTACTGGAAGGTTAACGCGTGTACATTCAACTTTAAATGTATCAGTAGACTTTATAGATTCCGAATTACTCTGTACAATCCCTCCAATAATCTGCCACAATATGTCCTCATTAATTTCATTTACAGGGCGAAAAGTCACAAAACCAGGTTCCCTGGATTTTAGGTTAAGACTATGTAATGAAAAACCAAGCTGATCATTAACATCAGCTTGTTCTTTCATTTTATTTACAATATCAGCAAACCCTTGTTTTAACCAATCAATTTCACTGATTTCAGGAGGGGGATTAGTAAATTTAAAAATAACTTTTGTTCCATACAATCTAAATTTTTTTACATACGATTCTTCTTTTACAAACAATTGAACACGCTCAACTTTATCTACAGTATTATTTTGTTCCTCATCAGCGTTAACAACAGCCATTTCTTACAAAATAATATTTAATAATCACAAAAAAAGATAAAACAATACACAACTTGAGCTAAAATATCAATATTACAGTTAGATTATGCAATATCAGGCAGCAAAGTAACGCAGGGACATCTTACCAGCACAGGAGCAAGTAAGAGAATGAAGAGAGGGAAAATAATTATACTCCTCACATCTCTCGACCAATCAGAACAAAGACCACCTATTTATAACCAATCACAGGGCATGATATTTTAACCAATAATGAGGCTTCTTTTTTTCAGGTTACAACCAGCATAGAGTACACCTGTCTTGTTATTTTTAGCCATATATATATATATATATATATATATATATATATATATATATATATATATATATATATAACAACTATCAGAAGATACTTAATATTATTTTTACTGTTACAGAGGGCGCCATACCAGCTTTATGGTTTGACTAGGAAGAAACAAAAAAAGAAGAGAAGAAAGAAGAACATAGTACAAATATGTAATGTATATATATAATACAGTACTTATTTTACTATAATAATAGTTTTTATTTTTCACCTCTTCTTTACTTTTCACAATTAGCCACAGCTACCTCTACATTTATTATATCCTACAGTATATATACATACACTTTATATAGTAATAGATATAAATATAAGGTTTTATACTCTGTGTGGTTGGCTGCCCTGCTTGCGCGGGAATCATACCACCTTTTTTTCCATAATGGCCGCCACTTTTTTCCACTAGACTAGGGGGCGGGGCCTCAATCCCTCTCGACCAATCAGAAGCCTCCATTTCTTACAGGTCGAGGGGGAGGGGCGGGGCCTCAATCCCTATCGACCAATCAGAAGCCTCTATTTCTTACAGGGGGGAGTGGTGGGGGGAAAATCCTGCATTCTGATTGGGGGCCTATACCACTGGGAACCCTACTCTCCTGGTATAATTTGTTGTATAAGTATTAATTTTCAGTATATAATTTTGAAATATTCATGTTTAATTTTCATGTTTGGATAAATGTATTTTTTTACTTTGACAGTCTAATTTATTTCCTCCCTTTTATGTAAGGAATTATATACCAATATTTTGTAACTTTGTTTAGACCACTTTGTTTATACCTGACTTTGAAAAAGTATTCTGAATATTTTATTACAGATGTAAAAAAGGAAGTTACAAAGTGATAACTTATAATAAATTGAAATTATAGGTCAAATTTTACTCTAACTTTCATTATGTTTCTTAGTAAAGGTAATGCAATAAACAATTTTTATGCCTTTTACTACCTAGAAGTTTAAAATTCTTTGTGTTACAAAAATCTTAAAAAAGCTAAAAAAGTTTTTTTTTGTAAATGTGTGTTTTTATTCTACTAATGCTATGAGGATGATAAAAACCAGTAATAAGTTGTAGTTTCCTTACATTGTATGACTAATAATAATATGTTTGTACTTTTAAGTTTAATGTAAACAGAAATTTCTTTTTACAGTTAACGAAAACACAATTGAAATATTTAACCATATTAGTTTAAGAAAGAAACATTGCTAAATACTTATTAGTTGTTACAAATAAACATTAATGATTTTCTCTTGATGATCATATCTGCTGTTTGGAGTTAAAAAATGTATCTTATATGAGCATGTTGGTTTTCTTTAAGAAAAAGAGAATAAAGATGCGGACAGTAAAATACCGCAAACATGGTCCGAGACTGGAATGGCGGGAAGCGAATAGTTCACAGGATTTTTTTTTGACGTTCGATTCGGACTCCTCAAGCAACTAGTCTGGCTCGGTGCACCAGCTTCAACAAACACAATGTAAAACTGTTTTTTAATTAACTCAACATCGTTTGGAAAATATTAAAAGTGACCCCTGCGAGCATGAGGAACATTGACGAAATTGGGGTTACTACCTTCTAGCGGCCTGATCGTGTTGTCGCCAAATAGGGCGAGTGACTTTGGCAGAGAGAGGTTACGATTGCTTTTGCTGTCAGTGCGTTGTGTAATAGTGTACCTCCATTCCTCATCTTTCCGAGGGTCAACTTCAAGCCTCATTTGATCCGTAACGGCCCGGTTGGGTGTGATAGAGCAGCTCATATTTCGAGATGGATGACGGAGACAAACTTTGCCAAATATATGAAACATTTCGTCTGCCACGATTGCTGCTCAAAAGAACGCCCTCGCTTGGTTCTGATCGACAACCAAAGCTCACACTTGGGCTCTGAAGTTTTTGATTATTGCAAGGAAAACGGCATAACCTTGGAAAATATAATGATGATTGTGAAGATAAAAGCATTAATAATTTATGTTTGAATATTGAAACATAATAAATCCCGGATTAATATTGAATCACGGATGATTTACGGGTAAATCATCCACGGATAATAATGAACAAATAAGGACTTATGTGTAATGGATATGACAACAAAGATACCTAACTTTTATGTTTGGAAAGAGGACCATACCGCCCGTGGATCTACTGAGGTGGCACCGGCTTTAAAACATTGTTTGAACAGCTTAGATCTATCAGAAGCAAATAAATTAAGCTTGTTCAGTGATGAATGCATTGGCCAAAATAAAAATGATAATGTTTTACATGCTCTTATGCACTTCTTAGCTTCAAATCAAGGCGGTGTAAAACTTAGTTCTCTTACATTTCCTGTTAGAGGCCACTCGTTTTTCCTGGATCGAGTTTTTGGTCTAAGTGAAAAGTATTTAAGGAAGAAACCTATGATTATTGTTAGGTCTGAGTACTATTGAACAGTAAGCAAAGGTTGGAAGTGTGAACAAGCTAGGTACTGATTGGGAACCTTATGACATAAAAAGTCTTGGAAAAGGCTTGAAGAACCTCCCTCAAATAAGCGACAAGAAAAGAATCATTATTACAAAGAAAATTGACAGAAATGGGGATGTTAAATAGAGGTTAAGGGTCATGAATTTTACAGATTTGAAGATGCAACATCTTATACTCTTCTAAAGAAGGGGTGCAAATGGGCTAATATTTTTAAATCTCCATTGGAAAGAATCCCCTTGGTGCATGCAATAAGTGCGGCAAAAAAGAAGGACGTTGCCGAACTTCTGACTAATTTGTTTGACGCTAATTGGAAAGACGAAAAAAGCTGTCATGGTACAAACAAGTTTGTTTTGACTTACCTGAGGGTGACGAGCAAGATATCGTCGAAGAATGTGATTGCTTGGAACATGATTGTGCTATTCACTTTTAATTTAAAAATAATTCGCTTATGAACAGTTTAAAAATGTTGTGACGATTACTCATATTACTCAGGGTTGAGATTAATAATAAAACAGTAAGTAAAAATGAAATGAGTTTTGAATAAAATATATACATTGATGTGATTTGCACTCAATTCAACCCATCTAAAGATGTTAAATTAGGTTAGGTAGACCAAACTATTACGGTTATATATTTATATTATATATTTATCAAACACTACATACAAAAGCTATACTCGCGTTTTACGGATAAATCGAAGTATTCGAAGTAGAATCTTGAACATATCATTCCGTTATTTTTATAGTTGCGGGGTTTTCTATGCGACCTTAAGTTTGTAACTAAGCGCTCAAAAACGTATAGTTCAAATAAATTATCGGTCTATTTAGAAACTGATAAAAGTTGCACATTACAAATAACGTATAATTCAACCAAATATTTTATATCCTTTCAGCGGGCGAAGCCGCTGGTATAGCTACTAGTTATTTTATACAATTTCTTCCCTTAATATAATTTCGGATAAAACGATCAAACACTGCATGCAAATACTTACCCAGATATCGTAATACAGAATGTTACAGCAGAGCTTGAGTAAAGAGTCTAACGACTTTTTGGGCGATTTTAAGACCCTAATGGAAACTTTTAAAAACGCGAGGACGCCGATGTTAGCGGTAATTTTGCATAGGTAGCTCTGAAAAATGTTTGTTTCATTCAGTTAGGTTTAATGAAAGCGTATATTTAGGATAACCCCAGCTTTAATCATTTTATTTGAAAACACAGGAAAACCAGATCCAGTTAAAGAGAGTTTGAGTAAAAATGTTTTTTTTCAATAATGTTTGCTGGGACTGCCGGCGGTGTAGCATTGCCATAACCGTAAAGGCTGATAACTTGTGCAATACTTGGAGAAGGGGTCCCGTAGGAACAAGTTTTAATAGATCCGAGTCTGGATGGTTAAAGGTGACATTTTTAAGGACTGGTTTGTGTAAATTGCCATAGCTTGGTGACATCCCGAAGGCCATCACAGGACACAGTTTTTCTAGCCACTTATCAGTTGGAATTTTATAGCCTTGTCACAAATACAACTTACAGTTCATTCTCTTGCCTTCTAATAGGACCCACCTATCCCAGCCTCTTAATTTGGCCTTCTTCAGCCCCTTCAAGGCAGCTTGGAGAAAACAGATAACAAAGTGGAAAGAAAAAAGTGAAGGGACTGAACGAAAGTATCAATTCCCAAGGTAGTTGAAAAACATCTTAGATGATATTGAGAGTAAAATACCTGCTAATCTAAAAGCAGGATTTTTGACGAGTGGAAATTTTCCGCTAAGTAAAATAAAGTTCTTGAGTGTCTCCCTATAGTGTCCTATGAATCAGATGACACAATAACAACTCAAGCGCAGCGTGGACAACAGGTTTCAAGGAGTTTCTCAAAGAGACCCGAACAAAGGAAACTAGTGTTCGACCTAAGAAAAAGAAAATTACTATTACGCCAGGCAAAAGTATAGCAGAGGGTAAGTATGGAGAAAAATTCCAGGCTATTCAAACAACTAAAGACCCTCACGAAAATGGGGTTAAGAAGAAAAGACTTTAAACAATCAAAGCGAAGTGTTTAAAGAGGCAGGAGAAAGATGACAGAAAAAGGAGTCAAAGAATGTAAAAAAAAACGAAAAACAGATGAAACCTCTGAAGACACTGACGTCATATCTTTACGTGTCAGTTTGAAGAATTACTACACCGGAATGTAAGTGTGCACTCTAGGGTTCATACGCTGGAGGCGAGTTTCCGGTATAGATACTCCAGTTTGCAGCAACTTGTATCAGAGTACGTGGGTAAAACGGGCGACTTAGTCACCCTGCTACCCCGTAATCGATTGAAGCGCGGTTTAGTTGATGTTGGCGGCCATGTCTTGAAGTTCTTGTTCGGAATTACAGATAGTCGTGACTTTAAGTTAATTGATGAGAGGTTAGACGCTATGGCTGATGTTGTAGATAAAATTGCCCACGATTCGAAGGGTAGATTAACTGTACTAAATGATATGCGATCCCAATTGACAGAGCATGCAAAATACATAACTCAAATAATCTCTACCTTGCGAAAGTACCACGAAGTAATGCACGAAAGTTTTGCCCGTAACTATATCCGTGAATTGGTATTGATAAATCAAGTAAAAGATCTCTACCATTTTCTGAAATTAGATAATGCATTGTCAGAAGTTAAAGGTGTTATCGACATAGCTGTACAGAGGATGGATCGGTTCCATCAAGCGTTGGAAGATGTGGCCGCCGGTAAATTCAGCAGCAACCTCATGGATCCACACCATGTGGTGGTGTTAGGGTGTCCCGTAACTATCTGGACAAACGTATATAGCGTTGTAGCTTAGGTCAAGACAAACACATTTCACCATAGGAACATGGGTCTCTGGTGCCTAGTTTTCCGTCTGTCTGTCTGTATGTGTTTTTTACAAATTCATAACTCCTAAACGGTTTGAGTTACAGCGTTGAGATTTTGCAAAATTGTTTATCTTATTAGGATGTATCTTCATTTAAAATTATACCAAAATATCATCAACCGTTTCAAAATGGCGGCCATTTAAATTATTTGATGCCAAATTCCACGAAAACCGTTAATTTAAACAAAAAATTGCAAAATACATAAAAGTAAGTCCATTTTATGTAGTTTTCAATGATACCTTATTTGTTGAGATTCGATATATATTTACTGAGAAATTAAATTTTTTCTTAATGCTTGACCACTTTTCTCATTTAAACAATGTTAAAATTAAGGTGTGTCCAACTTAATTGTGCCACCATTGGTATCTCAGAAACTATTGGATTTAGAGATAACTTTAAATGGAGGACTTCACCTATTTTTTAAGCCATTTAAAAATATGAATTTCATTTTTTTGTAAATGGCCGCCATTTTCCAATATGGCGGACAACTTTGATTTTTCTTATACACCCTGTATTTTATGACGTATTTGGATTCTACAATTAATTTTAAGAACTTATTATTCCTTGACATTTTTCCCTAAACGCAATAGTTAAGTGGCTATAAGCCATTAAAGTTTGATTTTTAACACCCCGTATTTTAACATTGTTTATATGGGGAAAAGTGGTCATGCATTACGGAAAAAACAAATTTCTCAGTAAATCTCTATCCAATCTTAACAAATGAGGTATCAGTGAAAACTACAAAAAATGGACTTACTTTTGTGTATCTTGCAGTTTTTGTTTAAATTAGCGGTTTTTGTGAAATTTGGCATCAAAAAATTTAAATGGCCGCCATTTTGAAACGGTTTTTGATATTTTGGTATAAATTTAAACGAAGATACATTCTAATAAGATAAACATTTGTGCAAAATCTCAACGCTGTACCTCAAACCGTTTAGGAATTATGAATTCGTTTGTAAAAAACACATACAGACAGACAGACGGAAAACTAGGCACCAGAGACCCATGTTCCTATGGTGAAATGTGTTTGTCTTGACCTAAGCTACAACGCTACATACGTTTGTCCAGATAGTTACGGGACACCCTGTAGAACGGGCAATTCCGCCCCCTTCAAAATTATTTTCAGATGTAAGCCTAGAAAACAGAAGCGCAAGTATATGAGGTTTATAACGTGGTGCCGTACCCTGTGTTTGACATGCCTCGGCTACGTGGGTCAAATGGGAGGTTACGAATCAAAAGCTGCTGATGAGCAAAGACAGGCAGACATATTCAGTTTACGATTCAAATGAGTTTATTCGGAAATGCAAGGTAGAAAATTTTATAGTCTGTCCCCTTTCCAATGTATTGATAAACGTACATAAACGACCCAGTTGCGCTGTAGAGTTGTTTCTGGGAGAGAAAACAACTCTTTGCCAATGAACTTGGGTGCCCGGCCTTGAGCCTCCAGTGATAGTCAGGACCCCCACCCGATGGCTGTACAGCACCGCCGAGGCGAGTCGAGTAACTTTGAACTGTTTCGATGCCGAGGCAGGTCTGGACGTCAGCCAAGTGGTACTTGATGGAGTTGGTGAAATCCCTGGTAAGGAAAGCTGTGAACTGATAGCCGACGGGTACAGAGTACCTGCTCGCTTTCACGGTAGCTCCTGGCACTGTGGCGAATTCGGAAAGCTCGTTTTCCCTGAAGTGACCAACATCTATGAGAAAGAAGAGATAGAGGTGATGCAGTCAGATTGGAATGAGACTCTTGGAGTCCTCCAAAGTTTGGATAATGAACTGGACACCCTTAGCGTGAAAGAGTACCCTTTAGAGGCTCCTTTTCAACACCTTAGGTCCAATCATTACCGGAAGAGAATAAAAGGACATGTAGCATTAGGTAGCCTGGCGTTGATGACGGTGATAATCCTTGTCCTTTGTTTGAGGTACGGCGGATGGGTGCGGTTCCTGGTTCGAGGTGGTGTCACAGAAGAGGACAAAAGCCTGCTGTTCAGCCGGACGTTGACGCCCTTGAGTCAGCTAAACAGAGTGGAGTCGTCATCCCGCTAGCTGCCCTGGTGACTAATTATTAGTAATTAAAAAATAGGTGGTAATTAATTAATCAAGTAATAGGAAAATGAAATAGCTTGTCGCGAATATAGGTCACATATTTTTCTTTCTAAGGTCCCCGAAAGTCCCCAAAAAGTCACCTAATTTCATAATCCCCAACTTGTAGACACCCTGTAATACTACTCCAAGCCATCATGAAGAGAGTGAGACAGTCAAACATTACGATGTGGCCAACGCAGAGAAGATTTCCGGAGCTCCAGTTGTGACAAACCGCCCTTAGCCTGCCAACGCTAATGGGTGAAGATGGACAATACTTGCAAGTAAGTGTAGTGCCACTAGGCGCACCGCTAAGCGGTCACCCCTCCGTGTGAAAGAAGAATCGTGTCGCGGTCGTGAATGAACTGCCGTTCGGTAGAGGAAAACACCACACCGCCAGAGGTTACAGACAATCGCCGGGGGAAGATCTGCGCTTCAATAGACACTGACCATGGTCTAGGTTAAGAGTGTACTGTGCATTGTAGTGCATTAGTATTAAGTGTGTTCTTTTATAATATGTTCTCTTAATGTTTTGTCATTATGGTCGGTAACCGGTGGAGTTAATTCGTCATAGTTTTTCCAAATTTTCATTCAACTTAAAGGGGCGACCAGAGTAGTTGTCTGTGGTATGGACTTAGGGTGGTGAGCTGTTTCCATGGGAAGGCAAGGCCGGCCAACCTCCTCCCTTACAACCCTTTTTCCTTTCTCCTCCCTGTTGCTGGACCGTAGAAACAGTGTTTGCCCAATGTCAGTAGACATAATTATTAAATTCAAAGCGTCGACCACGACATGCAGATCCTGTGCATAGCGCTTGGCAGTGGGATTTTCCGGACCCCACTGGCAAGACCACCACCTGTTTACCAGACCTAAATTGTTTTGTACTTGTTTAACTGTGTTTAGGGTGTAGTATTTTACCGTATTCCTCTGTGTAGCGGTTTTGAGTGGGTTTTTGTTTAAAAACAAAAAAAATTGATGGGATCATGTGCTGAACCATGGTGTTTAAGGGGATATTGTTACCGCCGAAGAATGGTTCTTGAGGGTTATATTTCTGTACGTATCCATTAAATAAGGAGTAAGTAGGTTAGAATAAGGTTTGACGGGTTTACAATAAAAAAAGATTTGTAATATTTGTTTTGTATTTTGTGTGTATCTGTGATAAGAAGTTTGTACAATCTTATGTGATCATTCACTGTGAGTGTTAGAATAATATTCCCTTGTAGCGAGTAATAGGGTGAAGGGAAAGGGAGAGATGATTACGCGAGGTTGTTGTGTTTACATATGCGAATTGTTCGTGCTGAGTGTGGCGTAGGGGATGGGCATTCCACCTGTTATTTGGTTCTTTTGCCTATGAAACAAATTGGTCTCCGACTCGCAGTTACTACGTTCTCGTTGAAGCCGCAAGCGGAACCCTGGAAGCCTGTTGAATTGTCTTCAACTCCCTGCGACGATTTATCAAAATCGTTAGAGCCGTTTTCGAGATAGGATTTATAACTTTACAAACAAGATTCAGACAAATTGATGAGAATATGTTATGATGATTTTACTAACTGTAAATATTATAAAATGCATAAGTTTATGAGAAAACAATTGCTTTATGTTCACAAATTATCTAAACTCAAAAATTAATTAAATGATACAATTCAATTGATCATAACAGCGAAAACCGCACCTCAAAAGGTTTATCCAATCAGAAGCTACAGCTCCTAAAAGATTTTAATGTTGACCATTACACTTAAAGGTATATTTAAGAAAATCTAATTAATAAAACACTCGGAACAATGTAGTTGAGTTTTAGATTCACGTATATCTCATTAATAAGAATAATTTTAAGAATAAAAAAATCTACAATTCAAAGTATTGGGCTTACGAACGGCCCGGACCATATCATTTGACTCGATCTCTACAGGTCCACCTACGGAGCTGTCAGTTTGTTGTCCAGTCGCACGATTTGGCACCACCTCGCTCAACAAGGCGCGTAATTTCTCGGCCCTGGGCGTAGTTCAGTATCACCAGGTCTTTGTTTCTACCCGCTCGTGGATAATCATGCGGCGGGCGACACCACTCATTATATCCGACTGTCTGCAGTAAACTTCGCCCCCTCTACCTCCAATCACGGACAGTGTTCGTGTATAATTGCCAGAAAAATTATGAGGTTAACAAGGCAGCTTGTGTAGCCGTTTGGTTAAATGCACCCGACAACATTAAATATTCTAAACTAATAATTTGTATTTTATAATGTATGCTCAGATATCTCAAAAAATAAAATCTTACAAATAAAAATAATAAAAGCCTTAAAATAATAATTAACTAAATGTTTGACAATTGCACTACAATTTATTGACAGAAATTAAAATTCAAAAAGATGTTTAAATATTATTATTTTGAAAAAACACTTTTACTAAATTTTAGAAATAACTTTTAATACGTATGAATACGAAATTAGTATATACATATACAGGGTGTTGATAAAAAACCCTTCAGGACTTCGGTATATGGTTACTTACATCAAAACTAAGAAAAAAGTTCCTATAAACATCGGTCCTAAAATGCTCGGTTATCCGTCTGTCGGTTTATGTGTTTTTAACATGATTTTGCATAACTTTGGAACCACAAAAGATATCAACTTCAAACTTGGTACTTATATGTTGACTATTAGGACCTATTTTCGTGCGGAGTATCAAGTTTCTACTTTGTACCATTTCAAAATGGCAGCCATTTTTATATTTTAAAATCTAATATCTTAAAAACCGTAAAAATTGTTCAAAAACTGGTCAAGAGACAAAAAAGTTGCGAAATTTTATTTCCTACAAAACCATATCAAGATTATTAAGATCGAACAACAATTAACGGAGTTATTGCAATTTTGCTAACAGAATTCAAGCAAACTTGCCATAGCTACCATAAAACATGCATGTATTTTGTTGGAAAAATTGCAATAACTCCGTTAAATGTAGTTTGATCTTAATAATCTTGATATGGTTTTGTAGGAAATAAAATTTCGCAGCTTTTTTGTCTCTTGTCCAATTTATGAAAAATTTACGGTTTTTAAGACATTAGGTTTTAAAATATAAAAATGGCTACCATTTTGAAATGGTACAAAGTAGAAACTTGATACTCCGCACTAAAATAGGTCCTAATAATCAGCATATAAGTACCAAATTTGAAGTTGATATCTTTCGTGGTTCTAAAGTTGTGCAAAATCATGTTAAAAACACATGCAGACCGACAGACGGATAACCGAGCATTTTAGGACCCATGTTTATTGGAACTTTTTTCTTAGTTTTGATGTAAGTAACCATATCCCGAAGTCCTGAAGGGTTTTTTTTTATCAACACCCTGTGTACATGTAATACCATTGTCTTACATAACCTATACAGTATAAATCTTACATAGTTTAGAGGGAAATTTCACACTCGTATTTTGTCATAGTTCAATATATATAGTAGTGTGTAACCTTGTTAATTATGTTGTCCTTTCTATTGAATACCTTTCTACGAAAACGACATGTTTTCGGGGAGATTACCTACACACATAGTAATCATTAAGTATCAAGTAAAACACATGTGATCATAATTAATGCTTGGATGATAGTCATTCCAATTTTAGCGAAATTCTCCATTTCCCACGCTTGAAAGGTCGAGATAGCATTTCCTTAAACGTATAAATACATATATATATATACTAGCTGATCAACACGGCTTCACCCGTGGAAAAAAAGATAAACTTCCTTGGATTCATGATTATAATGTTTAGGTTGCCATGAAAACGTCATAAGCTAAAAACAAACTAACAAAACTCGTCGAAATAATTTTTTTCAGAAGCTTGCTGTTTAATTCCTAAAAGATTAACGCTATTTTTAATTCTTCTAAAACCTTCTCATATGTGCATACAATACAGGAGATACGTTTCAACCATACCAGTGCTATAGTTTTTCCGTGAAAAGCGGTCTAAGGTGTGATGTTAGACACAGTTAGATTACCAACAGAGTGAGAGAAATTGAGATAAGGCTTGAATCGAGTTCTCTGACCTTCAAAATTCAAAAATAACCATTATTCATTATTCTAAGAAATGTACAGACAAAACTCTAATTATATATATATATATTGGGATTTATTTTAAGTGGTTCCTAGCAAACACGTTAAGTTATCTGTGTAATCCCTTAGTAAACACAAAGCGATGTTTTATAAGCATTTAATTCACATGCAATTTAGACTTTACTATAGCAATTGGTCTCTCATTCACTAGGGTTATGTTCATGTATTTCCGTTTGGTTAAATGCACCCGACAACATTACAATAACTAAAAGCTCTTAACCAATAACTAAAAGCTATTAACGAATGCACAAAGCGATTACTTACACGATTTTATTAGTTACACGAAGCGATGTGTTATAAGCACTGAATTCACATGAAAATTTAGACTTTACTAGGGTTATGTTCATGTAAACAAAACAGACGTTATTAGAACCCAATGCTTTTTAAATGGCAGTCATTGTACGTCATCTTTCATTATATAGTGAATTCAAAGCAAATTCAGTATTCCTGACATCGCGGAATGCAGATCTTTGATTTAAACCCTCTCTTATATGTCTACGACTTGCCAGATACCCACAGTTTTGATCCAAAGAATCGCCCTACGAAATTAAATACATGGTAAATTATTGAATATACCGGATGAAATAAATAATTTAGATTGCTTGATGACAGTGTGCTATAATTACATCTGTTTATAACTAAACTTCTAAAATTGTATTTGAAAGATTTTTACTTTCAAACGTTTCAAACCCTCTACACGGGCGTGGGAAATGACACATTTCGACAAGAAAATACGTAATAAAATCGTTGGTTTATGGAGCTTCCATTCTCAGCGGGGGGCTATCCACCCCCAGAGGTATTGTTCGCATCGACAATGCACGTTCCCTTTCCGCTTGTTGTCAACTTCCAATAGCTTGTTCGCCTTTCTGTCAAGATTGGTCGGGATAGCTTATCCCGATTACCTTTGTAAAACACCTAATGTATCTGTGGAATTTTAACTGTGTGATCTTAAACTACCGAGCTGGGACCAGCTGTGGGATCAGTTGTGATCCCACCATCACACCCTCGCCTCTCCCCAGTACCACATCTCATCTCACCTCAGTTCACTTCTGTTTATTTATCTCTTAAGACTAAACTACATTAAATCTGTGTTTCATATTTGGTGACTATTCCCAAAAATAAATATAAATTTCATCTTAAACTTAACAGTAAACTTATAAGCCATTTCTAATCAATAAATATAATTATTACGTAATAGTTATTTTTCATTAATGACTAAATTTTTAGATTATTTCAAGTAAGTGCTGTTTTGTTTATTTTGTATAATAATAGGCTATGATTAGGAATAGATAAATCTCATCTAAGCTTTTCAGAGTAGTCTGGGCAGGAGGATAGCAGGCCCCGCCCCCTTTTGAAAAAGCTTTGTTTAGCTTGGTTTAGGCCCCGCCCCTTTTGGTCACGTGATCCACCCCTTTGTTCTGATTGGTTCCCCACCCTCCTAAGCCCCGCCCCCTTACCCTCACCCCATTTCCTTTGACCAATGAGAGAGTTGACCCTCCCCCTGCGAAGGGTGGAAGATGGCGTCCGATGAAGATGGCGCCGTCTCTTGTTCTGTAAGGCTTGACTCCATATTTGTTTTATGGAGTCACTTTTATTTATGGAATATATTACCCAATGAAGTTATACGAATGACTTATTTTATTTATGGAATATATTACCCAATGAATGTCTTACTCTATGTTTATATCGAAGATGGCGTAGGTAAGTTAAATAAATGTAGGCTGTATGTGTGTTGAAGAATATTTAATATAAATTTATATTTGAAAATTGATAAAAGACATTTTTAAAAAAGGTTAATGAAAATAAAATGAAAAATTTAAAAGAAATCAACCATCGAAATACAATCTTTTTCGCCCTGTAATAGTTACTCTACATTGCGGGCATGCGTTTATTCGCAAACTGCAAGTAGGACAATATGTATAGTGACAAGGATTTATTACGACCGTGGGAAGCGCGTCCATACAGATTGGGCAGGTTAATTCCCGCGGCGGCTCTGTCTCAGGAATGCGGCTGCGAACCGTCTCTTGGTCCATCGTCGTACCGGTTTGAACCAGGATTCGCTCGAGTGATGTCTGTACCTCCCTCCACACTTGGGGCGCGATGCTGCTGATACGTTCGACATCCTCGGTGTTGTTGAGGACAGAGTGTGTCAGTCGTAGAACGTCCTGAAGCTCTGATCTGGCCGTTAAGAGATGACGCACCGCCCACGGTCTTGCACGGTCGGGGTTTTGTAGATATGGCTCCAATGTCTGGAATCATAAGTAAAATTAAAATCCCTTAAAATTATTTTAAATTATTTATTGTTTAAAAATTATTTCTAGCTACTCTAACATACTTACACTGTGAAAAGCTTGTAGTCTTAAGATTTGAAGCCGTTGTTCACGAATACAGGTGGGGCACCGCGGTGGCCGGGGTTGCTCTGCTGGCGCTGGCGCTGCCTCCGGCTGCTGGGGTTGATCCGCAGGTACTGCCTCCGGCTGGTCCGCTGGCGCTGCCTCCGGCTGGTCCGCTGGCGCTGCCTCCGGCTGGTCCGCTGGCGCTGCCTCCGGCTGGTCCGCTGGCGCTGCCTCCGGCTGGTCCGCTGGCGCTGCCTCCGGCTGGTCCGCTGGCGCTGCCTCCGGCTGGTCCGCTGGCGCTGCCTCCGGCTGGTCCGCTGGCGCTGCCTCCGGCTGGTCCGCAGGTACTGCCTCCGGCTGGTCCGCTGGCGCTGCCTCCGGCTGGTCCGCTGGCGCTGCCTCCGGCTGGTCCGCTGGCGCTGCCTCCGGCTGGTCCGCTGGCGCTGCCTCCGGCTGCTGGGGTTGCTCTGCTGGCGCTGCCTCCGGCTGCTGGGGCTGGTCCGCTGGCGCTGGCGCTGCCTCCGGCTGCTCTGACTCTGGCTCTGCCTCGGGGGAATTTGAAGGCGTGGTTAGGGAGGAATTGTTGTGGATTTGTAGCAGCAATTCTTCCCCCTGTGCCTGAGATGGATCGAAGTAATCATCATCGTCGTCGTCGTCGTTGTCGCCAAAGTCAGGTAATCTCTGAAATAAAAAAACAGTTATTGATTTATATGAAACCATTTAGCTGAGCTATTACCTATTTCCCTAGTCAGTGAACGTAACGTAGGAGCGACCCTCCTGATAGGTCTGGTAGTACTATTTTCTCTTGAGGGTCCAGCACGATTAAGGGGTCTACCTAGCAGTCTACGGAACATTTGGTACTCATGCTAAAAAACAAACAAACAACAAAAGTTAAAGAATAATAATAATTGGTTTGTATTAAAAGAGTGTAGAATAAAATAAAAAAAAATATTAATAAATGTACCTGTATTTGGGTAAGTAAATTGTCTTGGTGAACATGGATATAGTGAAATCCATTATATATTCTCCTTATCCCAGTACCTCTTATTTGTAAGGTAAGCGCTCTTACTTGATTTTTATGCTGAAAAATATCATTAAAAATTATTAAACATTTGCGGTTTTAATAATACATGAATCAATTTTAATGTAAATACAAAAATAACGTTACATACATGATATTTAACATAGATCCAATTTCTTCCTTCATGGTGACAATATACAATTACAACATGTCGTTCGGCTATCGGTGAGCTAGCATGATTGTGAATTTCTCTCAATCGGTATCTTGCTTGTGACTAAAAATACAAAATATAAATTAACATGAAATTTTAAAGTGATACTTATATTTAGAGAAATAATTTATTATTTTACTTACATGTGTAATCTGAGTGAATCCTGCAGGGCATGTTGGAGGTATTGTAGGATTTTGGCAAATCAGGAGGTATCGGCATAGGTCCCAAAATATAATATCTCCCGTGTTGATTAATGTTGGCTGAAAACAAAAAAAGGAAATACAAATTGTTTTATACAACTAAATAGTATAAAAGCGGAAAATTAAATTAAAAACAAATATGAACTTAAAGTTATTTACCAATGGTGTGGTGGATTGTGACTCGTGTATCATATGTAACAATTCTTCATTATTTTCTTCAAAAATGTGAGAAATCCCAGATGCACTTCTACTAAAACGCGATCGAATCGGAAAAAGCCTCCTCTGTTCTTCTAATGATAACGGTTCACCCCCTCTCTGAAAATATAATAAAACAAATTTGATCATAAATGTCAACTTAGAACTAAATTATATTATTACTAAATAAGACTTTAATATTAATCTATACTAACCATTAGTCTGATTCGGTGCCAGAAAACACCAAACACCCAGACGCTGTCTTCTACCAAATAAATGCCCGTTTCTACTGTGGGGTTGGCAAGTAGCCGCATCTCCCTCAGTCTGTCATAACCTGATTGCTGAAAAATTTAAAATTTATTTATTTTTGCCGCAATTTTTAATCCTTAAAATATAGACTTAAGCTATTAAAATAATACCTACCCAGTGGATATGGGTGAAGCCTGGTGGTGGATCTAAAATCAAATCGTAATTCATCGAGCTGACTTGATGATAGCTGAGAATTTCCCTCCTTTCATTCATAAAAAAGACTTCACCCCAATCGGCTGTAGAGTAACGTAGGCTGAATATATCCCACTAAAAAGAAGAAACATACATAGGTATTATACCACTAATAATGCTATTGTTAAAACTGTAAAATACATAGAAAAATTATTAAACACTTTAATATTAAATTATTTTAATAAAACACTTACATGTCGTACTGATTCTTCGACAACCCCAGACAGCTGAGATATGGGAAAAAAGTCTTGTAGGCCACTTTCTGTAGTGTTACTCTGTAAGAAAAAAGCACCATTTTGTAATCCCAGGGGATTGGTAGGCTTTTGAAAAAAACTAGCTTTCTTGAAACTAGTGAACTATTGAACTTACGGATGATGGAGTCGGCGGCGGCGTATTACCGGTTCCGCCATCGTAGTCACCGGCGCTGAAACTGAAACACATGAAACAGACCCACAGTAACATCGCAGCCATTTTCCTAACTGATCCGCCTTAACATCAGGGGTATATTTATACCGGTCTCCCACCAGTCATACGTATGACTCAAGTAGCCTTTTACTCATATGGCACGCCCTCGTTTCCGCTCACTCCGCCCAGCAAAGTGACCCGGTTAATAATATTATTTCGTTACTTAAGTTTATATATTAAAGTAAAATAATTTGTTTTAAAGTACTATAAACAAATTTATATTATGATTATATAATAATATACTGCATTACCAGTATGTGGACAACAGATAGAAATTATACAGTAAGTATAATACAGAAAAGTAAAAAATACATGGTAAACTTATTTTAGTTTGGCAACAGAAAAATACAATAGTTAAATACTGTAGTTTTTGCACTTAGATTTAAAAATTATACATAAATAAAAACGACATATATTTTCCTTAGGAGTTTTTAATAAAAACCCGTGTTAATTTATTGCTAAATAGCTTAGTATTTCTACAAGTTTTAATTTTTCTAGCAGTTTATTAAAGTATTTTGGTCTACAATGAGCTTTTAAAGATTGATTTGTTCTCTTTCTAATTAAAAACACACGCCTATTTACATTTTTGAGCTGGTTAAAATTATTTTATTAAAAGTAAAAACCAAGTAACAACAGAATTATTGTTAAAATAATATTTAAGAATAAAATAACTTATTATTGTAGTGAACATTATTTCCCAAAATGTTTTGGGCTCAAGGCTTTAATATAAATTTGACCAGATTACCGCAGAAGGGAGCCGTGAAGGAATGCCGCACCGTAATTGGCCCAAATGAGCCGCGCGCGCTTTGGAATCTTGACTAATTAGCCCACTAAAGTAAAGCGGCTTTAATGTTAGGCAATCAAACGCCGAAATTGAGTGTCGGCTTTTAGCGCCGAATATTTAATTTGCTGTTTAATGTTAGGCAATCAAACACCGAAATTGAGTGTCGGCTTTTAGCGCCGAATATTTATTTCGCTAAAATGTTGTTTGGAAAAGAGGCCGTTTTCTCTTTAATGGGTTTGAAAAATATTTTATAATTTCTGTCCGGAGAAAGAGGGAGAATTGTTAGTGGTGGGGTTATCGAAACGGGACTTCCGTTAGATTACGCTCTCTTTCCAGTTCAACTGCGAATCATGGAAGAGGCGCGACCACTGTACTTCGACACTTGCTATTCGTGCGGCAAGGTGGCGTCGTGCACATACATTGCCAAGACGGGGCACGACCGGGAGTGGCGGGAGATCTGCTGCACCTGCGCAGACGACTTTCTTCACTGCACAGAAGTGTGGGACCGGCATCCTCCAGAGGTGCGACCACTGTACTTCGACACTTGCTATTCGTGCGGCAAGGTGGCGTCGTACACATACATTGCCAAGACGGGGCACGACCGGGAGTGGCGGGAGATCTGCTGCACCTGCGCAGACGACTTTCTTCACTGCACAGAAGTGTGGGACCGGCATCCTCCAGAGGCGCGACCACTGTACTTCGACACTTGCTATTCGTGCGGCAAGGTGGCGTCGTGCACATACATTGCCAAGACGGGGCACGACCAGGAGTGGCGGGAGATCTGCTGCACCTGTGCAGACGACTTTCTTCACTGCACAGAAGTGTGGGACCGGCATCCTCCGCCACGGGAGTGCGGTCACGAAAAAGACGAGTGAGTAAAAAATTTATATTTTTGGTAGATATAATTTTATCAAACTGGTGGGTGAGTAATGTTTATCTTGCGGAAGTAGGCGTGATTAAATCCCAGCTGCTGTGTGTTGTCAGTTCTATTCAAGATGCAGGACTGCGACGACTTTGTCGTGTATAGTGGTTTTTTTCTGGCCGCTCTATATGAGTGGTGTTTGTTGTAACCCTTTTTGGGTTGCAAGGGTGACTCCTCACCTTTTGGTGAGGTATCACTACTGTATACCGGGGCCCATTCTTGGGGCCCTCTGTTATGAGTGGACACTTAGTTATAATTGTGCGGGGTGTGGCCGGAATTTCTACAGAAAATGGGTTGGGGAGTTTAGTAATTTAAGGTAAGTTATATTTTTATATAGAGTGCTCAATTTCCACACCACGGTAAGCCGTTAGGCTAGGCCGTATGAGCGTCGGCGCGTTTTTTACTATAGTGAGTTTCCCCAGTAGGCCTATTCTCACTTTTTTAACCACTGCCCCAACCAACGCAGTGGTCCGTGGCAACCATTCCATAACAATTTGCTGCCTCCGATATATTTTTGTTCTGTTTTCCCGTTAGGCTATTTACTTGGATATTATCCGTTCATATAGCCTAGAAAGTTGACAAAATAGTTTGTTTTTTATATTTTTTTGTATTTTTATTTTTATATTTATATTTTTTTGTGTGCTTTGTTCTGCAGTTTAGACCATTAATTCCCGGGCTCTTCTAAGGAGTCATATAGGCTTCCTCAGATCTATTTTCCTCAATGTACTAGGCCCTCGGCCTGTGGTGGACAAGGGAAACCAGTGTTCTATGGCAGCTTTAGACCAACCCTTCATCCCTGTGTGGAATTACCATTTTTTAGGTCGACCTTTGCAGGGGTGTCCAACCAACAGACGGGGTGCGTTCAAGACTATGCAATACTAGCTCCCCATGGTCTTTGATTATTTTCAGAATAATATCTGAGCGTATGATACTGCAGAATACAAGGCACAGTTTTCATATTTTTCTTTATGTTGATTAATAATACAATCTACTGTAATATCATTATCTATATGCAAACTTTCATCTATCTCTAAGACATTATCATGAAATTCTCTTAAAAACTTTGCCTTTTCCAGGCCTTTAGTGTAAATAGCCTCAAATGGCTTACACAAGTTTTCAATTAATTCTTTACTGAAATGAACATCACCTTCCTCCCACTTAATGTGGTGAAAGTTGCGAGTTAGCCAGCGAGCAGTTCTTTTCATTTTACTATCTAGAAAATTGTAACTGTAAGGAGATTTAAACACAAGTTGTGTTCTGTAAGATTTCCCCACAATAGCAAACTCTTTGACAATAAATCTATTGTTATTATCTTTAAACCCGTGAAATTCGACTACTGCCTCCATATGATAACTCGCTGTATAGACGGTCAGCGACGCTAGAAGGTAGCTGGTCTGTGCGGTGTTAAGCGTCAGTTAGTACTTGATCAATGTAAACCTTAATTATATCCTCGATAGAGAACAACTCTAAGAGACCGCGGCAAATTAAGGGAACGTTCTTTACTAGTTGGTCCCACTCATACCCATTAAGAGTTACAGAGTGTTCACCATCAGAGACAGTTGCATAATAATTGCCAAAGACACTGTGAACTTTAATACTCTCACCGGTGTTTGTCCCAAAAAAGTATGAATATTTTCCCAACAGTGCTAGAGTAATTAAATTGAAATTATCGCTTGCCTGACAAAAACCGTCATATGACCAAAACACACAGCCCTTTTTACCTTGATTAAAAACCCCAAACTATTATCACGGTTTTTAAAGACCCCGGTAACAGCGCACTTTGTTAGCTCGACATCCAAAAAGTAAACTGACTTTAACAGAACCCCGGTTAAAAGATTTATAGGCTCTTTGCCCTTTGGAATAGGTATAGGCTCGGTGCTTACCTCGGTACTTACCTCTGTCCCCGGTGATGTCATGGCTGCTACTGACTGATCCCTAAACTAAAATACCCTCAGCTAGAACTACCCCCTCCCCATCCCCATCTTCCTCTGATGAGAAATATTCGTCAGAGGAAGAGGATGAATAGGACGATATGCGGCCTGTGGTTTGCCATTTTACTATAATGTTTTGAGCCCCGGGAGGAATAGAAAATGAACCCTCTACAGGAGCAAGGTAATTACTTTCTAAGTAATGTTTTCTTACCAAACCCCCGTTGGAAGTGTAAAATTCAATTTCAATCCACCCGTGACGAGACATGATGTTACCTCTCCCAGTGCTGATCCCAGACTAATCTCTAATCCCGCATACATCTACTCCCTTATCCTCATGCTTAATGGTTGATGACTCTTTGTCAGAATAGTAATCAAAAATAGGCATAAATTCTTCCCCATCATCAGAGTCGTTGTATCTTGAATTACGTAACTGTATGACTACACTTTTAATATCGTTTATGTTATAATTTCTTAAGTTTATTGCATATTCATTTAGCCCACGTATCATATGTATACTTTGACGCGAGTTAATATCCCAATCAAATTCATGCTTACAAGCCCAACAGTCAATTTTATTAAATTTGGAAAAATAGTTTACTTTATTAATATCTACGGGAAACCCGCTGAGTTTAATGGCTTTACAGGACATGGGCTCAAGACGGATCTGTGTAAAATTATAATTTTCCTTAATGTTCAAACGCAACGGATATCCATGATATTCAAATTTTTTAACCACCCTACCATCTTTGAATAAAGTTACAAAAACTGCAGCGATGCTGTCTTCTGATAGAGCCATGATGTTTACTCACCGAGAGCTAGCTACAGATTGATCCCCGCTTTGTGATAATTCACCCTCCATTATTTCTATCATAGCTTTGTAGTGATCATGTTTACGTAATTTTACAATAGTTTTAAAAATACCGGGTGGAGCCTCAAAAGTTTTATCGCCATAGTCTTTAAGACATTAATCAATACATAACATTACTGTATCAAGTAAAGTGTTTTCTTTATCATAAAACTCTATAAGCACCCAATCCATGTTTACTTACTGACTGTCAACCTTGGACTAACCAATTTCCTCCTACCCAGTAACCTTCCTTACATCCCCCGTGATGGGTGTGTACGAATAATGAGTGTCGTGAATTATTAGACAATAAGCAGAGGTATTAGCTGGGAAGGCATTTTTAGCTTGAATCTCAAGTCTAACATCTACCGGACCTGCTTTAATTGAATCATCTTGCTTTGAGCAGTCAATGAGGTACAAAGGGCACTTTGTTTTGAAATCATCAAAATTTAATATCGGTGAACCAACTCTACCATAGTATGAACTCTGAAAATTTGCATACATATCATAAAACAAGCAGGTGTTTCCGCGTATGTTATCATAAGGATAAAAGTTAGAGTTTAAGTATAGTTTTACATCGAGTAGATCGCAATCATCAAATTGAGACATATCTTTAGTTAAATCGTTTTTTCTATCGGTTTGGAAGGCTAATACAATATACCGAGGCTTTTCAGTCTGATTACTTGTTTTTAGTGTCCAAGAAATTGTATCAGTTGTTGGTAGAGTCGGATACTCAATTAACTCCCACTGGCGAAGCGGGATATGTACAGCTGTGTCTTTTTCAATAAATGTATAAAGCCTTAGCTTTTGTCCATCGTTAAGTGTTATATGAGGTAGCCGCCAGTAGGTTTTTCAATGTCCAAGGTTAAAGTACCAGCTGCTGTTGTTATTACCGCATTTTCATCTCTAGCTGAGCGCAAAAGAACCAACTCTTGTTTTACATTTACCATTACCTTTTTATAATCCTCAGCAAATCCAAGTAAAATTCTTAGTGGTATTGAATATGTAAATCCTGTTGTTTTATCGGTCTTTTTGCCAGGGCCTAGCCAGCAAGCATTAATTAAGGAGTTTTTCTCCTCTTCTCGAATTGAAATAAGATTTTTTTAAAGTTGTAGTAATACCTACATTTTTTGTTCTGTCTATTTCTTTACCGCAAATTTCGTAGCGTATTTCTTCAAACAAAAAGGCTAGCGCATTGTTAATTAATGAAACATCTTGAACTGATCCATCAGCTTTTTTGGCACTAACTTTACCATGTATTAGAATATAGCTTTCGAATGGAGCTGTTATTATGTCTTGTTGGAGCACTGGAATGCGGATCTCGTCATTTGATTTATAAGTAGTTGAAGCATAAGGCTGATGTGTATGAAATTCCGGCCCAGTGACAGAATCATCGTACATTACTTTGCTGTCTATTGCTAACATTGCCATTTTGAAATACTTTGAAACCAAGAGAGCGGAAAAACTTTATATTTTTATTACTTAACCCAATGGCTTTCTGAGCACCACTGAAGCTACCCTCCAGGGGTATATCCCTAAATACCAGACCCATTATTGCGTCTAAGATGAAGTCTCACTGAGATTCTTTCTCCGCGAAAATTAACTAAATCCCCGTCTTGGTCTCTTAAAGACACCGTCAAGTTGTTTATTTGTAACGGTGTTTGTTTATTTTATTTATGTTTACCATGTTAATAGGCCTAAATTAACATGAACCTCACCATCACTTTTAGTACTAATTTATTAATCCAGCTATCTCAGGTTCTGATTCCTAATCTCAGGTTAATCGCGAGGTTCGTGGGGCATATTTCATAAAAAATACAATACTGATCAATTACAATAAACTGTAATTTTTATTGAAAAAGAAGTGAAAACTGTAAGATTATTAATTCAAAGACTTGTCCTAAAGTTTTACATTGTTAAATTGAAGATCCGTTGGTCTTGATTCACAACATGGCAAGCCTATCCTGAAAATTACAACGAGGAAATTATCATTTGTGAGAGGTGATGAGACTTAAAAACTTATCTTTTTTGTTGATGTCCTCGAAGGAAAGGTGAAATGGATCCAGGCCCGCTCGTGCGTAGTCGAACAGTCCATGCCGAGTCCCTGCGCCTCACGCCGGCACGCCGGGTTGCCGTGGTCTCGGAGATGACGCCATTTTGCCCCCTTGGTTGTATAGATGTCGAAAGAAAAAGTTCTATACGGCACCGGCGAGATTTCGTGCGATGAAAAGTGTTATCACTCCATGACGCTCCGACCAAACCGGGTAAACTGTGGCTTAGGTGTCGAAAGCCGGTTATTAACAAAACCAAACAGATTAGCAGATAGTTTGCCGAGGACGATGCGCACGAACGACATAGTTGATCGAGGGTTGAACTGCGACTCACTGAAATACGCAGGGCTGCGCGACTGGCTGCGCCGTCCATCCAAAATTCAACAGACTCGTACTGTCTTAGCCAATCACAACGCTCCAATCAGTTCACTTTCGTTTTTATCATGTTGGGTCTTCACATTTTCAACAGAGTTTATTTCCGTTTTCGAGGTGTTCTGAATTCACTTTTTTAACAGTGACGCTATCCATTTTACCCACTCAAAATAAAAATGGCGATGCTGTTGTTGATATAATTATATTTTAAAAACTCATTTATCATTATTTTTGTTTTAATTATTTATTATTACTTTATGAACATATTTATTTATTTAATTATAAATTCTTGCGAATTTATTGTCGTTATTAAATTTATAGTGTGAATTATTCCAATTAATTATCTTTATTAATTTGTTTAGTATGGTAATCGACCCACTACATATTCTCTGACTGATCACAGGCAAATAGATTACATTTCTAGGTATCTCTATAATTTTATAGCCAGGTGGATCTGATGGGTAGAATTCATGTATAACATGCCCCTCAATGCCGTTTAAGTAAGACCCACGGGTGACACTACACTCTACTCGTATTGAATTGACTCTAATTATATCCACGGGTAGTTCAGAAATATAATGCTCATTGGCTTTATAAATCTTTTTCTTAAAACCCAACATTTTCCCCAACTTTTCTCCTTTTTCAAAGTCTACAGGCTCAGAGCAAAACAGTTCAGACTGTAAAGAGTTATTATTAGGCTTTAATGTAAATTTAACATTTTTTGGGAGTTTAGAGACTAAAAACTTTTCAATATCTTCGATTTCATAAGAGCCTTCAGGTATAGTTAATTTTTGATTATCACCATAGTAAAACTCATCATTAACACCTTTTTCAATGTTTGGTATAGAGTTGTAATTTGTCAACTCTAGTAAACCCATTTCCCAGTCCCCACTACTTACATCGATTGGAAACGTTAGTTCGTGAGATAAAATACTAGTGGTTCCTGTTAGGCAAAACATCATTGCAAAGGAACTTCAAGCACAAGTGGCCACAAATTACTGGGTTAAAACTTTGTTGTCTCTCATAATTATAGTGAATATCACACCCAGTCAGATACTTGGTTATTTCAAGTGGTGGTCTCAGGTTCCCAAAACTGTCGTAGTAATAAACTTTTTTATTGACTTTTTTATAACATACCCAATGGGTTCCCTGGCCTAAAGAGCTGTCCAAATTAATAATTGCTGATTCAAATTTCCACGGATATCTAGGCAAACTGTCTCGCATGTAAACCCCTCTAAAATGTGGAATTTTTAAAAGTTTTGCATACTTGATTAAGTCATAGTTGGTAAGAGGCTTTATTGGTATTGAGATGCTTTTTTTTCTTCTGAGATCTCTTCTTTTTCCGTTTACCTGCACCTTCCTTTCTATCTTAAATAAAGCCCTTTGCCTCTTGATCTTTTAACACCGCGTTTCTTCCTACGGCCACCGCCAAACTTCGTCTTAGCCTTCATAGCTGTTGTCACGGCCCACGAAGCCGCTTTCTCTCCTACAGATGAGTCTGAGGCCTTAAACCTTTGCCAAGCACGTTCTGCCAACTCCTGATCTGCTTGTCTTCGTCTCTCCGAATCTTTGTATCTGGAGTATGCAATATCATGTGCTTTACAGGCTTGGTCTAATTTATTGATTCCCGGGTCTCCTCTAGCTAATCTCTGCTTCAATCTAGTTTCTGGCCCACAGTACTGATAGCCCGGTAGGTGTAACTCAACAGGTAGCAAGTCAATGGCTTTGTTTAAAACAGATGAAATTATGCCTCTTCCCCGTTTGAATGCCTTTTTACATATGGATTGTTTTCTCTTAGCCTTTCCCATTTATAGAAGACCTTTTCAACCTGTCGACTTATTGAACTCCAATACACCAATGCCAGTGACAAACCAAAAACATACAATTTATGTAAAAGTAGTCTATAAAAAGATATCTTGCGTGTCTAGTTACTGGGATCTGTAATCATTAGGCTTAGATCACCATCATCCTCTTCAATTATAATTTCTTCTTCATCATCGTGTTCCATTGGCTCTTCCTTTTCTTTGGGTGGCTTTATATTACTTGGTGGCTTAGATGGGGGGTTAGCTGGGGGATTGGACGGTGGCTTAGCTGGGGGATTGGACGGTGGCTTAGCTGGGGGCTCATCTTTAGAGGGTAATTTAAATAGTTTCTCCCAGTTATCTGTTTCAACAGCCGATCTACTTGTTTGTTTTTTGTTAATATAATTATAAACCATAGTCCCCAATTTATTTAAGTCTTTAGCATGGTTAGTTTTATAGCTTATTAATACACGCTCGCATTTTAATATTCTTTTTTTAATTCCATCAAATTCCGATTGTTGAATGTCGACTTTTTTGTTTACAGTAGAAGTATTTTCTTTACAAGTGTTCTCAACGAATGCTTTTGTTGCTGCATCTGTTAATTGTACAGGTGATGCTAAATTACAAAGCCTCTTATTTTGCATATCATAGTTACTATCTTGAGTTAAATTAAAACCTTCACCCTTGGGACCCTTGAGATCCTTGCCACGGGCTTTTAAGCTACGTCCAAACTTGTCTATCGTCATATTAGAAGTGATTTAAATCTACTATTTCCAGCCCCTTTTATGTACCCAGCTTCTCTCAATTCTTCTATGATACTTAATATTTCATTAGCGTGTATTCTGTTACCACTCTCAGTAGACATGGCAATGTGTTTTAATCTTTGTACCAACTCGTTTGGATCATCCCAGTGTATAATATCGTGGGTCTTTATTGTTTTCCATTGCAATCCTTTTCCACTTTATAGGGAAACAATGGCTTGATAATTTTTGTGTATTTTGTACTTTTGCTAGCTTTGATCCTACCATCAAACTTGTATCCTTCCCTATGAGCATTTGTATTAATCATGATACTTTTATAAGTATTTAAATCATCACCATTGAACACTGTACTATCAGGGACTCTTTTAAAAATAAGTTCATATAATCCAGATGAACTTCCATACCTAGTACCACCGATAATTATATTTCCATCGGCATCAAAGTCCAACTCTTTACTTCCAATCATTAGTTTGTCATTTTCATAACGTGGACCAAAGGTATAGTCGATAATTTTCTTCGGACCAGCATCTTTTATAAACCAAGTCATATATTCCTTTGTTATAGGGTTTTGGTAATATTCATCTATAAACTGGGTAGTTGTGGCCAAGTCTTCTTCATTAGATACCAAGTCTGACAAATCCCCCTTGGAGGTTGGGTGTTGAAGCTCTTGATGGTACAAATCCCTCTCTTGCTTTTGGTGTTGATTCAAATGATTCCTCTTCAGAGTCATCGTACTCCATTGGCTCTTCCTTTTCCTCTTTAATACTCTTTTGTTCAGTCTTAATGTCCATAGCATCTTATGGATTATTTTTCCTAAGTTCTTTTAATAAGGGCTTATACTGTTTTTCTAACATTATTTCATTTTCTTCTGTTCCATCCTTGAACATTTGATACTTGCGTTTTATAGCATTTCTTAGCTCAATGAGCCGAGCCTTCAGGTGTTTACCACTCTGTTCCATAACTGGAAATGATATATTCTCAACTGTATATACAGTTTTAAGGCATCTCTACCTGTCTAAAAAAGAGAACATGCTTTTTATTTTTTTTAACATAGTCTATTATATCCAATAGTGAAACACCAGCCCTAAAGTTTAATCCTCTATAATAACTTTCCTCTCTACTATCAAACCTTGGGTTCACATATCGTCTTGTAAAACTCTTGAATACAAAAGTTCTCTTCCACCCATCTCTCCACTCTGGTATCTCAGCTACTGTATACTTGTCATTTTCAACTGTTTTTACCATAAATCTTTTTAATAGCTCCATAGGTCTAGGTTCATTAATGTGTTGTAAAAGATATGAATTTAGAAGCCAAAACTCACTAGGGTTTGCTCCTGTAAACGATCGCCACTGTTCAAATAGGTTTCTGTTAGTTATGCTATAGACTCCATTACTAAATTTAGGGAAATACTAAATTTTTTACACTGTCTTGGCAAGCATGGTAGGGCTTCTTTTAGAAATTCTACAGTATACAACCCTTGACAGAGGTTATTAACTCCATTATAAGGTTTATTTCTTCGGGCTTTGGGGACACTGTCTGGTACTTTTGAATACCCTATATTATAGCTGATATCAATATAACACTTTGATTTTATTGCCTTTTTGTAAATTTTTATGGGAGGTCTGATTGGGATAGTTCGCTCAGTTAGCAGTATACATTTAGAAGCATATGGTATTTTACAACCGTATTTCAACATTTCGTTACATATTTGCGTAAAATTTACACTTCCATGAAGGTTACGCAGCGGTAATATTTTACCGAACAAGTCAGAGAATGGTCTAAATCTTGAAATCATATTTTGGGGGTCTCTTACTGTACAATTTCCCATGTCCTCGTGGTAAATTACAAGCTCCAAGGGTATACCTCTTTTTTCGCATTTATTGAGAAACGTCAACCATGTCTCTCGGTTGTACGTTCTCTCACTCGCGGAAATCATTAATAATACAACAGGTGGGAGCATAGCTGATGGCTTTGGTTTTTTATGACGCCAGCATCTTTTGTTAAATTGGTAGCCATGAGGAGGTTTTCTACTACAATAATTCCCGCAAAACTTTTTTCTATCTTTGTAGTAGTATGAACAAAGGTTTGATTTTACATTATGTAATTTGGTGTTGTAGCCTCTCAAGTCGTTATATGCATAGATCCTAACCATTATGCCTCTGTCACAAAACTGTCCATTTCGATTCGATACTTTCCCTTATATGGATCAGAGGTCTTGTCAATTACCGAAAATCCAAAGTTATCCTGCCAAGCTTTGGCACACAGTTGTTTAAATTTATCAAAAGACATGTCGGTAGTGATGTGGTCATTATAAATATGTTTTAAATTCATTTCGTCTTGTTTGAATAAAATAACAAAATTACAATTATCTCGAACCAATTGTTTTGGTATGGCGCTGTATGTTTGTCCCAGGTAAAATGTATCAATATTTTTATGCCTTGCCATCGTAAAGTAACTTTTAATGGAATTATGTTTCTCGCAAGAAATATCGTCAAAGATCATAATTGAATTAGGCCTAGCTTCATTAGGATGGATAACTAGGTTGTTGTCATCAAAGGCGAAACCTACTTCTTTTGGTAATACTTTTTTCAAAAACTGATACTTTGGCTGATATAGTGATTTTGAAAATACATAAATATTCTCAAACCTCAACCCGTTTGGGTCAAATAATAAATTAATTAAAACGTTAGTTTTACCAGACGAACTCGGCCCACAAATTATACAACGTATAGAATCGGGTAATAAAGGCCCGTGTTTATTCTTTTTAACCATGCCTGACCCGATATATTCGTCAAAGTTTTGAACAGGAAATTCAACTTCCTGCTTCTCAATCCGCATCCTAACTGGTTACTCATAGTTGATTACAAAGAGATATATACTTCCCGGATGCCGACACCCACATGAGTAAAACCAAGTTCTTGCTATCAATCCAACTGTCGTGGCTGCTATCATATCCCTTCCACCTTACAAGTAATTTTGAACCCTTTCTCCGTAACACTTTTTCTACCAAATAAACATCACCAGTCTTAGACTTGCTAATTTCTTCAGCATAAAATCCCCCTTTAAGAACCTCTCCTCTAGAGTCCTGAAGAATATATGTAACTGGTTTTGTTGGTTTAATAGCATAAATTTTAAATGTTTCATTTGTCCAGTTGGGAAGATAACCCTTTTTAAAAGTCTTTTTATTTTTACTAATCCTTACACTATCCCCCAACTGAAATTTTGGTTTTTTAAATTTTTGTTTCTTAACTTTATTGATTCTTTTTAAAATATCTTTAACATGTTTTTGCCTGACATCTTTTGGTTTCATACCTATAGTTCTATGTTTAGTGTTGTTGAAGGACTTGACAATATCTGGAAGTATACTTACCCACTCATAGCTACCTCTAGCAGTAAAAAGCTTGTACATTTTTGACTTTAATGTTCTGTTTAATCTCTCAACAATACTAGCTTTGAGTTCGGAAAAGGTGTGATAGTGATTGATTTTATATTTTTTCATTAAAGCATTGACGTGTTTGTTAAACCATTCAGTACCCTGATCTGTGTGAAAGTTTTTCATTTTATATTTAGCTAAAATTGGCTCTAACGCCTTGGCAACAGCAGGTCCCGACTTGTCCTTGAGGGGAATAGCAAATGCAAATTTAGATAGACAATTAATCATAGTTAGGATGTACCTAAAACCCCTGTTAATTTTGGCAAAGGGCTGCATTTCAACGAGGTCAGCTCGATATAGATCATTGAGTGATTTTAAAGTAACTTTACGCCTAGGATAATTTTTCCTAGCTGGTCTATGCAGCTCTTCTGCTATAGCTTTCTTTGCGTCCATTTTAATAATGATACAATTTATTTCTCTAACATTAGTTTTATAGAGTTATTTAATACACTTACATCTGTAACACACATCAAATAAACAAACATCATACTTGCAATAAATACAACTAGAACAAACAGCTTGTCCGCCAGAGAGTCTATCAGACAGAACGCCATATTTCCTGTTGATAACTGTAGCAGAGCTTAGTCAGTACTAAACGAAATGTGGTGCATAGTGAACGGTTTTGGCTTTACATTTACTTGCCTGAGGAATCAACACCCTCCGTTTCCCTGTGTCATGTATAGGAAGGAACCAGAGTACGCAGAGATTATTACTCACCCACCACCATTACCTCCTAGAAACCCAGTCTACGACATCATAAATCCAGGTTACTCCGGCTAAGTAAGTTGTAGTTATTTTGTTTGCTTGAGTGGGGTTTGAGACCACTCGTGTTTACACACCCAGGTTAAACATTATTCCATACATGAGCCAGTCCAGAAAAGCTGGTTTTCACTCAGTATGAACTAATGTCCTCTCCCTTTGAGCAAACCAAGGAAAGAGATTTTTTTTCAAATAGTCATAGCCCCACCACCGCTATGACCTGTGAAGGCCTTCCAAAAATAAGCTAGTTGCCTCCTCCATGTTTTTACACTATGATTAATTTACCCCACCGGGCAGTTTGATTGAATGACCCAGGAGCCAGACTATCAACTTTGCCCTAACATCCAGGTTTACGGGTTTCTACACCGCGCCAGGGACCTTCATTCAGGTTTACGGGCTTTTACACCGCGCCAGGGACCTTCATTCACTCTGGGCTGTTTGAAAGTGTAACCTAGAATTTTCTAAGTTCTAGGTGTCACAGTCTACTAAGCCCTTGTTTCACACTCACACCGGGTTTTTCAAAGGAGTAGCCCAAACCCTCCTCAGGTTGGGGCGCCTCAATCTACTAAACCCTTGATTCACATTCACACAGTGGGGTACTTTAATTATGTTTCATGATAAGTTCAATTACATTTACAAAGTTGTATGGAGTTAATACATTATTAGAGGCAGTCTCATAGTACATGCCATAATTTTCCATGAATTCTTTTGCTTTATTTAAAATGTTTATACCATTAGGGACCGGGGATCTGATAAAACAAGGCACAAAGCCCTCATTTTTTGCCTTTTTTAGAGCTGTTTGGAAACTCCCTTTTTCTGTGCGGATGCACTTGTACTCACACATCCCATGAGTTTTTGAAGGGTGTCTCTAATTAAAACACAAAAAACATGAGCTAGATTATCATCAGCAGGGAACACGGCCACCTTTGGTTTAGAGTTTCATTTAAAGTTTGATTTTCTTTACAAATTCTATCATTAGCAGCTTTCATCTCAGAGTTCATTTGATTAAGTTGATAGTTAGTATGAAGAGACTTTGAAAGAGATTGTAACAGTTCAGTATTTTCCTGTCTTAGTTTATATTCTCCACGTTTTCTAATAGAAAGTAAAACCTCTTCAAATACCCAGTCTTGAAATTTTTCAGCAATTTGAAGTTTGGATGAAAAGATCAACTGATATAAACCGGGTTCATTAACAAATACTGTATGAGGATGAATATTTAAAGAGAGCACCGAATCGGTGCTCTTTACTTCCGGTGTTGTCTTACAGTACTTTGACTTGACATGGTCATTTATCGCTTTTCTAGGTCTAGCATAGCCAAGAATTTCAGCTACATCTTTCCCTTTAAACCAGGGGTTATTTTCCCTATCAAATATCACCATTACTGGTTGGTTGTTAAATACAAAAGCAGTAAGGCTAGACATTTTCAAGTATATAATCGAGGTTATCTTAAAGGAGCAGATATGTCTTACCTCAGCGAGAGCAGCAGCCAAAATGGCCAGAGTAATGCAGTTGTAGTGGTAGCTTAAATTTTTCAAGGTCACTAACTATGTAAAATCAATATGAGTTATTAGTACAATCATACATAGCCTTTAGAAAATCCTCATAAGAGTTATAAGACTCGGGGTGAACACATAAACACCATAGTTCCTTGTAAGGCATTTCAATTTGATCTGTCTCCATTAGCCAATACATTTTTACAAAATATTCAAATAATTCTTTAGGTAAAGTTAAATGAGCCAATTCTTTTATACAATTAATACTATTCCAGACATTAAAAGTAAATTCATCAAATTGTTCTTTAATTAGGTTTTGAGAAGCCATGGTTCACAACTGTTTCACTTACTGTAAGTCTTTGAACTTTATACCCAAAGGGAAGAGTGTCACACTCACCCTCGAGCTTCCTCTTTGGACCTGTAATTTTGAAAACTTTGGTCTCATTTATGGTTACAATATTTCTTCGAATCCTAGACTCATTAATTTCTAAGGTCTGTCTGGTTTCACTTAACACCATTTCTTTTAATTTTTCAAAGTTAAGAGTCTGAGAGGTTTTAAAGTTGAGGGTTAGTCCTTTGATCTTACAAACAGGAACCAGAGCTTGCTTGTTGGTTGACCAGACAAGGTATGCATAAGTCTTTGGCCCCCCAGATACAAATTCAACAATGAAAGATCCAGGCCCGTATTCGACCAGCTCGTCAGTCATCTCCCCGAGGTATTCTCCCATGGGTACCCGGTACAACCCTCCCTTAAAAATGTACAAGACCGAGTCCGTATCATAGTAAAGGACCTGACCTCCAAGAGCATCAAGGTGTTCGTAGAGTTTCAATCTAGCCTGAGCTGTGGTATAGGCCGCAATCACTACATTTACGTTACTCAGAGGCTCGCCAACTTCTTCCAAGTACTCCCAGCTTACAACTAGTACTTCATCGTTGATGATCTGTAATCTGTTAACTTGAATCTCCGGTGTAGTTAGCATTCCAAATAGCGTTTTTGAGTCTCTAACAATAGTAGCCTTGGTCTGGTTTTCACGCTGTCCAAATTTTCCCCAAAATGAATTTAGCATTAGTTTAGCCAATGATCTCAACCCCCCATTCTTTACAATTTTCTCCTTTTCCAATTGAATGCCCTCGTGTGCCAAATAGTCTGCTATATACTTGTTATTTTTCTCTTCTGTCTGACACCAACTGGGGTAGCCTGAAGCCTCTTGTTTCATTTTCAAAAACTTGTTAATAAAATCAGTAAAAAGACCGCCTTTCTCATACGTGGCTACCTGGTACTCCCACAACTCATACATGTCAAGGATAACATAACCTTTTTCTACTGCTTTTCTGATTTCATCCATTGTCCAAGTTCCTACTATCGCTCTGTCTTGGCTCTCATGTTCACAGTCTCCTTGGTTCATCTCTTCCCCACATGTACGGCACAGTACAAACATCAACTTATTGTTCATCTTAGCCGGGAGTACTGGGTGGTAGAGATCCCTGGGGGGCAGGACTTTACACTTTAGCAAACCATCTACTTCAAGTCCCCTCTGTCTGCACTCATTATCCCCAACATAGATGGTTGGATGACCTAGGGGGTATTTGCCAAACTTACACACATACGGATAAAGAGAGCACACATCTACATACTGTATGGTTTGTCCCTCCTCACATTTGTGGTAAGTCTTTGCATTGCCAGTTCTGCCTCCAAAGAACGCCTGCCTTGGGTCAAGGGGGAGGTTGTTAAGAATGGGGAGGGAATCCAAGTGTTTAAGTTTTTGCTGTTTCTTTATTTTACGAAATTCACACTCCCACAGCTCGACTACCTCGTAGTCTTGGAACTTTACAATTTTAGACTTGGTTCTTTCAAACCTCAGGTGGAGTGAGTCAGAGGGATCCTCCTTCAGAGGAGCCTCTCTGTTGTAAGGAAAACATTTGGGGCATCCATGTCAGTAGCACCCGTGGAACTCATAGATTCGCTCTCCGTCAAATCCATCGACTTTTGAGCCAGAAATCCTAACTTCTTTTCTTCT
Source organism: Flexamia atlantica (assembly GCA_035578135.1). Taxonomy (NCBI): domain Eukaryota; kingdom Metazoa; phylum Arthropoda; class Insecta; order Hemiptera; family Cicadellidae; genus Flexamia; species Flexamia atlantica. The sequence continues at coordinate 61,143,784 of JAQJVK010000006.1, forward strand.
TCCCAGCTTAGCCACTGTATGGCAGCAGCCGACTGGTTATCCACAAAGCGGTAACCATCCTTTGGAATGATACCAATAGTTTGAGGCTTTAGAAAGTTTCGGCGGAAGGCCAAATTGCAAGCACTAGCAATGGTAACAGCCTCTAGAAAAGGATCAACATTACACTCTTGGAGGAATATTAATCTAAATTTAAGACAGGCTTGGGCTGGGATTTCCACATCTGAGATGCAGTACTCCAACAGTTCTTTTTGAAAATCAAAGACGTAGTTTTCTGAGACTTTTTCATTGTACCAGTTTTCAAAGTCCTTATGGGACTTCTCAAACATAGTTTTAGGGCAATAGTACTGCTTGTCAGGCATAGGTTCTACATAGTTCTGGTTCGCAAGAGTGTTAAACAAGTGGGGGAAATAGCCCTTCTTTTTTTCGGGAGGCAGATCAAAGGCTTTGGGGAGCGCAGAGAGGGCCATGGGGAAATAGCTCAGTGAGTCCACAAACCTCACGTTGTCCAATTCCATTAAAATGATTTTAGAAACCCTCATGACCAATTCTGGTGTAAATTTTGTTTCCTCTAGCACATACTTGAGCAAAAACTGGAAATCAAAGCCTTGACCATTGTGGGCAATTACACAAACATGTTTAAATTGTTTCCGTACCTGCAAGACATAGTCCATGAACTGCTGAACCGGGTTAGAGTTGAAGACTCTCGTACGGTTCTTACAAGCCATGCAAAAGTTTCCGTCAATGCATTGGTAGCAAAACTGTTGGGAAACACACAAATTTACTTTATGAACTTTTTGTTCTGGGTCAGAGGGGTGGGACTCATCTTGGCGAGTCTCCAAGTCAAAGAAAATAAAGAGAAAGTCTTTGGATTTTGGCTTGCCATCATTACGCCTCATGTAACATTTATGGTTAGGATCCGTGAACATTCCACAAGGCTTACAAAAAACCTCTCCACACTTGTGGGGTGTGGACCTTTCTCTATAAGAAATCAGTTTCCCACAGTCAAGGAATTTTTTCACAGCTTTGCACCTATCAGCCTGATGGGCAATAAAGCAGTGCTGGTTTCTCAATGTCAGATTACATTTTGGGCAAGTTATTCCCCCATGCTCCTCCTTACAGGGAGGCGAGATGATTTGACTGTAGGGACAAAGATTAAAACACCTATGTCTATCTTTGTGATCATATGGGACATGACAAGCTTCGCAGAAATAGTTACAAACAAACGCAGCAGTTAGACTGGTGATTACATTGTAGTGACCATTGTGAAAGATCAAGTTAATTTTAAATTTTGGATTGTCTACCCGGCCTTCAAACTACACATCACGGCCTTTATTATCGTAATTGTACACAGTAATTTTGAAATCTTTTAACAAGTTCTGAAATTTTTCCAATTCGGGGATACCTGCACCATTCTCAGAGATCTCCACCCTTGCCATACGAATCAGTTCTTGAGCCATGGTTGTCTGCCTCTTTCTATCATCTTGCCGGATAGCTTTAAACAGAGGGTCTTTGTTTGCATGGGCAATTGCTACCACCAAGGCGCGGGGGAGACACAAGTTATCTTTGTTTTTAATGACTACAATACCTTTCCTTACCCTACACTCTTCCTCAAAGGTGTTGTAGAGGCCAGGCCGGGTCCTACCAGAACCTACAGGGAGATTCACTCGGGTACATTCTACTCTAAACGTATCCGTAGACTTGATTGACTCCGAATTAGACTGCACTATACCTCCAAAAATATTCCACAGGATATCCTCATCAATTTCCCCAGCAGGGCGAAAAGCAACATAACCCGGTTCTTTACTTTTTAAATTTAGACTCTGCAAAGTAAACCCAAGCTGGTCATTTTCATGGGCTTGTTCTTTCATTTGTTTTACTATTTTAGCAAAACCTTGCCTCAGCCAATCGATTTCATTAGTCTCAGGAGGAGGGTTGGAAAATTTAAAAATTGTTTTAGTACCATAAAGCCTAAACTTTTTAACATGGGTCTCTTCATTACTAAGTATTCTAACAGGCTCAACAAGATCAGCCAATTTCATTAGGGACATGGTAAAACAAACTCTAATAGAAATTAAATCTGTAAATACTTACAGAACAACACAGCACAGATACCTCTGAACAACTCGAAAGCCAGGAACAGAATAATCAAAGCAAGGTGTAAACCGGTAAAGGTAAACCAATCAACCAATCAGAGCACAGTGCACCTATTTACAGCCAATAGGAAGCCCGCTTATTCCGACCAATCACAGCACAGCATTTTACCTTCCCACCGTAGAGCAACAGGCAAAGATTATGATAGCCCATAGAGTAAGGAGATAAAATTCATATACATGTAGTAATAATTTTTCTGTTTTCTGTTGCAGATAGCCTCCCAAAAGACACCAACTACACAGACTCCCCTACATAGCCACCCCTACGTAGCCTCCTACTACTGCTACTACTACTACATCTTCGCCCAGCTCCATCTTCAACTTCTTCTTCTTCTTCATCTTCTGCAAAATGCCGTTCATATTAAGCGTCAGCCGCACCATTCCGGAACCCTTCAAAATTGGACCGAGATATCACCAGCTGTTCCAGATTTCTTCAATAGACTGTGTCCAAGTAGAAACATTTTTCCACTGTATAAGGTGGCATATCGTAAATCAACCTGAAAATATTTTATGCAAATTTGGTACACATCAAAACGTTTCTATCGAAATGGAAAATAGTATAAAACTAGTAGCAGACACACTACCATTTTATCAACGCTGTGTTTATTTAACAAACAAATTTTTGGAAATTTCAGATGAAGTATTTTTATATTTTGAAGTATTGTAAACTAATAAAGGTTTTCCGGTTCTTTTACAATATGTCATCTTAAACTTTTTTCAAAAATTTCTTTTAACTATAAATATAATCAATTATCAAAACTGAAACTTAACCTTTAAATATTCAAACACAAATATAATGTAGTAGTAGGGTTTCATTTTATTCTCTTTTTTTAACTTTTTTTTAAAAAATTTTTTAAAAAAATTTAAATTTTTTTTTAAATTTTTTTAAAATTTTTAATGAAACTTTTTTAAAAAATTTCTTTTAACTACAATTTTTAAATAACTTTACGTTAAATTTTCAAATACAAATAACATATAGTAGTAGTAGTGGTAGGGTTTCATTTTATTTTCATTAACCTTTTTTAAAAATGTCTTTTATCAATTTTCAAATATAAATTTATATTAAATATTCTTCAACACACATACAGCCTACATTTATTTAACTTACCTACGCCATCTTCGATATAAACATAGAGTAAGACATTCATTGGGTAATATATTCCATAAATAAAATAAGTCATTCGTATAACTTCATTGGGTAATATATTCCATAGATAAAAGTGAATCCATAAAACAAATATGGAGTCAAGCCTTACAGAACAAGAGACGGCGCCATCTTCATCGGACGCCATCTTCATCGGACGCCATCTTCGTCGGACGCCATCTTCGCAGGACGCCATCTTCCACCCTTCGCAGGGGGAGGGTCAACTCTCTCATTGGTCAAAGGAAATGGGGTGAGGGTAAGGGGGCGGGGCTTAGGAGGGTGGGGAACCAATCAGAACAAAGGGGTGGATCACGTGACCAAAAGGGGCGGGGCCTAAACCAAGCTAAACAAAGCTTTTTCAAAAGGGGGCGGGGCCTGCTATCCTCCTGCCCAGACTACTTTTCAGTCACAAGTATTCATTAGTACAAAACAAAATGACATACAATAGTTCACCTTTACCTTTTAACTAAACTATTAGGAATGTATATCTTGTTTCTCAAAAGAATCCATCTGTTTCTATTATGAAATTACAACCTGCAGACGTATTGGATGAAACAGATAAATACTGACATTTAATTAACTTGGTAGTGAAATTTGTAATCCAAGACACTATTGAAAGTTACTATGTGATTTCATTTATGTCTTAATTCACTTCCTACTCTTGTTAAAAATATAAAACTTTGTAGTGAAATGTTTAATCTAAGACACTATTGAAAGTTACTATGAAATTTCATTAATGTATTCATTCACTTTCTACTCTCGTTAAAAATATAAAATACAGTACACTCTCGATTACCCGAGTCCCGGTTATCCGAGATTCCGGATTATCTTTGGCAGACTGTTCAATAGTTTTTCCCTATAAACCAGACCTTTTTATTTAATATATCTTACATTTTTAACTTAGCGTAGTGTAATCATTCTAATTTTATATTATTTTCAATACATATAAATTAGTATGTGTTCTCCCTAATGGTGAACGCTGATAATTTTAAAGTGAAAATGATTGAAGCCAACCTATGGGTGCGCAGATGTAAAGTTTTCTAAGATTCCGAATTTTCTTTGGTAGATTGTGCAATAAGTTTTTCTTATAAACCAGACCTTTAATGTTTAATAAACCTTACATTTTTAACTTAGCGTAGGGGAAGTGCGCGTAAATTGTACCAGCGCCAAAATCGTACCACCACGATTTTGAGGAAACTAAGCTACCACTAGCGCTCATTGCGGCTGTTTCTGACCCTTCGTCAACCTCATTAGTCAGAGCAGTGATGGCACGCTAGAGGCCGCGTTCGTTATTTTGTAAAAAATAATTTTAATATTTTGACTGTTTTCTTGTAGTGTTTGTGCTTCAGTTGACTACTATTCATAAGAAACCATTCAGGGTAAGTTAATCTTCATTATATACTATGGATTAAGCGTTTAATTAGCTATAAATCTACGTAAGAACCAACTTCCTACGTGTATTTTTATTCTTAGTTGTAGCGAGTTGTGTTCAAGATGGCGCGTTCCCCTAAATTGTACCACTTTGTGTTTCCATAATCGTACCACCTTTCTAAGTGGTACAATTTTGGCTAACACCGTATTTTATTTCTAGATGGCTCAGAAAACGAAGAAGTATGGAAACTGGAGCGAAGATGATATGTCACGAGCTATTTCGGCCTATGAAAACGGGGATATGGGTTTGAATGCAGTTTGGCGAACTTACGGAATTCCAAAGCCGACCTTAAAAAGACACATGCAGGGATCTAACGTACATGCAAATTATGATACTAAAAAACTTGGCCGCTCTCAAGAATTGCCGAAAGAGCTAGAGGACCAGTTGTATCAACATGTTTTGAAGTTGGAGAAAATGTTTTTTTGGCTTAGGGCGAGATGATTTGAAGAGATTAGCATTCCAAATAGCTGAAGAAAATAATTTACCTCACCGGTTCAGCAGGACAAAGAAAATGGCAGGTAACAAGTGGTACTACGGCCTTTTGCAGCGCTATCCACAATTAAGTTTGAGGAAACCTGAAGCTACCTCAATTGCTCGAGCGACTGGGTTTTCAAAGGAACGAGTAAATGAGTTTTTTCAGAAACTTGTTGAAGTGGTCGATGAAAATAAATTCCAAGCGTCAGATATCTATAATGTTGACGAAACAGCATTGTCAACCGTTCAAAAACCAAAAAAGGTTGTCGGATTGAAAGGGAAACATCAGATTGGAGCTATGACCAGTGGAGAGAGAGGAGTTTTAACCACAGGTATATTCGCGATGAGCGCGTCAGGGGTTTTCTTGCCTCCTCTCTTGGTCTTTAAAGGGCAACGTTTCAAGCCAGAATGGAAACATGGTGCTCCTCCAGGGACTGAGTTTGCCATGAGTGACAACGGCTGGAGCAACAACGATGTTTTTTATAAGTATATCCAGCATTTTGTAAAATTCGCTAAACCCTCACTTGAAAAGAAAGTTTTATTACTCGTGGATGGGCATGCTAGCCACACAACAGACCTAAGAACTATTAACTACGCAAAAAAGAATGGCGTGATAATGATGTCTTTGCCTAGCCATACAAGCCATAAGCTTCAGCCGCTTGACCACAGTTTCTTTGCTCCGCTAAAATCAAATTTCAACAAGGCAGCTGATCGGTACATCCGAACACACCAATCAAAAATAACTGTGGGACAAATTGCTCTGCTCTTAGGTGAGAGTTTTCCGATTACTGCAATAGCAGCAACTGCGATGAACGGATTTAGTGGCTGTGGCATCTGGCCGGTTAATGTTGACAAATTTACAAACGACGATTTTGCAGTCGGTACTTTACCATTAGAACCTGAAAAAATGTACCTTCCACCCCGGACCAAAACAATCAACAAGTTGCACATGCAGCTGAAGAGCCATCGTGTTCGGGAGTTGGCCAGAACCCCCAATCTAAGCCGGTTTTTAAGTCTGTAGAGGAAATATCCCCTCTTCCTAATATAACCAAAGGGTTGAAGAAAAAGATACTGCCTGCTGCACCTTGTGTTCAAATTTTGACAGGAACACCGTTCAAAAAAGAGTTAGAAATAAAGCAACAAAAAAAGGCAGAACTGGAGAAGAAGCGTCAAATGAAACGACTTAATGCAAAAAAAAAGATAAATTTTGAAGACATCCAAGAAGTACAAAATAAGAAAATAAAAAAAAGTGAAACGCCAAAAGAGGATTGGTACTGTAATATTTGTGAGGCGTCAAAAGAAGAAGCCATGATTCAATGTTTAAAGTGTAAGGCTTGGTGCCACCAAGCTTGTGCAGGCGTTAAACCTAAACAAAAATCATTTTTTTGTTTTCAATGTAATTAAAAGTTTGTCTGGTCCATATAGAGAACATTCCCTGCTTTGAAGGAACTATCCTTACTGTGCATTTAATTTTGTTCTTACGTCACAATGAAATTTTTACATGACTGCAACATCTTGCGAAATAATTTTCATAGCACATTTTATGTTTAGATACCCACTTTTAAGCATTTTATTTGTATCTTATGCTATATAAGTTCTATAATCAAAACAAGTGTAATTTTCTAAATATATTTGTCAAAAAATAATTTTTTACAAATAAATATGTATAAGAGTACTTATTATCATAATATTAAACATATTCTGTCAATAAATATAATTTTGATGATAATGTTGCCTTTTATTTTACAAAATAACCGTTTATTTTACAATCAGTACAATTAAGGGAACCGGTACAATTTATGGAAACAGATGGTACAATTTAGGGGTACAAGGTACAATTATGGCATTTTTTTAAGACCAAAAAATATTTTCCCCCACTTTTATTTTTGAACAAAATTACTTAATACCTATATAAAACATAGATGTAATATGGTATAAGTAGAACATCCCCATTTTGATTTTTTCAGTACTTCCGTTTTTCTCAAAATTGACTCGATGCTTAGGTGGTACAATATTGGCGCACTTCCCCTAGTGTAATCATTCTAATTTTATAATCTCTAATTTTCTATTATTTTCAATATAAATTATTAGCTGTTAAATTATTTTCTAAAAACCTTTAAGATATTAGTCCGCGTGGTAGATTTTTCAATGATTTTTCCTTATAAACCAGACTTTTCATATTTATAGTTCTGAACAGCCTTACTGGCGGGTGGTAAAATGTAGAAACTCTACAAATCATCTGCTAAAACTCATGATTGTGTCGATGTGTCAAAACACTGTTTACGTTTTTAAGGCACATCAACATTACGGAATATCTCTTGCAATAATTTTCCGAAAGTTGTTTTATGCAATACGAAACGTAATATTAAGTATTACCACTACTAATAAGAATAAAACCTCTTCTTAGTGATTAAAACCGTAGTGAATAAAACCGTATACTTAATGACTCGCCTTACGGCTCGCTGGGGGCTCCGCCCCCAGGCCCCCGTTTGTGTTCTCCCGCAGTTGAACAATACTCCGCCCCCAGACCTCCCATTATGAGTCCCTAAGAAGGGGGTTTTATTTTGAATAGACACAAGACCAAATTAATTTAATTGTTTTGGTTGAAATTCTTACTTCGATATCTTAACATGGTAAAAACCACCAGTGCAGTTGTAAACTCATTGCAAGTTTAGATTTAGAGAACTTTTTCATGGAGTTGAAATGGGGTAAAGTTGGTGAGTAGCCCTTGATGAACCTCTGACCTCTAATAACGCCGGGCCAGGTGTTAGACAATATTGTTGATTTAAAATATTATTGCCAAACTTTTGAATAGTACTTGATTTTTCATGTATTGGCGGGATTAGGGGTAGAAAGCGTTTAAAAATGACAAATAACTTAGGGTTAATCATGGGAGGTGGAAGGATGACCTCTGATAAACCAGAGGGGTCAAAATCCCTCGGGTGAGGAGTGTTTCGATATAAAAGTCACAAAGGAAAGTTAATGTAAAAAAATATTAAAACTATGTACGAATTCTCGGCATATGGTACCTATGTTGGTGTTCGGGAGGATGTTTGGTGGTGGGGGTTGTTGGTTGCGGACGGTTAATTATTTGAACGGGGAGGGGGTCTGGGGGCCAGGGGGTTAGGCAAAAGTATTTGTTTGGAAATAAAAATGTCAAACATTTGAAAATAGTATAATTTGCTTCATTTTTCGGTTGTTTGTAAGGGTTGAAAGGGGTGAGAAATGGTCAAAGACTCCGCTTAAACGTGGGCGGTGACACCGAGTAATCCCAAGTCAAAACTTGGGTCTCTCATTTTAAGAATATATTAGAAATAAACCACGAGGAAAATTCAAATTTAATGAAAGTTAAACTTTAGGACTCTTTGAGGGGTTGAAACGAAGTAAATTGGCGAATGACCATTGATAGAGGCCTAAACCTGAGCGGTAAAACTGACTCTCTATGTCAAAACTTTGAATCAAAATAAAAATAAACACAAAAATAAAGAAAAATAAAAAAAGGTGGAAATTTACAAACAAAATTATTTCAGGGCACAGTTTAGGGGTTAAGGAGGTGATATAGGGCAAAATATCCTAAAATAAGAACCAAAATTGTAGAAAAACTAATTTAAATACAATATTGATGATTGTTTTTCGATAGAACCACTAGTTTGGTGGTGGGAGCTGTTGGTTGTGGAAGGTTAATTATTTGAAGGGGAAGAGGGTCGGGGGCCAGGGGGTTAGGCAAAAGTGTTTGTATAGAAATAACAATGCCAAACATTTGAAAATAGTTTAATTTGTTTCATTTATTGGTTGTATGTAGAGGTTGAAAGGGTTGAGAAATGGCCAATGACTTCGCTTAAACGTGGGCGGGGACACTGAGTAATACAAAGTCAAAACTTGGGTCTATCATTTAAGAATATATTACAAAAAACCACGAGGAAAGTTCAAATTTGATGAACGTTCAACTTTAGGACTCTTTTAGGGGTTGAAACGGAATAAATTGGGGAATGACCTTTGATGGGGCCTAAACCTGAACGGTAAAACTAACTCTCGTCATGTCAAAACTTTTAATCAAGATTTAAAAAATAACTAAAAAATAAAGTGGAAATTAAAAAACAACTTTTTTTAAAGGCGGGCAACTTTTTTAAAAATAAACACACAAATAAAGGAAAACCAAAAAAGTGGAAATTTACAAACAAATTTATTTCAGGGCACAGTTTAGGGATGAAAGAGGAGAGATAGGGCAAAATATCCAAAAATAAAAACAGAAATTGTAGAAAAATTTATTTCAATACAGTATTGATCTTTGTTTTCCGATAGGTTGGTGTCCGATAGGTTTGGTGTGGCGATAGGTCTTGGTTAGTTGGTGGCGATTTGTTGGTTAGAGACGTGAGTGTTACTGTGAACTGTTCCTTATTTAATGCCATTTTCAGTAACGCTGGTGGTTTAAACTATTTCGGATTTCCAAGCGGAAACAGAATACAAAAAAATTATTATGTTAATTCTAAGCAATGTTTGTTTGGCAGTGACTCCAAACAAGAGCCTGTCTGGTCTCCAAACATAACACCCTTTGAGTTTTGGACGTTGAGTTACCTGAAGAGCAAGGTTTTTGCTTCGATAACCACCTTTGTTAGAAAACATGGCATTAAATAAAGAGTCGTTCTCTACAATATTCGCTTAAAAATTAACTGAGTAATACAAATATCAACTCAAAGATCGGTTTTTTTTAATGTTTTGATATAGATTTTGTTCAGACATTTGCCATTACTCATTAGTACAAACAAACCAGACTGGAAGATTTTTTTGACCACCCGTCATTATTTTAATAGGGCATTAATAGAGAGAGATTGTTACTCTTTTACTGATAACAAACATAATAGTTGTTACTGGTACTGAAACACTGCAATACACGGAATGAAGGCTATATTTAAAGATGTGTTAAAAATGTTTAAGTTTAAATAATACAAATATTTGGTTTCGACGGGTGTTCTAATATGAAAATTCTACATAGAAAAAATTGGAGAAATTTCAAGTCGACAAAAACGTACTACATTTCACGATAACGTAGAACAGAACTATATCCAAGCGCGGTAAAACCATTGATTATCCTCTTATCCCACAGGTGTATTGTCAATGGTAAAACTGAACCAGAGAACCGCACGACCAGATAATAACCTGCTGATTCTTTAATCTGATTTGAGCACGTACTGTATTACCGGCGCCGCTATGAAGTGAAAACAGCGAGAACCTAAAAGTAAATTCATTGTTTTAAGTACAATTAGCGCATGAAAGAATCATACGATTGAAGTATTTTCAGGCTTAAAACATCAACTTTGCTTCTAAAGTATATTTATCTATAAAAGTTTCTTTATTTTTATTATTTATACCGGTAAGAAACACATTAGCAGTTATGAAAGCTGCATTAAACATTAACTTAAAAGAACATGTCAGGAGGGTTTAACGAGGGAAATTTCAAAGATTTTTTAGCTTTAGATGCATTTATATGTTAAGAACTAATTATTTTATTGGTGATTTGTAACATATATGCTGTACAGACGATGTGAACCAAATTTCAGCCCTGTACGTTTAATATCAAGCCAACTGGAGCTGGAAAACCAAAGGAAAATCTTCGAAAATTGAAATTTCTAGAGCAATCTAAGGGTGAAGGAGACGAGATAGGGCAAAAGGTCACTGAACCAAAGTTGTAGATCTTGAAAAATCCGTGGCACATGGGGCAGTCCGTTTCTCGATAGGACCATCCGTTCGACCACTAGAGCTCAAAATAACGTTTCTTTAAAAAAGCTTTTTTAGCGATTTTTTAGTAATTTTTTTGAGAGGGTTAAAATAAAAAATATCGACTTTTGATAATTTTTCCTGTACATAGACCCTCCAAGGAAAATTCGTGCAAAATTTCAAGTCTCTAGCTCGTCGGGAAGTATGGTTTGAATTTGTATCTATTAATCAGTGAGTCAGTTACACATCGGTCTGTATATTATTTAGACTCGCCTTACGGCTCGCTGGGGGCTCCGCCCCCAGGCCCCCTTTGCGAGGCTCTCGTTAGAGGGGGGTTTGCATATGATTTGAAATTCTCGTATGAGGTCTTCTGGATACAAGTATCTGTTATTAACGTCATTCTCATGACGGGATCTCACGTAAACACGATCACCTGCCATGAGAATATTGTCAATAGCAGACGATGAAGAATCGCCGCCAAGAGCTTGCCAAGCGAAAGCACAAGCGGAATTCGCCATGCTTTGCGCATTGTTACTGAATTGGTCAAATCGAGGATCACTCTGATTGAATGACCCTCGAGCAATGCAGGAAAAAGCCATCAGCCTAAATAATTTAGCACAATGGTCTTTAACTGTAATAAATATACAAATTGCCAGTAATAAAGACAGCTGGATGAAGCGAGGGTGTCATTGAAACTTGTGACATTACCACCAGCGAGAACCTATATTAAAATCTGTTATCAGCAAGTTTTTTACTGAAAATATTTTAGCGATAACATGTTTAATATATTGCTTTATGTCTATGGCTAAGGTTTTTAATATTTTTTCCGCAAAATTAGTACATGTATTCATTTTAATTTAACATAAACCGTGCGTGGCATAGTTTTGATGATGATTTTCGAGAAAATCTCTGTTCTTTTAAATTTATAGGAATTTTCATATTACAAACTAGTTATATCATTTGTGAATTCTAACATATATGTTGTAGAGATGATGTATGTCAATTTTCAGCCCTCTACGTATCATATTAAATCTACTGGAACTGAAAAACCTGGGGAAATCGCTGACATTTGGCGAATTTTGAAGATTCTTTTAAATCTTAAGGCATTTTTATGTTACAAACTAGTTATATTATTTGTGATTAGGAACATATATGCTGTAGAGATGATGTATGCCAATTTTCAGCCCTCTACATATAATATTAAATCTACTGGAACTGAAAAACCTGGGGAATTCGCTGACATTTGGCGAATTTTGAAGATTCTTTTAAATTTATAGGCATTTTTATATTACAAACTAGTTATATTATTTGTGAATTGTACCATATATGTCGTAGAGATGATGTATGCCACATTTCAGCCCTCTACGTATAATATTAATTCTACTGGAACTGAAAATCCTGGGGAAATCGCTGACATTTAGTGAATTTTGAAGATTCTTTTAAATCTGCAGGCATTTTAATATTACAAACTAGTTATATTATTCGTGATTAGTAACATATATGCTGTAGAGATGATGTATGCCAATTTTCAACCCTCTACGTATAATATTAAATCTACTGGAACTGAAAAACCTGGGGAAATCGCTGACATTTGGCGAATTTTGAAGATTCTTTTAAATCTGCAGGCATTTTAATATTACAAACTAGTTATATTATTCGTGATTAGTAACATATATGTTGTAGAGATGATGTATGCCAATTTTCAGCCCTCTACGTATGATATTAAAAATACTGGAGCTAAAAAACCTGGGGAAATCGCTGACATTTGGCGAATTTTGAAGATTGTTTTAAATTTATAGGCATTTAAATATTGCAAACTAGTTATATTATTTGTGAATTGTAACATATATGTTGCAGAGATGATTTATGCCAATTTTCAGCCCTCTACATATAATATTAAATCTACTGGAGCTGAAAAACCTGAGGAAAATTTCGAAAATTAAAATTTCTAGCGCTATCTAAGGGTGAAGGAGACGAGATAGAGCAAAAAGTCACAGGACCAAAGTTGTAGATCGTGAAAAATCCGTGACACGTGGTGCAGTCTGTTTTTCAATAGGACCTCTAGTTTAGCCGCTACAGCCCAAAAACGAAAAGTACCAAATTTCCAGTCTCTAGCTTATCTGGAAGTAGTTTAGAATTTGTATCTATATATTAGTTACACATCCGGTTGTATATATATTAGACTCGCCTTACGGCTCGCTGGGGCCCCAGGCCCCCTTAAAGGATTTCGCCCCAAAGCGGAGAGTTTGTATTGAAAGTAACAAAACAAATAAAATGTTTACAAATAATCAGCAAAATAACTGTTATTAGTTTTTGGGGATGAATAGTTTCAATGGGGTTCATGGTAGGGGGGGGGGAGTTATTACTGAAATGACTCATCAAATTTCTGGAAAAGCAAATAGGTTTCAAACCCTGAGATATTTTACAAAAACCTATATATTAAAAAAATAAATACGATAAAAATAACATGTCAAAACCAATTTCGTCCTTAAAACTATGATGGGAAATCAGTATGCAGGATCGCTGACATGGAAATGTAAAAAATCAAGTTTTTTCAGTACTCCAGTAGGTAACAACTAAATAAAGATATCTACCAATTGTTTTTCAGATTTGTTGAGAAATAAGCGATATATAGAATTTTATTTATTTCCTATACGGTAAACATTGGGACAAAGTACTGTATTTACATAATCCATATCTCGGCAACCCATGGATGGAGAACAATTAATTATTTACATTGCTAATTGTTGGTTTTTTAAATTTAAATCCAATAGTCCAACCAAGGATCTGATAATTTTCATTTTCTACGTAAAAGATCCCAAAAACCAATTTTAAGGGGTTTATCTATCCCCTCCTAACCCCACCATCCGATGGTCCCATCAGGCTAGTGTAAGAGTGCTATTTTAAAAATCAAATTAAATCCAATTAAATTTAAAAATCAACATCATACAGTTTTTCCACATCATTAACATGAAAAATTAGTATGCATGTTTGATGTCACAGAAATAAACGAATTGGAAAATTTAGGCCATTATTCGACAAAACATCATCCAAATTAAGCCACATAACAAACTATAACAAACTTTATTTTGAAAAGTTAAAAAAAGAAAAAGTTATATTATTGCTGATTTGTAAAATAGCTTGTTAGCGATATTTTGTCATTTTTTTGAATAGGTTAAAATGATATTTTGTCATTTTTTTGAATAGGTTAAAATAAAAAATGGCGTTTTTTGATAATTTTTTCCTATATTTTGACCATCCAAGAAATATTAATGCCAAATTTCAAGTTTCTAGCTAATCGGGAAGTATGGTTTGAACCGGGATGAAATATCTGGAGAAAATCGCTGACATTTGGCGAATTTAGCAATTTTTTTTACTTTATATGCAATTTTATTTTTTCAAAATTGGTGTATTATTCCTGATTTGTAACAAATATGCTGTAGAGTTGATGTATGCCAAATGTCAGCCCTCTACGTATAATATTAAATCATGTGGAGCTGAATACCTGGAGGTAATGTTAAAATTCAACGAAAATTTAACTATTGAGGGCTTTTTTAGGGGTTGAAACGGGGTAAATTCTGCGAATGTCCCCTGATAACCCTAAAGGATCCCTAAACTTACTGTCTCATTGTGAAATTTGAGGTCTATAAGCTAAAAATAAATATAGAAAAACAATCAAAACCCAAAATAAACTGAAAAATTTATAATAATTTTAAATTTAGAGGTCATTTTGGGAGTGAAGGAGGTGAGATAAGGCAAAATACATAATGACCAAAATTGTAGGAAATTTAATTTCAACTAAGGAAATAACCTTTGTTTTTGAACAGAACCTTTATTTCAGCCGCCAGGGACAAAAACCGAAAAGAACTTTTATCGAAATTCGAGTTTTCCCACTTTTTTACCCCCTTTTGAGGGGTAGGGGGGTTGAATTTTTTTGTTTTGAGAATTTTATATTTAGTAATACCACCCAAAAAATATTCCTGCAATTTTATAGGGGCCTGGGTAGTACTTCGAGGCAACTGGTGCTGGAAAACCTAGGGAAGATCTATGAAAATTGAAAAATCTAGATCAATCTAAGGGTGAAGGAGACGAGATAGGACAAAAAGTCATAGGACCAAAGTTGTAGATCGTGAAAAATCCGTAACACGTGGTGCAGTCCGTTTTTCAATAGGACCTCTAGTTTAGCCGCTGTAGCCCAAAAACGAAATGTACTTTTTTCGAACTTCAATTTTTTGTCCCTTTTCCCCCCTTTGGGGGGGTCGGGGATGGAAATGTTTCGTTTTGACAATTTTTCCAGGGGTTTGACCACCAAAGGAATATCCGTGCCAAATTTCAAGTCTCTAGCTTATCTGGAAGTACTTTAGAATTTGTATCTATAGATGAGTTACACATCCGGCTGTATATATATTAGACTCGCCTTACGGCTCGCTGGGGGCTCCGCTCCCAGGCCCCCTTAGAGGATTTTGCCCCAAGGCGGAGAGTTTGTATCGAAAGTAACAAAACGGATCAACCGTTTACAAATGCTCAGCATTGGAGCTGAGTAGTTTCCATGGGATCTATGGTAAGGGGGGGGGGGTAGTTATTACTGAAATGATTCATTAAATTTCTGGAAAAGCAAATAGGTTGTCTCTACCCCAGGCCCCCTTGTCTGTCTTTACGCCAAAGCAGGGGGTGTGTATTGAAAATTCACAAAATCTCGAATAAACTCATTACAAATCCTCAGCAAAATATATCATTGTAGTGTTTGTAAGGGTAGTTAGTGGGGGGGTAGTTAGAGGGCTACTTTAGGGGGGTTTTAGCGGAGAGGGTGAGGTTAATTTTTCGTTGTGAAAAAGGATTGGTGGAGTCTGGGGGTGAGGGGTGAGGCAAAAAAATTGTTTAGAAACAACATTCCCTTAATTTGAAGAATGCATAGTTTGATTCTTTTTGTAGTCACATTTAGGGGTTGATAGATTTTAAAAATTGCGAATGACCATGGAGGTTAATACTGACGAATCTCTTGTCAAAAATTGAGTCTTTCAGTAATGAATGAATTAGCAAAAATATCACGAGTCAATAGTAAATTTAATTAAATTTCAACTTGAGGCGACTTTCTTGGGGGATAAATGGGGTAAAAAATGCAAGTTACCCATAATAAACCGGAAAACTCAAACTGACTATCTCCGTGTCAATAATTCGGCATCCCTTGCCAAAAACAAATTTTACAAAAAACAAAAACCACGAGGAAAATTTAAAATTCAGCGAAAGTTTAACTTTTGAGGACTATTTTAGGGGTTGAAACGGGGTGAATTTTGCGAATGACCCCAGATAACAATAAAAGATCAAACCAACTATCTCAGTGTGAAAATAGAGGTCTATAAGCTAAAAATAAATATTAAAAATCATTAAAACCCTAAACAAACTGAAATTATATAAGAATTTTAAATTTAGTGGTCATTTTGGGGGTGAAGCAGATGAGATAAAGCAAAATACAAAATGACCAAAAATGTAGGAAATTTAATGTCAAGTGAGGAAATAACCTTTGTTTCTGAACTGGATCTTTATTTCAACCGCTAGCGGCAAAAAACAAAAAGTACGTTTATCTAAATTCAAGTTTTCCCCCATTTCACCCCCTCTTGGATGGTGAAAGGGTTGAAATTGTTTGTTTTGAGAATTTTATTTTTTTGAATTTCCACCGAATAAATGTTCCTGAAAATTTACAGGGGCCTAAGTATTATATCAAGTCAACTGGTGCTGAAAAACCTAGGGAATATCTACGAAAATTGAAAAATCTAGAGCAATCTAAGGGTGAAAGAGACGAGATAGGGCAAAAAGTCATAGGATCAAAGTTGTAGATCGTGAAAAATCCGTGGCACGTGGTGCAGTCTGTTTTTCAATAGGACTTCTAGTTTAGCCGCTACAGCCAAAAAACGAAAAGTACTCTTTTCGACCTTTAAATCTTTACCCATTTTACCCCCCTTTAGGAGGGTTGGGGGTGGAAATATTTTGTTTTGAGACTTTTCCCTGGGGTTTGACCGCCCAAGGAGTGTTCGTGCCAAATTTCAAGTTTCTAGCTCATCTGGAAGTTGATTGGAATTCGTATCCCGATGGGTGAGTGTGTCAGTTACACATGCGGTTGTATATAATATTGATTATCATGTGTGTAGGTTATGTCACCGAAAACGTGTTCCTATTGTAAAAAAAGTGTTTACAAGAAAGAACCACCGTCTTCGGCATGTACTTTATTACGTACATAAAATGAAGAAGCATGTGTGTTAACTTTGTAATTCAAAACTAACTAGACCTGACCATCTTCGTCGCCACTTGGAGAACGTTCATGGAGTCTATAGTGAGTTAATGTCATGTCATGTTTTTTTATTCAATAGGAAAACTCGTGGAACAATATTGAAGGATGAACTTTAGTGTCAATGGGCTTTAAAAAATATATTTAAAAGCTTTGACTGTTTAATACATGAGTGATTTTTTCCCCATAAACCAAAACTGTATACTTAATCCTATTACTTTAAATGAGCAATGAATATTTATATATTTATACTAGCAGTTGCCCGTGGCTTCGCTCACGATAAAAACTATAGTAACTCCCGCTGCCTTAATGAAGATAGGGCCACATACTGAGTTTATGATTACACAGATTCGTTTTGAGTACAAAAACGAATGATAACTTTAAGTTAACTAACTAAACTAAATATAAATTTTATATAGTGCATATAATCTAAATAATCAATCAACAAAACAACCATAAAACCATTATGAAAGTAACAAAATTGTAAATCAGCTGTATCCGTAAGTAGGATGGGTTAGCCGTTTCTGCGGGTGGTAAGATGTGGTGGGTGGCCCCCCCTCATTTGTATAATTAATTACCCCCCCCCTCTCATTAGTACACACACACGCGCGCGCGCGCGCGCGCCCACACACACACACACACACACACACACACACACACACACACACACACACACGAGGGCATATGTCCCCGAAGAATATTGGGGGACTGATATGTCCGACGAGGAGTTGGTTAGAGCGGCGGAGAAAATGGACTTCGCCGTCGATTTGTTCTTCACGTGGCTTACGCCAAGCCCGTGGGGAACGAAGATATCAGACGACGAACTGATGGCTGCTTCGGCGGAGGCGGAGGAGCTGCTCAACACCGAGCGTGAGGAGCTGCAGCTCATAAGGACGAGAGAGGTGGGAGAGCTGCTCAGCATCGCCGAGACGCCGGTGACGACGGTAGTTAAAAAGATAGCACTGGAGGAGTGCAGGTTGCGAGTGCAGCGAGTCGACACTGCATTAGACCTGAACCCAGTGCCGTCAACCAGCACCTGAATCACACGACAAGCGAGACGCCACAGAGCTCCACCGACAACGCCTAGCAAGAGGAGGAAGGCGGAGGAAGAAATAGAAGTAATCGTCATTTATGATGATTAAATATATGTTTTCCCTTCCCTCTAGTTTTAAGTTAGATAGCTTTGATATTTGTAAATAAAAAGAGAAAAGAAAAAAACACACAAAACACAAAAACCAAAATATAATGAAATAATGGTAGGACAGTCGAGTTTTATAAAATAAAATCTCGACTATTCTATCATATGCAGTGGCGATGGTCCCATTTACCCCTCGGCACACAGACGAGGGGAGCAGGAGATCATTATCATAGCAGGTGGTATGCGCCCGGTCCGCAGGCCAGATAGGGTGCATAACATTAGTGGCACACCTGGTCTAGCAACGCGGGTGGTCGGGGGGGGGATTATACAAATTGGGGGGGGGTAATTATACAAGTTAGGGGGGGGGGGGTAATTATGCTAATGAGACCTCCCACGGTGATCGACCGCCCTTCGTGTTGTGGAGGGGATCACAAAGGAGGGTTGCCTCACCTCACCCAGGTGTGTCGCTAATGTTATGCACCCCTGCCTTGGAATGTTGTCCAGCTGCGAAGGTCTGTGCCGAGGGGAGCGAAGACATTCGCCTGCAGCATCTCCACGATGCCGGTTGTCTACAGCGGCCTCTACGCACTCTTCAACGTGCTGATGATCGACCAGCTCCTAAGCCTCGACCAGTACTACGACGACGTAGACGATGACGTCCACTACAGAGCGAAGTTTAGGAGGAGCGAGTGGAGCCCCGCGTTGAGGAGGACAGCGAGGAGCGGCATGTGGAGCGCATGGATGCCAGAACGGAGCGTTTCCGTCTACTGGCCACGCACGCTGCAGACGAGTACCTCCAGTCCAGCAAGTAAGAGAATGAAGAGAGGGAAAATAATTACACTCCTCAAATCTCTCGACCAATCAGAACTAAAACTACCTAATAATAACCTATCACAGGACATGATATTTTAACCAATAATGAGGCTTCTTTTTTCAGGTTATGAACAGCATAGAGTACACCTGTCTTGTTATTTTCAACCATATATATATATATATATATATATATATATATATATATATATATATATGTACATACAACAACTATCATTAGTTACTTAATATTATTTTTACTGTTACAGAGGGCGCTGTACTAGCATTATGGCTCGACTAGAAAGGGAGGAGGAAGAGAGGAAGAGAAAAAGGAAGAGAGGAAGAATTACAGATATGTACAATATAATATAATAATATTTCACTGTAATAGTTTTTCATTTTTCACCTCTTCTCTACCTTTCACAATTAGCCAGGGCTACCTCTACATTTATCACATCCTACGTGTATATAAATCTATACATACACTTTGTATAGTGTTAGTTATATAAATATAAGGTTTTATACTCTGGTTGGCAGCTCTGCTTGCGCGGGAATAATACCGCGCTTTTTTCCATGATGGCCGCCGCTTTTTTTACTAGGCTAGGGGGCGGGCCTTAGCAGGGGGTGGGGCGGGGCCTCAATCCCTCTCGACCAACCAGAAGCCGCCATTTCTTCCAGGGGGGAGTGGTGGGGGAAAATCCTGGCTTCTGTTTGGTTCCCTAAACGACTGCGTACCCTACTATTGTATATATAAATAATCAATTCTACTATTGAACATTGAATACAATCAAAATTGTCGTGTCAGCTCATTAGTAACTACGCGGATGGTAACTAACAAAACAGATTACCAGAACTAAAAATTCTATAACTAGGTAAATATGTTTTTGTTTTTTGTAGAAATATGGTTGCATGCACGATTTGTGGGAGGGTGTTCAAAAGGGAATACCACAGACTCCGACATGTGGAATCGGCGAACAATCGACGAAGGTTCCCGTGTCGGATTTTTGGTAGTTCACTGTCCCGACAAGAACACCTGAACCTACATATGACGGAAGTGCATAATCAGAGAACACGTAAGTTTAAAACACTTATAGTTGAAACTGTACTTACATATCATTGTATCTTATCATGTAACAAATATACAAATTTACAGCCTTAGCCGCTCAAGATTTTAAATTCTGCCCATGAAAATTTAAGCATAATAATAAAAGGTTAATATTTTCTTAATATTTTAGTCGATATAATACCATGCACATACTTGTCTGTCAGAATATTCAACTTAAGAGAAAAAAGGAAAAATAGAATAGAATAGAATAGAATAGAATAGAATTTATTTCCGGAAAAGCTTACAATAATACAATGATTTTACAATTTTACTCAAGAACAATATACTTGTACAAAACATACTGTAAATACCATGAGTCCCGGAAATTTGAATAAAAACCGAAGCTTTTCATTACTTTATTGGGACTTTTTCGTGTAAAACTTTGTGTTTACTTCAAATTGTAATTATGTGGTTGATTAATTACTCAAACAATTAAGTTTTTAACTTAGCGCTCTCGATCACTTAAATCATTTTTTGCTTAACATTATTGGCATTATCAATCCAAGTAAGTAAGTTGTATACATCACCTTCTTAAAATTAGTAATTGATTATCTTCGAACTTTAGAACTTTGACTTTTTAAAATCATTATGAAAAAGTGCAATAAATATCGTTGAACAGCAATGTATCAAACAATGTTTATACAAATTTTGTATACGTAGAATCAAGTTAATTTTCTTATTACTTGTCATGTATTTTTTATTGAATTATCATGTCATTTCGATGAAGAATTTTTTTATTCTTCAGTTGTAAATAACAGGCTCTTCCAATTAAAGAAAAAATAAGATGAATATCAATTAAAGAAAAATGAAATGAATATACTGTTACAATAAAATTTAATAACATTTTCATTACTGACCCATGTTTATTCGACAGTATCCCCCCTGAGAGACCCATTATATTTTAATTATTATCATCTGTTCGTGTATCTATTTAAATGTTACTCTTTATATTTAATTTTTTTTATAATTTTATATTTTATGTTCAATAGAAATAGATCAATTCCCGACTGCAGACCAAGCCGCAATTGCGGCAACTTATGCTGCACGGAGTTTGACTTTTTAAAATCATTATGAAAAAGTGCAATAAATATCGTTGAACAGCAATGTATCAAACAATGTTTATACAAATTTTGTATACGTAGAATCAAGTTAATTTTCTTATTACTTGTCGTGTATTTTTTATTGAATTATCATGTCATTTCGATGAAGAATTTTTTTATTCTTCAGTTGTAAATAACAGGCTCTTCCAATTAAAGAAAAAATAAGATGAATATCAATTAAAGAAAAATGAAATGAATATACTGTCACAATAAAATTTAATAACATTTTCATTACTGACCCATGTTTATTCGACAGTATCCCCCCTGAGAGACCCATTATATTTTAATTATTATCATCTGTTCGTGTATCTATTTAAATGTTACTCTTTATATTTAATTTTTTATAATTTTATATTTTATGTTCAATAGAAATAGATATATTCCCGACTGCAGACCAAGCCGCAATTGCGGCAACTTATGCTGCACGGGTTGTCATTTACGCAACAACAATGGCGGAGCACGCTGCTATGGCGGCACGCGCTGCCGCAGAAGTCTCACGGGCGCAGATATCGTGCAGTTGCAGACGCCATTATGCCCGCAGGCCCCATAGTGCCTGCAGGTGCTATAGTCCAGGAAGGAGGGCTTGGTATGCATAAAAGTAGTACGTAAATAATAATATTTTAGTAGCTATTCCCAAATTTTCTATTTTATAAATACGAAATAAAGAGACGCTATATTACCAGCTCTAAATTTACATTTTCACATTCCGAGATACATAATTGTAAACGTGTTACCTATTTGCAAGTTTGATGATTGCAATCTAATTTATAAATTAGATTGCATCCATTTTGTATTGAAGCTAAAACAATAAATTGTTTTTTTAAAGATGATTGCGTAACAACTAATTTAAATCAAACATGTATTCGCAGCAACAATGGCGGAACGCGCTGCTATGGCGGCACGCGCTACCGCAGCAGCCTCACGACCGCAGCCCCCGAGATATGGTGTAGCTGCAGGTGCCATAGTACGCGCAGGAGCCATAGTGCCTGCAGGCGCCATAGTCCACGAAGGAGGGCTTGGTAAGTAGATTATGAATATCACATTTACTTATGGTGTCAAATAAAAAATGTATTTTAATATGCATAAAAGAAGAGTGTAATCCATATAAAATGATCCAATGAGAGTTGATTGACCATTTTAAAAATTATTATTTTTTAATATATTTTTACCTTATGTTTTAGAAGTACAAAAATAATTTTATAAAATATTTATTCCTACAATTTTTTGGCAGTAACCATTTTTGTCTGGCAGCGCACAATGATTTTTGAGTTTGCAGACATTAATATAATCATACATATCTTTTTACGTAATTATAATAGAAAAATGCAATCAAATCCATTTTGTTCAGCATGTTTCCATTTATAATTTTGATTATTTTCATAATAAGCCTAATTTGTACCCATATGGGCTAAAAAATGTTGAAAACCTAGCGATGGAAACGTATAAATTCCATTTTTGGAGCCTATTTTGTCTATGAGGGAGTGTAAATCACTGTTATTTTTCGTATACAATTACATATACAAGTGTACCCTTTGTAGCTAGAATTATAACACTAATATATGTTTCCTTTACTTTTGGTAATTTTTATTTATTTCCTAAGTTTGGAGCTTAATATCTCTGGTTGGACATGGGATAAAAAATAGATTTTTTCATAGTATGTTTGGATAGAAGAAGTATTGTAGGTAGGGGCAACTGATAAAGAGCTATTATTGTTTTAAATCTGTTTTTTCACTCTGTATATTTTCACATGAGCCCTATCTCAAATACACATGTCATTACCATGATTCCTTACAGTGTGGGCTGAATGTTTTATTCCTTTTTTTTGTGTGACCCTTTTCATCTGTTTTTAACCATTCTTTAATAAATCAATTATGTTCTGTAGGTGTTTTGTAGTTTATTTATATTTTAAAACAAATTTTCCATTATATATAATTAGTCAGCAATATTTAGGCCTTTGTAAGGGTGACCACTGGGTAGGGGTACCGAAGGCGGGTTCACTCTCGGTTACGCATCGGATAGCTCAATAACAGGGATTTAAATGTACGTTTTATACCGATCTACATTTGTTTTGTGTGCACTCAGTGGGCCCTTTTATGGCACAGCCGCCTCGACACAACGGGAATCCACTCATCATCGCACACACGGGTATAGGGGACAAAGGGGCTCGCGATTATCAAAATCAAAGACCCCGTGTTGACCCAACTCCTGGTCAACGCCCAACCCCCAATCGATCAAACTCCTGGCCGAACCTACTCCCACAACTAAAAAAATCCTAGTCGGCCCTACTTCTGGCCGACACGTAACACCCAACTCGACCCAACTACTGGCCAAGCCTACACCAAAAACTAAATAAAATTCCCTAGTCGGCCCTACTTCAGGCCGACGCCTAAATAAAATCAAACTTTACTTAGCCCAAGTACTGGCCGATGCCTAAATAAAAACCAACTTTAACCGGCCCAACTGCTGGCCGATGCCTAAATAAAATCAAGCTTTTCTCAACCTAGCTACTGGTCGGCACTTAGCGCAAGCATTCGTACCTTAATACTTTAGCAGCAAGCTCATAAATCAGTGTTACTTTCCCAATCACTAATTCTAAGCAATACACAGGTGTGAGCACATACAAGCACAAGCAAAATTAATCAAAGATGCATAAGAAATTATTGCAAGCTTATGCTAAATAACAAATTCGGGTACTCACCGCAAACCAAAAGTCCTGGCACACACTTGGCCGACAACAAAAAAAAAAAAACAATCAAACTTTCTCACCCAGGGTAAGATCAATTGCAAAATCAAGGCTAAATCTTAAAAGAGGAATCATATCCAATTAGTACACTTACAATGATCTAATACACATTTTATCCCTGTCTTCAAGATATTTACCAAGTCCAACACTCATAAAAATCCTCTAGATTTAGAATAAGTCGAATTAAATCAATTTATAAAAACCTAAAATCCTTCAGTTAACCCACTCCGGGTTGACACTTAATCCTTTAATTAAATTCGAAAGTATTCAAATGTTAGCCGACAAAAACTGCTTGTCGGCGCCTACCAAAAGCCTAAGTCCCGCCTATGCAACAATCAAAATCAAAAGCCAATTCAACAATTGGAAATCTACTTTCGCCCCAATTTCTGGGCAACGCCTAGGATGTAAATACAAATAAAATCTCTATATAATTCCTCTTACGCTGACCCACGTCCTGGTCAGCTCCTACAACAAACAACTAACTTTAAAATATCACGCCAAGTCAGAGGAGTGTCTTATTATTTCGCTAAATCTCAAATAAAATGCTATCCCAAACTGCTTCAATGGCCAGAGCAATTATAGTAATAAAACGCTTGATACCACCTCAAGTAGATTATCAAGTTTATTACTATCGAACACCACAATAGCGAACTATTCTAAGTCCCAAGATCGGCAAAAATTTTCTAAGTCGTACCAATGCAAGAACGTCGGGAGGGGAGGTCCGGCTCGCCCAGCGCGCAGCCACAGAATGAGAGTCGAGCCGACCGAAGCTAACTTGTACAGTGGGAATCCATCCCCACTCCTGCCTCGCCTCCCATCACTGCCGGCGACGCCAGCGCTCTCCGCAAGGCGCGGCCGCTACTTCAACTATCGAAACCAGCTGACCGCTGTTTCTATTTCTACATCGCGTCGTCTGCTTAATGTCAACAAATCACAACTGCGAATCCGACGGTTATTTACTTGCTAAAATCGATTTATTGAAAATAAATCCAAAAATATACCCCTCATCAATGTTTTGCCGTTACACCTTACTTGTAGCATACAGTTAAACACATTAAATTAATTGTACAAGGTTGAAGCACAATTCAATTATGAATCTGTAAAAACCTTAGAAAAATTAATAACTTTTACCAAAGTACTATACTATTGATATATCACTGAAATTTATGTTCTACTTAACATTTAAACGATTTTAAATTTTTAAAACAAATTATATATATATATATATATATATATATATATAAATGACTATAATATTCAAAATAATACAGTTAAATGTTTTAAATAAGGGTTGGGCAATGACCTTGAAAGATGCGCGGACCGTAGGCGTGAGTTTCGGCGACCAATCAATGGATTCGGCCAGGGGGTGCGAGTGAGTCCGACGACCTTCAATACGGCCCGCTCTAAGAGGCTGGCGAGGGTTTTTTGACCGCATGACAGTGATACAACGTTTTTCGCGAATCTTGACCCAACAGTTTGACTATCGATTGTACTTTTTTCGCGTAAAAACTTCGAATAAATGAAAATGTAATTCGAATTATCCATGATTATTTAACATTGATTGTATATGAAATATTTGAAATAAAGAAGATTCGAATTATAAAAGTTCGAATAAGGAAGGTTCCTCTGTATTATGATTTCTTTAAAACAAGATTAAAACATTTGATCTTAAATAACAAGCTTTTAGTAAACAAAAACGACAACATATACCGTCTATAAAGTAAATATAAATTAATTAAAGTCTGTAATTTCATAATATTATGTAAACAAAATAAATATATCTCTATTTTACCAGCTCTATATTACTCTGTATTGTCTCATTCCGAGATACATAATTGCAACTATACCTTGCAAGTTTGATGTTTGCAATCTAATTTATAACATTTAGTTCAAACATTTAGTTTCGAAGGTGAAAGAATACAGATTTTTTAAAGATGACTGCGTAAGAATTGATTTGAATCAAACATACAAATGCTGATATGCCCATACATAATTTGTTTTTTTACTTATTTCTTGTAAAATTTATCCTACTTTTGTTTTGTTTCTTTTAGTTGTGGAGATATCCGATGAGGAGTAGCCGGATCTGGTGATACTAAACTACGCCAAGGGCCAAGAAATTACGCGCCTTGTTGAGCGAGGTGGTGCCAAATCGTGCGACTGGACAACAAACTGACAGCTCCGTAGGTGAACCTGTAGAGATCGAGTCAAATGATGTGGTCCGGGCCGTTCGTAAACCCAATACTTTTAATTTAGATTTTTTTATTCTTAAAATGATCCTTATTAATGAAAAATAAATTAATCTAAAACTCAACTGCATTGTTCCGAGTGCTTCATTAATTAGACTTTTTTTTCTTAAATATAGCTTTAGGTGTAATGGTCAACATTAAAATTTTTGAGGAGCTGTAACTTCTGATTGGATAAACCTTTTGAGGTGCGGTTTGCGTTGTTATGATCTATTGAATTGTATAGTTTAATTAATTTTTGAGTTTAGCTAATTTGTGAACATAAAGCAATTGTTTTCTCATAAACTTATGCATTTTATAATATTTACACTTAGCAAAATCATGTTCTAACATATATTATGCTAATTAGCTCCCCGGAGGGGGGTGTAAAGTGGTTTCATTATGCAAATGTATGCAAATGTATGTACATTCGTAATTATGCTAATTAGCCCCCCGGGGGGCGGGGGGGGGCTCACCCACCACATCCCACCACCCGCAGAAACGGCTAATCTATTCTACCGAGGAAAAATATAGCTGGACAGAAATCAGATTGACTTTAAAAAGGAACAGCGATAATACGGCGTTATCGCTTAAATGTTACATAGATATCAGCTACAACACAGCATGGAGTCCGATTCCCAACGGTACATCGAAGGGACCCAGGAAACGCCGTTCGCTGCCAAGTATAAATATTGCCTAGGTCTGTTCAGTATGGAATTTCTCAGGGAAGCGCGGCCGACAATGCGATCACAGTGTAAAAAGTTTGGTATAAGTTTAGGAAATGAAGTATATAGTTTGCCATAGAGAAACTTGTTTGATAAATGATTGACTTTGAAAGGCACCAGTCCTTGCGAATTTTCGCTCCTATCTCTTACCTAATGTACAACAGACATCTCGATATACCGATGGCGATATTGGATAAGTTCATGGACAAAACGGTAAAAAAGGACAAGTATATCGTGACACATGGGTCTCAATGGAGAAACGACGACCATAGACCTTGGGTAGAGGTTAAATGAGCACGGGTACTTAAGAGTTTCACTCGCGAGTACGCGTGACCCCCTGGTTGGACACACGGGAAAAACAATATTACCACGGGTTAAACAAAACAGCTGGGTTTCACTGCTGGACATGATCAAGTATTTGGAAACAAACAAAGAACGAGCCAATTTTTCAGACAGGTAGAACTTCCATAAATTAATTAACAATCAAACATAGAGATATTAGAAATCATAAAGCCACACTAGAAACATATCACGTTAAAAACATAAAGAGTTAGGTAATAACAAAAGACGAGAACATTACTTCGCCTTGGGAGCACGTTCGCCAGCTACTGGGCCAGGAGGTTCCCCAACTCCGAAGACCCAACTGAAGAACACATAGCAACAAAATCTGACAGGTGGCTTTGTCCACTAGGGCAGTAGGCCCGTACTCGTCCATGAGTCAAAACACTAAAGTGAAGGAACTCATAAAGAAGTGGAGGAACCCCCCCCCCCAGTGGCGGCCGGCCCATAAGGACTCTCGGACGCCGCCCCCCCAGAAGATTTTCAAATATACTGAATTAAATTAATTTACATATGTATCCGACAAAGAGTGAAAAACCACTAATTTTCATTATACTGACCATCAATGATGAATTCATTTCAACTATAAGCATCGAAATATTTTGCAAAAGTATTTAGGAGTCAACTGCTGTTGCGCGTTTATCTCGCGGACGCTGCCCGGAGCGTCCCAATCCTAACGCATGCTATCTTATGGCAAATCTAGCAGACAGTGGATAGGGTGCTCTGACGTCATTGCCGTGTTGTGTTATACGCAGCCTGGGGCAGCGTCCGAAGATGCGCGCGCACATCAGTAATAAGTGCAGCCACCACAATCTGTTTAGGGCATTAAGAAGCTGAACCTTTGCTGCCGTTATGATTGCACGATTCATGTTGGTTCAACCGTTGTTTATTCGTTTTAGTAACCATAGCAACCTACCAATCTCTCTAACCTCGTAACCTAAACGTTGAGGGATGGGAGCTAAAGTGAGGTTATTTGTTTACATTCTGTATTTCATGTGTCTCTTTTACTCCAATGAGTCGGTAACCAGGGTTGGTGATAATTGATTGTTATTATTTTAATAGTGAATTCAGCGGATATTGGTAGACCATGAAATTGTGAATAGCAATCAAAGGTAAGTGTAATACACAAAATAGGATATAATAAATGTAGAGGTAGCTGTCGCTAATTGTAAGATTAAGGGTAAAGAAAAAACAATATATAAATATAAGAAAGGTGTTTTATTGGAAAAAGTTTATATTTATAATTACATTATAAAAGAGATTATAAAAAGATGATTATTAAAAACAACATATAATTAAATTAAATTAATCAAAAAAATATTGACACGCCCTGTTATGGCTTTCCTACAAAAAGGGCATCTTGCTAGTCTTCTAGAACAAACTAGACAAAGGAAATGTTGGCAAGCAACTAATAAAACGGTTGGCAAATTCGTAAAACAAATACCGCATTGGATGGTTCGCGGTTCTTCAATGTTTTGGAGGGGTTCATGGTTGATTCGGCTGTCGATTTGGGGTCCGTTGAAGACGAGGATGCGCTCAAGGGTTTCTCTTATTTCATACCAGATGGAGGGGGCGATGTCGGGGATGCGGTCGACGGTGGTGTCTTGGAAAATCCTGTTGATTAACTGGAGTGTTTCGTCTAGTTGTTCTCGAACAATCACCAGCATTTCTATGCAGCCATGCCGCCCCCTGGATGCAGATCGTTGTTCCTAAACAGAAAATACCAATATTATAATAGATGTGTTATGTTCACTTGTTTTAGTGCTTAATTTTGTATTGGCCGGTTAGATTCGTGCTGAAAGCCAACTACCTGGACGCTACATTGTATAACCTGTTGCGTGTTTGCTTATTGCTCTTAAAAAAGTAGTTCGGGTTTTAGGAGAACTGTTTTTGCTTTTTAAAGTGTTTTAACTAATTTTTGTTTTATCATTTGTAATAATAAATATTTCAATATTAACTGATTGAAAGTGTTATTGCCTATATTATATTTAGTTATGAGAGTGGAACAAGAATTCATACGCGTAACGGCATTCCTTTGTTGTAAGTTAATGTCTTCAAGTGGACAAGGAATTTATTGAGTACGGTAAGCATAATCTTTATTTATATTTAAACTATTTAGTAAGTTATTCTTTAGTCTTAGAATCAATAGTTAAAGGCTATTATAAGACCTTTGAATAAATTGGCTGATATAATGTGTTAGTAAGTGATTTGTGTAATATAAAATATAAATTGTCTTCTTGGCTAAGAATCATTTTGTGGTAACTTATTAGGTCATTATTTATGTAGGCCTAGGCTTAAATATTAGGTAAGTAAATAAATTTAGATTTATATATCATTATTAGACAGTTTTGAGATACTTATAAAAGCTAACCTAACCTAAATGCTGCTTTAAGCATATACAGGCTAGGCCTAGGGAGGTGATTTGAAATATTGTAGCTTGGTGTTTTTTTGTTTAAATTGAATATTTAGGATTTATTAAAGTTTTAAAGTAAAAATAATTACTTACCCTATTAAATAGCTCCCTCCTTAATTGTAAAACCCGTTCTTCTCTGGCGCAGCTCAAGCAGGCTGGAGGTTCACCATGAATCCTTCTTGGTAACAGCTCATTGCATAGTAAATCCTATAAAATAATATAAACTAATATAGCATGTATTTGACAATAATAAAATATAATGTTATAGTTGTAATTAATTTATTACTCCATAAGACTCAATGTTAAAAATATTCTCCATAAGAGCCCATGTTAAATCTATTCCCCATAAGAGTCTATGTTAAATTATATTTGAGGGGTGAATATATTTACTTACACTCAAGCTGGGCGCTGCATTGTTTGTAGAG
Source organism: Flexamia atlantica (assembly GCA_035578135.1). Classification (NCBI taxonomy): domain Eukaryota; kingdom Metazoa; phylum Arthropoda; class Insecta; order Hemiptera; family Cicadellidae; genus Flexamia; species Flexamia atlantica. Next base: position 61,174,002 of record JAQJVK010000006.1, read on the forward strand.
GTTGAAGACTGGGGGTTGTGGGATGGTCTATTAGCAGTAGCCGATGATGACCGATGGCTCTGCATCCACAATGGTAGGACCCTTGGAGGTGTAGTATTAGTTATAGCTGTTGATGATCTTGATGGCCCGGCAGAAGGAGATGGTCCAGCAGAAGGAGATGGCCTGGCAGAAGGAGATGGCCCAGCAGAAGGAGATGGCCCAGCAGAAGGAGATGGCCCGGCAGAAGGAGATGGCCTAGATGGTCCTGCGGCAGGTGATGGCCCGGATGGTCCTGCAGCGCGATGGCTTGAAAACCAAACCTGATGTGGAGGTAGGTCTTGGTTTGATGTGGATGCTGTTGACACTCTTGTAATGTTTTGTAAAATACTCTGAAAAAGTACAAATTGGTATTAGGCCTATTTAAAATAAATATATTTTGAACATAAAAAGTTATATAAAATAGAATAAAATAAATAAAATAGCCGACCTGTAGTTGTCTGGTATCTTCTGAAAATTGAAAGTCCTCAAGACTCAGCCGGACATTTCCCATTACTGGAGTGTTTGGAATTGTTTCTTCAGGTATAAATTGTACACCATTTCTCTAAAAAATTAAAATCAAGTTAGTAAATGAAACATTTTGTATTGGGTAGGTAAATTTCTAACATTAATTTTATACTCACATGCAATTGATACAAGGTCCATGTAGTATTGAAGCAGTTCACCTCTTCTATATGTACGTTTGTGTGTTGATGATGTGCATATGATGCCATAACTTCAATCATTCGGTAACCCCGTCTCTAAAAAATAGTAAAATTAATAAATAGATTAAAACCTAACTAATAATATAGCATAATGATAATAATATTAAAAATATAAACAACTTACTTGATTTATTGTATAAAATCCTTCTGGCGGGTTAAATTGGCCAGGGTTACCAATATAACTTATCAGGGTCCAATCTAAGCGTTGTAAAAATACATCTTCACCATCTTCATCCGGTAGCTGAAACAAAAAGAGTTAAAATGTATATTGAATAGAAAAAATAAAATTATAAAAGTTATTTATGTGTAAGTTTATTTTAAGATTAAAATAATAAGACTTACTGAATTGTTAGATGGAGTTTGCTGGTTGGTGCTCGTGGGTTGCTGCTCGCGGGCTACTGGTGTGGGAAGAGCTGCTGAACCATTAGTGGGTGTCCTCTGAAAATATAAAGTAAGTGTTAAATATAATATGATCACTTCTACAATTTTATTATAAGATATTTAAAATAAATATATTATAAAATCTACTCACCACAGAAAAAAGTATTGTGAGAAGTGTAAACGGATGTAAATTTTCTGATCGACTTTCCCGGCAGTTCCGGCAGTGTTGACACAGAGGGAGGTTTGTGGGTAGAGGTAGACCAACAGGCTCATCATGTCCTCTCTAAAAAATAATAAATAATTAGTTTGAATAAAACTTATAACTCCTATGGAGTTTCTATAACTATGGAGTACCTTTATATTAAATTATACATACCATTAAACGTGTGAGCGTCCAAAGATCTCCCCATACAGTGGCACTTTGTTCCGAGAGTATAGTAACCTGGTGCACTGCTCAAATCCTCCATGTCACTGTTAATTGTGTCATACTCTGGTTCAGTTATTTGTACAAATGTTGAAGGAAACCTGATTGGTCCATAAGGGAATGGCTGAAAAACAAAATATAAATTAGTAAAAATAAAAAATTGAATTAAATTATAATATGTTTTTTAAGTAAGTAAAAATAATACTTACCATTACAATTTGTAGAATACCCAAATCTTGATTGACAAAAAAGTATGCCAGACCGTCATCAGTAACCATCTAAAAGAAAAAAATATGAGTTATAATAATATCAGTAATGATAAACATTATAGTAAATGTAAGAAAGGTATATCTTAAAGTTTTAAACTCACATTTCTATTGGCGACTCGTAATGGATAATCTGACATCCGTGGTGTCATATTTGGTGTCATATAGTTATATTCAAGAACACCATCTTCTCCTAATATTGGTCCATTAGGTGTTGGAGTATTTGGTCTTGTGTGTGGAGAGTGGTCCCTTGCCTGTAAACCATAACATTATTAAAATATTATAATTAATATTAAAGAATAAAATTGTTAAATTATTTTGCATATATCTTGTAGATAATTATAAGTACTTACCAGGTTAGTGCGTGTATCATGTTGCCGTAAAATGTTAGGTCTTGTTCTTCTAACAGGAGACCTTTCTCCAATGGAATCAGGAGAAGACTACAATAATAAATACCCCCGTCGCAGCAGACCTGCGTACTCAGCGAATTTCCATAGGATTTACTTTGTATATGTGAGCATTCAACTTGTTTGAAGGAAGTATCATTTGAATACGTTAAGTAAATAATATACAAAAAACGCATATTTAATCATTCATGAGCTTTAAACATGAGGGAAATTAACAAAGAGACCAAATTGGTTTTCATTAGTAATACATACACTTTTGTATTTTATATCATTCTTAGTCTTTTAATTTTTAATAACTGTAATCTTGTTATAGAATATAAATGTCAACAAACATATAACCAATGAACTCAAAACACCCAAAACAAACAAATAATTTAATCTCATGAAAAAATTAAATTCAATCATATGGTCAAAACATCCCTGTTGCAACAGACCTTCATCTGCAGCCAATTTCAATAAAACATATTATCAATCCTCATAATTGTAAACATATCATATTTTATGCCACATTTTCAGGCAGTTTAGACCAAGACCCCCTCCAAATGCTCTTACTTTCTTTATTAAATTTAAAAATAATTTGTATTTTTGATATAGTATATATTTTCTGCAAAATCTTGATCAATGAACTCTAAATATTCAAAATAAACACAAATCAAATATTCAACACCTGCAAATTTAATCATATGTTCAGAATTGTATTTTTTTAATCTCAAATCAGGGTGACTGTACTTTTTGGAGGGAAAAATTAAAAACAATATTGGACAACGTACTGTGTTTAGCACATCCAATATTATCCAAAATCTAAGCAACGGATTGACATAGAATAATAAATCAAAATGCTAAATTGTTTGTTTTTTTAAGCTGAATTCAATTTTGACAATTAAGTTTAAAAATAATTAGTAAAAAGGTGTTAAATCTTGAAAATAAATTTTATTTTGTGAAAAAAACCTTCTTAGAGTAAATCAATCTTGCTGGTTTTCGAACTCGAAGTCATGAATGACGCTTTATACGTTTGTTCCAAATTTCATCGAGATCGGACCTTATTTACAAAAGTTATCGCGCCTACGGACAGGTATATATATATATATATACATATATATGAAAATGAACGAACGGTGTTTTTGGGGTCTGGGGACCTCAAAACGAAAAAATAACATGGTCCCGGGCTTAAGTCTCACCGTGCCGCCTACGGTAATAGCTACTTCCCTATAGGGGAAATTCGCTAAAAGGTATTAGTTATTATTATTATCATTATTAAATACTATTAAGAACAATAATTTATAAAAAGTTACTGAAAGTTACTGAAGTTACTGAGTTCAGTAGGCTGGCCGATAATAATTCAGGGTTTATACCTCGGTCAGGCTGAAAAGAAACAAAAAATATAAAATCTATGTAGCTTACCCTTTTAAAAATATTAATATGATAAAAGAAATGATACTAACCATAAATCTATTTCTCATTAAAATGGTTCCATTGTCCAAATAGGTCCTGGAGGTCTCAATATACAAGCTTCTTCCACTAGAGGAATTGGAGAGTCTTAGCATGTTACTTAGTGTTGTGCCCGACCGGCCTTGAGCCGGGCTCGTTAGTTATAAATAGACAAGATAACTGCGGTAATTCTGTGGCTGGTGTCGTCACAGCATCCTCTCCTTACTTGGTCTGAGGTTAGGGGTTTACCCCACTATTCTCAATTCATGAGAGCTTCTTTTAGATTCGCAAGTTATTAGTCGTCTCTGCACTTCGGGAGGACGAGGTTCTCCTAGATGTTCCCGCTCGTGGTGTTGCTGGTTTGGGGTAAGCTGAGATGTACAAGTTAAGTGTAGGAGGTCAGGGCCCTTGAGTAATAATCTAACTAGCTCCCTCAGAGCGTACATGTATCTGTCCATAATTTGCTAGACATTGTCACAGCATTATCAGTGAATGGTTGTTGCTAATAAATTAATGATCAACCCACGTTCCTAGACTTGTCATTGAGTTACCTCAGTATCCCCAAGGTGGGCCCTGGAGGCCACAACACTTGGTGTCAGGTTCGGGGTAAAATTTAATTAATTTAATGGGTTTCATTTAGTCCCCATGTTTCAAAATTCTATTGGGGAAAATTTTTTTTCCGGGGGATGACTGAGGCTAATGGTACATTTGGGGATAGTGAGTTTGAGCTGCATAGAGCTAACATTTTTTTTGAAAATCTAACTAAGCTTTTCAAAGAGTCAAAGATCCTAATTTTGCTTACATTGTATATTGAGGGAGACAGGACCCATTTCACTTGTGAAAGGTTGATAACAAATTTTTCAGAGAAATTTAAGTTGATCTCGCATGATATTTTCGAGAGTAAAATTGATTTCAATGAAAACCTTGTCCAGTTGATCAAAGCCTGTAGTGTTACGTCTTTAAAAGTCAGAACTGTAGAAGTGAGAGAGAAATATGTCGTTATTTTGCTGTGTGAAAAATAGTAGACTTTAATGAGGGTATGTTAGATTTAGATGAGTGTGAGTACTGTATCTGTTTATTTGTGATATATTTGTGTATTTTGGGGATTATCGTGTTACATAGTTAGGAATTAAACTGGGGATTAATAAGAGTAAGCAATCTAGGGAATCGTCTATGTCTCAAACTCCCGCCGCTAGACCGTTTGGCACTGCGCCAGGTGAGATAAATATAGCGCCGGGCCCAAGTGCTTCGTTCGATACTTCTTTTTTTACAAGAGTAGGGACCCGGAACGCTACCTTGACGGCCTACTACACCCATTTGTCTCAGGGGACCGAAATAACAAAACCAGCTATTGCGCCGAGACCGTATTTACCGGAGCCCACAGTGTCGCCACCACCTATTCCGAGGGCATTGCCGGAACTTGATAACAACGGGTACGTAGTACCCCGTACTCGATGAATAACGGGAAGCCGGTTTATTTCATTCCGATTGAGAACCCGAATCTGATCATCGAGGGTTGTGAAAATTAACTAAGAGCGCTAATAACACGTATTATTTAAGGCCAAATTAACAATCGGACTAATTATACAGATGAACCATCTGTGAAGAAAGTGAAGGTTACTAAAATCGTTATCGAGTATATGGATTAGCATGAATATTTGTACTGCACTGGAGATTATTTTAATTGGCATTGTTTTAGGTATGCTCCTTATGTGCTTTATCGTGGGGTCGTTTCTAATTCATAGTGGCGCGCATTTAACTTGCTTGCTGGTTTAACGGTACCCTGTGAATCATCCGGAAACGGAATTTAGTTGGGTGAGTAGGAACGTATGTTAGTGTCTCCCGGTGCAGGGAAAACTCCGGTGAAAGTTTACCGCAGTTCTTTGCGCATAGGATCCCCCAGAATGACATTGTCTGAAGGGGAAATGGCTGAGGCCCTTAAGAAATTGGCAGCCCTGGAGGGTGTGCGATCTATGGACGTATCCGCGGCCGCAATGGTCGAGAATTTCACGGGTGATGCTACTGGTCCAGCTGTCGAGCAGTTTTTCGAACAGCTGGATCAGGCAGCAATCCTGGGAAACTGGAAAAAGAAATTTAAGATAACGGTGCTGCGACTTAAAGTAAAATCAGCGGCGGAGACATTTTTGTCGAGTAATTTCGATTTTACTAAAACGGATGGCGAGGGAATGCCGGACCTTGACTATGACGCGATCCGTGATGCAATGGTCGAACGATTCACGAAAAAGAAAACCGATCATTACAACTTCTTGGCGCTGCACAGCGCAGTACAAAAACGTGGAGAAACAGTTGACGTGTTCGCAGAACGCATCCGTCAGCTGGGCGCACAGACCAGAACGAAAACGGATGATGACGCGGCAAAGGCAATAATCGACAGCGAAATGGAGCGTCGCATGCTAACCGCGTTCCTCAATGGCCTCCAAGGGAAAGTGGGCGAGATAACGCGGTTTGCGTTCCCAAAAACTTTCAAGCAGGCCCTAGAAATTGCAAACTGTGCGGAAATAGAGGAGCAGTCACGCCCCTCTGATCCGGATGCAGGGGTCTTTGCTATAACCTGCTACAGATGCCAAGAGGAGGGACACATGAGCGCAGAGTGTCCCCGGCGTAGGGATCAGCGTGGCAACTCGCCAGCGCGTAGGCGCGACCAGGGAGCCACGGAAAATTGGCCGACTTACGGTGGTGGCCGCGGCTCGCGGGGTCGTGGGTACCAGGGTAATAATAGTAACGGTCGGGAGTCCGGCGGTATGCCAGGCCGTGGCGCCCCTTTTCGAGGTAGGGGAGGAAGTATGCGTGGGATGCAGCGCCAGGTCCGTTTCAATGACCAGGTGCATGACGGAAATGACAACAGGTCATTTTGGTTGTCCCGAACACGGTGTTACCGTTGTGGCAACCTGGGACATGTGATGCGGGACTGTAGAGTCGCGTTGCCAGAGGAGTCGGTAAACTCCGCGGGTTCAGCAGGGAACTAGACCCCACTGTTGAACCGAACGTTGTCAGCGAGGAAGTTGCACCAGAATTAGTAGTACCTAGCATAGTAGTGAATGGAAGGGAGGATTTGACAATATGGGGTGTGATAGGAGGAAGAGCGTATAAATTTTTGGTAGATTCTGGAGCTAAAATCTCGCTGATTAATAAGGGGGTCTTTAAGGGAAAATTAGTCGATACAAAGGTTAGAGCAGCAGGTATTACGGGGGAGAAGTTGCGAATTTTTGGACGTGCGGAGGTTCCTGTAGATATTCGTGGTGAAACGTATAACTTGTTGTTGTCTGTAGCTGACCTTGAGGGTTTTAGTCACGACGGAGTGCTGGGTGTGGATTCACTAGCACTAATTAACGCAGTAGCCTCCATTAATGATGTTTCTTGGCTGAAGGACGGGGGCGGCCCAAGTCCTCTGAATGTCGCGCGATTCGGGGGAAGCTCGCAGGGGAAGGAGTCTTGTGACGATCAGGCTCCCGAACCAGTCGTCGTTGGAATTAATGAAGGAATGAAACCAAATGAGTGCATCAGGGAGTTTTCCGTCTTTCCAGCTGACAACATCATAGCCCGGGCGCAAACGGAGGTAGTGTTTACGGCGCGTGTGAAGCCGCGGAAATTAAAGTACAGGGGTTGTACTATTGTGGAAGTTGATGAAAACGAGGAAAATGAGATTAATAAGGGTGTTAATAGTGTTGATGTAGTAAATAAGTGTAGACCACGAGAAGTGGTTATTAATGATATGAGGAATAAAGGGGAAAATATTTTAGTGACGAGTACGGTCAGCTCCGTGATAACTGATGATAATAAGTTGTACGTGCGATGTTCAGTTGTAAATTTAGGAACCGAGGACGTTCTTTTAAGCCGGAAGGTACCGGTGGCATGGGCCGAATGCGTGGGAAAAGTTGTCGAGGATAATTACGTATGTGGGGTTGAAACGAAAGTTGACGGTGCCAAGGGTAAAAATACCTGTAGCTCTAATCCAATACATGACGGAGGAGTCGAGATTGTTGATTTTAAAGATATTGTATGTAGCGAAGTGTGGGGGGAAATGAAAGAGGAAAACGATAATTCCGGAAGTACCGAGGGTTGGGGACGGATGTTCCCGATGGAAGAAATGATTAATGTAGAAGAGTTAATTGAGAAAAAGTTGGCACATCTTTCTTTAATAGATAGGGATATTTTGAGGCCTGTGTTAATTAAATATAAATGCAGGTTTTATGACGGTGTTTCTCCATTAGGGTGCACCAATCGCGTAACTCACAAGATACCGACGGGGGATGCACCTCCATTGCGTTCTGTTCCTTATCGCATCCCTTACCATTTAGAGGGGGTCGTCCAGGCGCATATATCAGATATGTTGCGGAAAGGTATTATAGAACCATCTGATGGTGCGTGGGGCTCAAATATTGTAGTAGTGAAAAAGAAACAACCAGTAGATCCGATGCGTAAAAGCACTACAGATGATTTCAAGTCCTACCGCGTCGCGGTGGATTATAGGAAATTAAATAAGATCACAGAAACATCACTTTATCCGCTGCCACTAATCCAGTCCACTTTGGACTCTTTGTCGGGGTGTAAAATCTTTACCACATTGGACTTACATAGTGGCTATTTCCAAGTAGCCATGGACCCGGCCGATGTACCCAAAACGGCTTTTATTACACCTTCAGGGTTATTTACCTTCACCAGAATGCCATTTGGCTTGTCGGGGGCTCCTAGTACTTTTGCTAGGCTAATGAATATTGTTTTGCAGGGATTGTTAGGTAACGGTGTGTTGGTTTATTTGGAAGATGTTATTGTCGCCACTGCGACAATAACCGAACATGCAGAAAAATTAGCATTGGTATTCGAAAGGCTCAAGGAAGCTAATCTAGTTATTCAGCCGTCAAAGTGTGTTTTTGCAAAACCGGAAGTGCAGTTTTTAGGTCATGTAGTGAACGGTGACGGGGTGCGGCCAGATTCAAAGAAAATAGAAGCGGTTCGTAACTTTCCCGTACCGTCTAATGTGAGGCAAATTAAAAGTTTCTTAGGATTAGTGAATTATTACCGGAGGTTCATTAAGCAATTTAGTGATATTGCGAGGCCATTGACTAATCTCACACGCAACGAGAATCAATTCGTTTGGGGTCAGGAACAGCAAAAAGCGTTCGACATTCTTAGAACAGCTCTAACTACAGAACCGGTGTTAGCTTACCCGGATTTTAGTAAACCTTTTATCGTAACATCGGACGCCAGTAAGTATGCGTGTGGGGGTTTATTGTCACAGGAAATCGATGGAGAAGAACATCCTATAGCATATTACTCTAAATTGTTTAACCGGGCTCAGAGTAATTATTCAGCTACGGAGCGTGAGCTTCTTGCGGTGGTTACGCTGGTCAAAGTGTGGAGACCGTATCTACTCGGTAATAAGTTTACATTGATTACCGATTGCATTGCCATTAAGTGGCTCTTTTCCATGAGGGACCCTTCGTCGCGTTTAATACGCTGGGGGCTTATCTTGAGCGAATATAACTTCACGGTCGTTCACCGGCAGGGTGTGCAAAATATTGCCGCAGATGCGTCATCACGTATAGCGGTAGTAGACGGACCCATATGGTCAAGAGATGTTGTTTTGCAAGCGCAAAAGTTAGACGATTATTGTAAGGAAAAGTTTGATAAAGCAAAAAGAGGGGAAGACCCAAAATTCATAATTGACAGGGACGGCTTATTATTTAAAAGAGACAAGGAAGGGGAAAAATTGGTCGTACCGAAAGGGATGGTTATTCACATTATACGAAATCATCACGATACACCGTTTAGTGGGCATGGAGGTATTCAAAGAACCGAGGGGTTGCTCCGAGATCGCTATTTTTGGCCTACGATGGCGCGTGACGTAGCGAATTATGTGAACAGCTGCGCGAAATGCGCTCAGCGTAAGGCAACTAATAAGGTAACAGCGCCTTTGGGTGAATTCGAAGATATCAAGTTTCCAATGGAATTATGTAGCATCGACATAGTGGGTCGGTTAAGTACTACAGCTTCGGGAAATTCTTATTTACTTACATTTGTCGATCATTTATCCCGGTATATTGACGCGGTCCCAATAAAGGATGTAAAGGCGTCAACAGTAGCAAATGCGTTTGTGACGCATTTTATAACGCGCTATGGGGTAATGCAAAGATTATTAACAGACCGGGGAACAGTTTTTCTGAGTAAACTATTTCGTGAAATGTGTTCAATCTTGAATATAAAGTGTTTACATACAACGCCTTATCACCCGGCTTGTAATGGAATGTTAGAACGAAATAATGCCACGTTGGCTACTATTGTGTCTCATTATGTTGACGAGTATGGCGGAGCACGGGATAAGTATGTCCCATTTGCCTTAATGGCCATGCGAAATAGCAAGTCGGCTGCAACCAAAGCCACGCCGTATTTTCTTTTTCATGGTAGGGAAATGAGATTACCTTCGGAAGATGATTTAAGCTTTCTAAATAAAGACAGTCTAAATTGTCCAAACCTGGTGGATGTTGTGTCAGAAGCTATTAAACTAGCTAGAGAATATACTAATGTAGCAAGGGCTAAAAGTAAGCAATATTATGACAGAAATAAGAAATAGGTGGAATTCAAGGCAGGCGACATGGTTTATGTGTTTCATCCGGAAGTTAAGAATGCACCGGGACACAAATTTGCTAAATTTTGGTCAGGTCCTCACGACGTTTTGTCGAAATTTTCTGACTTGGTTTATGAAATTAAATTAGGGGAAAGAGTGACAAGATTACATGTAAATAGATTAAAAGCTGACAGGGAAAACTTGAGAAACAGTTTGGTTTTGGAATATTCTAAATTTAAAGAGCTGATAGATGCGTGGTTAAATGATAAAGATGGCAGGGATGTGGTAAGTGACGAGCCGGAAATAGCATCTGATAAGGATGAAACCGAAGGAAGAGCAGAACCGGATGTATCATCCGAAGACAGGAAACCGAGACCTGTCGCGGGGAAGGAAATTCTGATATATTCCAAGCCGCGAATTGTCGGGTTTCGGCTGGATGGCACCGGAAGTGGACAGCCGCGTGGTGAGGATGAACAACAAGCGCTCGGTGCACGGGCGGATGCAGCTGATAAGGGTGTTGCCGAGGGTAGAAGCGGTAGCCCTGCGCAAAGCCCATTTAGGAGTTGGGGTAGCCCACCCTTGGACCCGAGTCCCAGTTCGGGGGTTTCAGACCGCTCAGGGGAGGACGGCGGATTGACTTTTGTAGATGACCCGACTGATGAGACATGGTTGCCTAGTGACGCGGAGGTGGAAGTGCGGGACGCGCCAGCGCCAGACGCGCCGGTAGCGCCAGACACGCCGGCGACCGCGCGCCCGTATAACTTGCGGACGAGGCCGAGGGCCCGATCCACTTATAGCCCACCGCCGTAACGGACAGGGGCAGCCAGAAATAGATAGGTCCCTAACCACAGTGTGTTTGTTTATATGTTAAGTATAATGGTGGGATGTTCGAAGATTGCGCGATATAAGATATTTTGTAAATGCTAACTAAATCGGTTGTAAAAATAAATACAGCTTACATATATTATATGAGTAAAAGTGTTTATTATTTATTATCGCTGAGATTATGGTGCACTTCCTTGTTGAGACGTAGCGGAAATTTATTTAGTAGCTTTATTATTCTATAATCGCGGTCGTTGTAAGTGAAATATGTGTGTAGGTAGTATCGATAATATTTATTTAATAATCGCATTAGTTCTCGAGCGGCGAGAAGCGGAGTTGTAATATTTGTTTGTGTATTGTTGCGGTGATGCGAGATAGTCGCGTTATCACCAAGCGTCGGACTGATAAGCGGTCTCTTTGAATTAATCGGTAGAATAATGCGACATTATATTATGATGCGAGGTTTATTCTGACTAGATTACGCCAATGTATAAATGTAGAAATTGGGGTTTGAACAAACTGGAGTCGTAAGAGTGATCGGCTTATTAAAACACTTGCACGAATGGTGTGTACTAACCCGAGACTAAAAATAGGTGACGGAAGCTAAGACAGCCGTGTGGTTTGTTTACAGGCACGCTCGGGGGCGTGGCCAGCATTGGCCCAGGACTAGAAGGGAGGCTCACATGCAAGCAACGGCACTGCGATTTACGTCCGGCAGGCGTCTTGTTCATCAAGGAACGCGAAATCACTATTACAGGGGATAGCTGGACCGTCGTGTCGTCATTGGATATTCGGCATTATGAGACTATAGTCGAAGCATTAACTAGTACCGTGATTGAGATTGCGGGGAATGCGTCCACCTTGGGATTACCCATACCGGAAGACGAAACCTTGCGTATGAGGGAACAAATAGTGCATTTACGGGGAGACATAGATCAGTTAAAATTAATGTTGGATGAAGGAAATAAAAATAGCACTCCACGAGAGCGCAGAGCAATCTTTGATTCTGTTGGCACCGGTATGCGTTACTTATTTGGGTCGCTGGACTTGGATGATTTCCAAAATTTGAATAGTAAAATCAAAGAATTGGCATCAATTCAGGATGAAATGGTTCATGCAAATGAGGTTCAACTTTCTTATGTTAGGAACCTTCAGGACGGAACTAAGACAACACAATCGGACATCTTTGCATTAGCTAATTTATTTGAAAGAAAAGTCGACCAGTTTCACTTATGGAAAAACTCTGTAGATGAGCAGGTAGTAAAGTTAAATTATACTATAAATTTTCAAAATGGGGTGTATTCGTTGGTTCGGTCAATAGAATTTACTATTCAAAATTTAAGATCAGAATTATTGCAAATACAGAGGGCTATTGATGATCTGGCACAAGGATTCATATTAACTGTTTTGATTTCGCCGTTTAAATTAGCTGAATTATTGGAAGAAGTTAGTAAGCGTTTACCTGAGAATTTAGCGTTGATTGTTAAACCAGACTTAGAAAGTATTCATTTCCACTATAAATTATGTAAGGGGTATGCAATTGCCTATGGGGATGGGATTAGGGTAGTATTTACAGTACCACTTAAATCTCAGGACAGATACATGGAACTTTTCAAAATTATAAATCTCCCTGTTTATGATGAATCGATTGCCTCCTACGTTAGCTTGTTTCAGTTAGCACCCTATCTGGCGATCGCACCAGATCGTCAGCGGTTCGCTACCCTGACGGAGCAGGATCTGAAAAGTTGCACGAGTGGACAGTTTTCGTTGTGCGAACCTGTTTTTCCTGTAAGACTGCGGACTGAGTCGAGCTGCGAGGCGCAGCTTCTAGCGGAGCGGGGCCCATCCATCCCAAAGGCTTGTTCGAGGAAGGTGCATCACGGGCCGCTACCTACGGAGTTCCACCGAGTGGCGTCCAAAGGACTTTGGATATATAGCACTGTGGAGGAAGTTACACTTACGTTTGACTGCCGGAACGAGGTCAGGAAGTCAATTATTCGAGTAAATGGCACCGGAATACTGCCGAATTCTTCAAATTGTTTTATATATTCGAACTCATTTGTGCTATTACCATACTACAGTGGGTACACCAAGTTTAAAGCATTAAATTAGGACATTGTTTCCCCAGAATTTAATTCTCTGTTGGACATTCAGGAACAAGCTATCATTCGTTCCTACAGTAAGCAGACTAAAATTGAACCAGAATTACCTTCATTCAAAAATATATTGAAGGAAACTGAAGTTTCTGGCCAACAGTTTTCCAAATTGAATGCTATAATGCATAGTATAAAGATACAACAGAGTAAATTTAAACTGCTTCAAGATAGTAAAAGAATTTCCTGGGGAGTCGGCGCCATCCTTGTGTTATGCGGGATAGCAGGACTGTGTTATTGCTGCAGAGGGCCACTCTGCAAGTTACTGGAGCTTCTAATCGTATGGCTGTGCAGTAAGCCAAGCATTCGGAACCTGCCACGAGGAGGTGTTCCTGCAGTGGACTGTGAAGTTCCCAGCCCGACGCCCACGTTGTACCGGACAGCGGACAGGAGTCCTGCGGTGAGCTGGAGCAGCCACACCGGGGTGTCGCTGGCGCGTCCACAGCTGCGGAGCGCGGAGGATGCCGCCGGAGGTCACCAGGAAGTGGAGGAGTCATCAGTGTAAATCAGCCTATGTGGTGTGGTGCGGCAGTGGGTCAGTGTTTGGGATGAAATGTTATCAGAGTGTTATCTATCCATATTGTTGATACTGGTCACTGCATGTACACGTCACAGACTGGTGACGTATGCACGCATGGGTCTAATTGTGATTAATGTAAAATGGGTTCTGATTAGTAAATATGTATCTATTTATTTACGGGCGAGCGTCTGGGCACATGGCTATTCGGGAAGAGTTTCAATAAAAGAATGCAACAATAATAGAAGTAATTATTTATTGGAAAAATGAAAAAGTTTAAAATAACGAGAAATTAATAAAATGGCACAACACTGTGCCATTTTGGATATATATATATATATATGGGTATAATACAAAATTAATAACACATAATAATAAGGTTTAAGTTATACATAATTAAGTATAAGAAAAACTGTTATGGTGGTATAACAAAGTTTGAAATCGTTAGATTATTGTTGGATTCAGAATTAAAAAAACAAAAAAAACAAATACGCTTTTCAAAATTTATTACACGCAGCCGTGCGTCCGAATGCGAAAACCGCCCGGTATCCCGGATCGACAGACGTGACGTACTTAATGTCAGTATGTCAGTCGGTCCGTATTAGGTGGCCACTCCTTGCTAATAGAGGCTAAAAGTGGCGTAGCTTTAAGAAAATGTAAGGGGGAAAGGAATTCGAAAGTAAACGGGAATAATCTAGTCAGGGTTTAAAAAGTAAAAATGGCATATTTCCAGGTAGGAATGGGCTGCTGGTTGTAAATTTAGATGTAACAAAAGCCTAGTAGAAACGGCAGCACCTATTAAGGGGAAAGATGATTCTATTTTGTTGTGGCTAAATCCCATACGGTCGGCATAGATTATTGGTGGAGACGGGTGGTTACCGCATCCGGAGATGGTATATAAAGAGATGTGCGGCGATGGGACAGTCAGTCGAGTCGCCGCAATCATCACGAAATGGAATACAACAACTTAGTGGTATCCGCTCCCGTGTTTAGTGAGCACGGTTCGGAGGAGTTCACCTGGACAGAGACCTGGGTGCTGACGTCAACAGGCGAGTCCGTCGTCCGCACCTACGGCGGCGAGACGGTGGCCTACGGCCGCCACTTGACCCGTTGGGAACGCGATGCCCTACAGAAGCTGGGACGACTGCGGCGATCGGCTCCAGCGGCGTTTCTTCAGGGGCTGCCGCCAGACTGCAGGGGGCGAGCCAAGTGGGCCAGGGTGATGGACCAGGTGGCAATGTCGGACGCCCGCCTGACGTTGGGTCGGCAACTCGTGGCGCTCTGGGAAAGTGGAGAAGACAGCGTGCTGACGAGACGCTTCTGCCTGGACGATGGTGACGAGGAGACGCCGTCACCAACTGAGAGCTTCTGGCGTCGGAGGAGTCGCGGGGCTGCGGCCGAGGCGTCCGCAGCAGAGGGGGCCTCGGAACCTGCAGAAGACGACGGTTGGTGAAGACACCACATCTCACTAAGTCAAGGTACCACCCACCCATTCTAAAAATTCTATCAATCATAAACAGTAAATTCAAAATGGCATTTTCAAAATTTCAAAATTCCAAATTGGGGGGGATGTCAGGGATTGCTGCTATCCTAATGACTATATGAACAAGATATGTCCGTCCTGAAAATATGCCAGGTCTGTATAATAGATTTTTGGGAAGATAACGTTCTCTAGTCTAATCGTTTTTGTTGTTATGTGATTTCATTGCTTTTAAATGTGATTTAATGTTTTGTGTGAAAATTTAGATTAGATTGAAATTTGTTTTGACTTTTCAAATTAATTTATGCAATTTCATTTATAGGACCTGGTTCCTTGCACTTGTTTCGTATGTTTTGAAATGTGAATTATCGTGCTAATTATTAATTATTGTACTACTAAGTTAATTGATACACTATCTTATGTTATCTTGCGTATGTCATTGGGGTGGTATACCTGGTACACAACAAGGACTAATGGACGCTAGTAGCTAGTGAAAGGGGTGTACTGGGGATATGTGGTGTAAATAGAGGAAGTAATTTCGTTAATTGTGAATATTTAATTTTGTTTTAAAGACATCCTTTTGTTGTGTGTTCTTGTAGTTTATTTTGAATAAATAAAAACAGGTTTATATTACCTCAGTCTAACAGCTTTTAGTAAATCCACTGGACTACCGGTTTCAGAACATTATAATTCCATCTTCAGGTCGACTTCAACAAAAACCAATGTTTTTATAATTATAATGTTCTGAAACCGGTAGTCCAGTGGATTTACTAAAAGCTGTTAGACTGAGGTAATATAAACCTGTTTTTATTGTCATATCAGCTTTGGAGGCTATTTAATATGAATAAATTTATTTTGAAATGTAACTGGGTTATATGTTTGTGGGGAAATTTTTAAGTTTGTGTGTTTAGGATAGTTAGGAATAAGTTTGAGTTTTTAGTGTGAAAATGATACCTGTAGTTGTTCTTTTTTTGTGCTAATGTGATAATTAAAAGCGGGTAGGAAAGCAACCGCTTATCTCGACGCGTGCTATTACTTTTTATTTAAAACGAATGGTTAAAAATTTTGGGTGGTTAAGGGCTGGATTGTTTAAGGGTGTAAAGAAGGGAAAATTTTTATTAAATAATTGTTATGGTTATTGTGTTGACAAAATTATTTAAAGGGAATTCTGATAGAGTTGGCTTCGGGGGAAGCATTGTTGGCTAAATTGGGATCGTCTTATTTTAGTATTTAGATCGCTTTGGAGCGACCTCACTTCTAGGGGGCGAGTGTTGTGCCCGACCGGCCTTGAGCCGGGCTCGTTAGTTATAAATAGACAAGATAACTGCGGTAATTCTGTGGCTGGTGTCGTCACAGCATCCTCTGCTTACTTGGTCTGAGGTTAGGGGTTAACCCCCACTATTCTCAATTCGTGAGAGCTTCTTTTAGATTCGCAAGTTATTATTCGTCTCTGCACTTCGGGAGGACGAGGTTCTCCTAGATGTTCCCTCTCGTAGTGTTGCTGGTTTGGGGTAAGCTGAGACGTACAAGTTAAGTGTAGGAGGTCAGGGCCCTTGAGTAATAATCTAACTAGCTCCCTCAGAGCGTTCATGTATCTGTCCATAATTTGCTAGACATTGTCACAGCATTATCAGTGAATGGTTGTTGCTAATAAATTAATGATCAACCCACGTTCCTAGACTTGTCATTGAGTTACCTCAGTATCCCCAAGGTGGGCCCTGGAGGCCACAACATTAGTCTCTCCCGGTATTCCTGCTAAAAATTAGAAAAAAACTTTTGACATTTAAATTTTTACTATAAAATGTAAGATATAAATTAAGTGATAGAAACCCTTAAATATGAGATAAAGAAGTATAAAAATTAAAACAAACCTGAGATATTTCCTGTAGACCGCTAATTGTAGATGATGTTGAAGAACCGGAACCGGCTTGTGTAAGAGGATAAACCCCTGATACATCACTTAAATCAATTGGAGAGTCATTCTGGAAATAAATAAAACAATTACCCTCTAAACTTAAAAAGTAAAAAAATGTAAATACTGTAAAAATTGATAAATGTACTTACATGGATTTAGATAATATCAAGGTCATCTATAAAAAACATGTCTTGACTTAAAGATGGTGGGTTTCCCTGTGAGGCCGGTTGTTGATCCTGTAATAAACAACATATATATATAATACTAATAAAATTATATTTTAAAATACTATGGATTGACTGTATGATATTTATATTAAACCTACCTGAGAATTTGGAGGTATGTTCTCTTCGTCTGAATCGGCAGCCATTGCCAGTTGAAGGCAGATGAGTATAAACACTTGTATCAACATGGTGACTACAAAAAAGACCTTAATGAGCATACTACTGAAATGTTAAGTCTGAAACCCAATATATATATAAGGAGAGAGTGCCCCCTCTAAATGTTGTGGGCGTGAACCAATTAGGGCCAGCCCTCATGCTGGCTCAACCAACCACAGTAAAGAATGACTGTTGCCCCCACCCAACCAAGTTCAGTCACTGTTGTTCTGTTCATCTGTCTACACAACTATGGCACGTTATTTCCCTAGTTTAATTGAACTCTGTTTAATGAAACTTTGTCAAACTTTCCGTCGCTTGCATGAAATTCAATCTCTTGAAATACCGTTTTTAATAAAAAAAACAATTGGAAGAGCAACATAAAGATCAATGTTTTACAAAGTATAGTTATAAAAATTATCTTGTGAAGTTTCGATATGGAAGGAGGAGGAGATGGACTAGGATGTGTAAAAGATGTTTTCTAGTAAGTATAAGAAATACATATATGGGGTGTATGTTAATATAAATAACTATTAATGTTGGTTTTATTATATTTTGTATTTATAGCGTCATCGATAGAGTGGTGGTCATCAGCCATTTCAGAGGAGTCTCCCAATGAAGATACCCATCGGGTACTGCACCAGGTTGCCTGAATTCTGTCTCCATTGCGAAAACTGCGAAAGATCCCTGGATATGGTTTTGGAGGTGTGCTGCTGTAATGGTGAGTACACTTTATTATTTACTAATTTTTAAATTTTTACTTTTTAGGGCCCACGTTTCCACACCACGGTAAGCCTTTATGGCTATGCCGTAGGGGCCTCGGCGCACTCTTTTTGTTAACCCAGAGCATCCCCTGTAGGCCTAACCTCTGGGGTGAGGATAGCATTATAAGCTCTATCTCTCACACTAACATATATATATATTTTTTTTTTGGTCCTCTGCCGGTCTGTTCATTGTGTTTGAGGCACTTGGTCATTTACTGGGGGATAATTCCCTTTCATTTTGACCTGTAACCTCTACATTTACTTGGACAGACAGAGGATTTTAAATTATTTTATATATACTTTTTTTG
Source organism: Flexamia atlantica (assembly GCA_035578135.1). Taxonomy (NCBI): domain Eukaryota; kingdom Metazoa; phylum Arthropoda; class Insecta; order Hemiptera; family Cicadellidae; genus Flexamia; species Flexamia atlantica. The sequence goes on from JAQJVK010000006.1 coordinate 61,192,570, forward strand.
TCTCTTACAAATATTTAGGTAATATTAAAGGTCCAAGACTATGGGGTTGTACTTTGCTCATATATGTCTTTAGTGGGAGTTGCTTTGGAGGGAAACATTTTCGGCCAACCTCCGTACTCACCCTTAATACTGGGTGAGCTGGTAATCTCCCCCACCCACCCACCCACCCACCCACCCACCCACCCACCCACTATTGTCTATTTAATTTAATTTAATTTAATTTAATTTATCCTCTATTGTGAAATTTTTCTGACATCCCCGGTGATGGGTGTGTAAGTGTAATGGGTATCATGAATTATGAGGCAGTATGCCCAGGTATTTGCAGGAAAAGGTTCTTTTGTTTCAATCTAAAGGCGTACATCGACAGGTCCAGTTTTTATGCTATCATCTTGTCTTGAACAAGACAATATATTAACGCTCTATTTATAAATAGACAAGATACTGTAATATCAACGCGGGGGGACAAGATATTAACGCGCTGTTGTCAATTACATAAATAGGGCTTTTTGATTTATATTCATTATAATCTAGCACCGGTGCTCCTATTCTCCCATAATAAGAACTTTGGAAATTTGCATACATATCATAAAATAGGCAAGTATTTCCCCGTATATTATCATAGGGATGAAATGCAGAATTAAGAAAAAGTTTTACATCAATCAAGTCACAAGCATCAAATTGTGACATATCTTTAATTAAATTATTTTTTCTCCCTGTCTGAAATGCCAAAATAACATAGCGAGGTTTCTCAAGTTGATTGTTGGTACGTAATGTCCAACTTAAACTTTTTGTACTAGGTACATTGGGATATTCTATTAATTTCCATTGTCTAAAAGGTACATGTATAGCAGGATCCTTTTCAATATATTTATAAAGCCTTAGCTTTTGCGCGTCATTTACTGTAATATGTGGTATTCGCCAATAAATCTTCTCAATCTCTAACTGGATTGTACCAGCCGCTGCTATTTTTACAGCGTTAATATCTGTAGCTGATCGTAGTAAAATTAATTCCTGTTTTATATTTACTAATACCTTTCTATAGTCTTCTGCAAAGCCCAATAAATGTTTTAGTGGGATAGAGTAAATAAAATCTGTAACTGTTTCAGTCTTGCCCGGTCCAAACCAACAAGAATTGTTTAATACATTTTTTCCTCTTCGCGAATAGAGAGAATATGTTTTAAAGTTGTAGTTATACCTACATTTCTAGTCCTATCAATCTCTTTCCCACATATTTCATATCGGACTTCTTCAAATAAAAACGCGATCGCATTATTAATAAATGAAACGTCTTGCGCTAATCCATCAGCCTTTTTCCCACTAACTTTTCCATGTATTATAATATAGCTTTCGAACGGGGCTGTTATCAAATCCGATTGAAGAAGGGGAATCCTAATTTCATCAGAATTAACATAAGTAGTTGAAGCATAGGGTTGATGTGTGTGATATTCCATACTGGTAATTAAATCATTGTACAGTGCTTTGCTGTCTATTGCTAACATAGCCATTTTGAAATACTTTGAAACCAAGAGAGCGCAGAAAGTTTATGTTTTTGTGAGTTAACCCTTTGCCTTTTGAAACACTACTAACACTAGTTAATACTGGTTTCTCATTAAATAGTAACCCCATTATTGTGTTTTCTAAGGTGAAGCCTGACTGAGATTTTTTCTCCGCGGAATTAACAAGTTCTCCGTTTTGGTCTTTAAGAGACACTGTTAGGTTGTTTATTGTTTGACCGATGACTGGCAAGTAGATTACATTCCTAGGTATCTCTATGATTTTATAGCCAGGTGGATCTGATGGATAAAATTCATGTATTACATGTCCTTCTTCACCATTATCATAAGAACCCCTTGTTATATTACACTCTACACGTATCGAATTAACTTTAATTATATCTACAGGCAGTTCAGAAGTATGTTGTTTATTAGGCTCATATACAATATCTTTAAAACCCAAAAGTTTTCCCAATGAATCACCTTTTTGAAAACCTACTTTCTCAGAACAAAATAATTCAGACTGTAAAGTATTATTATTAGGCTTTAATGTAAATACATTTTTAGGTAACTGAGACACTAAATACTTTTCAATGTCTTCAATTTCATAAGACCCTTCAGGTATAGTTATTTTCTTATCATCACCATAATAAAACTTATCATTTTTACCTTTTTCAATGTTTGGAATAGAATTGTATGTTGATAATTCTACTAACCCTAGTTCCCATTCACCACTGCTCACATCAATTGGAACATTTAATTCATAAGAAAGTGTACTAGTATTCCCTGTTAGGCAAAACATCTTTACAAAGAAACTTTAAACACAAGTGCCCACATATCACTGAGTTAAAACTCTGTTGTCTCTCATAATTATAGTAAATGTCACAACCACTTAATTTAACAACTCATATGGTGGTTTTAAGTTCCCAAAACTATCATAATAATAAACCTTTTCTTTAACTTTTTATAACATACCCAATGGGTTCCTGGTCCACTTGAAATATCTAGATTAACAATTGCGGTTTCATTTCCCTTAGGTCTGTTTGGTAGTGAATCCCTCATATAAACACCTCTAAAGTTTGGTATTTTTAACAACTTTGCATACTTGATTAAATCAAAATTTGTAAGAGGTTTCATTGGTATTAATATCGGTAAACTTTTTTTTCTTACAACACCTTCTTTTCTTTCTCCTTTGACCTGCACCATGTTTTGGATAAGGCCTAAGATATAACCCTTTGCCGGCTTTTTGTGGACGTTTTACACGGCGTTTCTTTTTATGCCCGCCGCCTAACTTACTTTTTGCTTTCATAGCCGCTGCTACCGCTAATGCTGTACTACGTTCCCCAAGTGATGAGTCAGAAGCTTTAACCCGTTCCCAGGCCCGTTCGGCTAACTCTTTATCAGCTACTCTCCGCCTCTCTGAATCTTTATATCTCGAGTATGCAATGTCATGCAACTTACAGGCTTGGTCCAATTTATTGATTCCCGGGTCTCCTCTCGCTAATCTCTCCTTTAACCTAGTTCCAGGTCCGCAATATTGATAACCACCGGGTATATGAAGTTCTATAGGTAATAGATCGATTGCCTTGTTCAGGACAGATGAAACTATACCTCCACCCTGTTTGACTGTTCGTTTACGTCTGGTTGTCTTTCTTTTCGTCTTAGCCATTTTATTGCAAGTACTTGATCACCTCATACAGTTTAGTTAAAAGTGTTTCTCTAATACAAGGGATTTCCAACACTTCCAATGCGGTAGGCACAGTGCGAGCAACAGTATTTGTAAACTCATTAAACTCTAAAACCCCACTGTCAGTAAAAAAGTAAATCATCCCATTTATATATTTAAAAGCACCGTAAACTGTAGCTGGGACACCATTTAAAACGCTAGAGACCATACCCATAAAGGCCCTGAATAACTACACTCGTTAATTTCAATTAAATAGTATCCATTTATTATCATAAGTGTTTTTGCTTGGTTTATAGAGACAACTGCGTTAACTTTGAAAACTTTTCTACCAGCAACTGTACTGGCGCTATACCTTGATTTAAGTGAAAGTCCTGGGTATGTAAATATGTATACATCATTTCCGGCAAATAAGGCATTACTCCCATCTGGTCTCTGATAAATAGCTGAAATTTCTGTAAAGTCTTTTGGAAGAAACTCAAGCCAATCAGTAATTTTTTTCACTTCTTTAAACTGCTCAGGGGTTCTTTCTGTGGGGTTTAAATTAATAACCCATACATATTCTTTATAAAAAGCAAATATTTTACGATTTACAATTAAATACTTAGTAATTTGATTGTTTTTAAAATCACAAATGTCTTTTTCTTCTTTTAAATCAGATAGATCTGTTGTATTAGAAGGTGGTGCTATAGTTGTTTTTGTTGTTGTGGTTGATGTAGTACTTGAGGTTGACATTGTGGTAGTAGAGGTTGTAGATGTTGTAGATGTACTCACAGGTTGAGGTCGACCATACAAGAATTGAATCGCTAGTATATCATCTTTACTAAGATCAAGTTCATTAAAATTAGCAATACCACGTGGTGTTCTTGATGTCGGATACATAACTGATTTTTCAACACTAGAATGCTCTAAGCCCAAGGCATGACCAATTTCATGTACCATAGTATAAAAGAAAGATATGTTGTCACCATGGGGTAAATTCATTGTAAAGTCCCATGTTTCTTCAGAGTCTACATGAATATCAGTTTGGTTATAAATAATTGTTGGGAGATAAGCATGACCCAAAACCCCTCCTGGTCCATCAAAATCATTAGGACATATATCATTCCTAGAGTAAAACATGTGTTTTTTATCGTCTGAAAATGAAATAATAATTGTGGGGTTTTTATAGTCTCTTTTAAATGTGACATTTGTATATTTTTGCCACAAACCAAATGCCTTTTCAATAATATCATTATGTTGAGGTCTTCCATATTGGTACCATGTAATAACTGACATGTTCCAATGTCTACCCGGTAGGGCCGTAAAGGGTCTTATGTCATCTTTATTTCCACATCTAGGTAGAGCCATAAATTCAAGAGTTGCATTATCTAAAATCCCTGTAGGCACAAGGCCAAATGTCTCTTGTAGCTGTATTACCGCAGGGGTAATATCTTATGTTAATGATAAATTATTCATATATCCATAGTGTGCTAGGTATTCTATAGACTTATTGCATAGGGCAACCGGTATGAGTACTAAAAGTACAACCAACATCCTTTACAGCCAGTGAACATATGAAAGGCTATATAAACAATTCCTTGTTTATAAGGTTAAATTCTTCTATCTCTGTAATAGTCTGTATCATCACCTTCCTCTACTGGGAGATGTACATCAAGTGGTAGTCTTCCACTATTTTGGGGTGGTAGTGATGGGGGTTTATCTTTAGAAGGGGTTTCACTGGGGGTGCCCTCAAAACGAAACTGCCTTTTAGTATCATCTAGAAAGTATTTATTTATCACATTTGTTTTAACCCATTCATCTTTTCCTATGTTGATAATTTTTATCTCACTATATATATCAAACATTATTTCACTTAAAAGTCTGACTAAATAATTCATATTTACCACATCTTGAAAATCTGTTGGGTCCTTACAGTTTTTCAATTGCTTTTGGTTACAATCATATATGTCTCCACGCAGTAATAAGCTTTCCAAATTCCATTGGTCTAATCTTACAGCATCTGTTCCTACTATTCCATATCCAATATTATTTAATGTTAAACCTCTACAATTAATACCATTACTTTCTATAACTGGTACCTGTTTACTATTGTTACATCATTTGGTTCAATGTCTAGCTCAACATTTGATATCTTCCTTTTTTCGCATTAAATACCTCTCCTTCAAGTTGTAATACTGAAGAGGTTTTTTTTCTTAAAGTTTCCAAGTTTACAGCATCCATAGGGTCAACTGGGTCACCAATATTGGAAACTCTCTTCTTTCTCATATTGTATTTATATTTTGTATAAGGTATACTGTTTTCGTCCACATAGCTCTTTGTCGCTGCATCAGGTGGTTCCAAAGGTATAGCCAAGTTACAAAGTCTTTTAGTTTGCATATCATAGTTACCATCGGGTGTTAAATTGAAACCTTCACCCTTAGGCCCTTTTAAAGCACCGCTCTTTGCATGAGCTTTTAGGCTACGTCCAAACTTGTCAATAGTCATCGTAGTAATGCTTTAAACCTACTATTTCCTGTCCCCTTTATATATTTAGCCTCTTTTAATTCCTCTATTATACTTAATATTTCATTTGTATGTACTCTATTACCACTCTCAGTAGACATAGCAATGTGTTGCAATCTTTGCACCAACTCATTGGGGTCATCCCAATGTATAATGATATGAGACTTTATTTTTTTCCATTGCATTCCTTTTCCGCTGCTAGATGTAAACAAAACCTTAATAATTGTATTGTATTTGGTAGATTTACTCGCTTTAATTCTACCATCAAATTTATACCCTTCCCTATGAGCATTGGTATTAATCATAATACTTTTATAAGTATTTAAATCATCAGAGTTATATGTTGTACTGTCAGGGACTCTTTTAACAATAAGTTCATATAACCCTGGGGAACTTCCATACCTGGTACCACCAATAATTATATTTCCATCGATATCAAAGTCCAAGGTTTTATCACCAATCATTAGTTTGTCATTTTCATAGCTTGGCCCAAAGACATTGTCAATCATTCCCTTTTTTCCAGCATCTCTAATAAACATAGTCATATATTCCTTTGTTACTGGGTTTTTGAAATATTCATCTATATACTGGGTGGTTGAGACCAAGTTTTCTTCATTAGATACCAAATTTGACAGATCCCTCTGGAGGCTGGGAGTTGAGGATCCTAATGGAACAAATTCCTCCTCCTCGTCTCCTCTCACTTTTGGTGTTGATTCAAGTGATTCTTCTTCTTCTTCAAAGTCATCATACTCCATTGGCTCTTCTTTTTCCTCTTTAATACTCCATTGTTCAGTCTTAATATTCATAACATCTTGTGGATTATTTTTCCTAAGTTCCTTAAGGAAAGGTTTATACTGTTTTTCTAACAATATATCACTTTCTTCTGTTCCATCTTTAAAGATCTGATACTTGCGTTTTATAGCATTTCTCAGCTGAATGAGCTGATATTTGAGTTGTTTACTGTTTCGCTTCATAGTTGTAAATGGTATATTTCATTATTATACTTGTAAATTTAAGGCATTTCCACTTGTCTAAAGAACAGAGCATGCTTTTTATATTTTTTAACATAGTCTATTATATCCAACAATGAAATACCTGCCCTAAAGTTTAATCCTTTATAATAACTTTCTTCTTTACTATCAAACTTTGGGATTACATAATGTTTTGTATAGCTTTTAAATACAAAAGTTCTTTTCCAGCCATCTCTCCACTGTGGTATTTCTGCTACTGTAAACTTGTCATTTTCAATGGTTTTTTCCATAAATTTCTTCAATAACTCCATAGGTCTAGGTTCATTAATATGTTGTAACAAATAAGAGTTTAAAAGCCAAAATTCACTTGGATTAGCCCCTGTAAACGATCGCCACTGCTCAAATAGGCCTCTGTTAGTTGTACTATAAACTCCATTGTTTAATGAAATGCCAAATTTTTCACACTGTCTTGGCAAACATGGTAGGGCTTCTTTGAGAAATTCTACAGTGTATAACCCTTGACAGAGGTTATTAACTCCATTATATGATTTATTTGTACGGCATTTAGGTACACTATCCGGTACTTTGGAATACCCAATATTATAACTGATATCAATATAACAGCCATTGGATTTTATCGCCTTTTTATAAACAGTTAATGGGGATCTAATCGGTATTGTTCTCTCAGTTAACAGTATACACCTTGCAGCATAGGGTATTTTACAGCCATATTCCAACATTTCATTGCATATTTGTGTAAAGTTTACACTGCCGTGAAGGTTACGTAGTGGTAATACTTTACCAAACAAGTCAGGGAAAGGTCTAAATCTTGATAACATATTTTGAGGGTCTCTTATCGTTCCGTTTTGCATGTCTTCATGGTAAATTACTAGCTCCAAGGGCACACCTCTTTCTTCACATTCATTTAAAAATGCTAACCATGTTCCTCGGTTGTATGTTCTTTCACTCGCAGATATCATTAATAATACAACAGGTGGTAGCATAGCCGACGGTCTTGGCTTTTTATGCTGCCAGCATCTTTTTTTAAATTGGAATCCATGAGGAGGTTTTCTACTGCAATAGTTCCCGCAAAACTTTTTTTATCATTATAGTAGTATGAACATAGGTTTAATTTTACATTATGTAGTTTGGTGTTAAACCCTCTCAGGTCATTATATGCGTAGATCCTAACCATTATGCCTCTGTCACAAAACTATCGATCCCAATTCGATACCTTCCCTTATATGGATCAGAGGTCTTATCAATCACTAAAAACCCAAAATTATCCTGCCATGCTTTTCCACATAGCACTTTATGCTATGTGGAAAAGCATGTTAAAACTTTTAACTCTTTAAACTTTTCAAAAGACATGTCAGTAGTGACATGGTCATTATATATGTGTTTTAAATTCATTTCATCTTGTTTAAATAAAATAACAAAATTACAATTATCTCTAACTAATTATTTTGGTATGGCACTGTATGTTTGTCCCAGGTAAAATGTATCAATGTTCTTATGCCTTGCCATTGTGAAATAAATTTTAATTGAATTATGTTTTTCACAAGAAATGTCATTAAAGATCATAATTGAATTAGATTTAGCGTCATTAGGGTGTATAACTAAACTGTTGTCATCAAACGCGAAATATCCAATCTCTTTGGGCAGTACTTTTTTTAAAAATTGATACTTTGGCTGATATAGCGATTTTGAAAATACATAAATATTCTCAAACCTTAATCCGTTAGGATCAAATAATAAATTAAATAACACATTTTTCTTTCCCGAGGAACTAGGCCCACAGATAATGCAACGTATAGAGTCAGGTAATAAAAACCCATGTTTATTCTTTTTAACCATGCCGGACCCAATGTACTGATCAAAGTTTCTAACAGGAAATTCAACTTCCTGCCTCTCAACCCGCATTGTCAATGATACAATTACCTAATTTACAAGTTATTATATACCCTCTAAATTATTCTTTTAAGACTGACTTTGACGGTTATTTTATTAAAACGGATACAGCTGCTTGCGCCGGATATCATTATGTGGGTACCCTCATTGTAAGCAGTAAAACTTAGATCCGGCTATTATTTAAACTGTTTAAGTAGTGGGCGTCACATCAAATGGTCACATACGGTCGGTCATCGTTACACCAGATGGTCATATGCGGGCGGGGGCATCGTTACACCGGATGGTCACAAAGACCAGGTGGTCAAAGACCAGGTGGTCAAAGAAGCCAGATAGTCATCTACCACTTATGTCTGTAGATATTATTTAAATTAGTTATACAAGGCCTAATTTGGTATTACGCCAAATCCTTTTTGTCAATCCAAGTATCATGGCTACTATCAAATCCTTTCCACCTCACAAGTAATTTAGAACCTTTTCTCCTTAACACTTTCTCAACCAGATAGATGTTACCTGTTGTAGACTTGCTAGTCTCTTCTGCGTAAAACCCCCCTTTAAGAACCTCTCCCTTTGAGTCCTGAAGAATATATGTAACTGGCTTTGTTGGTTTAATAGCATAAATCTTAAATGTTTCATTAGTCCAATTAGGAAGGTATCCCTTTTTAAAAACCATTTTAACTTTACTGATTCTTATATTATCACCTAATTTAAATTTAGTTTTTTTAATTTTTAACTTATTTACCTTATGGATTTTCTTTAAAATATCTTTAACATGTTTTTGCCTAACATCTTTTGGTTTCATACCTATAGTTTTATGTTTAGTATTATTATAAGACTTTACTATTCTTGGAAGTATATCTACCCATTTATAACTACCTTGTGCTGTAAACTCTTTCCACATACGTGTCTTAAGTGTTCTGTTAAATCTTTCTACCATACTCGCTTTAACCTCAGAAAATGTATGGTAATGATTAATTTTATATTTATTCATTAAAAACCTTACATGTTTATTAAACCATTCAGTACCTTGATCAGTTTGGAGATGTTTCATTTTATGTTTTGCAAGAATAGGCTCTAAGGCCTTGGCAACTGTAGGTCCTGACTTATCCTTTAGGGGAATAGCAAATGCAAATTTTGTTAGGCAATTAATCACAGTTAAAATATACCTATAATTTTTATCTTTAATATCTTGCATTTCAACTAAATCTGCTTGATAAAGATCGTTAATACCTTTCAATGTTACCTTACGCCTAGGATAATGTACCCTTGCAGGTCTATGTAGCTCCTCAGCTATTGCCCTCTTTGCATCCATTTTAACAATGACATACATATAGTTAAATTGTAAGTTTTATAAGAGGAAAAAACCTGTTATATCTATTTTATTTCTATTTTTTATAAAGTCATGGCCCCACCACCGCCATGACCCGTGGAGGCCAGCCACAAACAATCTAGTTACCTCCTCCGTATTTTTAAGTTTTTTTGTTACCCCACCGGGCAGTTTGATTGAATGACCCAGAATTTTTCAAAATTATTCTGAGCCAAACTATTAACTTAGCCCTACCATTCAGGATTACGGGTTTTTTCGAACCGCGCCAGTGACCTCCATTCATACCGGACTTTAAGTCCTTGTCTGTGGCAGACGCAAGAAATCTTTTTTTAGAACAGTTAAGTCAACTTGCCATCCACATATGGACTCACCAGGGGTTAGCCCTGCCAAAATGTGGGTGTCTGTCTACAGGAGAACTTTCAAGACTCAGCTTTACTAACTTCTCTCTCTCTCTCTCTCTCTCTCTCACACACACACACACACACACACACACACACACACACACACACACACACACACACACACACATTTACACAGTAGGATATTTTTATCTAAACTTATTTTACTAAATATTTTTAAAATATCTTTAAAACTACCAACAAATATGGTTACAAAACAGTTAGGCACTCAACCCTGGTGGGGGGCCTTACTCCCTCCTCTTGGCTCCGCCCATTATTAAGTGGGGAGAACCAATAAGGGGAACAGCAGCTATTCTCACTAGGGTTTTCATACAGTGTACAACTCCAGTTGTGAAAATGTTCTTTACAGTGATGAGTTTATTTTACCATTACTTAGTGAGTGATATCGAAGACCATGCATATCATGAGTATATGCAGATTGAGTATCAAATAGAAAAGCTGAAGAAACGACAATCGGTATTACACGCTAGAATCGAGTGGTGGGATTAGGTGAGTTTTTGAATTTTGTATCCATAGGGCACTGTATCATTGTCTTCAACTATTTTCCTCTTGGGTCCAGTAATTTTAAACACTTTTGTTTCATTAATAGTTACAATGTCTCTGTCTTTAGTTCTTCGAATTCTTCTTTCTTCAATTTCCAATGTTTGATTTACTTCACTTAAAACCAAAGTGGTCATTCAATGGTCATCAAAGCTGGAGTTGCATCATGGGTGCTTGTCTGTAAATTGATGTTATTTCGTTTGTCCCGTTGTATTCCATGTTTGCTTAATGTGTTTTTCTGTTTTATAAGCCAATCTCGGTTTGTATATTGTTGGCAGGTCTTTTTCTTCGGTTGATCTCTTTCTTTGGTAGTTACCATTGTGGGTGTGGCGAAGGTGGGGTCGGTTGTAGTTGGTCGTGTTGGAGTCGATAACCCTTTACGTCATTAGTATTCCTGTTTCCTTGTTGTGTTTTGGTTTAGCTCTGCGCAGAGCTATGGTCAATTTTTCCTTAGTAGATTTTGTCTCAAAAACGCCATTTTAACTGGATGTGTTTGCCCAGTTTGCGTCACTTTCTCCGGGATCTGTGTGGCCAATCTGTCATTTCTTGGCCAATCTGTAAATTTTTGTGGTGTTCAAATTTGACTTGTTTAACGTTATTCGTGTCATTAATTTTTTCATCTCTTCAGCGTTGATTCTCGTTCTGCTCACTGGCCGTGTGTCACCGGTGTTATAGTGTTGTGCTGAGTATAGGCTGTGTTGTATTAGCGGTTCTCGTTCACTTTTGAGCATTAGTGCGAACATCTTTTTTTCATGTTCGTTTTGCAGGTTTATTTCAATGTCTTTGATATTGACCCATTCCTCCATTGTGTCTGTTATTTTGTTTAATTCGCGTGGTTATCTCGTAAGTCGACTTTTATTCCAGGACGATGTATACATAATCGAGCGGGTCAAATTAGTCATTAATTATTGCGTTAATTATTTCTTCATATCCGGGTTATTCTATTGATATCTTTACTGCCGTCTGGTCGTCATGTTTTTTGTGCGAGTATGCAGGCTGTTGCATATTGGGCAATTTATCGAATAATTGCCATATTAACTTATATTTTTTGAGTTACAGTCGACTCTCGCTAACTCGCAACTCCACGGGACCGCGATTTTTCTTCGTGTTACGTATAGTTCGTCGTAGGCATAGTTCGAGTTATAGAGGTAAACCAAATGAAAATTCGTGATACAGAGGTAAAGAAAAATGTAGTTTATTCCTTACATCTCCGTCAAATCTAAGTTTTTAACTTATTTCGAAAACAGATAATAGGCCCTATCATATTAATTCTGATTAAAAAGTCCTTAATCTTCCTCTGCTTACACATGTAAAAACAATTAATTACAGTATCCATCCCATTTTTTAATAAAACAATTATTTCCTTAACTTGCCTGCTTTTCAATTTCCACATGGTTATTTATAACTGTTAACAGAGAAAAATGCATTGGTTGGCATAACCAATGCATGATTGATTAACGATATTGGTAGGGTAGTAGAGGTTGTCGTAAACAATACAAGGGTTAAGGTAACATACTGTGATAGTTGTTTAAAGAATCCATAAATAGGGACAACCACCTGTATGTGTTACTTTAACACATACAGGTGGTTGTCCCCATAGAACCCTTGACATTGGTTGAACCAACTTATAAAAAAAGTTAGGCGAACCAATCATTTTTCTCTGTGTTGATAGCGTACTACCTGGAATATTAAACCTGACAGCGATGTCTTTCTTCTTTACCGTTTCGTCGTTCACCAACTTTATTTCTAATTTTTCAACAACAGTCAATGCTTTGGGTTGTCTTTTCGCACCCATTCTCGAATATTTTACGCACGAACAGTCGTCACACACTCGAAAAGCCCCGCACAAGGTAAACATACTTGAGACTATAGACAGTCTATGGCGCTTGACCCTAGATATGATTCAGCGACAGGTTGCATCCTGTATACCGGGATTTCGTATTACAGAGATCCATTCTGAAAACTTCGTGGTATGGAGGTAAACTTCGAGTTATGGAGGTATAGCGCGAATTGAATTCGTCTTATCTATTGAACTTCGTGTTATAGAGGTAATTTTTGTGTCCTTCGAGTTATAGAGGTAAAATATAACCGGAAAATTAGTTCGTGTTATGTATAGTAATTTTTTCGAGTTAGACAGGTTTTTCCAAGGGGATTAAAAATAATTCGTGATATCTAGGATTTCGTGATATCAAGGTTCGTGTTAGCGAGAGTCGACTGTATATGCAATTATTCTTGTGTGGTTGTATATTAATACAATATTCGGTATTTGGACGTTTTTGTAATATTTTCTTATTCGGTTTTCCTACATTTTATTAATTGGCGTCTGGTTGTCAAGTTTCCCGTTTGTGATTGCAGGTTTGCTGCATCTAGGGTATATCCTTTGCATTATTGCTGTCATTAACTCTATGCTGTATGAGTAATAAGCATATATACTAGTACGGATGTATATTATTACTTCTCTCTTTACTTGGACGTTATTGAATTTTATTCTTACTTCTGTTTTTTAATCATTCTTATTATTGCCGTCTTGTCGTCATGTTATACCTTGAGTATGCAGGTGTGCTGCATCTCGGGCATTTCTATGTATTATATTTGTATTTAACCTATGTCGACGAGTTTCTTAGCATTTATACCTTTATGGATGTTTATTTTACATCACCCGTTACCTGGACGTTTTATAATTTTATCTTATCCTGGTTGTCCTCATTATTATTATTGCCGTGTCTTGTTTATATTTATTCTGTTTGAGTAACCACGTCGTTGCATGTTGGGTATATCATTTGTGATATCGCTGTATTTACCTGTACCTAAAGTTGCACTAGCGGCGAACGCACTTAATCCAATGTAACCGGCATATTCATTAAAATTGTAAGTCAAGCTAACAAAACAAGTAATTGATTGTAATCTAAGCTTTCTACGACGATCGATTTGTCGCATCGACGGCGATTGATATGTCGCATCGTTGTCCATCGGTATATAGCTTCGATCTTCTTATTTCGTAGCAGTTACGCGTTAGCGCTCCTGTTCCCTTACCACCGACTTTAATCGGGTGTGCCATCTATTTACGTAGTTCATTATTACTCTATGGTATTATCGCTGTATTTAACGTATGTTGTATGAGTTATATGCATATATACTTGTGTGGTTTTATATTTCAACAATTTTTGTTACCTCGACGTTTTTGAAATATTTCTTAATCCGGTTCTTAATACCTTTTTCTCGCCGTCTGGTCGTCATTTTTCTTGTTCGAGTATGCAGGTTTGCTGCATCTAGGGCATTTCATTTGTAATATCGCTGTATTTAACCTATGCTGATTGAGTTATATGCTTTTATACTTGTATGGTTGTTTATTATTACATTACTCGTGACTTGGACGTTTTTTGTAATAGTTCTTATTCCGGTTCTTATATATTCATGCTTGCAGTCTGGTCGTTATTTACATGTCGGTATGCAGGTCTGCTGCATCTTGGGCATTTCCTTTGTTTTATCGCTGTATTTAACCTATCTTGTATGAGTTTTATGCTTTTATACTAGTATGTATGTATATTATTACATTACTCTTTACTTGGACGTTTTGAATTTTATTCTTATCTCTGTTTTTTTTATCATATTATTATTGCCGTCTGGTCGTCATGTTACTTCTTGAGTATGCAGGTGTGCTGCATTTTGGGCATTTCTATGTATTATATTTGTATATAACCTATGTCGATGAGTTTAATGCATTTATACTTGTATGGATGTATATTTACATCACTCGTTACCTGGACGTTTTATAATTTTATCTTATCCTGGTATTCCTCCTTATTTTTATTGCCGTCTCTTGTTCTGGTTAATCTGTTGGAGTAATCTCGCCGTTGCATGTTGGGTATATCCTTTGTAATAACGCCGTACATCTTGTTAGTTCGTAGCAGTTATCGCGTTAGCGCTCCTGTTCCCTTACCACCGATTTAAAACGGGTGTGCCATCTAGTTACGTAGTTCATTATTACTCTATGGTATTTTCGCTGTACGTAACGTTTGTTGTATGAGTTATATGCATATATACTTTTGTGGAATTATATTATTATAATTTTCGTTACTTGGACGTTTTTGTAATATTTCTTAATCCTGTTCTTAATACTTTTTACCCGCCGTCTGGTCGTCATGTTTCTTGTCCGAGTATGCAGGTTTGCTGCATCTAGGGCATATCCTTTTTAATATTGCTGTATTTAACCTATCTTGTATGAGTTATGTGCTTTTATACTAGTATGGATGTATATTCTTACTTTACTCTTTACTTGGACGCTTTTGAATTCTAATCTTATTTCTGTTTTTGTAATATGCATATATACTTTTATTTATGTATATTCTTACATTACTATATTTGGTCGTCTTTTGAAATATTTATTTAATCTGTTTTTCCTACTTTTTTTAATTGCCTTCTGGTCGTGATTTAAAAAAATGTTTAAGTGCGTGTGCCGCGTTGCATTAGTGGCAAATACACTTAATCTCAATTTACCGTTTGAGTCATTCAAATTGAATGATTAGCGAACAAGACAAGAAAACGGAAATATAATCAGATCATACGTTGACGATCGTTATGTCGCCTCGTTGACGACCGATATGTCGCATCCATGACCATTGATACATCGCATCGATCATTTTAGTTCGTAGCACATTATTTGATAGCGCTGCTGTTCCCTTACCATTGACTTAACACGGGAGGGCCAACTTTTACGAAGTTCATTATTACCCTATGGTATTATCGGTGTATTTCACCAATGTTGTATGAGTTATATGCATATATATATATATATGTATGGGTGTATATTATTACACTATTCGTTACCTGGACGCTTTCATAATAATTTCTTAACCCGGTTTTATCTATCATAGTTTTTTATTTCCGCCTGGTTGACATGTGTTTGTTTGAGTATGCAGATCTGCTGGTTGTGACGGTAGGGTTTAGGTATTGTATGAAATAACTTGTGGTTATTTAGTCGCTTTCTATATATCTATCCTTTCTGCTTACCCGTTGTTACTGTTTATAATAATATCCACTCATCATATAGTATGTTTTTTTTTCTCGGCTTATCGATTTTTATCATTGATTTGCCGGGAATTTTTTATTTTTAATCCTAGAGTCCGCCAAATCTTAAGTTGGCTTGCATTCCTTGGTCTCTTTGTTCTTGACCGTTGAGGTGATATGATGTAAAATTTTAATTGATTTATCATTATACATTTCATTGTAATAAAATTTCAGTATTTAATTACCAAAAGTATTGTATATCACTTACCTTTTCTGATGCCAAGTGAGTATAGTGATTGTAGTTCGATTTTAGGGTTTTTTAAATAAAATAGTCATAAAATTTGTATCAACACTTTATTTGCACATGTTTTTCTATACACAGGTTGTGGTTAATGTCTGTTGTTATAATTTATTATATATTACCTTATTGATCTAAATCTATATACTAACTATATAATTAACAAACATTAATTTCTTAACCCGGTTTTATCTATCATAGTTTTTTATTTCCGCCTGGTTGACATGTGTTTGTTTGAGTATGTAGATCTGCTGGTTGTGACGGTAGGGTTTAGGTATTGTATGAAATAACTTGTGGTTATTTAGTCGCTTTCTATATATCTATCCTTTCTGCTTACCCGTTGTTACTGTTTATAATAATATCCACTCATCATATAGTATGTTTTTTTTTCTCGGCTTATCGATTTTTATCATTGATTTGCCGGGAATTTTTTATTTTTAATCCTAGAGTCCGCCAAATCTTAAGTTGGCTTGCATTCCTTGGTCTCTTTGTTCTTGACCGTTGAGGTGATATGATGTAAAATTTTAATTGATTTATCATTATACATTTCATTGTAATAAAATTTCAGTATTTAATTACCAAAAGTATTGTATATCACTTACCTTTTCTGATGCCAAGTGAGTATAGTGATTGTAGTTCGATTTTAGGGTTTTTTAAATAAAATAGTCATAAAATTTGTATCAACACTTTATTTGCACATGTTTTTCTATACACAGGTTGTGGTTAATGTCTGTTGTTATAATTTATTATATATTACCTTATTGATCTAAATCTATATACTAACTATATAATTAACAAACATTAATTTCTTAACCCGGTTTTATCTATCATAGTTTTTTATTTCCGCCTGGTTGACATGTGTTTGTTTGAGTATGTAGATCTGCTGGTTGTGACGGTAGGGTTTAGGTATTGTATGAAATAACTTGTGGTTATTTAGTCGCTTTCTATATATCTATCCTTTCTGCTTACCCGTTGTTACTGTTTATAATAATATCCACTCATCATATAGTATGTTTTTTTTTCTCGGCTTATCGATTTTTATCATTGATTTGCCGGGAATTTTTTATTTTTAATCCTAGAGTCCGCCAAATCTTAAGTTGGCTTGCATTCCTTGGTCTCTTTGTTCTTGACCGTTGAGGTGATATGATGTAAAATTTTAATTGATTTATCATTATACATTTCATTGTAATAAAATTTCAGTATTTAATTACCAAAAGTATTGTATATCACTTACCTTTTCTGATGCCAAGTGAGTATAGTGATTGTAGTTCGATTTTAGGGTTTTTTAAATAAAATAGTCATAAAATTTGTATCAACACTTTATTTGCACATGTTTTTCTATACACAGGTTGTGGTTAATGTCTGTTGTTATAATTTATTATATATTACCTTATTGATCTAAATCTATATACTAACTATATAATTAACAAACATTAATTTCTTAACCCGGTTTTATCTATCATAGTTTTTTATTTCCGCCTGGTTGACATGTGTTTGTTTGAGTATGTAGATCTGCTGGTTGTGACGGTAGGGTTTAGGTATTGTATGAAATAACTTGTGGTTATTTAGTCGCTTTCTATATATCTATCCTTTCTGCTTACCCGTTGTTACTGTTTATAATAATATCCACTCATCATATAGTATGTTTTTTTTTCTCGGCTTATCGATTTTTATCATTGATTTGCCGGGAATTTTTTATTTTTAATCCTAGAGTCCGCCAAATCTTAAGTTGGCTTGCATTCCTTGGTCTCTTTGTTCTTGACCGTTGAGGTGATATGATGTAAAATTTTAATTGATTTATCATTATACATTTCATTGTAATAAAATTTCAGTATTTAATTACCAAAAGTATTGTATATCACTTACCTTTTCTGATGCCAAGTGAGTATAGTGATTGTAGTTCGATTTTAGGGTTTTTTAAATAAAATAGTCATAAAATTTGTATCAACACTTTATTTGCACATGTTTTTCTATACACAGGTTGTGGTTAATGTCTGTTGTTATAATTTATTATATATTACCTTATTGATCTAAATCTATATACTAACTATATAATTAACAAACATTTCCTATCTGTTGGATGAGATGTTTATATTTTGTAAAACATTTGTGCAATCGAATATGGTGTTGTTACAACAAATGACCATGAAATCCCCAACAAATTTATAATATTATAAATCTCTTATTTCCATCTATCAAACTTATATATTAATGGTATTATATCATATGTTTATCCTGTGGAATTGATCGCATCATTCATGTGGTTATTTTAATCATATATTTTTCTCTATTATTATTAAAGTGTATATTGCAATCTTATATATCGGTATTTTATTTGCAACCGCTTTAGTGGTTTGTAAGTTTCTTGGTGCAATTATCTGTCCCGGTGATAGAATGAAAGTTGTTCCGAAATTCTGTCACGGTCATGTTTGTACCCGGTACCTATTAAGTACCGGTACATCAAACTGACCGGTCAGAGTTAGTACCCGGTTGTATGACGTGTCGGTAATTATTAGTACCCGGGTCCAATTTCGTACCGGTCCATCACACTGACCGGTCCGAGTTATTACCCGGTCGTATGACGTGTCGGTAATTATTAATACCCGGGTCCAATTTCGTACCGGTCCATCACACTGACCGGTCCGAGTTATTACCCGGTCGTATGACGTGTCGGTAATTATTAATACCCGGGTCCAATTTCGTACCGGTCGTTTCGGTCATTCGGTCGGATATTTGTCCCGGGCTTTTAATTATCCCCATCATTAATGAATCATTATTTTTCTCTAATTTATTATTTTATGAACAATAATTATATTTACATATCAGTATAACTATCATTCAACTATAATATTTCATTTGTCAAGTTGGTGTCAGGTTCAGTTGGTTAATGTATGCGGTCAATTCCCCCTTTCTCTCTTTGGATTTGAACAGTGGTAGTCGTTTAGCTTTTTGACCTGCATAAAAGTTATCCTTTCTAATCCTCTCCCAGAGTAGAAATAAAGGTAATTTATCATTTAATATTAATTGTCTGTTTAGTTATTATCATAATGTAATATCCTATAGTTTTGTATATATGGCCTATCAATGTTTATCCCATTACTGAAAATTGCATCATCACCCTTGGTACTAATATCATATTTGGTTTTTCCTTTTTTCAAGGGTTTACCACCAATTATCGGGTGTCCTACAGAAAACCTAATCCCTTCACGGAACTACCACCCCGGAACTCTCAAGAATATATTGCTCTAGAAAGTGATGTGTTAACTCGACTCCATGATTGTGTGTCCTTTGATGGGGTCCCTACATTTTATATGAAAAACATTTTTAATTTGTTTTCTCTGAACCGATTGAGATATAAAACCCAGTTGCAAATTGTTACATTTTGGCTCATCAATGGCGGTGACCCTGATGTTTTATGTTCTGTATTACGCCTGTGTCGAGCTGAGCCTAGGAAAATAATACGTTTAAGAAAGCTCTGGGATGATATTTTGAAATCTCCTGTTGACCTTGAGAATCCATCTAATAATAAATATTTTGGTTATAGTCATCATCATGGGCAGTATGCCTATGTGAACGATGTACCGAAAGGAGTTGCGTTTCATATTGATAGGTCATATATCAAAACAGTCAATGGTAAAGTTGTATCAAAGGGTTTTGGTGCCGTTTTGTTAAGGAAGCCTCAAAAGTCGAAGCCTGTTCCTATTGCTATGAAGAAGTCGTCACCTATTGGTGTGTCTACACCTGAGCCTGCCGGTGATTCTACACCAGAAGAGCGGCCCGACACCCCTTTTCCTGTGCTCTATGTAGAGCAGCCTGATGTGTCTCCCGATACAGCGCTAGAACGGTCTCTGGATTTGGCTGTAGCATATAGGCGTGATGTCTTGGAGATCCAAAAATCTGAAGCCGAATCTGTTCGTCTGTTTGAGTTAGGGAAGCGTAAGGGTGATCAGGCCAATAAGCTCAAAGAAGAAGTCCGTGAGCACATGAAAGAGCGTGCTGCCTGCCTTAGTAGAGTGCGAAAATTAAAGGCCAGTTTGAAAGAGCGATCTGGAGTCTTGCTTGGCCTTCTGTGCAAAGCTTCCGAGACCAAAGAGGCTCCCAGTTCTTCCCCTCCTGTATCAGGCATCAGGCCGCTTGAGGTTGTGACCGAAGAAAGTGACTTTGATGTTGGAATTGATGAGGCCGAGTTCTGTGCGGCTGTTGATGAAAGATTAAGTCAATATTCTGGTGGTGTCGGGGCAGTTGAACAGTCGGTACCTACTAAGAAGGCCAAGGTTGAGAGGTCGCTCTTTGTGTCGAATATTAGTGAGGAATCATCGGCAAGTCAAGGTAGGGTTTTCATAAGTTTTTTTTTGTCTACCATTATATTTATATCAAATTATGCGGTTATTATCAACTCGTATTCATAATAAGTAGTATTGTTATAGTTCTGTACTTAACCTAAATATATTTGTATTAATAATCTGTAGCGTTCATTTGTAGGCACCGGTATTTATTTATTTATATCAGTTATTTATCCAAGATCGCCTGCAATATAAAATTGATATATATTAGGGTGGTGCTGGCTTTTACTGTTTCGGTGTTGGTTATCTTATTCATTTTTTCAAAATTAATTAGTTGTTAGTGTTTGGGCACTGTGGGTGATCGTCGTTGATTTATATCAGTTATTCTTCTATTGTTCTCGGTAATTTACGGTGTGGTGGGTTAGGATGGTTACCGTGTATTAAATAAATGGGGTGATAGGATGTGATTGGAAATCTATTTGTGTTGGGTTGTTAATTCTCACTGAGTTTTTTTATGTAAGTCCGGTCGTTTAATTTGATTGGGCAATTTTATTAATCCTGTATGGGAACAGGGGGCGTTGTTGTAAAGTTTGGTCTGTTAAATTTTTAGCTGGGTGTAATAAGTTATTCAATACAATTTGTTTTTTATATATTATCATGTATTGGGCTATGAGACTATATTTATTGGGTGTTCCTCATAGATATGATGGTTTTAACTCATTATAACCAATAAAATTTATTAGCACTATTTGATAATGTGGGCCTATAACCGTACAGTATTGCTAGTTATTGAGTAATAATCACCATCATTTATTATTGCTATATTTTCACTAGACTGTTAACAATTAATATTATGGATACCAATTTTGATATGTCCTTTTCAAATTAGTTAACGTATTTCACATATAAAGTCGGTATTGTGACTCATCATTTGAATCATTATC
Organism: Flexamia atlantica; assembly: GCA_035578135.1. Taxonomy (NCBI): domain Eukaryota; kingdom Metazoa; phylum Arthropoda; class Insecta; order Hemiptera; family Cicadellidae; genus Flexamia; species Flexamia atlantica. The sequence goes on from JAQJVK010000006.1 coordinate 61,213,949, forward strand.
ATGCTGTATTAATTTTGTTATATGTCTTTGTTGTTATCCATAGATTTATAAAAATTAATTGTTTTATTTTTGTTAATTGATTCATGTGTTCATCTATGTAACTCTATGCCATAATTAAAAATGTGTTTCGGCCTTGAATATGGCGTAACAAAATAGTTAGTATTGATGGGTCCAATTACCAAACTTGTATATGGAATAATTGATATTTTTTTATAATGGCGCCTACAACAGGGGTGTTATGTTACTTGCAATGGGTTATGTTAAGTGAATTTGTCCAGCCATGTTTCAACGTACATTAATTTAAAGTGTTTATTAACTTCACCCATTCATCTACTTTGTTAAATTTTTACTTGTGAAATGTTTATGATTCTAACACTTTTATCATTGTAATCTGAACTATTCTTTCCTATTATCATAATTATTTGATGTTTTTTATATTTTGTATTTTATCAATTTTTTATCATATTGTTTTAGTCGCTCGTCATGCCGAAAGTCAGGGACAAGTCAGACAAGTCGGGGCACTCCAAGAAGCCGAAGCGCCCTCCACCTCCACCTCCACCTGTTGAAACCAGTAGCAGTGACGGTGATGTTGACGGTAATTAATATTGTCTTGTTTTAGATTCCTTTTTGTTGTGTCGTGTTTTTTTTTCAATCTCTCTCCAAATACATGTAGTATGTGTCATGATTGTCACTTATATGTTTGCAATTTAGGTCAATTAGTTGTTTATGTGTCATGTTCATAGCATGTATTTCCCAATGTTTAATCTGTTTAATTATTGTTTATTCTAGGTTGTGAGTGTTATCTGTTCAGCCAGTTTGTAAGTGTCAAGTTAATTGTTGTATATGTTTACAGATCCGGAGTATGATCAAGCTTCATCGGTGCATCGAAATGTCGCTGCAAGTCAAAGCCAACCCCCTGATGATGATGGTGGGCAGCCAACCAATGGTGAGTGTTGATAATTTTATATGTTTGTTTGTCTATTAATATATATTATTCCAAAAAAAATTTACCATCATAATCCAGTAATAATTTATTATAATCAATTAAGCTATGTTTGTTTTCTATAATTATGTTAAACAGGTTACTATCATTTGAATACTCATTATTAGTGATGTGTCGAGTCGAGTCATTGATGACTCGAGTCAACTTGACTTGCCACCCACTCAACTCGAGTTACGAGTCGAGTCGAAATTGACTCGCTGTCAGGCACCAATGCTAATTCCTATGGGGGACGGCTCGGCTCGATTCGGCAACCATTGGACGAGTTTGGGTTCTGACTCGAGTTGAGAAGCAATGTCGGGTCGAGTCGGCAACCTTCGGACGAGTTCGGGACCTAACTCGAGTTGAGAAACGAGTCGGCTCGAGTCGGCAACCATCGGACGAGTTCGGGTTCTGACACGAGTTGAGAAGCGAGTCGGCTCGAGTCGGCAACCTTCGGACGAGTCCGGGACCTAACTCGAGTTGAAAAACGAGTTGGCTCGAGTCGGCAATCATCGGACGAGTTCGGGTTCTTACTCGAGTTGAGAAGCGAGTCGGCTCGAGTCGGCAATCATCGGGCGAGTTCGGGTTCTGACTCGAGTTGAGAAGCGAGTCGGCTCGAGTCGGCAATCTCCGTACGAGTTCGTCTCCAACACTCCAACTCGAGTTACGAACAAATTGACTCGAGTCAACTTGAGTCGGCTCTTGACTCGAGTCAGCTCGACTCGTCAAGTCGACTCGACACATCACTACTCATTATTAATCAGCCCATAATATATGTCCTACCATCCCACTAACCTACTATTTCCTTCTCTATTGGAACTGATTGCAACCCGTTGTACTAAATATAACCCTAAATCAATATTTTAATTAAATAACCTAAACTTTTAAATAATTCAGCCAATAGTAGTTCCTGTTTGTTGTCCTGTCAATATTAGATGTAAACTAATGTACACTAATCTAATCTAACCTAACCTTAATTGAACCTATTTGAAACAAATTTATTATAACCTAATCATACCTATTTTTATTCTCTCTTATGTAAACTAATGCAGTCTATTTTATTCTTAACTTACTGTACATAACTTAATCATTCGTCTGAAATAATTTTTGTTAACTAGCTTATGTATGCCCTAACTTGTCTAGCATATTATCAGGTCTATTTGTTAAGATATATATGTATATATACTAAAAACACAGTCACAGACATATATATTTATATATATATATATATATATATGTCTGTGACTGTGTTTTTTGTTTGTGTATTGTGTTTGCATTAGGTCGGTTGTTTATAGCATGTCTTATTTATTGGACTGTTATTTTAGCCTATGTGAAAGCGTTGTTTTTTTTGTTAGTGGGTTTATGCTTGGTTTATTGCAGGGAATACCCTTCAGTCAGTTTCTCGTGGGAATGGCAGTCGATCTAAAAGAACTGGAAGTGTGTTGTTGCCTGAAGCAGATGTTGAAGTTCCAACTCAGTCTGACAATGCTCGGCATTATGACTTAGTATATGAAGCTGGCTCTCTTGATGTGAACCCGAACTTAGTTGACGTGGAAACCTGTGACGGTGTTGTTATCACGCAGCAGAAAAATGCCATCAGGCGATCTAAGAATTTCAGTGTACGTGTTAGTTTTGTGAAGGAGTTTAGAGTTCCTCATATAATTCGTGAAGCATTTTTCAACTCATTTCAAATGAACCGTGATTTCAAGATATTGACTTGTGTAATTGGTCTTGAACTTAACAAGCAACGTGACGCTCTATCTTATTGCCATTTGCAGTGTGTCATCCAATTTGTTGAGTGTCATTCATTTCAAGAGGTTAGGGAACATATTCTACAGCATTGGAAGCCCGTGATCAATAGTATGGACATTGGTGGTGTAAAGACAATGCGTGGCATCCGATCGTACTGTTCAAAGTCTGATGATAATGTGTTCAATTTAGGTAAGGTTGATGATCTTGCACCCTATTTCAGGATTGTTGATCATTTAAAAGACAGTGATGAACTTAGTCATGTAAATCCCACATTGTTCAATTACAGTCATAAATTGTCATGGATGTATCGTGCCCATGAACAAATTCAGATTGCCAAAACTCCCCCGTATGAGAACTTGCAGTTCCAAAAAATCGTTCCACATGGTTGGTGTAACGAGGTTCTTGAACATTTACGTTATTTCACTGCTAATCCGGACGATGTTAGTGTTCGTACGAGGAGGCAGCTCTGTATATACGGGCCTCCGAATACTGGTAAGTCGTCTGTTGTCCGATGTTTATTTACTGTCAACGATTATCGGAACTATGTCTTTATCCCTCGTGATAAGTCCCATTTCTATCTGAGTGGCCTCAGTGACAAGTTTCACGAGGTTATTTTAATGGACGAATTTTTATACAAAACATATGAGGAGCACTGTAGTCAGCTTAAGAAACTCTTGTCTGGTGATCCGTTGTGTATTGATGTTAAAACACAAGGTAAAAGTGAACCGGTTTGTTGGCGGAAGCCCATCATAATAGTTACCAATGAACGTCCGGAGCAGTGGGCTGATGAAGCTCTTAAAACGCGGTTAAAGTTTGTATATGCTGACCGTCCTGTTAGTGAGCTAATTGAGGAGTATTGTCGTGATACTGGGCATGATCCTAATGATTTCAATGAGCAGCAAGTCGAAAGCAACCCTGAGCCACGGCTTGTTGATTTCACCTATCAGAAGTTGCAATTGCAGTACTCTAAAGATCGTGTCCAGTTTAACGATAGTCTTGTAATCGACGAAAGATTTCTAAGGCCTGCAGTGGGGCGGAACTTTGATGAATCGTCTAACTCTCCTGTGCCTGTAGTCCCTTCACCGTTAATGAGTACTGACGCTGCGTTGCAAGTTTCACCCTTGATGCTAGGCAAACGGAAACGTAAATCTGCGGCCAATGCCAAGAAGAGGCTGTTCGATTCTCCTCCTAAGCAATCGCGTTCTAGGCGTAGTTTACCGTGTACTCCTCGGTCACGCACTGAGCCTTCAACCAGTCAGGCCAATCCTTGTGGCTTGTTTCAGTTATTGGTGCCTAGCCCAATGAGCACTCCAGTGCACTTGAGGACTCCTGTGTATGTGCCATCTTCGAGGGGTACCGTGTCAACCAGTGGTCGTTCTGGTAGAGGTTCTGTTACTCCAGTTCCATCTGTGTTATGGGTCACCAGTCCCATGTCTACTCCGGTGCAGCCTATGACGCCTATGTTTTCGCCAGCATCAAGTGTGTCGGCGTTTTCCTGTGGTAGCGCTGGTTGCAGCAGTGCTACTCCTGTTCCACCGGGTCATTCTGTCCTCCTGGTTCCACCTGGTGTGAGGGTTCAAGTTGTTGGTCCGTCACCGGCTGTCACTACTTCTTCGTCTTCGAAGAAGAAGCGCAAGTAGTTAGATGTATGTTTATATTTATATATATATATACTCACATATTTGTTATTTTATGGTGGTTTTATGTTTTGTTGAATAATCTGTTGTTATTTATAATTTTATATGTTGATCATGGACTATGTGTTAACATTATTTGTAGTTTTTTGCAGCTTTTTGTATTTATGCCATCAATTGTAATTACGTATCATTTGTTTTGTAAGTAATATGTTTGTCTTCTTGTGTGTTAGGTCGACGCAAGCAACCACCGGTCGCTAACTACGGCATCAATCACAATCCATTAGATGATGAGTACGATTATGAGGGTAAGTTTTTGTTAGCTAACATGGTTGCATGGTCGCATGTCTTGCTCTTTTTGCGGCCGACAAGTTTTTTGCTATTTTCGTGGCTGACAAGTCTCGCTCTTTTTGTGGCTGACAAGTATCTAGCTCTTTACGCGGTCGACAAGTCTCTCGCACTTTACGCGGCCGTCAAGTCTCTCGTTTGTTTTCGGCCGTAACATACCTCGTTAGGAATGATACCTTTAAACTCTCCGCTCTTTCCGTGGTAATCACAACTATTGGTCACATGAAGAGCAGAATATCTATATCCCGGATCGCATATTTCTCGGTCGGTTTTGGGGCAGCTAACTTTTTGGTCATGCTGGGGCCGTCACATATATTGCCCTCTCCGAGGCCATCAAGTCTGTCACTCTCTCTGCGGCCACCACATCTTTTGCATTTATTGCGGTTGGAAATTGCATTCCTGGCCTTGGTTGCATTTGGATGATGACTTCATCCCTCTTTTTGCGAGCGTTAGACCTTCGGTTGTAATTGGCCAGGAAATCGGTCACTCATATTGGGACCAAAAAATGTTATGGTTGCTTTGTATTAGTAAAATTTTTGTCGCTCTTCCATGGGCGTTGCATCTCTTTGTCGTGTTGCGTAAAGTATTTCGCTGAATCTTCTGCGGATGGAAAATCTATCATTTATAACATAGCTGGAATGATTTTATGAGGTAATGGTCATGTTTCCTTTGGATAAGAGTTTTTATAATTTTTTTGGAAAAGTCGGTAACTTCATATATGAAATTTGGTAGTCACCCTGTTATAACAATTAATATTTATTATTATATGTCTTTATATTATAATGTTTGTGTCTTTGTTTGTTTCAGTTTTTCGTTTTCTTGCATAAAACTGGCTGTTTTATTTCATTCGCCACCTCATAGTGTCTTTTGATGTCCTCGAGTTGGGGAGGGGTTGGACTCGCCTCAAATCAAACCCTGTCGATCGGTGGACGAAAGTTCCTGGGCAATTTGTTATGGGCTTCCTGCAATGCATGAAGTATGCTGGACAGGTCCCGCCGCATGACAGGCAGAATGCCAAGAAGGCAATTCAGGTATTATTTATTGGCTTGCTTGTATGTTAAGTTTCCCTTGACTAAATTGTTCACGTGTGTTTGTGGCTATGTGGATGGTAATTGATGTTTGATGTGTATTAAAGATCATATCCTAACTATATATATATATATATATATATATATATATATATATATATATATATATATATATATATATATACAAATCCAATAATATTTGTGACGATATCAGTTTTGTTGATGTATTGTCTTTAGTGTGTTTATTAAAAAACTTATCTCTGTAAAAGATTGTTTGTTTGCTATAATTATTAGGAATTATATTTGGTATCTTTTATGAATTGTATTTATTGACATGAATTTTTGGCATAATCAATATTATATTGTACTGTGGTTCAATTGCTTTGCTAATGAATTATTTTCATTTAATCATAATTTTGTAATGATAATTGTATACCAATTCATTTATGTTCTTATTATTCTAGAAACGTGCTACTAACTACATAAAGCTGCGGGCTCCTCTCTCGGTGGAAGTTGAGGATGTGCTGTACGATTGTGGATTTAGTACGGATATGTTTTTCAAGCTCGGTGAGTGTTATCAATAAATATTATAAAAATTGCTGTTTATCTAAATAATGGATTGTTCATTTTACTTTGGCATAACTGCCTATTTTGTTTCATTGCAATATGTGTTGTTGTTTACCTCCCTATAACTGTATTCCTATATATTATGTAACATTTTTATTTAGTATCAATTTTATGTATTGTCAATTGACTTTCATTACATTTTTTATCTGTTTTTTTTATGAAATTACTATAACTATGTTATCAACTGTAAACTGTCATTTGACTTACATCTGTGTTTATTATCTATTTATATTATGTCATTGTTATATTTTGGCCACTGTAAATTTAGCGATTATATGTTTAATCCAGTTTTATAATTTGTTTATAATGCTGGTATTGTGTTGTTCAATTATAATGTAATATTTTTTTTTGTTCCAGGTGGCAAGGTATTCTTCCCTCACTCGGTCTTTGTTCAAGAGGATCTGGAAAAGTTTTTTTCTCTTGTGTCGGCCCATGGGTTAAAGACTGCATCGGTTCAAACTGGGCGTGGCAAAACTAGGGCCGATGTGCCACTTGTTGTTCTCGACAAATGTGTACGCGAGTACAAACGGTCTCAGGCTTTGGCCTTGAAAACGCTTATTCAGAAACAGGTAATTTGCATTTGATTTATAGTCATGTAATTATATTTCCTGATCTGTGGTGTGTAATTATTGTTATTTATCGGGTCTACTTTGAATATAGGTCAAAGTTGATGGACTCAAATTAATATAATACTCTGTATCCTTCAGGCGGATTCTTTTATCTAATCCTAACTTACCAAATTTAATTAACCTAACCTAAATTAACCTAACCTAAATTAATCTAACCTAAATTAATATAACCTAACCTAATCTAACCTATCGTATCCTATCTTAACTCTCTTAAAGTAGCCTATTGTAACTTGACCTACCCTAACCTAAACTGATTGCTACTGGCTGGTTCAGTGGTAAATAGTGTAGTCATCTTTGAATTAGGCATAATAAATTAATTGTACCTGACTGGTTGACTATGTTTGTTTATGTTTAATTTGGCTGAAAATGTTTATCTATTTGCTCTTAGGTTCTAGTAGTATTGCTTGTGATTAATCAGGCATAATTAGTATATTCCCTGGCGGTCCGGGAATACAACTTATGTTGTCTGAACTAGTCTGTTGTATAATTTGGATTGTTTTGTAACATCTATCATTATAATATACATTGCTCTTGTATGGTGAATCAATTTGTAGTATATATGTTTAGCTGTGAGATTTATGGATGCTTATAGTTGGCTCTGGCTTGGAGTTGTAATAATGATTATCGGTACCGTACTTACTTATGCTATATATTTTTTTTTTAGCAAGAAGTTGATGAATTGAGGTCGAAGATTACTGCGGCAGAGGCTGAACACACCGATATGAGGGTAGGTATTTTGTTTATTTTAAGCGTAAATATTGATTCTTAGTCATTTGTATATTGGTATGATGTACCTTATTAAATAATATTAATAAGGTTGGTTTCTTTACTGTATTGTTGTTGTGTTTGTCGATAGTTTTAATATCATTTCCATTTCCATCCTCCTTGTGTATTTCCACTTATTATAACTATTGTTTTGTATTTGTGTTATGTTTTGTGAGTATTATGTAATGGATTCATATAATTTATTGTATATTTGTTGCAGGATCACCTTGCCCGTGTACGTGCTGGTGTCAGCACTGTCCTTGAGGAGGTCAGGGAACTGGAGGCACTTGAATCCGAGTATCAGGTATTAATATATTTTTACATTATTAGTTGTGTTTTATAATGTTGTCTGACTGTTTTTTTATGCACATGAATTTGTTTTTCTGTAAATATTTTGTTTCATTGTAGTTATTACCAGCTGTTTGGTGTTCATTTGTCATTTTTGTATGCCTCTCTATTATTTATTTAAGTATTAATAGTATTGTGTATTTGTTGTCTTTGGGGCCAGTATGGCTACCTCTAAAGTGTTGTAACGTTTGGTTTGTATTATTTAATTGTTGATGTCTATGTGTAATTTATTATCATATTATCTAATTGGTCTTATTTTATTGTTTATTAGGAGCAGAAAGGGAAACTCAGGGAAACTGCTGCAACAATGGAGGCTGAAATCTCGTCATTGCAGGAGTACATAGCTCTGAAAGAGGTAATGAAGGTTTTTTAGCCTATCTATTTTAATGTTATATCGTAATCTTTGTGTATTGTGTAATTATTATGTTAATCGAAGTTTGGGTGTGGTTTATGTTATTTCTTTTGTATCTGTTTTAAAGTTTTTGGATTTGGTGTTTTAATGTTTCCTCTCCCTAAAATATTACATTTTTTCAGCCTCAGCTGGAGGAGTTGCGCTGTAAGCGCCGGAAGGTGGATGCTGTAATTGATGGTGGCAGTACGGAAGAGTGAGTTTGGTTCCTTATATTGATTCCCATATGGTTTTTTTGATATTTGTTATATTTATTGGATTGGTTTTATTTGTACTGTTTATGAGTTATAATCTGGTTGCAAAGGTTTTGTTGAATACTTATGTTATGTTCGTGTGATCACGTGATATTGTCCTAATGTGAACTGCTATTATCAAAATATTGTTTATATCATCTCCTATCACTCGAAATTTGTGTGTTGTTTGACTTAAATATTTTGTGGGAATATATATTTCCTGGTATTAATATATCTGTAGCGGGAAACGTCCAAAGTCACCTTGTCTTTTGCAATTGTGTTAAAATAGTATGTCATAACATGCTATTTTGTATTTAATAGTTTGCCTAGTATTCAGGTGTGCCTCAGTAGGGGCATTGTTATCAGTGAATCATGGTCATTTGTTGTTTATAAATTTATTCTGGTAATTTGTTTGCTATAGTGATGCCCCTGTTACCGAGAATTCTGTCACTGATGTTGTCCCTGCATCTGATGAAGTCCCTCGCAACCCGCCCTCTTCGTGAGTTTATTATTGTTTATTATAGCCTTTGTTGTGATCTATAGGTGTTACATTTGGTGCAATTATTTAGTGTTTTAACTAAATATATATATATATATATATATATATATATATATATATATATATATATATATTTCTCTTAGTTCCTCTTAAAAGTATTGCTTATATTTATTCTTAATATTACATTCATGCTTTACTATAATGAGATTCTTATAGCTGGGTGACTATTATTGTTGGCTTGTACTAATGCTTGGTAATGCTTTATCATGACCTTGTACCGAAAGTAGCTACCTTTGATGTCAGTTGGTAGCAACGAAAACGATTGTCAAGGTATAATTTAGAGCAAGGGAAATTTGATATGCTGATTTTCCTTTGCTCTAAATTTTTATTCCCTTGTTGTCAATTAGTTTTCCATTTGCCTGCTACGCGCTCTTGAGTTGCTTTATTGTATACTCTTACAATTTAAATCAGCTGTTCTAGCGACTGTCACCAACAATACTAACTGCCTAATAAACATTAACCTTAACTTCTTATAATTATTTGTTTTTATAAAATAATGTTAAATTGTAAATATAATTGTTTGCAATTTACTGTGGTTTCTTGTTTAGCAATGTGTGGATTTTCTGCGTTGTGATGAAAATTACCGTTCATAACTTGTACCGAAATTGATATTATGGCACTTGCACCAATTATTCTTGTACCTGGCTATGACTCGTATGTGAATCACTTTTCACTTGCTTGGTTCCGTCTCATACGATAATTTGATATTCCTGTTTCTAACAGCTGTTTTAAGTTTGTTCAGCTGTTTTAACACTTCAATTGTTACAGGATGTTATAATTCATTAGAAGGATGTAGTTATCAGTGGTGTCATAGATATTTGTTTAAACAAATATGTGTGGTGTCACTCATTAATATTGGGTGCGCACCGGTACGTGCTGCTTTTGGTACTAATAATGAAATATACTAATTAAATGTGTTCCTTAATAGTGGTTGTTTGTAGCGTCATAGTTGATATGTAACATTTTAATTACTGTATATATGAAACTCTGTAATGTTTGGAGTAAGAAACTTATTATTTATTATCTTTTTTTTTAATGTATTTAATTTCAATTAGCCTCTGTGTTTCATATCATCTATGAAGTTATTTATCTATTATGGAATATGTTACCATATATTAATTACAGTTTTTATCTATGTATTTAACATTTGCTTATAACTATATACACTAAAAATTATAACAAAAATTGGTTATACTATTGAATATAACTAATAACATCAAAGTAGTATTTGTTCTTGTTGGGCCATGTATCCATCTTGTTAATTCACTTAAAGTCTGTGTAATTATAATCTTAAACTATTTACCTAATTCAATCGTAGTTTTCTTCTATATATGAGTAGCATATTATTTTTTTTATTTGTAGTCCAATTCTATTTTGTCTGTTTAGTAATTGGCTTTTAAATTATTGCAGTATTATCACTACGATTCTGGGCCTCGGTGACAACCCTTATGACGAGATGTAAGTTTAACACAAATACTAACCCCTGATTATGTATAGGTTCTCCTGTCTTACGCACCTGTGAAAATTTATATTATTAATATAATTCACTTCTTTATCACTGTTATTTAGTTTTTCTTCAATGGTGCATTGATGTTTTTTTCAATTATGCATCTTCTCATGTCTTTCTTAATATATATTGCATGCCTCTTGTAACCTGTAACATGCAATTACATAAATTAATATGCATTTCCCTGTCAGTAGGTTGACTGTGAACTCAGACATATCGCCCAGCGGTGCCAGCACTTCACGTGTGGACATTCTGCAAGGCAATGGTGGCATTGTCTCAGGTATGTTTTGTATCTGTAGTTGTACTTTATTGCATATTAAGTGAAGAAATTATTTATGTATGTCATTAGTTATATCATATATGTTTCAAGTCATATGTCGGTGAATTCCTAGCCCAATGTGGTGTTAAACTTTATTTTATGCATTTATAACCTATTGGGAAGTAGTGATATTTGTCTCATGTCACGATTTAACTTGGTGTTAATCTTTTTGTAGTTATGATATTTGTAATTTTTAACTCTAATCCCTTGTATATTATCAGCATATGTAGCGGGGCATCGTTTATGCTTCTTTCGGAATTTTTTATGTGATTTCTTAGAACAGGTTCTTAATGTAATGTTGCCTGAATCATGTATTCTTTTATGTGTATAGCCTGGAGTGTGGTGGTTTGCTGCCATTTGGTTATTTCCTTTTTATTCTAGGTTTGGTGGTCTGGTTTTGTGTATCGCCCATAGTGCTTTCTTAGTTGTGTTAAGTGTGTAATATATTTGTGTTGTTTTTTAGCTGCTGTTGATTCTGTTGAGGATGTTCCATCTCAAGAGATGGACGCACCTGCTCGTAAGGAAACCAAGAAGAGGAATCCTAGAGTCCAGTCTACTAAAACGTCGAAGAAGAAGTAATGGGTATGTCTTTTTATACTACATATTATATAAATATATTTATTTTCCATGTTATTCCAACTCCATATACTTGAATATATGTAATAATAAGATTAAACATGGTGTCTACCAGTTGGGTATGTTGGAAAAATTCGGGAAAATGTCGGGGATTTTGTATGGTCGGGAATAGTCGGGAAACAGTAATGAATATCATCATTTGGTTGGGAAATTTGAATTTGGCTTTAAAGCAATACGTATTAGCGGTTTTTTTTTGTTATTGTTACGCTAGGCCGGCAAATTTCGAATGAATTGCAGCAGACAAATTATTAGCTATATCACGACCAGACAATCTCTCGCTTATTTGCTGCCGCAAGTTTTCAGTCCTAATACAGCTGTAAAATCTTGTCAGCTCGTTTCGTGGCTGACAAGTGTCTCGCTTTTTACGTTGAAGACAAGTTTTTTGTTCTTTACGTTACAAGTCTCGCTCTTTACGCGGCGGAAGAGTATCTTGCTTTTCACGTGGCCGTCAAGTCTCTAGGTCTTTACGCGAGTAAAAATTGGTCTCTCTTTCTGCTGCCGGAATGTTTGGTTGCATCACGTCAGACAAATCTATTGGACTTATCGCGGTCATCTTGCTCATATATTGGCGATCTTTCCCTTGCATTCTAGCTGTTTTATTGTAGTTATTTACAAATATTGTATTACAATATTCGTTATAGCAGGCAATGGTCATGTCTCCTATGGTTGGGAAATTTTTTTAATTGTTGGGTAAAGTCGGGAATAAGTCGGGAATTTCATATATGAAATTTGATATTCACTCTGTTAAACTGTGTATTACGAACCTGTACAAGTCCACATAGCCTATTATTTCTTCTCTTCGTCTTCTTTGTGGCTCTTCAGTTGTAAATGGTCTGCTGTCTGTTGCAATTTGTTGTTTGTCTTATTGTATTATATATTACCTGTCAATCAGCAATATCATTTATCAAAACTATCACTTGTCAATCCATTGTCATATATTGTTATAATTGTGTGGTAATTATGAGTATTAATCATGAACTATTAAATTATATTGTCTTTAATATTATGTTGTTATACTGATTGTATTTACTTCGCTTGCTTAAAGTTGTGTCTAACTATAGACTGTGTTGTTTCAGCCTTGCTGTGGTGGCGGTTCCAGTCATCTCCTATCATATGAAGACCTCGTCTCAGACTGTAGCCTATTTTTACATTTGGTTCTAAAGGTGTCAACACTTGCACAACTTCATTCCTGTGTTGTTCTGTTGATAGAGGACCATATTCAGCTGTTTTAACACTTCAATTGTTACAAGATGTTATTATTCATTAGAAGGATGTAGTCATAAGTGGCGTCACAGATATTTGTTTAAACAAATATGTGTGGTGTCACCCATGACTGCATGTTTGTTGTGATAAATAAGGTTTTGTATCAGTTGAAGGGTTAACTCAATTGATAATGGGTGTCTTGTATCTGCAGATCAACACTGGAATTTTATGTGTAGGTGTTGTCGCTTTTAGATCCTTTGTATTGTATGTTTCTCCCGGATATGACCAATGTCACAAAATGACAATAGTCATTCTTGATTTTGACTTTAATTCTCGATTTCGACTTTTATTCTTGATTTTGACTTGTAGGGAGGTATGAATGTGTTCGATTCTCAACTGCACTTGGTCCCTGGTGAATGGTGTGTGAATGTGTTTGTGTGTTTGTGGTTGTAGCTCTATGGCTACCTGATTGACCTTTAATGGTTCATCAACGTTTTATACGTAAATATTGCAATTGTGCTATCTCATAATAGGAAGTTTCGTGGGAGTTGTTTGCTTGCAGGATATAGGTAATACTGTTTATATATATCGATGGTGTATATTAAATTTTTAGAGTGGCTATTTTATTTCTTTAAGTTTATTAAAATTTAGTACTTTAGATGTTTTCAAATTTAATGTTAAACCTTTAATTTTACAGACTGAGACAAGGGCATGCTTTTTAGTTGACCATACAAGATAGGCATAGGTTTTACGTCCCCCAGAGACAAACTCAGTAATATATGACCCCGGGCCATACTCTAACAATTCATCAGTCATTTCGCCTAAATAGTCACCTGTAGGCACTCTGTACAAATTTCCCTTATAAACGTACAGTGCCGAGTCGGTGTCGTAATATAAAACTTGGCCTCCTAAAGCGTCAAGGTGCTCATAAAGCTTAAGTCTCGCCTGTGCTGTAGTATAGGCCGCAATTACAACATTTACATTACTCAAAGGCTCGCCAACTTCTTCCAAATACTCCCAGCTTACAACAACAACTTCATCATTAACTAACTGTAATCTATTAACTTGAATTTTAGGTGTAGTAAACATTTTAAAGAGCGTTTTAGACTCTCTGACAATGGTCGCCTTTGTCTGGTTTTCCCTTTGTCCAAATTTACCCCAAAATGAATTTAGCATCAATTTAGCCAATGATCTTAAACCTCCATTCTTAGAAATTTTATCCTTTTCTAATTTTATTCCTTCATGTTTAAAGTAATCAAATATATATTTTTCCTTGTCCACTTCAGTTTTACACCATTCTGGATACCCTGATGCCTCTTGTTTCATTTTTAAAAATTTATTAATAAAGTCAGTAAACAATCCTCCTTTCTCATATGTAGCTACCTTATACTCCCATAGCTCATACATGTCAAGAATTACATAACCTTTTTCTACTGCTTTTCTAATTTCATCCATAGTCCAAGAACCCACTAAAGCCCTCTCCTCATTTTCATGCTCACAAATACCCTGGTTTTGACTTTCACCACATATCCTACACAAAACAAACATTAATTTATTATTCATTTTTGCCGGGAGTACCGGGTGGTAGAGATCCCTAGGGGGCAAGATTTTACATTTCAGTGAACCATCTACTTTCATACCTCTCTGCCTACACTCACTATCACCCACATAAATGGTTGGGTGACCTACAGGATACTTACCATACTTACAAACATATGGGTACAGGGAGCAAACATCTACATACTGGATTGATTCCCCATCTTTACACTTGTAGTAGGTTTTTGAATTCCCAGTCCTACCTCCAAAAAATGATTGTCTTGGGTCAAGGGGAAGGATATTAAGAATAGGCAAACTATCTAAATGTTTTAGGTTATTTTGTTTTTTTAAAGCTCTAAACTCACACTCCCACATTTGTATGACATTACCTAGTTTTTCCACTTTTTTTAAAGTCCTTTCATACCTTAAATGAAGTGAATCAGAGGGGTCCTCTTTATTAAGAGGTGCGTCTTTGTTATATGGGAAACATTTCGGGCACCCATGCCAATAACACCCGTGGAATTCATATATATTTTTCCATCAAACCCATCAACTTTCAGTCCCTTAATTTTAACTTCCTTCCCTCTGCCCGCATGTTTAATTTTGACCCCTCGCTTTTCCTCTTCCCAACTTAACCATTGTAAAGCCAATGCTGATTGATTGTCAGTCAGTCTATAGCCATTTTTAGGGATTAAGCCAATTGTATTTGGTTTCAAAAAGTTTCGGCGGAAAGCCAAGTTACAAGCACTAGCATTGGTCACAGCCTCAAGAAAAGGATCAACATTACATTCCTCTAGGAAAATCTTTCTAAATTTCAAACAGGCTTGAGCCAGGATTTCCACATCGGAAATACAATACTCCAAGATTTCTTTTTCAAAATCAAACACATAGTTTTCTACTACTCTTTCTTCATACCATTTCTCAAAGTCATTACAATTTTTCTCAAACATAGTTTCAGGACAGTAGTACTTTTTATCAGGCATTGGGCCAACATAGTTTTGATTCGCTAGGGTATTAAACAAATGAGGGAAGTAGCCCTTCTTTCTCTCAGGAGGTAGGTCAAAAGCCTTGGGAAGTGCAGAAAGAGACATGGGGAAATAACTCAATGAATCAATAAACCTCACATTATCAATCTCCATCAAAATAATTTTAGTACCCCTCATAACAAGTTCAGGAGTAAATTTAGTTTCCTCAAGTACATACTTTAGTAAAAACTGAAAATCAAATCCCTGTCCGTTATGAGCAATCACACAGACATCCTTAAACTGTTTCCTCACTGTCATTACATATTCCATAAATTGTTCTACCGGGTTACAGTTAAAGACTCTAGTACGAGTCTTACAAGCCATACAATATTTTCCATCAATACACTGGTAACAAAACTGTTGAGAAACACACAAGTTTACTTTATGTATTTGTTTTTCAGGGTCTGAGACCAAAGTCTCATCCTGCCTTGTTTCCAAGTCAAAGAAAATAAAAAGATAATCTTTAGTTTTAGGCTTGCCTATATCACATTTCATATAACACTGGTGATTGATTATGATCAACATATGTTCCACAAGGCTTACAAAAAATCTCTCCACACTTGTGGGGTACAGACCTTTCTTTATGCCAAATTAATTTCCCACAATCAAGGCACTTTTTTACAACTTTGCACCTATCAGCCTGATGGGCAATAAAGCAATGCTGATTTCTTAAGGTCAAATTACATTTTGGGCATATTACTCCCCCATGCTCTTCCTTACAAGGGGGCGAGATGGTTTGACACTGGGGACATATGTTAGAACACCTATGCTCACCCTTATGATCATAGGGAACATGACATACTTCACAAAAATAATTACATACAAACGCAGCAGTCAGACTATTAATTACATTATAGTGACCATTATGAAAGAGCAGATTAATTTTAAATTTTGCATTATCATTTCCACCAGCGAAATATACTTCTCTACCTTTACTGTCGTAACTATATACAGTAATTTTAAAATCACTCAAATAGGCCTGACATTTTTCTAGTTCCGGAATGCCTGCACCATTCTCCGGGATCTCTACTCTCGCTCTTTGAATCAACATCTGGGCCCTGACTGTCTGTCTCTTAGCTTTGTCCTTTCTGATTGCATTATACTGAGGATCATTAGTGACTTTAGCTGTAGCCACAACCAGAGCGCGGGGAAGGCACAAATTATCTTTGTTATTAATCACTACTATCCCCTTTCTAGCCTTACACTCTTCCACAAATGAATTGTAAAGACCTGGCCTCATTCTAGTTTTTCCGCTGCCTACTGGAAGGTTAACGCGTGTACATTCAACTTTAAATGTATCAATAGACTTTATAGATTCTGAATTACTCTGTACAATCCCTCCAAAGATCTGCCACAATATGTCCTCATTAATTTCATTTACAGGGCGAAAAGTCACAAAACCAGGTTCCCTGGATTTTAGGTTAAGACTATGTAATGTAAAACCAAGCTGATCATTAACATAAGCTTGTTCTTTCATTTTATTCACAATATCAGCAAACCCTTGTTTTAACCAATCAATTTCACTAATTTCAGGAGGAGGATTAGTAAATTTAAAAATAACTTTTGTTCCATACAATCTAAATTTTTTTACATACGATTCTTCTTTTACAAACAATTGAACACGCTCAACTTTATCTATAGTATTATTTTGTTCCTCATCAGAGTTAACAACAGCCATTTCTTACAAAATAATACTTAATAATCACAAAACAAGATAAAACAATACACAACTCGAGCTAAAATATCAATATTACAGTTAGATTATGCAATATCAGGGAGCAAAGTAACACAGGGACGTCTTACCAGCACAGGAGCAAGTAAGAGAATGAAGAGAGGGGAAATAATTATACTCCTCACATCTCTCGACCAATCAGAACAAAGACCACCTATTTATAATCAATCACAGGGCATGATATTTTAACCAATAGTGAGACTTCTTTTTTTCAGGTTACAACCAGCATAGAGTACACCTGTCTTATTATTTTTAGCCATATATATGTGTATATACATATAACAACTCAGATACTTAATATTATTTTTACTGTTACAGAGGGCGCCATACTATGGTTCAACTAAGAAAAAGAAGAGAAGAAGATATTACAAATATGTAATGTATATATATATATATATATATATATAATACAGTAATTTTTTACTATAATAATAGTTTTTATTTTTCACCTCTTCTTTACTTTTCACAATTAGCCACAGCAGTAGTGGCAAAGTGGCGTTTCTGGGCCAAAAACGCATAAATCAAAAGTGACAGCTACATCCGGTAGGTGACGTCAGAGGCTGTGACGTAGCTGTGACGTGTAGGGTTGGATATTTAAAGTTTAAATGAGCGGAAATGGGTCAAGGTCAGCTGTGGATGTTTTTAAAAAGATCAAAAGATCTTGCATTTTCGGAAGATCCGAAAATGCAAGATATTTCATTTGTTTTCTTTTTTACAAACTGTTTGTTAATTGTTGGTTTGTTGATTTTCATTTCTGTTAAAATACCATGTAAAAAATTGAATGGATAAGTTAACAAGAAAATATCCTGCTACAAAGTATCCAAATAAAGATGCAATTACATAAACATAAACTTTAAAATATAGCGAATGTTCTTCCTATTTATCTGTTAGCATTTCATGAACAAGGTAACCAAAATTGTAACCACATAAAAATGAAAGTAGGCAAATAACAAATTTCGATGGGTTCACCAAAACCAAGTTGTAAAGTCGTGAATTTCTTTCTTCTTCCATTGTTGAATTTTTAGTCGAAACCAATTAATGATAACATTATTGCTTGTGCATCATAAGTAACAGTTGACGAAATTTCATTTACTTGTATACTTGTAGTAGTTTCGTTTGTAGTAGGTAATTGTTCGGAAGTTGGTGTAGATGTAGAAGAAACAGTATTATCTTGAAGCTGAGAGTCCATGTGTGTTCGGGTGAAGAGCTGAAGCTTTAATGACGTGTGGTAGCCGTGTCCTACTCTGTATCAGGAGTTGTTGGTGGTGGGGGGTCGTTTAATTCATGCACTGAAATGTAGATGGAATCATAACTTTCTGGAGGATGTACTAAAATTTGTTGTATAGGATCTGCATCAATAGGAAAACTTTGCGTTTCAATGCAAAGTCCATCTTTAATAAAAGAAACATATAAAACAGAACTCATGTTTATTTCGATGTTTACTCTGCGAGTTCTACCAGCAAATTGATGTGTCAGTAGTGGCGCTGCAACCTCCCTTGACATGTGCAGCCCGGAACATCTGCTGCACACCTGCCCTCCCCCCACCACCATGAGAGACTCCTCGCAATTTTTGGATTTGTAGTGTTAGTTCTAACGTAGGTGTTGTAGGGTGAACATCTCAGTACTAAACAATTGTTTTTAACATTTGCCTTAAAATACTTATTTAACTTTGTACAAGTTACAATATTTTTAAAGATGCTACTTTATTATATTACCTTAATACTTAGTTAAATTATTTAGTTAAAGAAATCGAAACTGTAGTTGCGATTAAAATAGAAACATGGTTTCTTAACATTTGCCTTAAAAAATATTTGTAACAAAATATCGTAAGAAAATTTTTACAACATATTTGAATTAATATGTTTGCAAACCCTATCATGCGAGTTTTAAAAGATAAACGAGACCGAGTGGGCCGGGTTTGACCCCGCATGCTTTCGCTTGTTGCCGACCAGTTAGCAATACAACTGGTCGACCTTGCGCCACACTTTCGCTTGCGGCCGGCCGGCCAGTCGCCAATACAGGTCGTCGTCCTTGTTGCATCACCCGGCACACCAGTCCTTGATTGCTTAACACACTCTACACTCGACAAGTTATTCTTTCCTTTGCCACCGTCCTAACAACACCTACTTCAATTTCACTATGAACCGCTCCGAGTATACCAAGATTACGTATAACTGGTTTTCCTATCTTGAACTGCTTGGGGTACGAATTATTCAATCGAACAACAATCGTGATGGGTATGATGTTACAACCACTATTGCTCGAAAACATTTTCAGCAAGTTGGAAAGAACATTCTTACCGGCACCAAAATTACCACTGAACCACCTCTTTCACCTGTATCTTCAAACGTACCCCAGCAAAAATTTCATCTAAAAAAACTGAAACATAACCGAAAATATGAAATCTTTAGACATTTATCTTCTTCTATTTACATTTTTAATTCAGAAAAAACCAAAATTTTTGTCATTGACATTCCCAAAAAAATTCCTATTCCCCTTAACCCTCGACACTTGATAATAAATAAAAAAGGTGCCAAGTTAAAAATAAATTTTACCGAGTAAAACCTTTTCCCACCTCCAAAGTCCACCCTGGTGGCAAAAAAGGCCCTTCTAAGGGCCGCCCTAAGACTTTCAAATTTAGGCTTTCGCTAAAGCCTCAACCCTTGGTGACTAACAAGGGGTGGTTTGCGAAAGCCCCTATGGGACTTAGAGGTACACGGACCTCTTGTTAGTCACCAAAGGTTAAGGCTTTAGCGAAAGCTCCCCGCTATTGACTCAACCTTTGGGACTTAGAGGTATGTGAACCGCTTGTTAGTCACCAAGGGTTGAGGCTTTAGCGTCCAACCCTTTGTGACTTAGTGGTACACAGACCACTTGTTAGTCACCAAGGGTTGAGGCTTTAGCGAAAGCCCCCCGCTATTGACTCAACCTTTGGGATTTAGAGGTATATGAACCGCTTGTAGTCACCAAGGGTTGAGGCTTAAACTTAAGCCTAAATTTGAAAGTCTTAGGGTGGCCCTTAGAAGGGCCGATTTTGCCACCAGGGTGGACTTTGTATGAGGAGGGGAAGGAAGAAAAGGGTTTAATTTGTGATATTTATTTTTAATCGTTCACCCTGCGCTGTTACAATCAGGAATTTTGGATTTGATGGGATGTTTATTCTTTTTGTTTTTGGTGTAGTAAGTACATAAATTTTCGTCCTCTCCTCATTGTAAACATAAATTTTGTTTTCTTCAATTTTGTAGATTGTATATTTTTGGTTTTTCTTGAATTGTTTCAGTCTAATGTTCTTTACTGCTGCGGGATAAATTGGTTGGGGGATGGGGGTTTCTTTGATTGGTGCGGGTTGAATTGGTTGGGGGGTAGAGGAAGGGTGCAGTCCGCACAACTCCATCCAGTCTTCACTTAAAATGTCGTCATAAATTGGGGCCGGAGGAATTTCTTCAATCGTGATGGTTTCTACAACTGGTGTGGGATTCTTAAATAATTGGGGTTGATCTTCATTAACAGCATCAGCTATTATGTCGTTAATGGAGGAGGAGAGGACGGGAGCAGTTGGTTTTTTTAGAAGAAAATCAGTAGTAATAGAAGACAGGTCAATCGATACCGGAATAGTAGTAGGTTTCTGCTGCAGAGGTTTCTGCAGCAGACCCAGGAGAATGGGGGTAGATGAAGAAGATGCTGAAGAGTCCATAGTGATATAAAAAGAATAATAAAATGGAAAAATGGATAATATAATAAAATAGGAAAAGTGGTTAAAAACGTGGGAATGGATAGTAACAGCGATGGTGGCGAGTGGCAGAATGACACAAGGCGGGCGAATGGGGTTATTATAGGCAGCAGACACAACAACCTTGTAGTCAAGGTAGTGAAAGCTGAGGCTAGCGACCAGGTCCAAGTAGGCCATACGAAGTTGTGAGAGCGGTGGCTAGCGACCCGGCCAACGCTACCGGCCCCGGGAGAGCGACACGTTGCCCTACTAGTCAAGGCTCGCTAGCGAGGTCGAGTCTCGAGCTCGCTGATATAAGCAAGCGCACAACGTTTCTCTTTGGCATTACGGTGAAGGTGTAACTGGTCCGCTTACGTGGAGGGTTATGCTGTAACGTAATGTTCGCCATGGTGTGTGGTATGGCTTATGTCAAGCACACACTGCGTTCGGCTATTGTGGGAGAGGCGCCCTCCTATAATATTCGGTCGCAACGGCAATCCACCTACCTTTCCATTTCCTGCGTGGTTTAATTGTCAGGGTTAATATTACGGTGAGGTGTGTGAGTTCGCTTACGTGATGATCACACCGTAACTGTAATATTAAGTTAGGTGTAATATTATAGGGAGGTGTGTGAGTTCGCTTATAATTTTTAAATGACCTTGACCTAGTTCTGGTTGTTCTACTTTCGGACTTAGAATTATTTTAAATGACCTACTTTTAAGACTTAGATATTTTAATTTTAAAAGACTTACTTTTTTGACTTATATATTGATTTTAAAAATCTACTTTTGAGACTTAAATATTTTGTTAAAGTTTTTAACAAAATATTTAAGATTAAGATTTTAGTTTTGTGTTGTATCTTTGATTAAATTATTATTATTTTTAACATTTGGGTTTTTGTAAATGTTTTAATTCCTGTTGGTTATTAATATTTAGGTGTTTGTTAAAGCCTCAACCCTTGGTCACTATCTAACCTAACCTAACCGACCCCCCAACCACTTCCAAAGGGGTTTAGTGGTCGGTTTTTTTTAACCCCCCCCTCCCGCCCCCGGCAAAACCCCCCCCGCCCCCGGCAAACCCCCCCCGCGCCACCGGCAAAACCCCCCCCGCCCCCGGCAAAACCCCCCCGGCAAATGTTGCCGGGGGGGCCCCCACTTGATTTCGTCGCCGTTCAACTTTAGAACTGCGTCGCCGTACACGATGGCAGTGGATATAACAAAAATGCTCCAAATCTATCGTGCGGGTAGTCAAATTAAGCGGAATTAAAAGACAAACAAAAAAGGTCCAGTAACATTTTTCGATATAACCAACGGTGTAAAAGTTATAACGCAAAAACTTAAAAAAATGTACATTTTCTATTATCTTTTACTTCGTATATTTCTAAACTATAAAAATTAGGTCAAGGTCATTTAACTTTAAGCGGAAAAAAGAGAGGAACAGTGTTATTAATTAACACTGTTCCTCTCTTTTTTCCTAAAAGGCAGGGGAAGAAGTTCCGTTAATGTCTATTTTTATGTGGCAGAATCATATCCATCATCTGTTTCGTTTTGAAAGTTGATGTAACTAACATCAACCCAAAGATAATGATATCCTTGTTCGAAAGCCATAGTATCAATATATGATTCCACTGTTGAAAACCAATTTGGATCTATTAAAGGGTTGATTGTAACCATGACAGTTTCTAATGTTAAATTTACCCATCTTTCTCCAGTAACAGAAATTGCAAAAAAATTTACATTTTGAAGAACATGGATTAAATTTAACATAAACTGAACATGTTGTACAGGAGTGCAATGAACATTGTAAGACATCCGGAAAGTTTCCATGCTGATCAGGGAAATGTTGTCTTTTACTTAATCCACGGTTTATATATGCATTTCCCCCACCATAAAGTTTTTAAAAGTGGGTCAAGGTCATCTGAAGATACCCTATGAACGGGGAACAGAGCAGTAAGTGGTTAAACCACAAACTGCTCTGTTCCCCGTCCCTATTTAATTTCTTTTATTGATATGTCTTTATAAACATATAATATATGTTTATAAACACATACATTTAAGTTCATATTTGGCAAATGGGAAGAATCCACACAGCTGGCACAATTCTTGCGGTCTTGGTGTTTCCAGTTTGTATCCTATGATTCCAAATCGATACATCATTTGTCTATGCAACGGTTCTCCCTCTTCGGCTGAAGGAAGAGCCTAAAAAAAATTAGTTTAAAGATATTTAATAAAAATAATATATTGTAAATAGAAAAGAACAATACCGTTAATGAAAACGTACCCAGTCACATAGGGCACATATTTTCTCGCCATCTGCCATTTCAAACCAAATTTTGGTTTTAAATATACAACGTTTCTTGTGCTCAGTAATGAGCTCGCTTTGCAAGATTTGCGGCAGTGGCTCTGACACCTCCCTGATTTGCCGAAGCATAGGGTTGTCTGAGCAGATCCGCTGCAAACATAACTCGTACAAGGAGCTCATTGTTATGGTCTGACTATGCACACCTCACAGCCTTAAATACGTACCAATCACCTTGATGGCAAAGGACAACCCCCTCCATTGGGTTAACTAGGTCGCCATAGGAGGCCACCGCCTTGGACCGACAGTATATATAAGGTGTGCTGCAGTCTTGTGGTTATATTTGCCATGGAATCCCTCATGATCTTTGGTGCTGTGCACAACTTTGTTGAAGCCAAAAGAGTACTATGGTACATAAAAACGTATCATAGCAATCTGAATTGCATCAGTGGAGTACTTGAAGCTGTTAAAGCAGACGGTACAAAAATCTGTTGCACTTCGGATTCTATGGATTACGAAGGACTTGAAACATGGGTCCTTTATTATGTACAATTTTGTACAAAAATTTACATCAAAGTTGACACGGACTAAAGGGGTATTTTAGGAGGAAAGAAAAGAATAGATACCAACAATGCATGTTGGTAGCTATTATTTTCATTCTTCCGCTAAGATTTAAATGACCTTGACCTCGTTATGGACTTAGAAAAGTTTTGCTAAGTTACAATAGACCTTCAAAATAACTAGGTCAAGGTCATCTGAAGATACCCTATGAACGGGGAACAGAGCAGTAAGTGGTTTAACCACAAGCTGCTCTGTTCCCCGCTCCTATTTAATTTCTTCTATTGATATGTGTCTATAAACACATACAATTAATATCATATTGCTCCAGAAGAAACCAACCACAAAGATGACAATATTCTTGCGTTATCGGCGTCTTCAATTTGTATCCTACATTTTCAGATTCATGTTTTATGTATCTGTACAGTTCTTGATCCGGATTCGCACAAGGAAGCCGCTAAAAAAAATTATTAATTTAAAGAAAATTAATAAAATAATATATTGTAAATAGAAAAAACAATGCAGTTAATGAAAACGTACCATGTGACATAGGGCACATATTTTTTTGCCAGCATTTGGCATTTTAAACCAAATTTTAGTTTTAGAAACACACCGTTTTTTGTGCTCATAAATGAGCTCGCCTTGCAAAATTTGCGGCAGCGGCTCAGACACTTCCCTGATATGCCGGAGCATAGGGTTGTCTGAGCAGATACGCTGCAAACACAACTCGTACAAGGAGCTCATTGTTATGGTGTGACTATGCAAACCTCACAGCCTTAAATATATACCAATCACCTTGATGGCAAAGGACATTCCCCCTTTTTTCCCGGCCAAGGTCACTAGGTTGAAGGCAATACATCATGGAGTTGGCAAAACATCATGGATTCTTTGTCGGAAAAACAGATTCGAGAAAAATTAAGAAGACGAAGAAAGGAACAACGAAGAGAACAAAAGATTAAAAAAGCTTTCGAGGATTTAAAATTTGCTGTACCAGACAGTCAAAACCAAAAACGTATCAATAGACAAGAAATACTGAAAAATGCTATAAATTATATAAAAAAAACTGGAAGAAGATTTGAAATCACCAACTACAAACGAAATCACGACAGCTACAAACGACTTGGAACAAATAGAATTTGAAAAGAAGTTTTTAGAAGAAATGGAACAATTGACTGCTACAATTGACTTGGAAAAATTAGAATTTGAAAAGAAGTTTGCAGAAGAAATGGAACAATTTCGTCTAATTAATTAAATTATTAATGAACCATTACCAACAGAAAATGTTTCCTTACCATCAGTCGAAAACTTGGATGAATACTTTTCGGAGTTATAAAAAATTATTGTCCTTGAAAAGTGGAGGGGGTAAGCGGGTGAGGGGCTATTATAATAGCAGGGCTAACAGAGTAATCTTTACTTTTTAGGATCCAGCGCTATGGCAGGTACTTCCTCGTCGTCCAGGTCTTCCTCCTCCTCCTCCTCATCATCATCATCATCATCTGTTGTTTCTATTGTGAAACAAAAATCTCCTTCTCCAAAAAAATCTTCACCGAAAAAATCTTCTCCAAAAAAATCTCCTAACAAAATTTCTGAAAAACTTCAAAAACTTCAAAAATTAAGAAAATCTTGTTTTAAGAAAGAACAGTGTACTCATATTTTAAAAAAAGGAGCAAATAAAGGTGAAAGGTGTGTGAAATTGTGTAGTGTAAATGAAAAATTGTGTAGACTGCATAACAAAAGTGAACCTTCCAAAATTCAATCTTCCGAAAAATTCAAAATTCAAACTTCCAAAAAAGTCAAAATTCAACCTTCCAAAAGTGAATTGCCAGAAAAAAACTGAATATTATAAAAGAATTAGAATCAACAGATTGAAATTGAACCACAAATATGTTTTTGTAAAAAAGATCAGTAATAAGGATGTTGTTGTTAAATGTTGTGATGAACTCATGCTCAAATTACCAGTAGATCTTCGAATTCCAAATATCAGTAATATTCATTATTATTTAGTAAGAAAATCTCCATCTGAGAAAGTTAAGTGGTCTAAGTAAAAAAAGTGAAAAAAAGACAAAAAAAATTGGAGCGGGGGAATAGACCACTGTAATTCGAAAAGAATTACTTAGCGATCTATTCCTCCGCTCATTAGGTATTTTTGAATGACCTTGACCTACTTTCAAGAAGAGAGTGAAGGGGGTAATATCTTATAAAAGCGGGATAACATAATGACTTTTTACTTTTTAGGATCCAGCAACATGTCAGGTTCTTCATCATCCAGTCCTAAAAATGAATAATGTTCGTATATTATTAAAAAAGGACCGAAAAAGGGTAAAAGATGTGTAAGGATGTGTTGTGTAAATCAAACATTATGCAGTGCGCACAACAAATACCTCCTTTTGTTAAAACTGAGAGGTTAGTGTAAAAATGATATAAAAAAAGAACGGGGAAATAGACCACTTTGTAATTCTAAAAGAATTACTTAGCGGTCTATTCCCCCGTTCATAGGGTATTTTTAATGACCTTGACCTACTTTTTACACTTAGAAATTTTCGCTAACTGCTATTGACCTTGAAAATAAATAGGTCAAGGTCATTCAATAATTAAAAAGTAAATGGAGGTGTACGGTTTTACAGAACCGTACACCTCAGAAACCTACCAGAAGAAAAGCTAAATCTACCTATATAAAAATGACCTTGAGACTTAGAAATTTTCGCTAAGTCTTTTTGTTGACCTTGAAAATAAGTAGGTCAAGGTCATTCGATAACTAAAAAGAAAATGGGGGTGTACGGTTTTACAGAACCGTACACCCCCGGAAACCTAAAAGAAGAAAAGCTAATTTACAATACAATCTGCCTAGAGTTTAAGAATTAATAAAAATAAAAAATAAAGAAATAAAATTAAGTTAAAAAAAATAGCTAGACAGCCCAGCGCTGCACATCATGATTACAGTGTGATCATCACGTAAGCGAACTCACACACCTCACCATAAGCGCACAACGCTAAGCTAAAACAAAAATGTTATTTTGAAATAGCAAGTTGTTTAATTAAATTTAGGAAAAATGTTATACAAATATGTTTTTTATTTCCTAACACTAAAGGAGCCAGTGCCTGCTGGATGTGCAATCTGTGAACAAATATATAAATTGGTTGAGCCAGAAGATTTAACGGATGAGGAAAGTATTTTTGAAAACAGTTTGATTCCAGTTGATGATACATCTGATGCTACATCTGATGAAGAAAATATTTTGGAAGAACCAGTAGCAATACGCGAAGAAACACCGTTAACACATGTTGTAACAATTGACTATGATCCAGTACAATATATACATG
Source organism: Flexamia atlantica (assembly GCA_035578135.1). NCBI lineage: Eukaryota > Metazoa > Arthropoda > Insecta > Hemiptera > Cicadellidae > Flexamia > Flexamia atlantica. The sequence goes on from JAQJVK010000006.1 coordinate 61,241,107, forward strand.
CTCTTGTTCGGCGACGTTTGTTTCCATCATCAGACACGGAGGAAGATGAAAGCGATTTGGAAGTAGAATATTTAAACAACAGCAACGATGAACATACTTACAACACATAACATGTATTTTTTAAAGCTAACATTATTTAACCTTGGCACTTAGATTTTTTTTAAACTTAAATTATTTGACCTTGACACTTAGTTTTTTTTAAAAACTTGCATTATTTGACCTTGACACTTAGATTCTTTTTAAAACTTGCATTATTTGACCTTGACACTTAGATTTTTTTTTAACTTACATTGGATGATCTTAGTACTTAGGTGTTTTCAAATATAATATATTTTTGCACTTTGTGTGTTTAATACAGAAACAAGTGGTGGGAGTATTGTTATAAATACGGGTAGTTTTAGAGTAGTTTTCATTATTACGGCAACTTTTGTGGAGAGCACACCTACATCATGTGTTACTGCATCAGTTGCGAAGAATCTTTTGAAGATGAAAACTTACTACATTACACAAAGAACTTTATTATAACAACGAAACAAACCAAGAAACAAATAACAATGCAGAAGAAGATTTGGAAGAATTAGATCAAATGCTGGCTACCCATCAACAACAACTAAATTCAAGAGCAAGTGTATTCAATACGCACCCGGACCATCTTTAGATGTGGAATTATACGCCCGAGCTTTACCAGGTAGTGTAGTAACTCATTTTAAGATTGACAATGCTCAATTGCAACTTGCACAGTTTATTTCAAAAGCAAAAACATTAGTAACAGAAACATTGAACAATGAACTAAGAAGATTAAATTTTATAAAGTTTGGAATATTATTAGATACTGTATTTACAAATGTTCAAAATAAAACATCACGAAGAGGATTTTTAACTAAAAACAAAACCATCATGTTTGCATCGGATATAAGCTCAATCGTGGATGAATGTTTTGAAGAACTTTTAACAAAATTGCAAGAACATGAAGGAAGAGGTTCAGGATGGAGTTTGTTAAATATAACAGGGCTGGATATTAGAATTCATAAACATGGATATGGAATAAGAGGTAGTAGTCATATTGAATTGCCAAAGAAAATTCAAGACACCAAATCCTGTATTAATGTTCAAAATAAAGATGTTGAATGTTTCAAGTATGCAATGCTTGCCAAATATGTAAGAAATCATGCGGAACGACCGAGTAGAGCATACAATGATGTTTACCATAAGTATAATTTTCAAGGCATGACTTATCCTGCTTCAATTCAAGACATATCAAAATTTGAAAAGAAAAATCCTTTTGCATCTGTAAACATATTTGGTTTAGATTCATCCAACAATGTCTACCCCTTACGTATAACACCTACCGAACGCAGAGATCATACTGATTTATTATTAATAACCAAAGGTGATATTTCACATTATGTATATGTAAAAGATTTTGAAGCTCTAGTTTCCAAACAGTTATCAAAACGAGAACAACCAAAAACAACTTGTAAAAGATGTTTTTGTTTTGTAAACAAACCTTTGAGAAGAGGAGGTTCAGAATGGCTGACGGAACACCAAAGACTATGCAGTGGAAACTATGAAGTAAGAATTAAATTACCACACCCTAGAAGATCGCAAGTAAAATTTGACAAAGTTATCCAACAATACAGAATTCCCGTTGTAGTGTATGCAGATTTTGAATCTTCATTGCTTCCACTTGAACAAGAAGAAGGAGAGGAAAATACCAGCAGAAGAAAGTATCAACTTCACAAACCAAACAGTTATTGTTTAATAGTAAAATCCACTTTATCTGAACAACATCTTCAAGAATATGGTTTGACATCTACACCGAAGATCTATCGTGGAGAAGAAGCAGCTCGATACTTTGTTGATGATTTATATGACATCGCTGGGAAAGTGGAAGCAATGTATAGCAATGTGGTTCCTATGTCACCTATGACACCGGAAGAACTTTATCTTTATGATTCGGCAACAACATGCTATTTGTGTAATAATGAATTTACAGAAACTAAAATTAAAGTTCGCGACCATGACCATCTGACAGGAGCCTACAGAGGTGCAGCTTGCAACGGATGTAACATCAACTACAAACTACCATCTTTCATTCCAGTGGTTTCTCACAATCTTAGCGGATACGATGGGCATTTTATTATTCCCGAATTAGTCAGAGACAACGGGGAAATAGACGTTTTGGCACAAACTATGGAAAAATTTATAAGCTTTTCAAAAAAGGTGGGCAAAATTAAACTTAGATTTGTTGATTCTTTTAGATTTATGCCTTCTAGTCTTATGAAACTTTCTGAAAATTTAAGAAGACAAAATTTAATAGAAACAAGCAAAATTGTACCTGCAGAAAAAATGGACTTGGTTCTTCGGAAAGGAGTTTTTCCGTATGATTACATCGATGGACTACATAAATTTCAAGAAACATCACTTCCTCCACCAGAAGCATTCAAAAGTAAACTTACCGATTCGGACATTTCACCTGAAGACTATCAACACGCATGCAGAGTTTGGGACGAATTAGAAATGAACACTCTGGGAGATTATTCTGACTTTTATGTAAAACTTGAAGTGACCATTCTATGCGATGTGATGGAAGAATTTAGAAACACTTGTTTTGAAGCCTACGGATTAGACCCTCTTCATTCTTATACTTCTCCAGGACTAGCTTGGCAAGCTATGCTAAAAGAAACAAAGTGCAACCTACAATTATTAACAGATATTGACATGGTGTTGATGATCGAATCGGGCGTTAGAGGTGGATTGACCCAAAGTGTTACTAGACATTTTAAAGCTAACAATAAATATCTTCCAGACTACGATGAAGAAAAACCATCAGTGTTCTTGGGATATTTTGATGCCAACAATTTATACGGATGGGCCATGTCTAATCCACTTCCTTTTGTAAACTTTGAATGGGTTAATCCAGACTCTTTTGGTGATATTTTGCAAATTTCAAAAGACGGAGACACCGGATACATATTAGATTGTGATTTTGAATATCCAGAACACTTGCATGATCTTCATTACGATCTTCCGCTCCTTGCAAAAACAGAAGTTTCACCAATTGGCAAACATCCAAAATTAATGATGACTCTTGAAAATAAACAAAGATACGTAGCTCACTTTTGGGTTGTTCAGCAAGCACTACAATTGGGTTTACGTATAACCAAAATTCATAGAGTTTTAAAATTTTCCCAATCGTGCTGGTTAAAACCGTACATTGATTCAAACACCAGAAGAAGAGCAGCTGCAACATCAACATTTCAAAAGGACTTTTTTAAATTAATGAATAATGCGATATTTGGCAAAACATTGGAAAACAAAAGAAAACACAAAAATGTTAAATTAGTTACAGATCCGATAAAACTACAAAAACTTGTACAAAAACCAAACTTTGGAACATCTGTTATTATCAATGAAAACCTTGTGGCAGTATCTATGAAGAAAACAAGCGTGAAAATGGATCGTCCGTTGTACGTTGGAATGTCAATCTTGGATATTTCCAAAACCCACATGTATGATTTCCACTACAACAAAATGGTCGCCTTCTACGGTAGATATAACATCGGAATCGCCTACATGGACACGGACGCTTTCATCTACTGGATTCTTACTGAAGATATGTATTTGGATCTTCGAACATTTGTTCACAAAAATGAATTTGATTTTAGTGACTATCCAAAAGATCATTTAAATTATGACAATGATCGGAACAAAAAGAAACTTGGAAAATTTAAAGACGAAGCAAATGGAATTTTACTGAAAGAACTTATTGCACTAATGTCAAAATTGTATTCACTACAATTGCATAAAGAAGAAAACAATGTTATTAAAAAAGCTAAGGGTGTAAAAAGTTTGTACCTTAAGAAGAATGTAAATTTTGAACACTACAAGCAATGCTTATTTGAAGAAACGACTATAACTGCAAAATTCAACACCATCAGAAGTTTCAACCATCAACTGTACAGCGTAACAGAAGTGAAAAAAGCACTCTGCTCCAATGATGACAAACGACACATTCTTCCAGACAAAATTCACACTCTACCATTCGGCCACTACTCTCTCAATCCTATCAATGAGTAAAAAGAAAAATAAAAAAAGAAAAATAATAAAAAAAGAAAAAAAGAAAAAAAGGGGAAATCACAGCATGCTCGCTGTGATTTCCCCTTTTTTTAAAAAATATGTTGAAATGACCTTGAACTATAAAAGCGGATGCAGAAAAAGAAACACTCAATACTAACTTGACTTTGTTAGTAAAATCATCATGACAGAGTTAAAGGAAAAGATTGTTAATGAACTTCATAAACCTGCAAGAATAAAGTTTCCACGAAGAAATACTGTTGTAAAAGGAATAAATGATTTATATCAAGCAGATTTAATTGAAATGCAACCGCATAGTAAAATAAATAAAGGATTTAAATACATACTTACTATTATTAATGGTTTTACTAAAGGTGCAGATGCTTTGCCATTAAAAGGCAAAACTGGTAACAGCATGACAAAACTGGTAACAGCATAACAAAAGCTTTGGAAGTAGCTATAAAAAGAGATAAAAATAAAATTAAACATTTACAAACTGATGATGGGAAAGAATTTTTTAATAAACCTTTTGCCTTGTTAATGAAAAAATATAACATAAATCATTATTCCACAAATTCTGAGAAAAAGGCAGCTATAATTGAAAGATTTAATAGAACCTTAAAAGGTGCAATGTATAAAATGTTTTCGAAAAGAGGTTCTTACGTATGGGTTGATATCTTACCAAAATTAATAAGCGATTACAACAACAAGTTTCATAGAACTATCGGTATGGCACCTAACAAAGTGAATAAGAAAAACGCTAAACTAGTTTTACAACGAATTAAAAAGAATACACAGCCAAAAGCGGAACAAAGAAAACCAAGAAAATTTAATGTAAATGATAAAGTTCGAATTAGTAAATACAAAGGAGTGTTTACTAAAAAATACCTGCCCAATTGGACAAACGAAGTTTTTACAGTGTATAAAGTACAACCTACTGTACCGGAAACTTATATTTTAAAAGATAACAAAGGAAATTTGTTACAAGGCGGTTTTTACGGACATGAATTGTTAAAGTCAACAGTAGGCGATGTTTATCTTGTTGAAAAGGTGTTGCAAAGGAAAAAAGACCAAGTTAAAGTACGTTGGTTGGGGTTTGATAAAACTGAAGATTCGTGGATACCTATAAAAGATTTGATTTAGTTTTAAATCAACTTATTTACTCTTCTGCCTCTGAATAAGATGGAGATTGTTCACCATAAAGATAAATTTAATATTAATAACATTGATGATTTAACCGTAGATAACGTTAAAATCAACAATGGTAAACACGGCAGTTTATTTCCAAACACTGTACGATGTATAGTCAGCGGTCCTTCAAACTGTGGCAAAACTAACGTTGTGTTTAACTTAATTACAAACACAAAAGGATTGCGATTTAATAACCTATATATTTTTTCAAAGTCCTTACATCAACCAAAGTATCAATTGTTGGAAAAGATCCTGACTGATGTGCCTGATGTTAACTATTACAAATTTAATGCTAGTGACAGTGTTATGCAACCAGACCAGGCTAAGCCGTATTCTGTATTTGTATTTGATGATGTATCTAGTGAAAATCATGATACTATTAGAAACTATTTTGCCATGGGAAGACATAATAATATTGATAGCATATATATTGGACAAACATATAGCAAAATTCCAAAACAACTAATTAGAGACAATGCAAATATTTTAGTTTTATTCAAACAAGACGATACAAACCTAAAACATATATACAACGATCATGTAAATGCTGATATGTCATTTGAAAAATTCAAAGAGCTTTGTGGAAAAGCTTGGGCGGAAAAATATGGATTTTTGGTAATTATGAAAGATAAAGCTATAACAGATGGTCGTTACCGTATAGGTTTTGATAAATTTGTTTTAATACATTAATTAACAACATTATCGTACAAGTCTCCATGGTGTAAACATATCAGGAAAAGCTATTAAAAGAAATAAAATCACTTAGTGATTCTATTAGACATAAAAACAGAGCGTTAAGATTAGGAATAAGTGAAAGAGAGAAATTTCTGGAATCAACATTTAAACCTATTACTGAGCCATTAAAACAATTAGGGCAAAATGTTAAACATTCAACATTTAATTTTTCCGGAGATGCTATTTTACCCATTTCAAAATTTGAACATAAAGAAGAATATGAAGGTGATACAAGTTTTACGCAACAAGGAGAAACAACTGAAGAAGAAAGCGAACTAGGTGAAGAAACGGATGTTTTAACAGAAAAAGAAGGTCTTTCTACAAGCGAAGAACAACAAGAAGAAGAAGAGCCTATTAATCCATCCAACTTGAGCAAATTGGGCTCGGATATTGCGTATAAAGGGCCGCTTGCAAGACAATTTGTTTTAAAAATGTTACATTCTGCACAACCAACTCGAAAATATCATACGTTTGGTGCTAGAATAGAAGAAAATGGGCTAATGATTGGAGATAGCAAACTTGATGTAGACGAACATGACAATATTATTATAAATAATAAACAATACAAGGGTACAAAAAGGATTGTTTGAACTTATTTTTAAGCCGAACCCTAATAAATATACTAAAAAGGATTTAAACATTTTTAAACAAATATTGGAGAATACAAATGCGCATAAGAAAAATTATTCTAAAATTTTCAATGTTCATAGAAATGCATCAGAAAAATATAAAACTATTATTGCTAAACTTTTCCCACCAAAAAGAAGGGAACCCATAAAAAGAAAATCATTATCTTCTGCTGAAATAAATATTTTACATAAAAGGAGAAAAACAAATCAATCAAGTTTATCAGGAAAAGGATTATTGAAAAACTTGTATGATACTAATATAATATACTACAACGATATAAACAAATTGGTTGACAGAATGAAGTTGATATATGAAGCTAAACAAGCCGAACATAGTGGTTTAGAAAATGAATGGGTAGCTTTGGTCGGCGAACTGCGAAATCGAGGAGTAATTGCATAAAAAATATGAGTATATATAATACAAGTATAACTGATTAAATATTCAGTATAACCATGAGTGTGGATAAGTTTGGACGGTATTCCGAAACTGGAAGCAAATCAGGATCTTATGGAAAAAGAGGTGGTTTACCACTAACATCCGATGGAGATTATGTTATAAATAGCAAACGTTTAAAGTTTGTAAATGATCCAAAAGATGATAATGATGCGGTAAATTTTAAAACTTTAAGAAGTGAAACATTACCTAGCTTAAAGCTTCAAAATGAAGTGTATAACGCTAATTTTTATGGAATTGTAAATCTTCCAAAACCAATAGATAAGAATGATTCGGTAAATAAAGAATATTTAATGTGGTACATAAACCAAACCTTACGATATGATCCTAGGAGTAATAATAAAGTATATGATGCAAAAGATCTTAGAATAGCCAATATAGCAGATCCTATTAATGATCAAGATTCAGTTACAAAAAAGTATTTACATTCAGTCATCCCTGAAAAAACAGATAAATTTTCCTTTTACAACTTTGTAATACATGATATTGGAGACCCTAAAGATATGAAAGATGCTGTAAACCTTCAATACGTTACAGATCATTGTATTACACATGATATTAATACAATTGATTGCAAAAATAAAGTGTTAACTAACGTTAAGGAAGGAACTGCAAAATCAGATGCAGCTACAATAAGTCAAATAATGAAATTAAAAAATAAGAAATGGGATGCTGATGCGAAAAAAATTACTAATGTTAAAAAAGGGTCGGATGAAATTGATGTTGCAACAATTCGACAAGTTCCTGTATTAAAAGTATATGAAGACGGTAGTCAACAGTTTGATTGCAAAGGGATACCACTATTCAATGTTGCAAAAGGATTAAGAGACAGTGATGCAGTTACAGTAGCACAAATGCATGAAAGAGAACATATTTACTATAATCTTTTTCTAAGAAAAGATATTGGTAGGGAGTCTTTTTATTGTGAAGACTTGCGATTGACTAGCTTAAAAGACCCTATTAATTTTACTGATGCTGTTAATGTAAATTACATTGTAAGACTCTTAAGTGTAGTATTATATGATATTTATAACACAATAAAGCCCATGAAATCTGATCAAAAATTAAATTGGGTTAAAAAGAATGTTATGGAAAAATATTTTTTAAATAAGGAAACTTATACTTTAAGAACTTCTAAAGATGATGATGATGAAGAAGATACAATCCTTCCACAAAACTGGAAAAAAATTATTTACCCATAAACAAACATACTTATAAATAAACAATGTCAAAGGATAAGTGCATCATTCATTATAAAGCATTTATAAAATAAACAAGTATCGGCATTTCCTTTCACTATAAAAGACCATGTTGAAAGTTCAACGCATCAGTCATAATCGACACGTTATAAAGAGAGGAAGAGTAATAGCATCAACAGCACTTTCTCTTATTACTAAGCCAGTTGGAGCTATAGTTAATAAAGCTATCGATTTATTACCTGTAGAACTACATTTACCAGGAGGTTATCAATATTGTGGTCCTGGAACAAAATTGAAAAAAAGACTTGCTAGAGGAGATCTTGGAATAAATAAACTTGATCAAGCCTGCAAACAACACGATATAGCATATTCAAAGTTTGCAGATACTAAAAATAGATCAATAGCGGATAGAGCACTTGCTGAAAAAGCTTGGCAAAGAGTAACATCCTATTACCACCCTCTTATATAACCTACGATATTCTAAGTTAATTGACAGAAATAAATACTAACTGAGGTTGACAAATACAAGTTTAATGATCTTTTTAAATCTAGCCCAATTACAAATCTTTGATAATTCTAATTCTTCTATTTTGTGAGTTACTTCCCAGAAATAAATTAATTGCCCGATTCTTTCCCTGCTAGGCAGTCGATAATTGTTTGAGACTCTGGGTCGTAGTTCATTGCCCTCGGTTCACTTGATATGTTCTTATTCCCAGACGGTATACTTCATTTATTCAGATGCAAATTTTTAAACAAAATCAAAGTTACGAATATATATTACAAAAAAACGGGAGTCGGAATTATTCCCCCCTTTAAGCGTGCTTAAGATATACTTTGTTTTTATTAATGTAAGAGAAAATAAATAGAACTGAGCACCCTTTTTTTTGACTATTTTTAATAGCTACATGTTTCGGCCCTATCTGGGCCATTTTCAAGCTATATCTAACCTAACAAAAACAAAATATTTTTATTATAGTGATAAATAAATAATTCTTTATATCATCTGTTTTTTTTTTTGTAGAGGTATTTTGGGATGTTTCATCTCTTTATGGTCATTGCTTTCTCATATATGGGGTTTCTTGCTGGTATGTGGTTATTCATAATTTTATTTTGTTCTTGCCTATGGCCCATATATATCAGGTATTCTTCTTTAGAATCCATCTCATTCCCCTTGGTCATTACTTCTAGAATTTTCATATTTTCATTGATATTTTTATAATTATGGCCTGTATTTAACAAATGTTCAGCAAAGTTGCTCTTCATAGATGTTTTGTTATTACTTTTCAAGGCCTGAATGTGTTCTTTAAAACGTGATCTGAATGTACGCCCTGTTTGGCCAATATAAAACATTTCACAGTCTGAGCATTTAATTTTATATATTCCAGATTTTTCATATTTATCTTTGGTTTCTTTTGGAGTGATCATTTTATTTATTAAATTAAAGGCGTTGTTGCTCGTCTTGTAACCAACTTGGTATTTTGTCTTTGTAAATGTTTTTCTTATCGCCTTGTTCAATGTTGTGTTGAATGGTAAACCTATGTATTTTTCTTCATTAATTTCTTCATTTCTATTTTGTTTCCTTTCTTTTTGTTTCTTGATATTTTTTGTCATTTTATCTATGAGTTCATGGCTGTATCCGTTTTTTGTCGCAAGATATTTAATTGTTTTTAATTCCTTTTCATAATTATCTTTAGTTAAAGGTAAATTTAACATTCTGTTTATCATTGCTCGAAATCCAGCTGTTTTGAATTTCATAGGATGATTTGAGTTGTGTGGTATAAGCAGGTCTGATTGTGTGGATTTCCTATAAACTTGAAATTCATGTTTGTTCTTTTGTTTTTTGATAGTGAGATCAAGATAATTGATTTGATTGATATTACTTTCTTTGGTAAACTTTATTTTGCTTGATAGTGTGTTTAGATAATTTAGAAGTTCTTCGCTTTCTTCAATACTTCCTTCGAAAAGACAAAGAATGTCATCCACATATCGGAACCAGTATATGAGTTTTGAAAAATATGGATTTCTATTATTCATTATGTGTTCAACTTCTAAATTATGTACAAAAATATCCGCTAGCAGGCCAGACATCGGTGAACCCATTGCTAGGCCGTCATTCTGTTGATAGTAATTGGAATCATAAATGAAATAGTTTTGTTTTAAACATGTTTCCGTTAGTTTTATGGTATCTTTTATTTCTTGTTTTGTCATTATTTTACTTTTTTCAAGGTCTCCTTTTAAAATCTCTATTGTTTTTATTGGAGGTATGTTAGTGTACATGTCTTTAATATCAAAAGATATGAACATTGAATTTTTCGGTATATCTATATCTTTTATTTTGTTGACAAGGTCTACACCATTTTTTACACTATAGTTCGTTTCCCATTTTAAGTTGTTCTTTATTGTTCTATTTAGGTATTTGCAAAGTTTATAGGTTGGTGCTGATCTGAAATTCACTATTGGTCTTATAGGTATATCAGCTTTATGGGTTTTAGGCAGACCTTTCAAAGGTGGGGCTTTAGGGTTTTTCATTTTCAGTTGACTCTTCTCTTGGTTTGACAATGATTTACAATGTGAGATTAAATTGTTGGTTGTTTTTGAAAATTCTAGAGTCGGGTCTTTGTTGAGTTTTATAAAGTTATTGTTGTTTAAAAACTTTTGAATCTTTTCATTGTAATCAGATCTTTTTATGATTACGGTTGTATTTCCTTTATCTGCCTTTATTAATAATGAATCATTAACTTTCAGTTTTGTAGAAATTGAACGGATCGATTTCATGTCTCGCTCTGAATTTCTTCTGGTAGAATTTTTTCTCAGTGGTATATTAATTTTATTCAGTTCGTGAATGAAGTTGAATTTTATAGCTTCTTGATCTCTTTTGTCTGTCCCTTTGATTCCCGCATCAACTTTAATTAAATCATTTTAAATGTTTTTTGTCTTGTGGTCAAGGTTAATGTTGTACTTCAATGATTTTTCCAATAGATTTGTTTCTTCTGCTGAAAAATCTATAGATGTTAAATTTTTTATTTTTGGGTAAAATTCAGGTATATACTCATCATCATTCATGGTACAGGATTTTTGTTCTTGCATTAGACAGTTTAATTTCTTTATATGAGTTTGTTTCTTCTTAAATATTATAGGTTCCATCCATTTTTCAATATGAATTATGATTTCTTCAATAGATTCTTGATGGTAATGAGACGTTATAGTTTTGAATGTTTCTTCTTTCTTTTTTTCAATGTTGCCTAATTTGGTGTAAAGGCTGTTCAACTCTTCTTTCACCCAAATCCTTTTTGCAGTTTTTAGCGTTATCAAAGCAGCTCTTGATTTGTTTTTTGAGGAAATTTGAACATAATTCGGAGTAATATCTTTTGCTAAACATGTTTTATTGAATCTTATATCTTCTTGTATTGTTTTGGTTTTCAATGTTAGGTCCTTTAATTTGTGAACTAATTTCAGGTTGTTAGCCATTTGTAATTTATAAGCATAAAGTTCACTGTGGAGGGCTGCTAAAGTTATTAATGTAAGAGAAAATAAATAGAACTGAGCACCCTTTTTTTGACTATTTTTAATAGCTACATGTTTCGGCCCTATCTGGGCCATTTTCAAGCTATATCTAACCTAACAAAAACAAAATATTTTTATTATAGTGATAAATAAATAATTCTTTATATCATCTGTTTTTTTTTGTAGAGGTATTTTGGGATGTTTAAGCAATGACCATAAAGAGATGAAACATCCCAAAATACCTCTACAAAAAAAAAAAAAAACAGATGATATAAAGAATTATTTATTTATCACTAATCTTAATTTCAGAATCTCCCTGCGCAAGCAAAATTTCCTCGTCATGCGGGTTTCCTAGATCGTCATCCTCGTATCCGCGCTGGTCAGTCTGCGAGTTTTCGTCGTCCGATTCATTCACGCGCGCTTCTTCGTTTCCGATTTCCGGGTTGTTCCTAACATCCCTATCACTTATCTCTACCCTATCATCCGTATCAATATCTCGATTCCGCGCCGTTGCCATTTCGGTTGTCACTGGGTTCGACCTCTTACAATTTCCTAACGCGTCTCCCTTCTTCGTTCGCCTTGGGTTTTGTCTTAAGTCATAATTATTACTCATATTGGTTACTCTTTAAATAATTAATTAGATTCTCTAACTTAAAACTATGACAATTCAATAAAGACCTATCCTAAGATATGTGAGATGTCTTATTGGTTATCAATTGAACCGTGGGTCAAGAACTTTACAATCAAGTGCCCCGCGTTGGCGCCATTTTTTTTACCACCCTCTTATATAACCTACGATATTCTAAGTTAATTGACAGAAATAAATACTAACTGAGGTTGACAAACACAAGTTTAATGATCTTTTTAAATCTAGCCCAATTACAAATCTTTGATAATTCTAATTCTTCTATTTTGTGAGTTACTTCCCAGAAATAAATTAATTGCCCGATTCTTTCCCTGCTAGGCAGTCGATAATTGTTTGAGACTCTGGGTCGTAGTTCTTTGCCCTCGGTTCACTTGATATGTTCTTATTCCCAGACGGTATACTTCATTTATTCAGATGCAAATTTTTAAACAAAATCAAAGTTACGAATATATATTACAAAAAAACGGGAGTCGGAATTATTCCCCCCTTTAAGCGTGCTTAAGATATACTTTGTTTTTAATTTATTAGTCCAATAGGTCCATCGACACCTCGCTCGTTCACAAGTCCCATCTCCTCGTGTCGATAAAGAATTTCCTGAAACGATATTAGTGGATTTGGGTTACCGTAGTTTTGGCATCCTCCCAGATCGTCCTTCGGTCCAATTGGTGGTCTGATTGGTTTTCCGCCAAACTTTATCTTCTTTTCTTTTATTAATTTTGTCGAGTAAATTTAGTTACGTCTTCACTTCTAAACTGTTGACTCGAAAGTAAATATTGTTCCGTAGCAACCATTTATTTGCAGCTGGCTTCACTGTCACTTGCATTTATTGATTAATTTCTGGGCACAGGTTTTTTGGGCATCACAGATTTATATTGTATCATATAACGATCATATTGAGTATTCTTAAGCAATTTCGCGATAACTAGTATTCCGATTGCTCCCCAACATAATAATACTAGATTTGAAATTAAATTTACTTTCTAAACATATATGTATCGCGAATACCAAATATGACATCTCGCATATCGCTTACTTGCTAACAGAGGCCTAATAATTGTTTAGTAAATAATACTATCGAGAAATATGACTAAAATTTTGACTAACGGTTGATATATTCCCACTTCATTATAACGCCCGCTGTTTAGTATGATTTTGGGTTCATATATTATATCTATATCCAATTGTTCCTTCCCTATGTCCTTGCCTTCTTTTAATTGCATTTCCCAATTTGTCAACAGCTGTTCCTGATGTCTTGAGACTACGATCTGTCACATCGATTTGTATCTTGACAACAAATAACATAACCATAGTTTTGGGGGCGTGGTCAGATGTACGGTTACAATCCAGTGACGCTAGTATCGGTGAAAAAGCAGCAGCTTTAGCGGTATCAGCAGCAATAAAGGGTAAAACGATGTTTGGAGGTGGAAAGAAGAAAGGAGGTGGAAAAAGGAGGAGAAAACCTGCAAAGAAACGTGGAGGAAATATAAGAAGAAAACGACGATCCACCGCAGGTAAAAATAAAAAGAAACAAACAATATGGTCAATGATAAAAAAAGGAGGAGGATTATACCTAAGACCGTCTCGTGTGTATTAAACAGAAAAAAACAATTACTAATTCCAAATAAAGAATTAACAGATAAAGAATTAATTACTTATGTTTCTCGTTTAAAAATTCCATTTTTTAGAGGAGTGTTTATGAAAGATGCATTACCTGTTAAAATTTGGAAAAATGAAACCGGAATAGTAAATTTAGATAATAGTAAAGGATCAGGCACTCATTGGGTATGTTATAAGAAACTAGGATCAACTATTTACTACTTTGATAGTTTTGGTAATCTCCCACCACCAAAAGAACTACAATATTACTTTAAAACAATACAAAATACAATATTACAATACAATAATACAATACAATATTACTATACAATTATAAAAGAGAGCAACCTGATGATACGGTAATCTGTGGACATTTATGTTTGGATTTTTTAACAAAAAGCGTTAGTCAACTTTAAGATGTCTTCCTATACAGTATCATTAACTGGAACTTCATCTACTTTGCGAAGTGTTCTTTTCCCTGCGTTACGTTTGGAAAAAGATAAATTATGGGAAGCCGCATTATAAGATATAACAACTTATAATTCTATTCCCAACGTTACTGAAAATGTTAATGACAAAATACATTATTACAAAACAAAAGATAAAAATACAAACAAATATTCAGATATACAAGTATTTAGTTTACCCACTGGAGCATATGAAATTGATGATATAAATGAAGCGATACAAAATCATATGGGAAAAGATAATATAACAATAAAAGGAAATAACAATACTATGAAAGCTGAAATTAAATCTAAATATTATATAGATTTTAGCAAAGAACATTCAATTGGTAGTTTATTAGGATTTCCTAAAACAACAAAAATTTTAGAACCTAATATTAACCATTCAGGTGCTAGAACTGTGACAATAATGAAAGTTAACAGTATAGATGTTACATGTAATATTATACATGGTTCTTATAGAGATGGTGAAAATACTCATATATTGCACACATTCTATCCAACGGTCGCTCCGGGTTTTAAAATTGTGGAAAAGCCACAAAACTTGGTGTACCTACCGTTAAACACCAGTTTTATTTCAGACATTGTGGTGAACATACTAGATCAAGACGGAAATCATATTGATTTTAGAGACGGACCTATAACTATACGAATACATATAAAATCAACCGTATAACAATGGGGTTATCATTTAAAAAGAAAGAGCTGACTGGTAAACAAGTCAGTAGCACTTCAGCTATAGAAGGATTAACAAGTGATAACATTCGTTTTCTAGAAGAAATTGGATTAAAACTTATTAATAATGGAAATATTGGATATAGCGCAGGGTCCGACATTCGACGAAACCTTATGGGAAAAGGAATATCATACGCACAACCCTTACGCTTCATCAAAATTAAATAATAATGATGAAATTAGAATTCCCATACAACAACAGGATATTTATACACTTCCATGTGAAAGTTATTTGTATATCGAAGGAAGAGTAACAAAAAGAGATGGAAGCACTGCAAGTACTGTTCCGTTCATAAATAACCCCATGGCATATTTGTTTGATGAAATAAGATATGAAATTTCCGGAGTTACAGTAGATTCAACAAAAAAGGTGGGAATTACAAGTACATTAAAAGGATTAGCATCTTTAACACCGAGTGAAAAAAATATGCTAGCCGCCGCAGGATGGGTAGCGCCCGATTCCAATATAATCACTCCAAACAGTTCAGGCAATTTTGACTTTTACATTCCTTTAAGATTACTTTTAGGCTTTGCCGAAGATTACCGAAAAATAATAATAAACGTAAAACAAGAATTAGTTTTGTTAAGATCATCAAACGACAAAGATATTATTATGGCGCCTGATGGAACAACGGAAGCTACTTTCGAATGGAAAATGCAATTAGACAAGATTGTTTGGAGAGTACCGCATGTACGGTTAAACGATCAGAATAGAATTTCATTATTAAGAACTTTAAAATCAGATAGTGATATCGTAATACCATTTAGAAGTTGGGAGTTTCATGAATATCCGGTTTTACCGGAAACACAACGTCATACATGGACTGTAAAAACTTCTACTCATTTGGAAAAGGCAAGATATGTAATATTTGGATTACAAACAAAAAGAAGAAATGAAATAACTAAACATGCTGGTGAATTTGATCATTGCTAACTTACAAATTTTAAGGTGTTTCTAAACTCTCAATTCTTTCCATACGACAACTTTAACATAAACTTTACAAAAGACAGGTTTAGCGTTTTGTACGATATGTACGCAAGATTCCAAAATTCATATTATGGAAAAACAAACACACCTTTACTAACGCCAAACCAATTTAAATCTAACTATCCGATTGTTGTAGTTGATTGTTCAAAACAAAATGAATCTGTAAAATCTTCCAGTGTAGATATAAAAATAGAAATGGAATTTGAACAAAATGTACCCAAAGATACATCTGCTTATTGTTTAATTTTACATGATAAAATTGTTACATATACACCTTTAACCGGAATTGTAAAAGCAGTTTTGTAAAATGAAAAGAAAAAAAAATACCCCCACCACTCGGTTATAAAATCAGGAGCGGGAACGAAAATTGTTTAGTTGACTGTCTACAGTTGTATGGGTAACATCGTCTACAGCATTATAAACAAAATGACTTCTTTATCAGTTGTACAAGGCGTTTCCGAAACAATACCTTTATTGGAAAATGATGATGATAAACCTTTTGAAGAAAATGTTGTAAAGTAAATAGATGACTTTTTAAAGTTTGGAAAACAAAATAAAAAGTTGGAAAATAATAAAACAAACGTAAGAAAGAAAAGAAGACTTGAAGAAAATATTCCACCAAACATTTTAACTGAAGTTTTCCTTCGCATCTTTTATCCTATTTCATCTTGCATGAGTAAAAGTGTGTCGATAGGATTGGTAAAATCATTAGACTACTCTCCCGCAGTAATACTAAGCCATGGAACAAAGATGGTTTTATTTTCAGAAAATGCTTGGGATTCCTTTTTAAAACATCTACATCTTATTGAATGTTATTTAGCCAACAGTTTCTTTGGAAGAAAAGTTAACATTCGACTTTTGGATTGTGACAATGAAATTGACATTATTAAACATCGTGGTCAACAACAAGTAAGAATTAGAGACTCGACACAATTTGAAAATAAAATTCTTCTAACACGTGAAGAATTTTACATTTTAAACTATGCAACATCACCTATTACCAGGTATATGAAACAATTAGTATTTTCAAGCTCTGTTATTAAGGAATATTTGGTAGATGCATGCGAAAAACAACCAGACAGCGCTTTACAATACGGACCAATAGATACATCCATCTTTAATAGAATACCTCACGAAGTGGAAATGTGGAGGCAGTTAAGAAACTTTGAACCTTTTACTGAAGTTGCAACGGAAGCTACAGAAGAAGAAAGTAACAACAACAGTACAGAAGGAGAAACCAACAACAACAACAATAATACAGAAGAAGAAACTTTGCTAGTTTAAAAACTACAATGTAATTTAACAAAAGAATAAACCGTGGGGTAGGCCTACTGGGGATGGTGCCCACGTTAAACATACACCAACGCGCCTACAACTGTACGGCCTGGTTTATATATCTAACCTACCGTGGTGTGGAAAACAGTTGATCAGCAGACACCGTGATGAGCAGACAGGATGAAGAAATGGCAGCAAACCCTTGTGTAATTGAATTTCAAGCATTTCGCGGAAACGATGATAGATTTATCATAAAAGAATTGGTAATTTTAGATATGCTTACACAAGTAGCATACCCGTTTTTATTTGAAGCACCGTGTTCTGTCCATGAACTAAAGTCAAAAGCTAAAATAACAAACAGATGGCTAACAAATAATTTTCATCATATCCATTGGTATGTAGGTTTCCTACCGTACAACAATGTACACAAAATTATGTTTCATTTTTGCAAACAATTTACACATATATATACCAGAGGATTGGAAAAAAAGAATTGGATACGACAGTACACAAACAAAGAAGTTTTAAACATAAAAGTGGACAAAACATTTCACTTTGTTGCTAGAAATATTTGTGTTTCTACAATAAATCCGAAACACAACCAATCTCAATGTGCATTACAAAACGCGTATCACTTGGCTGCTTACTTACAACAACAAACGGAAGAATATAGTGGGGGTTCCGAAGGTTATATAAACGAAGAGGCAACACACCCCGAGTATCAGTCTAACTCCATACTCCGAACAGACAACATCTCCTGTGAAGGATGGCATCACAACAGTTTCTCCAATGTTTAGTTGAACAATTCAACTTGCATTCAAAATCAAATACTCTAATTATCAAGAAATGTTCAGAATTAAAAGAACAGAAACATTATATTGTTCATGAAATGAAGAAAATTGATACAACGCATGGAGACGCAGTCGTCGCATCTTTATCCGATGCACCATATACACCGGGTGATGAACCAAAGTTTCAAGTATATCTTCCAAAACGATTCGTCCAGTTGCTGCAAAATGAAGATCTGCGGGAAATTCAACCAGGATCATTATATTTGATGTCACACGGAACGAGCGGAACCAACTCTACGGAACTTACTCTGCACATCACACAAAAATAACATTGTAAATATTGTAAAAAAAGTTTTAAATAAAAAGATAAAAAACAACATATCACTATATGTTTTTATATACTGATATGTTGTATTTTTTTTAAAAATTCAAACGGATGACCTTGAACTTTTAATCGATGGTATTATTCGATTATTTTATTCGATTGTTTTATTCGAATACTTTACATAAATACGAAACTTTAACGTTGAGAGGCTCAGTTCTGTTTAAGACAAGCTACAAGCAACATGTCATCCAAAAGAAATAATCTAACATTTATAACTTATTGTTGCAAAGAAAAATGTTTTAGAATACCTGAAGATCAAGTTGACGGAAAAGCTTGTACAAAATGTAATTCTTTCTGCTACTGTAAATGTAGTTGCAAAACATATCAAAAGAACCGGTTGGATAAACTAGAAGAATTGCAACATCGGCTCGGTCTATTGTGGCAACGATTAAATTCAAAGTGAATAAACAAACACCTGTCATTACCCCCACCACTACCATCGGAGGTACCCGCAGCACCGGCTTTGCAATAGTCATTCCTGCTACACCTCTCGTCGAGTAAACAACTCTAGTCATGTCTCTCAACATTCGCGGGATTCATTACAACACTATCAATCTTACAACCTACAAGGATTTGGAAATTTTTAGTGAAGAACTAAAACAACTTATAGCCACTGGGTTTGGTTAATCTTTAGAACTTTATGCAACAAACAATCAAAACGAAAAAAATGTGTTTTTGCCAACTTACAATAACAACAAAAAGAATGAAAATAAGCAAGAAATTTCACCACCGACAACAACTTACTTTTCAAATTTGGGAGCAAACTTTTCAACCTTAATGTAAAAAAATAATAAAAAAATATATATCTTGCATTTTCGGAAGATCCGAAAATGCAAGAGCTTTTTTAAAAACATCCACAGCTGACCTTGACCTATTTCCGCTCATTTAAACTTTAAATACCCACCCCTACACGTCACAGCTACGTCACAGCCTCTGACGTCACCTACCGGATGTAGCTGTCACTTTTGATTTATGCGTTTTTGGCCCAGAAACGCCACTTTGCCACTACTTACAGCTACCTCTACATTTATTATATCCTACAGATATATATACATACACTTTATGTAGTAATAGTTATATAACTATAAGGTTTTATACTCTGTGTAATTGGCTGCCCTTTTTTCCATAATGGCCGCCACTTTTTTCACTACACTAGGTGCGGGGCCTCAATCCCTCTCAACCAATCAGAAGCCTCCATTTCTTACAGGTCAAGGGGGAGGGGCGAGGTCTCAATCCCTCTCGACCAATCAGAAGCCTCCATTTCTTACAGGGGGGAGTGGTGGGGGGGAAATCCTGCATTCTGATTGGGGGCCATACCGCTGGGAACCCTACTTAGATCGTCTCGCGGTGCATGGTGTAGTGAAGTCGTGTATTCGTAAGTCAACTAACTATTACATTTTTGTGGTTGCTTCAATTCTCTATTGCATGCTACAATAATATGTAACTTTTATAATCCCTTCATTTTGTCTTCCGAACTTTTCTTAAGAGCTTTATTCACTTTTCACTCTCATATTTAATTTCCAATACACCTCAAATAAGCAAAACCATTTTTGAACAGGTCTGGCTGGGCCTGACTTTCAGGTCTAGCCATGTCAGATGCAAATTACACAAATGAAAGCCACATGGCTGTTGACAAAATACTACATGAAATGAACCAAATGGACACTAATAATACTAAACTAGTAGTTATAGACACTGAAAATATTAAAGATAATAGTCAAGTTTCCCAAAACACTTACCATGAAAACAAAGCTGGCCTAGGCCTTAAAAGAAAACCCTCTAACTCTAACCTCACAAACTTAGACAAATCCCCCGAAAGAAAAAAGCCTCCTCAAACCATACCACATTATTCAGCACACAATAAAGGACCTTTTGATGTAGTCATTCAAAATAAAAATAAAACTAAAATCAGTCCATTCCAAGTAGGCAAAATCTTGAAAAATAATCAAAACATAGACAGTGTAAAACGAACGGGTAGGAACGTTACTGTAACTTGTAAAACCTACCAATCAGCCAATGATTTATTATATAACGCATCACTTACCAATTTCATTGTTTTTGTACCTTCTCGGAAAGTCCAGACTATTGGAGTAGTATATGCTGACCCAGATGTTACTGAAGATGAAGTGCTCACAGAAGCTCTCTGTGATTATCGAATTCTAAATGTCAGTAGAATTAAAAGACGAATTAATCATGAACTTAAAGACACCTATTTTTTGAAACTGACTTTCGATTCAGATACTTTACCTAATGAAATCAAACTAAATCATGTGTTAATGAAGGTAGAACCTTACATAATACCAGTCAAACAATGCTACAGGTGCTTTAGCTATAGTCATGTTGCAAATTCACCGTGCAATAACAAAAGAATCTGTCGGAACTGCAGTAAAGAGTTCCACGATGGACAATGCGATAGTATCTTAAATTGTGCCAATTGTCATGGTGAACACAGTAGTACCGATAAAAAATGTCCGGAATATATTCGACAAGTTAGTATTAAACAAAGGATGAGCCTCTACAATGAGGACTACTTTACGGCCAGCCAAAAATACCCTATCACGTACAAAAAATTTGTTAGTAAACATAATCTAATTGTTGTTGACCCTAAGACTACTTACTCAGACGTCACTAAAATAATCTGTGATTCTACTGACTACAAACAATACCCTAGCCTTCCCTCTGAAAACCTTAACTATAGGCCTAACAAAGACAGACCTAGTACCAGTTTCTTTAAACAATCTACAAGTAACTCTGGGCTACACTTAGACAATCCCTTTGAATGCTTAGCTAACTCAGAGGAATTATCCTCATTTAGCGAAGACATTGAACGTAACACAACACCTATCTACAGAAACCCCAATAGGAATAGGCCTAATAGAAATGCTAAACAAACTAAAAGTAACCCCAGCCTTCAAGACCATTCCTACTTTGATGCCAAAAACTCTGACAAACC
Source organism: Flexamia atlantica (assembly GCA_035578135.1). NCBI lineage: Eukaryota > Metazoa > Arthropoda > Insecta > Hemiptera > Cicadellidae > Flexamia > Flexamia atlantica. The sequence continues at coordinate 61,262,732 of JAQJVK010000006.1, forward strand.
TCAAGAAAACAGAAAAAAGGCAGGTTTTAAAAATGTTAATACAACTTTGATTGTTCCACAAAATGATAGACAATGGCTACTCAGAAGAGTTAAAGCAAAAATAGAAGAACTTAAAAATAATATACAGGAAAACTGTACAAAACAGGACATTGAACAGCTTCTTGATGAATTCCTGGATGAACACAATTTTGAATACCCTGCTGATAATGAGAACATTGATCCTAGAAGTAAGAAATCACATTAAACTAGTGACCAACAAAAAAAATAAATATCATTAGGTCCTACATACCACCTGAACAAAGGCCTAGGCCCACTAGGCCTGCCTTATCTAATACAAATTATATGCCAATAGTAGAATTGAATATTGTTCAATGGAATTGTAGATCAATCCTTCCCAAATGGCCTGAATTTACATTTTTCTTATCCAAAAATAATATTCACGTAGCAATTTTACAAGAAACTTGGCTCATAAATTCAGATATTCTTATCCATAATGATTTCATTACCGTAAGACAAGACAGGAAAGATGGATATGGAGGCATAGCTTTTCTGATTCATAAACAGATAATCTTTGAGGAAATAGTAATAAATAATAAATATCCTTTACAAATAGCTGCAATTAAAGTTAAAAACTATAAACACCCGATCACAATCTACAACTTATATTGCACTGAAAACAGTATTGAATCAAGTTTTTGGACAGATTTATTTAATACGGACAAAGGATATGTTATCTTATGTGGAGATCTCAATGGCCACCACCAGTTTTGGAATTGCTCAACTACCAATCGTAGAGGAAGAGATATTTTTGATGCTTATAACAACTCTCTATATATACTTGCCAACGATGACACCCATCCTACTGTACAAACTCTCTTCAGAAATCCTTCCACAATAGACTTAACATTTTTAACCCCTGATATGTATTTAATAATGGATAGCTGGAAGGTTCTTTCGGATCCTATGGGAAGTGATCATTTTCCTATTTTGATGAAATTTAATCTTTCTACAATTAAAAATAATGAAACTATTCCACAAACTGACCCTGTTCACAGGAACTTTAAACTTGCTGATTGGAAAGGATATAAGTCATTTATTGAACAAAAATTAATAGGAGAATTAGGCCTATACGAGGAAAAAAACTTTAACAAAACCATACAAGTTCATGAACTTTATAATATTATTGAGGAAGCTGCTAATAAATATATCCCTCTTTTTAAAAATAAAAGCCACCCTTCAACCTTTTCGCCTAAGAATTGGTGGAACCCTAATTGCTCAAGAGCTGTTGCCCAACGTAGGCTTGCATTTAAAATATTTAAGCACAACATGACAGCCTTAAATTATCAAAATTTTCAGAGAGCTCAGTTTAAGGCAAAGGAGACCATAAAACATGCTAAAAAACTCTCACGGGAAAAACTATGCTACAATATTAGTGATAAAAAATGTACCCAACATGCATGGAAAGTAATTAAAAAACTTAAGAATAGGAATAACAATACAGAGTCACCTCTTACTTACAGTGAAGAATTATGTGAAAGAATAATCAGACACCTTGTCCCTGATTACGTTACTAATCGCCTAGAAACTCAACTCCCATTTTCTAATCTTAACTGCACCTATCATTCTTTAGAAGATGTTTTTACGATGCAGGAATTACAATCTACTTTATCCTCAAAACGCAAAGATACTGCTCCAGGAAATGATCAAATTACTTATAGCATGATTGCCAATCTTCCTCAAAATGCACAACATGTTATGTTGAACATATTTAATGACATATGGATTGAGAATAAACCAATCCCTAAGGAATGGAAACATTCTGTTATCAAGGCCATACCTAAACCAAACCTAGAGAGGAATAATGAAGAATCTTATCGACCCATCTCTTTAATACCTTGCTTCATGAAAATCTTCAACAGCCTTGTTAAAAGAAGATTAAAATGGTTTGTGGAAACTAACAACATCATCCCGGTCACTCAATATGGATTTAGAAGGAAGAAAGGATGTGCAGACTATCTTCTTCAACTTGTTTCTGATATTAATACAGGGCTAACTGTCAGTGAGCATGTGATTGCTGTATCATTAGACCTAACTAAGGCTTACGACAAGGTCAATATTGCATTATTGATCAAGAAAATGCTTTCTTTCAACATACCTAGGAGGTTTATACAGCACTGCTTCAAATGGCTTGTAGACCGTCAAGTTACCATTAAACAACACACCCTACACTACAGCCGAATCGCTAATAGAGGACTCCCTCAAGATTGTTAGTCAGATTTGAGACCAACCCCATTTCTTAAATAAACTCCGCATAACAAAACCAGAAACTAGCCTATGCTCCTTAATGTGCTTTAGGCCTATACAACAGGCTCATTTGAATAACATAATATTTAGGCTTAATATCTTCATGAACGTAACAGTTTCTGAATTATTCACTTCAACTCAAATTCATCAAGAACAAGATGGTGGCATTGCAAAGCAATAGCAGGACGATAATTCAGTTCTCGATAACTCATATCGGTTGGTTGGCCACAAAGGATAAAATATCGACATATCGACTCTGGACGATGACGTCATGAATATGCTCTGCTCGGGGTGAAAATGTGCTCTCCGAAATAAACATCGAACCGAGTGGCTAAGTACTCAGTTAACTAACCATTCTAAAGCTTAGGCGGCCCGTAGGCCTTTGGCCTTGAAAAAGGCCGTTTTATATTTTTGGGAGTTTAGGGGTTTTATTATTTTTTTTGTTTTGCTTTTTAATTTTATTTTTTTTATTCTTCGACTCCTTCAATCATGATACTCTGGACGCTGTCGCTGTCGCTCTCGCTCTCGCTGCCACTGTCAGTCGTGTTGTCGCTCTCCGCTTTGGCTTCGGCTTCGGCTTCGACTTCGGCTTCGGCTTCGGCTTCAACTTCGACTTCTTGTTGCGGGATGTCTAATGCGAATGCATCAGGTACCCTCGCGGCCAATTCAGCTTCCAGAGCATTTTCCATGGCTCGATTCAGCATATAGTTCCTCTGATCAATGCGGCTGACAGGTGGTGCAGAAAATTGTTCCTCGATGTCGTTCTGCAGCCTGCTCAGCGCGTCGAGGATTGTCCAAAATGGCTGAACTCTTATGATGTCCGCGATGTGTGACAACGTAAGACCCTCCCAATGTTGTTGTTGTTGTTGTTGTTGTTCAGGCTGCTCGGGCTGCTGTCCGTTGGGAATATCGTGTCCGTCCATAGCGCTCTCCTGTCTGTATCTGAGGGTGGAACACTGCGTGAAAGCTCCCCTAGTGGAGGGGAGTCAGCTGTCGTGGGAACACTCTTGAAATTCCGTTCCCTCGGGCACCCTCCGGCAGTCGGATGCGTGATAAAAGACCCTGTGGGAACGTTATTGAACGGCCGCGCCCACGCGGTAACCCTCGTCAACAGACAGCTGCATCCGGGTCACAATGGGGCAGCTGCGTCCCGGAGCTAAACAATGGGACAGCTGCGTCCCGGAGCTGCACCTGTCGGGGGGGGGCATGACCCATTGTCTTTGGGGTAATTAGCATAAATTAGCATAAATTAAAATTCAAAGAATGGGGGGGGGCATGACCCATTGGCCCATGACCCATTGTCTTTGAGGTGATTAGCATAAATTAGCAAAAATTAAAATTCAAACAATGGGGGGGGCGTGACGTCACGTGGATAGATCCACCGCATCTGTGCTGCTGGTTTTGAATCGGCCAATTCTCCCTACTCACGTTCTTTGTGTGTTCGCAAATACTTGAATATGTCCAGCAATGAAACCAAGCTGTTAAGTTTAACCCGTGGTAATATTGTTTTTCCCGTGTGTCAAACCAGGGGATCATGTACTCGCAAGTGAAACTCTACATACTTATGCCACTAGTGCAAGATGTTTCGCGAAATACAGTAGAGTCCCAAAAACCCGGACTAATGTGGACCGAACGGTGTCCGGGTTTGTGAAAATTCCGAATTATCGGGAAATGAGTAAAAATATGAAAAAATAAAATAGTTTCTGTTATTTCTATAAGAAATCATTTATTTATTGCATAGTAAACAATATAAAAACTATATTAGTTACAAAAAAAATTAAAGAAAAACTGTTTTGAATGTGTCACACCGTGCTCTGGCCTTGAATCTCAATGCACTTTATTGCTCTAGTAGGCTTTCCGAGTTATCCAGAATTCCGGGTTATCGAAGTCCGGGTTTGCGGGACTCTACTGTAGCAGGCACGTCCTCTATTTTCGCAACCAGCCAACCCACGATATTGAATGGTTAATTAAATATAGACAAAAAATAAAAATATAAAACAATACAAAATGTATTTGGTAACGCGAGCTCTTCACCAATTCAGTTGACAGATTTTCAGGTTTATATTTAGCCAAAGTCGTTTGACGAGTTGCATTCGTTTTTCAAACAACACGACATTCCGTCTCAAGGTCAAGCGATCCCCCCCCCGCTACCCCCTCTGTCTCTTTCCCTCTCTCCTTCCGTCTTTCTTCCCTTTGTCATTGTCAGTTCACTGCTCCCATCATCCCAATTTAAGGGTAGTTTCAATTTCAAACCTTGTAGTTCCAGTATCTTCTGAAACTTTAAAATGAGGGCCTACATACAACTCCATGAATAACTAGTAATGTGAGTACAAACAACATTTATTACTTATATCTTTTAGGGGACTCTCAACTGAAACGTTACAAATATTTTTAAACCATCAAAATGAAGTAACGTACGATTTCACAATTAAAAATGCTCTCACTGTGTCTGGAATTACAACTAACGGAATTAAACGTTAATCAAAATCAAATCCTTCTGTATTAGAACCCAAATTGCCAATATTATTGTTCATCGGTACCAACGACATTATTTACGACTCAGGTATTGCTTTGACATTATTTACGACTCAGGAATTGCTTTGCTCGAATTTCAAAATAAATTAAACTCTCTTGTTAAATTAACCAAAAAATTATACGACCCTCAAATCCTAATAATCCTTGCATTAACAGTATTTTCCAGACTTGGACCAAACTTACCATTACAGTACCAAACTCAAACTACTTGAAAAAATCAACAAATTTATGTCTACTTTACAAGATAGCAAAACTAAACTTATTCGTTCGCCAATCACTCCAGACAATCATCACTTGTATTTTCACAAGTTTTATATGAATTCAACTCGCCGAGACGACATACACTTGAACAATTTAGCCTTCAAACTTTTGGGTGAATTAATTCATAATACATTGGATCAACATTTAACGACTGAGCAAAATCACACTTAAATTAGGCCTACCCCCCCCCCCTCCACAGTCAGGATAATTTAATAGGATATAGCCTAAAGTAAATGTTGGACCTTGTCCCTAAACTCGACCCCAATTCACAATGCATTGTAACCATCCATAACTATTAAATTTTTAAATAGACCTAACTTACTTTTAACTCAATATTTGAACCTAACCTTATGACTTAGCAGCTTCATAACTATTACCTAATTCCACCAACAATAAATAATTAATCGACAACCAACGAGATTAAATATTAACCTTCAACTTTGGAAATTTTTTTTGTTTCTTTTCTAACTCCTCTTAAAAGAATCTATGTCGCAAAACAGCGCGTATCAAAGTAACTGAACTATGCAGTTCAGCATGAAAATAACCTTGCTTAACCTAACCTACCTCAGCCAATGAGCCGCCACCGTAGGGTTTTGTCCATCAGCATAGTTTAGCATAGGGCGACCAAGGTGCAAAACCTTCCTAAAACGCACATTCCTTTAGAGATCCTTTGAAGTGCTCACACTTAAAAAAATAAATAAATAAAGTCATTGAGGGATGACTTGTTGAATTTTTGGATATAATTTTTTTTAACTAGCCTAAATGAGACGCGTACATATATCATTCCATCATTACCTTATGTATACCCACCTTCAACCAAGGCATATTAGTAACAATTTTAAATGCAGAGATTTCAAGAATACAAAGTTGTCAGAAAGCAAATGTATCATGCATGCACTTTGGAATTGCGCTCCGGCAGTCCAAAGGTCGGCGCTGAAGTGTTTGGGCAAGAAATTGCCACAGGCATTATGGAGCCTCCTGAAATAAAAGCCCGGTAGCTATAGACGCCGCCGAGGGCCGTGATGGGAAATAGACCCCGGACTGTCAGGTGCTTAAGACTTTCTTTTATTTGCAATAGTGTTACTTACTTACATGGCGCCTATCTCTGCAAATATGCCTGCACTCATGATCCTTATCTCAATCTCTCCTACTTCTGCATGCAACAAACTTACACGTTCTCATTTATTATGGGGGAAATGTAAATAAGTAAATAGAAATCCACTCAATGTCTTAAGAGGCCTCACAAAAAAAATTAAGTGTGTAGCAGGCAGTTTAGTAAGGTCGTCCCACCGTCAAAAAAGGTGGAAAATTTCTTTGACTGTTGTCCGTCGCCTAGGAAGGAATGTGTTTTGGGATAAGTGCGTCTTACCCTTCCCTGTTGCTTTTCTCCCCTGGATTTGTGGGATTCGGATTTAGGGGCGAGCTCAATTCTGGCATTCCCTTCGTTTTCCTTTCTCACCATTTAATATATACATTTTTTTTGAAACTTTCAGAAACATACACAATAGACCAAATATCAATTTAGCAAATACAAATAGACACCTAGGCCTACCAATTAGAGTCAGTGGTATTGTGCTGTGCGACCAATATTTATTTTTCAAACCCCTTAAAGCAAACTTATCCAAAATAATAAATAAACAAATAAATGAACAAATAAAACCAGCCCAACTTATCAGTAGGTTTACAAAAATAGGGAATGTGTATCTTATCTTCACGTGATCCTTGAGTTGCAAAATGACAACTAGTTTCGAGCGACCCGTGTAATATTCTGTTAATTTTTTAGGCCTAAATGTTGTCCGTGTATGTGCGTACCGTGTTGTGTCATGTGTAATTTTTTAATGTACATTTTTAAACGTCTCAACGCTCTTCAATGAAGACAGGACAAAAAACCCTACCTTGTACGGCTTGAGAATGGCTCCTCAGTGAGCCGAAACTAGTTGTCATTTTGCAACTCAAGGATCACGTGAAGATAAGGTAATTAAACCAATTTTATAAATCACCGTGATTCGGAGGCTACAAAAAATCAATAATGAATATGTATCAAAGAATAAATAAATAAATTTCAACAACAACAACCGGGAATAGGTAAGGATTTCTGATACCCCCACCTAAACCCCCTCCCCTACAAGTCACATGTAGATATATAAATTCTCAAGAAAGTGGCAACTTTTGACAAAGATAATGTTCCTCCCAAGGTTTCTTGGATCCAAAAATTAACTGCAGCTCAAGCTGAAGAACAATGTGTGTCTTGGGACCTTACCCCAGCCAGCACTTTTGGAAGAAAATAGAGTCAAATTAAAAAACTTTATTAGAGCCAAACCTGAGACTCGCTCTCAGACGCTGCTAGTCCGTGAGCTCTTCAACTCCGGCAGCAATCACCATGGGTCCAATGTAAGTCCAACCGTATAGAGGGAAACGGGGGTATAGGTCAGTTTTCTTTTCTTAACTTCAAATTGATTATCATTTTCACTATGCTCACCTTTAACTTGCCAGAATGAAGTATCAAATAAATAATCTTTCTGTTGTAAGTAAAATCAAATGTTAGGTAGCAACTTGCAGAGTCAGTCGGTAGTTGACCAATCATGTAATATATTTAACATTCAAACGTTTTCTATGCATAATTTCTGGAGGAACGAATATATTTTGAGTACTAATTAATATTTAACATCATCAAAGCTGGCTACCTTTTGACGCGGGCAGCACAATCGTGAATTTCACCCTCTGGCGCGGCCATTGCAGCACAGACAAACGCTCAAATCCAGACTAAGTCGGGGCAACGCCCCAATGGATTAGGTTGTCGACTGAAACATGGATTTGCTTGAAATTATATTTTACTGTAAAATGTGTTTTGTTTTGTAGATTCAGAATTTGGAAATGATATTCTGGAAAATCTACCGAGGCACTTAGTCCTCCTCAGTCGAGGGCAAGGTACAAAATGGGTTCACGTACCAAATTCCTCTTTGCAGCCTTCTACGTCAACTGCTGCATACGCAACCCTTGAAACAGTGTGGATTATCGAAAAAAGAGATTGTTGGGAATCCTGCAAATTGGTTAAACATTAAATGGGACTTGTGAAAGGAGAATCTTTCGGGTGAAAGGAAAACCTTTCACAGTGTTTTTCAAGCACTCATTGTGTAAAGAAGGACCTTTCAGGCAGTTGGACTTAAAACAGTACGCCCAAACAAACCAAGGAAAAATTCAAAAATAAGAAGACTGCACTTGCAATCACTATTTGAAGTAAAACAAGAGTCCTCTCTATCCAACTAAAGACCGGTTACACAAGAGAAAAAATATAACATGCTTTCTCTTTTCCCTTACATATCACCTACCCACCACTGATACTTAAGAAACTTACCAGTTGAAGTCAATACAAGAAGAAGAAATTAAAAAGAAGAAGAATTCAATGAAGAAAATTATAAAAAACTTTACCTTTGACTTAAAAATAGTTCTGTAGTGTTATGTCAATAACTTTTGTTAATCTCAATAAAAAAGATTGACTGTTCATTAGATTTTATTCCCAAGTTTTAATTAAATATAATTATATATAATACATACGTACGTGCATACATACATTCATAAATAATAATATATTCGACTTTTGTCGAGTTGGTTGTATACTGCAGTGAAAAAATAGGATAAAGTTCAGTGCAACATTCAACCAAGTCCACGAAAAAAGTTTGATTAATGATAACTTAATTAATTTTTTTTAGTTTTTTTATTGGCCTACACCAAAATTTAAATTGACTTTTAAACTACTTAAATCTAAAAAATCATTTTAATTGATTTTAAAGTTTGGAAGCTATGAATTTTTAACTTTAATTCCATTTTTCTCAGCTGTTACTTTTATGGACTTGGTTGGTTGTTGCTTTGAACCCTCCAATCACTAGGGTGGATCATTTGATCCGAATAATCGACAAACTCTCCAAATGGCCTATGCTGACGGAGCTTCCAGATGAGGCAAAACGCCTGGTGGAAACTGCATTGATAGAGCTACCTAACATCAAAAGACAGTTATGTAGGAAATCAGAGTCATTCGGGGAGATGGTAAAACAACAAATTTTAGAGGGTTTGGAAAACAAGGTGTATGAGGAGGTATTTGTTACTAGTTCGCCCACAGTGATTAAATCACAGCTGTTACCTATCAGTAGTAGAAGCTATCCAGCCTTTAGTGATTCTAGCCAAACCAACATCTCTCAGTCATTGGGGGTAGCCGCCCGAGGGGCACTTTTGGTCGTGGCATCGAACTATTAAAATTATGACTTACCAAGAAAAGGAAATTCCTCCGAATATCAAGAGGTATTAAGTAGGCCTAGTATTACCTACAGACAGCCGAGTCTTGACTTGACTTCGAGTGTGCGATTGCCATGCATTCGTCGTGTGTTGTGTGTGCGTTTTGTGTGAATTTTCGAGTGTTGTGTCACGTCAGGTAATTCTGATTATTGAGTAGTGCAATGTCGTGATGTGAGATAGTATTAGGAAGATGGATTGACGAGAGACAGACAGAGCATTTTAGATTTTGATAAAGATATATTTTTAACTTTTAAAAAACTTAAAAAACGCCTTCACGATCGTTAGCGAATGGAGAGGTACCTTGGTCTGGCAAGGCGAAGCAACCTGACTCTTCTTCAGGATCGAAACTGGGTCCAGTTGCCATTTGTCTTTGGGCTATGAATTAATGATGCTATCTAACAACAGGTCGCCGTTAGATAGTAAAAAGACCCGCGTTTGGACCGTTCCCGATCAAACGTTGAAAAATGCCACTGACATAGAAAGACACAAAATACAAAAAATACAAAAAATACAAGAGACGGAAGCCGAACTGTATCCCCAATTTGACGCGACTATGAAGATACCGCTGCCTGTAGCGACCATTTTTGATCTGGGGAACTTGGATGTTTCATTAATTATCAATGCACTAGCCTTTTTGTTTGAAGAAATACGCTACGAGATTTGCGGTAAAGAAATAGACAGAACAAAAAATGTAGGTATTACTACAACTTTAAAAAATCTTATTTCAATTCGAGAAGAGGAAAAAACTCCTTAATTAATGCTTGTTGGCTAGGCCCTGGCAAGAGACCGATAAAACAAGAGAATTTACATATTCCATACCACTAAGACTTTTACTTGGATTTGCTGAGGATTACAAGAAGGTAATGGTAAATGTAAAACAAGGGTTGGTTCTTTTGCGCTCGGCTAGAGGTGAAAATGCGGTAATAACAACAGCAGCTGGTACTTTAACCTTGGACATTGAAAAAATCTACTGGCGGCTTCCTCATATAACACTTAACGATGGACAAAAGCAAAGGCTTTATAAATTTATTGGAAAAGATACAGCAGTACATATCCCATATCGCCAGTCGGAGTTAATTGAGTATCCGACTCTACCAACAACTGATACAATTTCTTGGTCACTAAAAACAAGTAATCAGACTGAAAAGCCTCGGTATATTGTGTTAGCCTTCCAAACTGATAGAAAAAACGATTTAACGAAAGATATGTCTCAATTTGATGATTGCGATCTACTCGATGTAAAACTATACTTTAACTCAAACTTTTATCCTTATGATAACATACGCGGAAACACCTGCTTATTTTATGATATGTGTGCAAATTTTAAGAGTTCATACTATGGTAGAGTTGGTTCACCGATATTAAATTTTGATGATTTTAAAACAAAGTGCCCTTTGTACCTCATTGACTGCTCAAAGCAAGATGACTCAATTAAAACAGGTCTGGTAGATGTAAGACTTGAGATTCAAGCTAAAAATGCCTTCCCAGCCAATACTTCTGCTTATTGCCTAATAATTCACGACACTCATTATTTGTACACACCGATCACGGGGGATGTAAGGAAGGTACTGGGTAGGAGCAAATTGATTAGTCCGAGGTTGGCAGTCAGTAAGTAAACATGGATTGGGTGCTTATAGAGTTTTATGATAAAGAAAACACTTTACTTGATACAGTAAGGTTATGTATTGATTGTTTTCTTAAAGACTTTGGCGATAAAACTTTTGACGCTCCACCCGGTACTTTTAAAACTATAGTAAAATTACGTAAACATGATCACTACAAAGCGGGGATCAATCTGTAGCTAGCTCTCAGTGAGTAAACATCACAGCTCTATCAGAAGACAGCATCGCTGCAGTTTTTGTAACTTTATTCAGAGATGGTAGGGTGATTAAAAAATTTGAAAATCATGGATATCCGTTGCGTTTATACATTAAAGAAAATTATAACTTTACACATATCCGTATTAAGCCCATGTCCTATAAAGCCATGAAACTCAGCGGGTTTCCCGTAGATATTATTAAAGTAAACTATTTTTCCAAATTTAATAAAATTGACTGTTGGGCTTGTAAGCATGAATTTGATTGGGATATTAACTCGTGTCAAAGTACACGTATGACACGTGGGCTGGATGAATATGCAAGAAACTTAAGAAATTATAACAAACGATATTAAAAGTGTAGTCATACAGTTACGTAATTCAAGGTAAAACGACTCTGATGATGGGGAAGAATTTATGCCTATTTTTGATTACTATTCTGACAAACAGTCATCAACCATTAAGCATGAGGATAAGGGAGTAGATGTATGCGGGATTAGAGATTAGTCTGGGATCAGCGCTGGGAGAGGTAAGATCATGTCTCGTCACGGGTGGATTGAAACTGAATTTTACACTTCCAACGGGGGTTTGGACATTACTTAGAAAGTAATTACCTTGCTCCTGTAGATGGTTCATTTTCTATTCCTCCCGGGGCTAAAAAATTATAGTAAAATGGCAAACCACAGGCTGCATATAGTCCTATTCATCCTCTTCCTCTGACGAATATTTCTCATCAGATGAAGATGGGGATGGGGAGGGGGTAGTTCTAGCTGAGGGTATTTTAGTTTAGGGATCAGTCAGTAGCAGCCATGGCATCACCGGAGACAGAGGTAAGTACCGAGGTAAGCACCGAGCCCATACCTATTCCAAAGGGCAAAGAGCCTATAAATCTTTTAACCGGGGTTCTGTTAGTCAGTTTACTTTTTGGATGTCAAGCTAACAAAGTGCGCTGTGACTGGTGTCTTTAAAACCGTGATAATAGTCTGGGATTTTTAATCAAAGGTAAAAAAGGGCTGTGTGTTTTGGTCATATGACGGTTTTTGTCAGACATGCGATGATTTCAATTTAATTACTCTAGCACTGTTGGGAAAATATTCATACTTGGGACAAACACCGGTGAGAGTATAAAAAGTTCACAGCGTCTTTGGCAATTATTATGCAACTGTCTCTGATGGTGAGCACTCTGTGACTCTTAATGGGTATGAGTGGGACCAACTAGTAAAGAACGTTCCCTTAATTTGCCGCGGTCTCTTAGAGTTGATCTATATCGAAGATATAATCAAAGTTTACATTGATCAAGTACTAGCTGACGCTGAACACCGAACAGACCAGCTACCTTCTAGCGTTGCTGACCGTCTATACAGCGAGTTGTCACTATGGAGGCAGAAGTAGTATGGATTAGCCGTTTCTGCGAGTGGTGGGTGAGTGGTGGGTGCTCCCCCCCATCATTAGCATAATTAATTTTAATTGTTTTTAAATAGAGACGATTTGCATAATTAATTACCCCCCCCCAAATTTGTATAATTAATTTTAATTGATTTTAAATTAAGACGATTTGCCCCCCCCACTCATTTGCATATGGTGCAAACTTACCTGTTCCCTTTGTTTGAACAACCGAGTGTTTATTTTACAACACTCGGTCAATTCTAACATTACTTTGTGATTGGTTTTGTTTTTTGGTTTTGGTTTTGTTTTTTTTCGTTTATTTACAATATATTTCCTAATCTAATATACAATATAATTCCTAATCTAATATACAATATAACTTAAATCTAATTTTTTATACAATTTATTTACATTCCACGTGGGCGGTGTCTTCTTTGTACTCCAGTCACCTCGACCTCAAAGAGACGGTTTGGTGACTGGAGATGGTCTTCCGCAGCACGCATTGCCAGTGTGCGGAAATGCTCCGTCACTGGCATATGCATACTCCAGCTGCCGCTCGAAGTCGATCGCCTCCACGTGGGATTCCATCTGCTCCTCCTGAACCTGGCCCTGAAGATGGTGTAGTCAGTGACCTCGTCGTAATACTGATCGAGGTCCAGGAGGTTCTCGATCATGCCGATGTTGAAGAGAGCGAAGAGGCTTCGGTATACGACAGGCATGATCGAGAGGTTGCAGTCGAATGACTGGTCCCCTCGGCGCAGACCGTATTCAATTGGAGCTAATCAAGTGTAAAGCTCCCCTAGTGGAGGGGAGTCAGCTGTCGTGGGAACACTCTTGAAATTCCGTTCCCACGGTCACCCTCCGGCAGCCGGATGCGTGATAAAAGACCCTGTGGGAACGTTATTGAACGGCCGCTCCCACGCGGTAACCCTCGTCAACAGACAATGGGACAGCTGCATCCGGGCCACGATCACAATGGGACAGCTGCGTCCCGGAGCTGCACAGACGATTCGCCTAATTTGCATAGTTAATTAACCCCCCCCCCTCATTAGCATAATTTCTTAACTTTTAAAACGGAGACGATTCGCCTAATTTGCATAATTAACCCCCCCCCTCTCATTTGCATACGGTGCAAACTGACCCGTTCCCTTTGTTTGAACAACCGAGTGTTTATTTTACAACACTCGGTTTATTCTAACACTATGTTGTGATTGTTTTTTTTTATTTATTTATTTCAAAAACAAGAAAGGAAGGAAGGATAGGGCTTGTAATATTTAATCGATCACGATTATTTCTATCTCCTCCTCCTTCTGTGATGTTGGTGGAGGAGCTCTGCGTCGTCGTCTCGCTGGTCGGGAGATACCGGTGCTGGTTGACGGCACTGGATTCAGCTCCATCGCTGTTTCCACCTGCCGCACTCGCAGCCGGCACTGCTCCAGTGCTGCACTCCCAGCCACTCTTGTCACCTGTGTCTCCTCGGTGTCGACCAGCTCGCCGACCCCTCTCGTCCACAGCAACTGCAACTCCTCCCGGTCGGCATTGAGTAGCTCCTCCGCCTCCGCCGAAGCTACCATCAACTCGCTGTCGGAAATCTTCGATCCCCACGGGCTTGGCGTAAGCCACGTGTAGAACAAATCTACAGCGAAGTCCATCTTCTCTGCTGCTTTCACCACCTCCTCATCACTCAAAGCAGTCCCCCAATATTCATCGGGGACAAATGCCTTCATGGCGAGAACTAACTCCTGCTCGTCAAAAGTGATGTTAGGCAACGACATTATGTAAATGGGTTTAAAAAAGAAAATAAAGTTAAAAAGTGAAATGAAGAATACAGAGCGGACACTGGTTATAACTCGGGTGGCTACTGGCAGACTGACAGTGGAGCGAGGGTCGGGCGAGCCTCCTTTGTTGCCTTCCCCTCCACATTAATCAAGGGAAGGGTGGGGATATTAGTCCCCCCCCCTCATTTGCATAATTTCTCAACTTTTAAAACGGAGACGATTTGCATAATTAATAACCCCCCCCATCATTTGCATAATCACTACCCGCATACAACAACGCTGCACCCTTCCAGACAGTCTGGAATGCGAGCGGACCAATTGAATTATACTCTCCAACCGATAATTCAATTGGTTGGATGTCGGTTGGAGGCTCCATAACCCTGCCTTACATGTGTTTGGCTCACCCTGCTACACTGCACTGCAAGTCAGTCTTCACTCTGGTTTCTTACCGAACACACGTCTTTAGCGAGTGATCCGCTTAGTTTCTTAAACATACGTTTTACGTCGTGAACATTATTCGTGACGCCGTGCGGTGTTGTGCAATTACTGTGTTGGATTACCACTTTATTTAAAAAACGTAAGTAGTATTTTTTATATTTATTTCTATTTTTATTTAAGATACCACCAATTACCTCGTATTGTGAAACGAGGGATTGAAGTCTCAATAAATTGAGAAATACGTAATTAGAACATTAATATTATCTCTTTGTAATAAGGAATAAATGTTAACCGACAAGACTTGTATTTGATTTAATAGAGACACAGTTTAAACTAATTAGAAATATAACGGAGATCAGTTAATACTAATATTAATTTTTTTCTTTTCTTAACAATAAATGTGTCAAAGCGATTTGACCGTAGGCTGAATATGAGTCTTGATTATAATAAAGTAGTGACAAGACTTTATTTGGTTCAACGGAGATACAACTTGACATACCTATGAACTAGTAATCAACCATAAAAATACCTTTCGTATTACTGTTTGGTACGTAACTGACCTATCAAAAAATTCAAATCAGAAGCAACAAAATTCAGTGAAACTGTATATTATACGAAGTAAATGATTGCATTTTCCTATGTTACCCTTTGTTATGGTATCCCTTCCGTCACACCCTCCACAACACCATGTGTGGTGTCCCCCCCCCCCATCATTAGCATAATTAATTTTGTTTTTAAATGGAGACGATTTGCCTAGTTTGCATAATTAATTACCCCCCCCCCCCTCTTTTCTTTTGCTCAGGAATCTAATAAGTGTGTTATTCTTTTATTTATAGATCTATCATGAACTGCGAGAGACGTTTTACGTGCGCCATCTGCTTTGCCGAATTTAAGCGCAAGCAGCACCTTCAGCGTCACATGAAGCTGAAACAACGAGATGGTGAGGAGATCTTCTCCTGTCCTGAGTGTGAGAAGACCTTCACCCGTAAGGACGCCCTACATCGTCATCAGCGAGTAGTCCATGCTCCGACGCCTTCAGCCCCTACGCCCGGTCCATCATCAGCCCCTACGCCTGGTCCATCATCCGCTCCAGGCCAACAGACAGGTAAATAATAGTAATAATTTTATAATAACGTAATAAATAAACCAATTTCTGTTTTAAATGAAAAAACCAATTTCTATTTTAAATGAAAAAGAAAACATTGATGGTTAACACTGAGTATGCTAAACCTAGAGCAGTGTACGTTTATATCAAATCAAAAGCAGGGGAATGAGACTATCTGATATTTTGCACTTTAACACAGACTGAGCAAATAAATATTGTATTTTGCACTACCTTTTAGTCTATATATGTAATGTCGGGGTGTAAAAAATCAAAAGTGTGAAAACAAACAAATAAACAAGTGTCCCATATTTTGATCACGATTACTATACATTTTTATTAATAACCTTTGTGTACTTTCAGGTTGCGTGTGTCCTCATTGTCGCAAGACATTCATGCGGAAGGACGTCTTGATGCGTCACATTCGAGACCACTGCAAGGTTGTTCGAGGTGCTATGTTCGCCTCATCTTCGACACATCCGGCTGCTCAAGCTGTGCCTGTGACGGTGCAGCCTACCCCCTCTCCTGCTCCGTCTACATCCAGTAGCGACAGCAGCAACACCGGTGATGAAGATGAGGTAGCTATCCCTTACAACCTAGCTCCACGACGCTTTGTTGAAGTCGAGTCTGCGTTTTTGGGACAGCTAAAGACATACAGCCTTCGTGAACCAGCGTCAAATGAGGAAACTCTTCCCGCTCTCCTAACAGACATTTTTGGTAATTTAGTAACTCTCATGCACCGTATTCTACGTTGTGTCACCGCTATAAAGGTAAACTTGTGGGTCGAGTGTGAATTTGTAGACGTTCATGGGGAAACATGTCGACGAGCCTTTAAAACAAAGAATGTCCCCATACTCCGCACGACCAATGTGGAGGATGTGTGTAGTGAGTTTTTTGATAAATAAATTTTAGAAAAAGAGACATGCGAGATGAAGGGATCTGGATGGTCCTTTGTGCGGGTGTTGGACATGGAGGTGAGAGTGAATGTGTACCGCCCGCTCAAAGGAAGCTCGCACATCGCTTTACCTCAATATATTGAAAACAAAAAGGATGTCGTCAATGTGTTGAACCAAGACGAAAGATGTTTTATGTATGCCATGCTGACCAAGTTCCTTGTCAATCCTCACCGTCGTCAGGTGCGTGAAACTGACTTTACACCTGCAGTACACGCACTCGCCAATCTGGACTTCACCGGTCTCGAGTATCCGATGCGGCTGGATAAAATCGGCAAGTTCGAAGAGACGAACGGGGTAAGTATCAACCTGTATGCGATTGATGAAGAGAAAAAGAAGAAGAATGGGCGTTTTCAAATTCGACACATCGTGTACCCCCTTCGAACCGCAAAGAGGGAGAGGCCAAACCACTTTGACCTCCTTTACTTGACCGATGAGGAGAAGTGCCACTATGCCTACATTACAAATTTTGAGAGGTTGGTAAGCGGACAGTTTTCAAAGCGTTTTCACAGACTGTATGTGTGCAAAAGGTGCTTTGCCTACTTCGACAATCAACCGAACAATCTAAACAAGTCTGGTCAAGAGCGACTAAACGAGCACAAACGCTACTGCTTTGACCATGCCCCACTCCGTACGGACATTGCTGAAAATGAAAAAATATCATTTACCCGTCACGAGAGAACACAGAGAAGCCGCTTCACTATCTACGCAGATTTTGAATGCATGCTTGTACCCTACAATGGTGAACAACCACTTAACCCCACACCAACAGTGGCACATCCAGCATGGGATCCGGCAAACTCGAGACCGGGACTACCACATCAATTCGGCGAGCGTCAAGACCAAAAACGTTCATGTGCCTTACTCGTATGCATACTACATATGCGACAGTCACAGGAACGCAGATGAAGGAGACGTCGACGAAAATTATGTTGACACTTGTGAGACCTTCTCGAAATTACGGTTATATAAAGGTGCTAACGCAGGAAAGCATTTTATGTCTGCTCTGCGAAACGATATTACAACGATATCTAGGATCCTGTACGGTCAGAGACAACCTGGTGATCCACCACGCCTTACACCGAATGAGGAGTTAGAGTTTCAAGCTGCCAAAGTATGTTACATCTGTCGGCAGGACTTTAGCCCCACTGACATCAAAGTAAGGGACCACCAACACTCGCCACCGTACAAGTACCGAGGAGCAGCACATCAACTATGTAACCTGCAGTTTAAGGAGCAAGACACTGTAAATGTCTACCTTCATAACCTCAGTAACTACGATGCGCATTTTATCGTAAGAGAACTGAATATCGACGGAGGTGATGTTAATGTTCTCGCCAACAACGAGGAGAAATTTATTTCATTTTCCAAGAGATTTGAATATCCAAACGCAGGCCGCCACACTGGTGTGAGAGTGCGATTTGTTGATTCCTACCGTTTCTTGGCTAAATCCTTATCGATATTAGCATCGCTTCTTCCTAATGATGAAATGAAGGTCTTACGAGCCCGTCACCCTGACCCGCCCGTACCCCCGTGGGGTACGGGGCGGTCCCCAATAGTGAAAATCTTCAAGCATTCGTGAAATCACAAGCATGTTTGTGAGTCAAAATTAGTTTCCAATTAAAGTTTGTGAGTAGTAAGAAAAAAATGCAGTAGTTAGTTGTAGGGTTAGAAAAAAATATAGTCTTGGATAAATGTTGTCATTTTATTTTTACAAGACCTACAGTATCCAGAAAAGTGCCATCTCTCCAAGTACCTTTAGAATTATTAATTATTTATAAGTAATATGCTTTATTAAATCATTTTTCACGTTCAGGTATCACCATCTTGAATATTGTAGCTTTAAATTCCCACTAAAAGGGTTCTAATTAACTGCTTGAGAAGGGGGATGTAAAAATAGAAGCTATTAAGAAACAATTAAGAAGCAATTAATCTTTAAGGTCACATTCTAGCTAGATCGCTGGTACTTCTACTGAGAATTGTATTGTAAGATGTTCACCAATCACAGGTTGCATTTAAATGAATAAAGGAAATTGCAATTGGTTTTAAATTTTGCGGAAAATTGCACATGAGGGGTATGGCGAGTCCCCGGCTCGGGTTGCGATGTTGATTCGTGTAAATAATTCTGACCTGGAACCATGCTAGTTCAAGCAATGGGCGAGCCCTTTGAAATGCACTTTGATGGAGCTCAAGAGTGTGCTAGCTCACAGTGAATTACGTCAGCAGTAAACACATGATCATTCGAACCGGTGACGCTCCGCCCATTTGAAAAGTTACCGCGTTCCATTTCATCAGAGGAAGTGGTACTCTATAGCCTCGTTAAGGATCTTATTGATAAGGTATTAATCATCCCAAGTCAATGGACCAGCCCAGTGGTACTTGTACCAAAGAAATCTCCTGACGGAATCCTGAAGTTAAGAATTTGCATGGACTATGTAGCAGTTAGTGCAGTGACCACTCCAGACGTATACCCTCTCCCAGACATAACGAAAACCTTAGATTCGTTTGCAGGTTGCAAGATGTTCACGACATTGGACTTGAGATCCGGTTACCATCAGACTGATGTAGATGAGGAAAACCAGCCAAAGACCGCTTTCCCGGTGGCCCCAGCATCACAGTCAAATTCCTGTCTGTCAGCAGGACATCACCCTCCTGCTCAAAGATAACTCTCTGGTGGAAGCACAGGACACTACTTAGGATCGACAGTATGCCAAAAAGGCATATAACAGAAAAACTTGTGATAATATATGATAGAAAACCTAAAAATCACTGATCCCCAACTACCTTTCTACAGCGGCTACTCACCATCCACAGCAAGGATTTTAAGGACTCGAAAAAAGTAATTTTCCAGACCGTAACAATCACCGATTTGCATGTTTAATTTTTTCTTGTTTATAATATTTGATTTAACTTTTTTAAGTCATCCAAATTTACGCCTGTTATTTGATTGATGTCTTTGTTGTTTTGTTGGTTCATTAGCTAATTTGATTTGCACTGAATGTTTGATTTGACCATTAGCTTGTCCGTTGCATTATCAAGCTCAAATTATCTTTGCTAAATTAATTGTTTTTGCTTATCTTTGTCTTGTTATTTCTTTTTTATACTTTATTAGTAGTTACTCTTGGGTGGGAGAGATACCAAGCAGAGACCGCTGTAACTTGATCGCTGACGGGTACAAGGTGCCTGATCGATTCTTTGGCAGCTCCCAACACTCGAGCGATTCTGGTAGTCTTCTCGTCTTCTCCGACAGATAGACAGCATGAATGATGAACGTGAAGCCGACCGTCCGTCCAAAGATATGAATGGAACTTTGCCAGTGCTGCAGACACTGAATGACCGGTAAGGCGCCCTAAGCGTATAAGAGTACTCATTCAAAAGTACTTTCCACCATCTCAGGGTTAATAATGATAGAGTTCTTGTGATGAAACAGGCCGCCTGAGGAGGATTATCTATATTAGTTATGACAACGATTGTCTTTCGTGTCGAGATGGAGAGTTCGAATGGCGAGTCTCTGCATCTTACCAATACCAGTTTTTGGAGATCTCAGCCTGCCCAGACCGACGTCCTCATCCAGACTAGAGATGTGGTTATTAACCTTGCTGTAGATGATACCAAATCCAAAACAAGCCTTGGAGACAAACAAATGACAGGAAAATGACATTAACTTAGCACTTTCAATCAGACCATGAAAATCTAGTAGTATTAAAGAATCCTGTTGCAAGAAATGTTCAATCATTTCCTGAATTTCTTAAATTAAAGGAAGCTGAAGAAGTTGAATCAGCATTTTACAGCAAAAGAATCTTCACTATTATTGCCAACTTGATGGAGAAAAATTTTAACATCTTAGGAAGAAGACAAACAGATTGATACAATCGAAAACTGCATGAAATAAACGGTCACCACAATCCGGAGGATAACGTGACATATTGATGTCCAAATTGTAGTTCCTTGTACACCAGCCAGGTCAATTAAATGTACACAAAAAATAACAAAATTTCATCACATGGATCTTCATCTTTTAAAAGCAGTCCGTCATGTTATTATTAATATTATTATTATTATGTTAACCCTCTGCAGAAACACAAGTTTCTGTAGAATTGAAAAAAAACAACGTTGGTGTTTTTTAGTGCAAGAATGTCAGAAGGATAGTCCATGAAACTCAATTAGTTATAAAAATCCTGTTGCATTGATAGCGTAATGAAAAAAGAAAGGTGTGTGCAAGGTCAGCTGAAAGGACGTGGTTGGATTCACGAACCTAGTGGTGTGACTCAGAACCAAGACCGTAACTTGTACAGAAAGAAGTAATGGTAACTTATTGCCCTATTAATGGTAACTTATTTGTCTCTTTTTGCCTGTAAATAAACCTGATAAGAGCTTTAATTAATATTATCAATAAATGTCTCTGTCTGTGTTGTAGAAAGTGGAGCCAGTCCAAGACCGAATAAATGGGCTGTAGTATTGCACATGCTTGATTTCCACCGTCTTGGCAATGATGCATAGCTAAACTGTGTAATTACAGATAACGTCAGTGCACTGATAAATTATTTTTGCGTAGGATTTTCTGCAATCCTCGTCGCTCGTCATATACTGTGTCAGTGGCGAATTCTGAGAGACCTAAAAGACAATGTGAGACTAAATGTTGAAAAAGATTTCAGACTGCAAATCAACGAAGAGTTAAAAGTCCTCATGAATGAAAGAAGAAGATACCTTTATCAATATGTGTCAAGGGTTTTCACAAAAACCCCAGTATGACTGGAGCGGCCTCTTTCCTGTCATACTTCAAACAATAATATGTTGAAAGAAAAGAGAAATGGACAATGTGCAACAGACGCTTCCCTCGCGCAGATCTGAATACTACTGCCCATATTGAGTCTTTTCCAATAAATAAAAATGTGTTTATTAAAAAAAAGTAAAAAAAAGAGTTGACGATTTTGTAGACTTCTAAGTTTCTAAGTGATATAGATTGGGAGGATAATTGAACCCGAGCCCGAGAAGCGGAACAAAGGTTCACTGCATTTTCCCAACATATCGCGGAAAGAAATAAGCGAAGGTTTCAAATAAATGTCAGGGACTCACCCGAATGAACAGAACATCAGAGTTATCGTGTGACAAATTATAGACTGATCTTATATAACATGTTATATATTTGTTATATAACTATGTTACGCATTAATTATTTATAATTGTTAATGTCTTTAATTAACTTGAGACGCTTGAAGCTTATAACACTTTTTTCATCGATAAGTCATTATTGTCCTATTGATGGTAATTTATTTACCTCTTTTCACCTGTCAATAAACCTTATGCCGTTCCATAATCAACTACCGACACTCTAGAGTCCATCATGATAAAAGAAGGAACAGAATTAATATATTTTTAATTATTTTATTGGTCAGTAGAAGAAATAATATTAAATTCAAAACTCCCTTAGCGGTCTGGTCTAAAACTGCGCAGTCTCTCTCACAGGAAATGCAACGCCTGAGACAAAGTAAGATAAGCCGTTCCCAGGCCTAAAGATTTTGCAAACTTTGCAGTCTCAGCAGCGTGGCGCAGGATGGAAGCCTCGGTCGAGGTGGCGTAGTAGTTTCAGTCATGCCAAAAGGAATCGTTTATGGAAGCACCGTACAATGAAGGTGTCGCCATTTTGGATTTCAGCCGCTTGGCTGTTGACTTGGAGCGCGGGGGAGAAAGGGCAGTCGCCGAGTAATAGTCGTACCAAGAAGACGCGACGCGTGTCTTTCCCTTTTTAGAATCGTTTCAAAATTCTAAATTAACATGAATCAAATTTATTCTTTGTAAACCTATTTCCGTCGGTTGTGCGTAATAATGGTTGTATTTTTCTAAAACGTTTCTGTCGCTAAGTAACTTAGTTGAAAAATTAAAATTGATGAACTTAGCAAAATCTGTTGTTCATTTATTATTAGTCACCTCCCCGGTTCGGCTATAAGTGGTGTCAGGTGTGGGGTACCGGGCAGTAATTCGGTAAACAATAAATTAATCGAACCCAGTTATATTGTTTTCCTTCGATAAACGAAAACTAACCGAGGCGACCGAGGCTGACGTGACAACCAACGGCGGGAACGGGAGTCCAAGGTGAGTAAAACTTTATTAAACGCTAGATTTGAACAAAACTTCATTAACTCCAATTCGTTCTTAGTTGATTAATATCTAATTACGCTTATCTCACGATCAAGTTTTAATAAATGCTGTAATTGAAAAACAACTTTGTTAAGTAGCTTGAAACTTTTATGAGAAGGACTAAAGGGCCTATCCTGATTAATATTAATTGGTTTGTTGAGTCGCCATCAAAATGATGTTTTACACAATAAATTGTATCTATTAATTAATTAATCTCAGGTTTTATAACATTTAGTCATAAGGGAAAGATCACAACAACGAGATAAATTGGTAGAGCAGCCTACTGCCGGCATTTGGGTGATTAGTTTAATATAATCGGAGTTTATTAAAATTGGCAGTAGCCTACTGATGAGAATTATAATACGTAACATCCATAGTATTTGGTGATGGCGACCTTTATTTAAGATATTGTATCTAAATTTGTGATTTATTGCGAAGGAAAGATTTTTAATCGATTTAGGTGCTTGGTTTGGCTTGGTTTTAACCTAGTCTAGGCTTCATGCTGAGTTAATATTGTCTGTTATATCCAAGTGGTGAATTTAAGGTGTGTTGGAATTAATTCCTAGCATCACTTATCAACAGATCGAGACTAAATTTATATTCTAATCCCAGAACAAATAGTTTTTTTACAATAATTTATTTAACACTTTTGAAACAACTATTTCTGCTGTAGCTCGGTGGAGTACTTTTTCTGCTCTTAACAAAAATACATTAGGCTATATCTATTTTTCCCCTTACTTGTTTTGTACATAAAATTAAATTACTATTGTCCTACTCAAATAATTTAAATTTCATTTGTTTAATTGGCTGTTCAGAATGAAACCGTGATTTACAGCCGATAGTGTCAAGTCAAGGGAACCAGCCATCTGAATTCACCTTTATTTAATTTAATTTTTGTCCTACGGAGTATAATAATATTTTTTATATTTTTTCCTGAGGAAAATTTGCACTAATTGGGAATGGAGTATTTTCTTTTATTCAGAGAAAAGAGCTCTTCGCTGTTGGACTTCGCAACGTCTCCTTAAATTTGATAGATCCTTAGACCTACCGGTCTTAGGGAGGTCTTCTACGTTTCGCTTTATCAAATTCTAATACCCAGCTGTAGCTTTTATCATTTTCATTTTTTTTTTCATAAAAAAGGGTATTAAGGATAAAATACTGTAAAATACAATAGGGATTTATAAATTTTGTTTCTCCTAAATTTAATATTTGGTTGCCCTTTAAATTCCAATAAACTAGCCTGTAGGCTATGTAGTTTAAAATACCTACCTGAATAGGTCGCCATTTCAAGAAAAGTATCTAAGTATCTAGTTATTGAGCTCCCACTAATGAGTTAGGGTTAAAATTTACTTTTTTTCACTTTACCCTCGGCAAGAAGTCATATCAGCAATTTTTTTCTCGGTGAAGTGAAGTTGTTTATTATTATGTTTTTCCTTCTTCTTGGATCCCAGTAAGAACACAACACTGAAATTATAAAATCAATTCTTGACGCTCTTTGGAACGGGGATCAGGGCCTTGCAACAGGGAATCGTCAAATTAATGCGCCGGTTAGGGCTCCCCCTAGTTTACCAAACGCTAAAATTAATCTAACATCGTCGACCCCGTCTTCAACCCCGTCCTTGCCCCGCATTAAAAGTGTACCTGTGTATAAATGGGGCCTTTAATTCGATGGGCAGACTCAAAGTGTAGGGGCATTCCTACAAAGGGTAGAAGAGCTGCTTATGGCTATGGGGGTAGCCACTGAGGAATTTATTCAACTCGGCAGTTGATCTGTTTACTGTGCCTGCCCTGACATGGTACGCTTAATAGCACAATAGGACGCTTCAATAACTGGGCATATAATTGGACGTAGTTATGCAATGGTAGACTAAGCGACAAATATGGATATTTTTAGCTTACAGATCACTCTGGTGGATAAAGGTTGAAGCTATTGGAATAAAAGAAGAAAGTGATCACATGACCTATAGGGAAATATAAAAACCTAAGCGCCATCTGCTTTATCTCACATTATACATTTTGCAATCATAGACCAACAGTTGAGTAAAATCTCAATAATAGACCAAGAGACATTTCATTTTGCATTAGTAGACCAAGTACGTCACTTAGTCTGTTATTGCAAAACAGTGGTTGAATCAGCTCTGTGGGTGGGTGGGTGGCTGGCTGGGTAAAGGGGGATAAACCCCCCAAAAATGGGTTTTTTGAGTTTTTCACATAGAAAAATAAAATTTATCAAATTTGTTGGCACCATTGAATTCAGCTAAAAAAAACAAACAATTTAGTATTTTGAATTACTGCTCTATGTCCATTGGTTGCCGAGATATTGAAAGTGGTAAACACAGTACGTTGTCTCAATGTTAACCTTATGGGAAATAAGTAAAATTCTATATTTCGCTTATTTCTCAACACATCTTGATAAAACTTGGTAAATGGCTTCTTCTAGTTCAGATCTACTAAATATTGAATTAAAACCAGCCAGTTTCAACATACCTGTAGCAGCAAACCTGCATACTCATTCCCCTTGTTATTCTTCTGGAGCTTACAAAAACATGTCATATATTGCTATGTTGGATTGAAATATGTTGTTTTGCACTTGAAGTTCGCTGAGTATGCAGGTCTGCTGCAACGGGGGTATTTTCATTACTGTCAAATATTTCTTGGTCAAAGGGAATAATAGAAGTCAAAATTCTCGGACCCAAACAAGTGAAATAAATTTTTCATCAGAATTTTAAAAATAGTATTATACAGGGTGTTTTTTTAACGCAACCCAAAACTTTATATTGTCAGTGAAGGATTATTTCGCCCCAAGATCCCCGGATTTGACCCCACTATATTATTTTCTTTGGGAATACATAAAAAGTAAGGCCTACGAAAATCTTAAAAGTCTGAAACGCACTAGCAATTGTCAAAATGCCTTTAATATATCGCATACAGTGTTTAATAAAAACTATAGATTATTAAATATCTTACATTAAATATTCAATATTGATATTTTATTTTTAGGGGCTTTTGCCCCAACAAGCCACTAGTTTTATATTTATTTTGTGCATTATTCCATCTTAAAAATGGGCTTCGTTAAAAAAAACCAACCCTGTATTTACTTTGGTTTTTTGTCCGTAAGCTAACATAAATTGAATAAAAAAAAACTAACACTCTGATTTGGGGCCGAACCGTTTGTTCATTTGCTATGTATTACAAAATTTATGTATTCCAAACGTCTAGAATATATCTAAACATGGTGCAACAAATGATTTTGAAGAAGTTTTGAAGAGCTCTCTCAAATTAATTCAACACTAGGTTCGTGAAGTACATTTATCATTTTATTTTTACATCCAAAGTTAGTTCAAAATATTAACTAGCCAGACCCACTATTTGAACTCGAACGCCAATTACTCTTGTATTTTTTATGATATCGGAAAAATAAATATTGCATATTGTGAGAAATTAATCTCTTTTCATTTTGATACGTGGCTTAATGTTGTACGTCGAATTGTAACCCGCGAAAGTAACGACAACACCCTTGTGTGCGAGAACACAATCCGAGTATAATTTTCGATCGAAAATCACAACGAATATCAAATAAAGAGGAGAAAAAATCCTACAAAATGTTACCTTTTGCTTTCATGATATAAGAAAAGTGTAAAAGAAATCAGTCACTTAATTTACAAAATTGAATTTACCTAATTTACATAACGTATTGCTCAAACAGGAATTTATATGCTCAATCAAGATATTCATTTATAAGTTAACTATATGTTATCCGTGGCCCGTGGATTCGCCCACGTACATAATGATTTGAAACAGCTGGTATTGATCATCCAAAGTTTTTTTATTTGTCAATTGGAATTGGGATTATTTATTTACATTCGACTGCCGGACTTCCTGTACCGATATGATTTTACAGCTGACTAAAACAATATGAAAAAAGAAGTTGTTACATAATATGACAACAAATAAACTCACAAACATTTACATTAAATTTGTAATATTAGTAAGATATATAGGTAGTAAAGCCTAGATTTCACGCCTACCAGTAAAATGGACAGGAACGCCTTTAAACAAAATTTAACAAATTAATTTTTCTTCTGTCCAACTGTCATATAAAGGCTGCATTGTAAGTTTCCAGTAACATAGAATTTTTTTTATTTCGAATTTGGTTATTCGGAGCCGTTCGGGTTCCGAAGATACAAGGATGAGGGAATGGTGAGGGTGGAGCGGGGTCTACGATTGGTGGACACCAAGTGTCTTTCTTCTTTCTCTTCAGGAGTGTTCGTCTAAGCAAACTTCTTAAACTTTGCCATTCCGAATGTGTCCGCGGAGTTGAAACGTTGCGATACTTTGTGATTAGCTTAAAACTTCTAAATTTAAATATTTCTGTACGACAGCATCTGCTTCAGCCATCTGAATTTTCAGGTAAGTCTTACCGCATATTTGTTTATGATTGATCTTTTTTGGATAAGTAAAATCTTATTTAAATTACAGTATAATTACTTGTGCTTCCAAAAAAAAATTAATACAAATGCAATATGTGAGTGAGTGTTAAAATAGATATACTATTTTTAAGACCGTTAAGTTGCATATATTTACCATGCTTTTCATACTTCATACTTTTTATAACTAAATCTACAGTTCCAAAGGACCGATTTTATTAATATTTTATTATTATTTTTTTATTAATATTTTTTATTTTTTTATAAGTCTTGGGAAGCTTTCTCTTTCTAGATTTGCTAATAATAAAAAATTTATTTTTTCAAGATTTATGGAAAAAAAAATTTAAATACCCACATGTTTTTTTTAATATCTACAAAGAGGTTTTTTAAAGTTTCGTTGTAACCAAGTTTTGGCCGCCAGTTATCAGTATTTTCAAGAAATGGATTACGGTGTTTTTGAGGAAATTTTAATCTCCTTCAGAATATCACCTTCCCCTTTGGTCAATTTCTTCAGCATTTTAAAGTTATTTGCAAAAAAGCTAAGCTACCTACTAATTTATAGTGCTGAAAAAACACTTAGAGATTTTTTGCAAAGTTTTGTTCAGCTAAACCTGCAGTTGTACCGGAGAGATTTTAATAATTAACGGGTCGTTTCCATCTGTAGATTTACTAATAATTGTGATGATTGGATTTTTATTAGATTTATGGTAAAAACAAACTTAAAAATGATATGTTTTCTATAAGAAATACATTAACGTTTTATTATCCGATTATGTTTTTTTCTAAACTATTTTATTTAAAAAAATCAAACTATTTTTCAGGTATTTCACAGGAAAAAACAAATTAGCCCAGTGAAAAAACTTTTAAAAAATTACTCAACCTGGAAACAATCCATTAATTTTGAAACTTTGCACACTTATTTTAGATAGCCTAAGGATTAAAATACCAAAAGTCATGGAAAATATGTGGCGAATTCTCATTTTCCACTAAAAATGAGCAAAATTTGATTTTTTTTAGTTTTAACGTATAAAAATAAAAATCTTCTAATTTTGGTGGGCACCAATAATTCAGCTCAAAAACAAATAATTTAGTATCCTGAATCATTGCTATATGTCCACCGGTCACCGAGATAATGAAAGCGGTAAACACCCCTTACATTGAACCTATGTTATCCTTATGGGAATAAAAAAAACTTATACATCTCGCTTTCTCGCTTACAAAGCTTACAACTCTCATAGTAAAACTTGATTTGTGGCTTCATATAGTTAAGATACATCGTATTAAGGCCCAAAATCTCCATCGTCCCAATCGTCACCAATTTATTTTTATTTATTTACAATCGTCACATTACATCAATGAGTTGACAGGTGACTTGTCCAATTATCTTATCTATACACCTAAACCTAAAGCTAAAACTCATACAAATAAAATTCACTTTTATACTTAATCTGTAAAATATTCATCTAATGAGTAGTATGCCTTCTCCAATAACCATGTCTTTAGTATTTTCTTTTTCAACAGTAGGCGATGTCTATCTTGTTGAAAAGGTGTTGCAAAGGAAAAAAGACCAAGTTAAAGTACGTTGGTTGGGGTTTGACAAAACTGAAGATTCGTGGATACCTATAAAAGACTTGATTTAGTTTTAAATCAACTTATTTCTCCTACTGTCTTTGAAAAAGATGTAGATTGTTCACCATAAAGATAAATTTAATATTAATAACATTGATGATTTAACTGTAGATAACGTTAAAATCAACAATGGTAAACACGGCAGTTTATTTCCAAACACTGTACGATGTATAGTAAGCGGTCCTTCAAACTGTGGCAAGACTAACGTTGTGTTTAACTTAATCACAAACACAAAAGGATTGCGGTTTAATAACCTATATATTTTTTCAAAGTCCTTACATCAACCAAAGTCTCAATTGTTGGAAAAAATCCTGACCGATGTGTCCGACGTCAACTATTACAAATTTAACACTAGTGACAGTGTTATGCAACCAGACCAGGCTAAGCTGTATTCTGTATTTGTATTTGATGATGTATCTAGGAAAATCATGATACTATTAGAAACTATTTTGCCATGGGAAGACATAATAATATTGATAGCATATATATCGAACAAACATATAGCAAAATTCCGAAACAACTTGTTAGAGACAATGCAAATATTCTAGTTTTATTCAAACAAGACTATACAAACCTAAAACACATTTATAACGATTATGTGAATGCTGATATGACATTTAAAAATTCAAAGAGCTTTGTGGAAAAGCTTGGGCGGAAAAATACGGATTTTTGGTGATTATAAAAGATAACGCTATAACAGATGGTCGTTACCGCATAGGTTTTGATAAATTTGTTTTATTACGTAAATTGTCAACATTATTGTACAAGTCTTTATTGTGTTACCATGGTTAATCGGGAAAAGCTATTAAAAGAAATAAAATCACTTAGTGATTCTATTAGACATAAAAACAGAGCGTTGAGATTAGGAATAAGTGAAAGAGAGAAATTTCTGGAATCAATATTTAAACCTATTACTGAACCATTAAAACAATTGTGGCAAAATGTTAAAACTTCAACATTTAATTTTTCCGGAGACGCTATTTTACCCATTTCAAAATTTGAACATAAAGAAAATTATGAAGGTGATACAAGTTTTACGCAACAAGGAGTTACAAGTTTTACGCAACAAGGAGAAACAACTGAAGAAGAAAGCGAAGAAGGTGAAGAAACGGATGTTTTAACAAAAAAAGAGGGTCTTTCAACAAGCGAAGAACAACAAGAAGAAGAAGAGTCTACTAATCCGTCCAACTTGCGCAAATTAGGCTCGGATATTGCGTATAAAGGGCCGCTTGCAAGACAATTTGTATTGAAAATGTTACATTCTGCACAACCAACTCGAAAGTATCATACTTTTGGTGCTAGGATAGCAGAAAATGGTCTAATTATTGGAGATAGCAAGCTTTATGTAGACGAACATGACAATATTATTATAAATAATAGAGTATACAAGGGTACAAAAGGATTGTTTGAACTTATTTTTAAACCGAGACCTAATAAATATACCAAAAAGGATTTAACCATTTTTAAACAAATATTGTAAGATACAAACGCAAATAAGAAAAATTATTCTAAAAATTTCAATGTTCATACAAAATACATCAGAAAAATATAAAACTATTACTGCTAAACCTTTCCCATCAAAAAGAAGGGATCCCATAAGAAGGAAATCATTATCTTCTGCTGAAATAAATATTTTACATAAAAGGAGAAAAACAAATCAACCAAGTTTATCAGGAAAAGGATTATTGAAAAACTTGTACGATACTAATATAATATACTACAACGATATAAACAAATTGGTTGACAGAATGAAGTTGATATATGAAGCTAAACGAGCCGGACATAGCGGTTTAGAAAACGAATGGGTAGCTTTGGTCGGCGAACTGCGAAATCGAGGAGTAATTGCATAAAAATATGAGTATATATAATACAAGTATAACCGATTAAACATTCAGTATAACCATGAGTGTGGATAAGTTTGGACGGTATTCCGAAACTGGAAGCAAATCAGGATCTTATGGAAAAAGAGGTGGTTTACCACTAACATCCGATGGAGATTATGATATAAATAACAAACGTTTAAAGTTTGTAAATGATCCAAAAGATGATAATGATGCGGTAAATTTTAAAACTTTAAGAAGTGAAACATTACCTAGTTTAAAGCTTCAAAATGAAGTGTATAACACTAATTTTTATAGAATTGTAAATCTTCCAAAACCGATAGATAAAAATGATTCGGTAACTAAAGAATATTTAATGTGGTACATAAAGTCCTTTATTCTTAATATGTATGCTGGACAGGTCCCGCCGCATGACAGGCAGAATGCCAAGAAGGCAATTCAGGTATTATTTATTGGCTTGCTTGTATGTTAAGTTTCCCTTGACTAAATTGTTCACGTGTGTTTGTGGCTATGTGGATGGTAATTGATGTTTGATGTGTATTAAAGATCATATCCTAACTATATATATATATATATATATATATATATATACATATATATATATATATATATATATATATATATATATATATATATACAAATCCAATAATATTTGTGACGATATCAGTTTTGTTGATGTATTGTCTTTAGTGTGTTTATTAAAAAACTTATCTCTGTAAAAGATTGTTTGTTTGCTATAATTATTAGGAATTATATTTGGTATCTTTTATGAATTGTATTTATTGACATGAATTTTTGGCATAATCAATATTATATTGTACTGTGGTTCAATTGCTTTGCTAATGAATTATTTTCATTTAATCATAATTTTGTAATGATAATTGTATACCAATTCATTTATGTTCTTATTATTCTAGAAACGTGCTACTAACTACATAAAGCTGCGGGCTCCTCTCTCGGTGGAAGTTGAGGATGTGCTGTACGATTGTGGATTTAGTACGGATATGTTTTTCAAGCTCGGTGAGTGTTATCAATAAATATTATAAAAATTGCTGTTTATCTAAATAATGGATTGTTCATTTTACTTTGGCATAACTGCCTATTTTGTTTCATTGCAATATGTGTTGTTGTTTACCTCCCTATAACTGTATTCCTATATATTATGTAACATTTTTATTTAGTATCAATTTTATGTATTGTCAATTGACTTTCATTACATTTTTTATCTGTTTTTTTTTATGAAATTACTATAACTATGTTATCAACTGTAAACTGTCATTTGACTTACATCTGTGTTTATTATCTATTTATATTATGTCATTGTTATATTTTGGCCACTGTAAATTTAGCGATTATATGTTTAATCCAGTTTTATAATTTGTTTATAATGCTGGTATTGTGTTGTTCAATTATAATGTAATATTTTTTTTTGTTCCAGGTGGCAAGGTATTCTTCCCTCACTCGGTCTTTGTTCAAGAGGATCTGGAAAAGTTTTTTTCTCTTGTGTCGGCCCATGGGTTAAAGACTGCATCGGTTCAAACTGGGCGTGGCAAAACTAGGGCCGATGTGCCACTTGTTGTTCTCGACAAATGTGTACGCGAGTACAAACGGTCTCAGGCTTTGGCCTTGAAAACGCTTATTCAGAAACAGGTAATTTGCATTTGATTTATAGTCATGTAATTATATTTCCTGATCTGTGGTGTGTAATTATTGTTATTTATCGGGTCTACTTTGAATATAGGTCAAAGTTGATGGACTCAAATTAATATAATACTCTGTATCCTTCAGGCGGATTCTTTTATCTAATCCTAACTTACCAAATTTAATTAACCTAACCTAA
This sequence comes from Flexamia atlantica, assembly GCA_035578135.1. Taxonomy (NCBI): domain Eukaryota; kingdom Metazoa; phylum Arthropoda; class Insecta; order Hemiptera; family Cicadellidae; genus Flexamia; species Flexamia atlantica. Next base: position 61,295,470 of record JAQJVK010000006.1, read on the forward strand.
ATTAACCTAACCTAAATTAATCTAACCTAAATTAATATAACCTAACCTAATCTAACCTATCGTATCCTATCTTAACTCTCTTAAAGTAGCCTATTGTAACTTGACCTACCCTAACCTAAACTGATTGCTACTGGCTGGTTCAGTGGTAAATAGTGTAGTCATCTTTGAATTAGGCATAATAAATTAATTGTACCTGACTGGTTGACTATGTTTGTTTATGTTTAATTTGGCTGAAAATGTTTATCTATTTGCTCTTAGGTTCTAGTAGTATTGCTTGTAATTAATCAGGCATAATTAGTATATTCCCTGGCGGTCCGGGAATACAACTTATGTTGTCTGAACTAGTCTGTTGTATAATTTGGATTGTTTTGTAACATCTATCATTATAATATACATTGCTCTTGTATGGTGAATCAATTTGTAGTATATATGTTTAGCTGTGAGATTTATGGATGCTTATAGTTGGCTCTGGCTTGGAGTTGTAATAATGATTATCGGTACCGTACTTACTTATGCTATATATTTTTTTTTTAGCAAGAAGTTGATGAATTGAGGTCGAAGATTACTGCGGCAGAGGCTGAACACACCGATATGAGGGTAGGTATTTTGTTTATTTTAAGCGTAAATATTGATTCTTAGTCATTTGTATATTGGTATGATGTACCTTATTAAATAATATTAATAAGGTTGGTTTCTTTACTGTATTGTTGTTGTGTTTGTCGATAGTTTTAATATCATTTCCATTTCCATCCTCCTTGTGTATTTCCACTTATTATAACTATTGTTTTGTATTTGTGTTATGTTTTGTGAGTATTATGTAATGGATTCATATAATTTATTGTATATTTGTTGCAGGATCACCTTGCCCGTGTACGTGCTGGTGTCAGCACTGTCCTTGAGGAGGTCAGGGAACTGGAGGCACTTGAATCCGAGTATCAGGTATTAATATATTTTTACATTATTAGTTGTGTTTTATAATGTTGTCTGACTGTTTTTTTATGCACATGAATTTGTTTTTCTGTAAATATTTTGTTTCATTGTAGTTATTACCAGCTGTTTGGTGTTCATTTGTCATTTTTGTATGCCTCTCTATTATTTATTTAAGTATTAATAGTATTGTGTATTTGTTGTCTTTGGGGCCAGTATGGCTACCTCTAAAGTGTTGTAACGTTTGGTTTGTATTATTTAATTGTTGATGTCTATGTGTAATTTATTATCATATTATCTAATTGGTCTTATTTTATTGTTTATTAGGAGCAGAAAGGGAAACTCAGGGAAACTGCTGCAACAATGGAGGCTGAAATCTCGTCATTGCAGGAGTACATAGCTCTGAAAGAGGTAATGAAGGTTTTTTAGCCTATCTATTTTAATGTTATATCGTAATCTTTGTGTATTGTGTAATTATTATGTTAATCGAAGTTTGGGTGTGGTTTATGTTATTTCTTTTGTATCTGTTTTAAAGTTTTGGATTTGGTGTTTTAATGTTTCCTCTCCCTAAAATATTACATTTTTTCAGCCTCAGCTGGAGGAGTTGCGCTGTAAGCGCCGGAAGGTGGATGCTGTAATTGATGGTGGCAGTACGGAAGAGTGAGTTTGGTTCCTTATATTGATTCCCATATGGTTTTTTTGATATTTGTTATATTTATTGGATTGGTTTTATTTGTACTGTTTATGAGTTATAATCTGGTTGCAAAGGTTTTGTTGAATACTTATGTTATGTTCGTGTGATCACGTGATATTGTCCTAATGTGAACTGCTATTATCAAAATATTGTTTATATCATCTCCTATCATCTCCTATCACTCGAAATTTGTGTGTTGTTTGACTTAAATATTTTGTGGGAATATATATTTCCTGGTATTAATATATCTGTAGCGGGAAACGTCCAAAGTCACCTTGTCTTTTGCAATTGTGTTAAAATAGTATGTCATAACATGCTATTTTGTATTTAATAGTTTGCCTAGTATTCAGGTGTGCCTCAGTAGGGGCATTGTTATCAGTGAATCATGGTCATTTGTTGTTTATAAATTTATTCTGGTAATTTGTTTGCTATAGTGATGCCCCTGTTACCGAGAATTCTGTCACTGATGTTGTCCCTGCATCTGATGAAGTCCCTCGCAACCCGCCCTCTTCGTGAGTTTATTATTGTTTATTACAGCCTTTGTTGTGATCTATAGGTGTTACATTTGGTGCAATTATTTAGTGTTTTAACTAAATATATATATATATATATATATATATTTCTCTTAGTTCCTCTTAAAAGTATTGCTTATATTTATTCTTAATATTACATTCATGCTTTACTATAATGAGATTCTTATAGCTGGGTGACTATTATTGTTGGCTTGTACTAATGCTTGGTAATGCTTTATCATGACCTTGTACCGAAAGTAGCTACCTTTGATGTCAGTTGGTAGCAACGAAAACGATTGTCAAGGTATAATTTAGAGCAAGGGAAATTTGATATGCTGATTTTCCTTTGCTCTAAATTTTTATTCCCTTGTTGTCAATTAGTTTTCCATTTGCCTGCTACGCGCTCTTGAGTTGCTTTATTGTATACTCTTACAATTTAAATCAGCTGTTCTAGCGACTGTCACCAACAATACTAACTGCCTAATAAACATTAACCTTAACTTCTTATAATTATTTGTTTTTATAAAATAATGTTAAATTGTAAATATAATTGTTTGCAATTTACTGTGGTTTCTTGTTTAGCAATGTGTGGATTTTCTGCGTTGTGATGAAAATTACCGTTCATAACTTGTACCGAAATTGATATTATGGCACTTGCACCAATTATTCTTGTACCTGGCTATGACTCGTATGTGAATCACTTTTCACTTGCTTGGTTCCGTCTCATACGATAATTTGATATTCCTGTTTCTAACAGCTGTTTTAAGTTTGTTCAGCTGTTTTAACACTTCAATTGTTACAGGATGTTATAATTCATTAGAAGGATGTAGTTATCAGTGGTGTCATAGATATTTGTTTAAACAAATATGTGTGGTGTCACTCATTAATATTGGGTGCGCACCGGTACGTGCTGCTTTTGGTACTAATAATGAAATATACTAATTAAATGTGTTCCTTAATAGTGGTTGTTTGTAGCGTCATAGTTGATATGTAACATTTTAATTACTGTATATATGAAACTCTGTAATGTTTGGAGTAAGAAACTTATTATTTATTATCTTTTTTTTTAATGTATTTAATTTCAATTAGCCTCTGTGTTTCATATCATCTATGAAGTTATTTATCTATTATGGAATATGTTACCATATATTAATTACAGTTTTTATCTATGTATTTAACATTTGCTTATAACTATATACACTAAAAATTATAACAAAAATTGGTTATACTATTGAATATAACTAATAACATCAAAGTAGTATTTGTTCTTGTTGGGCCATGTATCCATCTTGTTAATTCACTTAAAGTCTGTGTAATTATAATCTTAAACTATTTACCTAATTCAATCGTAGTTTTCTTCTATATATGAGTAGCATATTATTTTTTTTATTTGTAGTCCAATTCTATTTTGTCTGTTTAGTAATTGGCTTTTAAATTATTGCAGTATTATCACTACGATTCTGGGCCTCGGTGACAACCCTTATGACGAGATGTAAGTTTAACACAAATACTAACCCCTGATTATGTATAGGATCTCCTGTCTTACGCACCTGTGAAAATTTATATTATTAATATAATTCACTTCTTTATCACTGTTATTTAGTTTTTCTTCAATGGTGCATTGATGTTTTTTTCAATTATGCATCTTCTCATGTCTTTCTTAATATATATTGCATGCCTCTTGTAACCTGTAACATGCAATTACATAAATTAATATGCATTTCCCTGTCAGTAGGTTGACTGTGAACTCAGACATATCGCCCAGCGGTGCCAGCACTTCACGTGTGGACATTCTGCAAGGCAATGGTGGCATTGTCTCAGGTATGTTTTGTATCTGTAGTTGTACTTTATTGCATATTAAGTGAAGAAATTATTTATTTATGTCATTAGTTATATCATATATGTTTCAAGTCATATGTCGGTGAATTCCTAGCCCAATGTGGTGTTAAACTTTATTTTATGCATTTATAACCTATTGGGAAGTAGTGATATTTGTCTCATGTCACGATTTAACTTGGTGTTAATCTTTTTGTAGTTATGATATGTGTAATTTTTAACTCTAATCCCTTGTATATTATCAGCATATGTAGCGGGGCATCGTTTATGCTTCTTTCAGAATTTTTTATGTGATTTCTTAGAACAGGTTCTTAATGTAATGTTGCCTGAATCATGTATTCTTTTATGTGTATAGCCTGGAGTGTGGTGGTTTGCTGCCATTTGGTTATTTCCTTTTTATTCTAGGTTTGGTGGTCTGGTTTTGTGTATCGCCCATAGTGCTTTCTTAGTTGTGTTAAGTGTGTAATATATTTGTGTTGTTTTTTAGCTGCTGTTGATTCTGTTGAGGATGTTCCATCTCAAGAGATGGACGCACCTGCTCGTAAGGAAACCAAGAAGAGGAATCCTAGAGTCCAGTCTACTAAAACGTCGAAGAAGAAGTAATGGGTATGTCTTTTTATACTACATATTATATAAATATATTTATTTTCCATGTTATTCCAACTCCATATACTTGAATATATGTAATAATAAGATTAAACATGGTGTCTACCAGTTGGGTATGTTGGAAAAATTCGGGAAAATGTCGGGGATTTTGTATGGTCGGGAATAGTCGGGAAACAGTAATGAATATCATCATTTGGTTGGGAAATTTGAATTTGGCTTTAAAGCAATACGTATTAGCGGTTTTTTTTGTTATTGTTACGCTAGGCCGGCAAATTTCGAATGAATTGCAGCAGACAAATTATTAGCTATATCACGACCAGACAATCTCTCGCTTATTTGCTGCCGCAAGTTTTCAGTCCTAATACAGCTGTAAAATCTTGTCAGCTCGTTTCGTGGCTGACAAGTGTCTCGCTTTTTACGTTGAAGACAAGTTTTTTGTTCTTTACGTTACAAGTCTCGCTCTTTACGCGGCGGAAGAGTATCTTGCTTTTCACGTGGCCGTCAAGTCTCTAGGTCTTTACGCGAGTAAAAATTGGTCTCTCTTTCTGCTGCCGGAATGTTTGGTTGCATCACGTCAGACAAATCTATTGGACTTATCGCGGTCATCTTGCTCATATATTGGCGATCTTTCCCTTGCATTCTAGCTGTTTTATTGTAGTTATTTACAAATATTGTATTACAATATTCGTTATAGCAGGCAATGGTCATGTCTCCTATGGTTGGGAAATTTTTTTAATTGTTGGGTAAAGTCGGGAATAAGTCGGGAATTTCATATATGAAATTTGATATTCACTCTGTTAAACTGTGTATTACGAACCTGTACAAGTCCACATAGCCTATTATTTCTTCTCTTCGTCTTCTTTGTGGCTCTTCAGTTGTAAATGGTCTGCTGTCTGTTGCAATTTGTTGTTTGTCTTATTGTATTATATATTACCTGTCAATCAGCAATATCATTTATCAAAACTATCACTTGTCAATCCATTGTCATATATTGTTATAATTGTGTGGTAATTATGAGTATTAATCATGAACTATTAAATTATATTGTCTTTAATATTATGTTGTTATACTGATTGTATTTACTTCGCTTGCTTAAAGTTGTGTCTAACTATAGACTGTGTTGTTTCAGCCTTGCTGTGGTGGCGGTTCCAGTCATCTCCTGTCATATGAAGACCTCGTCTCAGACTGTAGCCTATTTTTACATTTGGTTCTAAAGGTGTCAACACTTGCACAACTTCATTCCTGTGTTGTTCTGTTGATAGAGGACCATATTCAGCTGTTTTAACACTTCAATTGTTACAAGATGTTATTATTCATTAGAAGGATGTAGTCATAAGTGGCGTCACAGATATTTGTTTAAACAAATATGTGTGGTGTCACCCATGACTGCATGTTTGTTGTGATAAATAAGGTTTTGTATCAGTTGAAGGGTTAACTCAATTGATAATGGGTGTCTTGTATCTGCAGATCAACACTGGAATTTTATGTGTAGGTGTTGTCGCTTTTAGATCCTTTGTATTGTATGTTTCTCCCGGATATGACCAATGTCACAAAATGACAATAGTCATTCTTGATTTTGACTTTAATTCTCGATTTCGACTTTTATTCTTGATTTTGACTTGTAGGGAGGTATGAATGTGTTCGATTCTCAACTGCACTTGGTCCCTGGTGAATGGTGTGTGAATGTGTTTGTGTGTTTGTGGTTGTAGCTCTATGGCTACCTGATTGACCTTTAATGGTTCATCAACGTTTTATACGTAAATATTGCAATTGTGCTATCTCATAATAGGAAGTTTCGTGGGAGTTGTTTGCTTGCAGGATATAGGTAATACTGTTTATATATATCGATGGTGTATATTAAATTTTTAGAGTGGCTATTTTATTTCAATCTCTTTGTTATTAATTAATCAGTATTCATTGTATTTTAAATTTTTCCATATTTATTTTTTCTATATAATTTAAAATGCAATGAATATTGATTAATTAAAAACAAAGAGATTGAAATAACATAGCCACTCGAAAAAATTTAATATACACCAATCGATATATATAAACAGTATTACCTATATCCTGCAAGCTAATTTTATTGAATTTTAAATTATTATGCCTGTCATTTCGGCCCTACCTTAGAAATTCTAAAAGCTTTCACATCATGTCTGGCAACGGGCCGCTGATGTAACTTAACTTCAAACCTAATTCGTCAGTCACCATTGCTATTGCCTCAGGTGAATAATGTTCATGGGAAGATTATGTGTAAGTGTAAGTTAGTAATGGCATTATAAATGTGTCCGAATGGAATTCGTATGCTTTGCAGAGCTGATTTTTTCCGTAATTAATCACCCTTGCTTTCAAGTTAATTAATTTTTTTATTACCTACTTTTGTAACCTCGTTAATCCTATCTCTGTTTCAATACTCTGCAGTTAACTTCACTATTTATAATATATTTATATTTCAACTCTTATATCATTTTCAGTTTAATCCTCTGCGTTGAAAGTATAATGAATTGCATTTTGACAGAGTTATTTTGTTCCTTACTTAATTTGCAGTTAAACATAATCATAGCTTTAGCTACTAACCCGAATTCTCATCTGGGGCGTAGTTTATGTTGCACGACAGGCTTGTGGGACCAAGTGCGCGACAATTTAATTTCACCCCCAATTGGCTCAAATCAATTCATTTAAAGAGCAGCTTGCTCATTTAGGTTTAAGTCTATCGTTGTATATATGTACATATTTATATTTTAAATCTCTTGACTATTGTCATTTGTAATTGTTGTTTAATTAATAGTTTCCTCTGTATGTTGATGTCACCTGTTGTGGTCAAATTTTGTGTTAGGTACTTTAATAGTACCCGGGGTGTTTTATTCACCTGGTACCTTGAAACATTCCGGTCATTTGTTTGTGTCGGTCACTTTGGAGAAACCCGGTTCTTTGTAATATCCGGGAAACTTAAAGGTTATTTTTTGTATAATTTTACTTGTATGGGTGACTTGTTGTCCTTTTAATTTATATAATTTTAATTTTTCATTACTGTTCCAAGTATTACAAAATGAATTACTTTTAACTTGTTGTCTAATTTTATAATTATCATAAATTTTGTGATCTAAATGAATCATCAAGCTTGGTTGAGCTGATTATGTGTTGTTATTGTAATGGTTATTATATATTTGAATGGTTGTCATTGTTAAAGGCCATGTTATGTTACGTCATTGTTCGTAGTAATTTGTACATGTTTTGTTTTTACTGGCAGGAATCAATTTTATCAGTATTTGTTCTTTTGGCTCATAGATCTATGTTATAAAGCAATGCCATTGTTTTACTAATTGACTAAATAAATTATGATTTTGTTTATATATATGCTTTTATTTACCTGTATATCATCCTGTTGTAGAAGATTGTTCCGTATTAACATGTTGATAACTTAGTAGTTCATTTGTATAATGCATTTCATGTTGGAACCTCATGGTTTTCATGGCTTTTGGTTTTGAGGTTATGTCTCTTTCAATCCATCACTATTTTTGGTGCACTGCCATCTTGAAGTCCTAATCAGTATTAAATTAGTCTCACTTATAGTCCCATATCGTATAAAATTTATATTATGTGGGGTTGTAGCGAGTCAGTTAAATGTATAATTATTTGAAAACTATTTCAGATTGTTTGTGGTGGATCTTTTCTCGTCATGTTATCTCTCATGTTAATGTTTTATTATATACAAATTTTTTATTTACATATGCACATGTCTATATTGCTCATATACTTATGGATGTATACATATATATACGTCAATATGTATTATGCCATATATAGTCATGCATATGTTAATATATTTCAAAGTTTGTGCTAATGGTGTTAGGTGTTTATATATATAATATATGTTATATATATATATATATATTAATATATGTGTAGATGAGTCTATAAATATTACATATATTTGTATATATATATATATATATATATATATATATATATATTTACATATACATATATATATATATATTAATATATATATATATTTGATTTATTTTAATATATATATTCACCATTTATACCCATAATCAATTATAAACACAAAGTTGTTGTTCAGTTGCCTCACGGAAAAAATTAAATTGTAATAATTGCATTGCAATTCTATTATATGGTTCTTTGTAATGGCATTCCAATGTGACGGTTAGTGGTAATGGTAAGTATTACTTTAGGTTTTAAGATTATTTCTATAAACCTGGTTATAAATTAATACCGGGTAATTCACTTTATCCCGGTTATTATTTATGACCTGGTATTATTTAATTCTTGTCCCTTATATCTAATAATTGGTTCGTTTCCAAGGGAACATACACATTCATAAGTAATCAAATTCAAGTTAACATACAAATTTCATAATTAATTCTCATTCCGCATCACATCCAGTCGGCCCGGCTCCATGTGCGCAGTGTACCTGCCCTGTACCCACAGGGTACCGGGTAATGTTGACTTTAACAAGAAATGGCATCTGAAGATGCAGAACCGAACGCGCATACATGGGTTATTAAATACACTGGTTCCGGAGAAAGTGCTGACTGCTGGGAACAAAGTCCGAATGGCGCAATTGTTTATGTATGCCCTACGCACTCCGCGCACTACCATAACTCGGAGCAGCCTTGATGGTGTTCGTTCGGATGCGCGGAAATTTATGAGGAAGCAACTTGGCATTGTTACTGAGGATATCCCTGAGATAAAGTACTGCTTTCAGTGCTACGACCCTGAAGTGTTAGAAGTAATCTATGAAGAATATGGTAATCGGGTAGCAGTGTCACAGAGTGTATCTCCGCAACAGTCGCCTGAACGTGGGGTGATTGGGACTCCGCCTGTGCTGTATTCTCCGCAGCAGTCGCCTGAACGTGGGGTGATTGGGACTCCGCCTGTGCTGTATTCTCCGCAGCAGTCTCCTGGTCGTGGTATGCCTGGGACTCCGCCTGGGCAGTTAACTCCCATGGCCAATGTATCCTTTGGCGGGTCTCCAGTGCCGGGTGATTACCGACCTGTCTTGACGCCTGGAACTTTATCTCCTCTACCGTCACCATATATAGGAACCCCTCCATTTGGGTCTCCGTATAGTATTGTGGCGCCAAATGAGTGTCAATTTCAACCATCAATGGTGGGACTTCAGTCGTCGAGATTGTGTCCGTCTGGTTCCCCTACTGGTGGTTTGGCTGTCGCGGGTCCGTCCCATGCTGTATCCATTCCAGCAAGTTCGTTTGGTAGTGGTGTAATGGAGACACCAAGAACAGCAATAGCAAGCAGTTCGGGACCTACGCTGCTAACAGCTGTCAGGGTGCCCCGCAGCCTATCTACGCCTCATCCCCAGTCCCAGAGGACCCGCTGTGGGCAGAAAAGAATTCCTCGTAGTGTGTATACAAAAATTCAGGGTCTCCACAACCAACTATCATGTCTGGTTAAACGCGGTTCTTCCAGGAGGAACCCATCCAAGATGTTGCATGTTTCAAACCTAGTTGGATTGGCGGAGGAGGTACGTCTTTTCAAGGAACAGTTGAAGTCCCAAGTACCCAGAAGGAATAAAAAGGGGCGGCCGAGAGCGGGCGAAGACTGAAATGTAAATATTTATTACACAATCTTATTTATTACAATACACATGATACACTCTATATATATAAAACTTTTTTATTTAATGATTGATGGATAACTTTTATTATTGGAGGTTGTTGTATTGCCTTGGTCCGGCCCTAAATGTCATGTTAAGTACTACATCGGCGTAGCAGGGTATATATTTAGGGTGGGTACTAATTGGGGAAATTTACTAGCCCTTCCCCTTATATATCCTGCTGTATAAGTGATCGGGTCAGAATAAGTTATCGATCAGAAAAGTCTCTTGTTTCGATGATGGGGTGTCGCGGGTTAACCTTTTGATCAATGTAGCGGGGAGACATTATGGATTAACCTACTTTCGGGGCCTTTGACCTAAAATAAGCGAGAATGTTATCCCGCTTCTTTGTAACAGCTTGTTTAGCCTCTCTCTTGCACTTGCGGGGAGTCGGGGGCCAAACCTACTGATTGATTTAGCGGGGGACAATATCGATTTATCTAGGTCCGGTACTCCGGACGTACTATAAGCAGTAATGCTCTCCCGCTTCATTGTATCAGCAGGTTTAGCCCCCCTCTCGCCCATGCGGGGAGTCGGGGGCTAAACCTACTGATTAATGTAGCGGGGAGACATTATCGAATTATCCTGCACCGGTAACCCGTTCGTACAATAAGCTGGAATGCTCTCCTGCTCCATTGTATCAGCAGGATTAGCTCCCCTCTCGCACATGCTGCGAGTCGGGGGCCAAACCTAGTGATCAATGTAGCGGGGAGACATTATCGTTTAATCCAGGTCCGGTAGCCCAGACGTTTTAAGCAGGAATGCCTCCACGCTCCATTGTATCAGCAGGTTTAGCCCCCCTCTCGCACATGCGGCGAGTCAGGGGCCAAACCTAGTGATCAATGTAGCGGGGAGACATTATCGATTAATTTAGGTCCGGTAGCCCGGACGTATTAAGCACGATTGCTTCCACGCTCTATTGTATCAGCAGGTTTAGCCCCCCTCTCGCACATGCTGCGAGTCGGGGGCCAAACCTAGTGATCAATGTAGCGGGGAGACATTATCGTTTAATTTAGGTCCGGTAGCCCGGACGTTTTAAGCAGGATTGCTTCCACGCTCCATTGTATCAGCAGGTTTAGCTCCCTTCTCGCACATGCGGCGAGTCGGGGGCCAAACCTAGTGATCAATTTAGCGGGGAGTCATTATCGTTAAATTTAGGTCCGGTTGCCCAGACTTTTTAGCAGGATTGCTTCCACGCTCCATTGTATCAGCAGGTTTAGCCCCCCTCTCGCACATGCTGCGAGTCGGGGGCCAAACCTAGTGTTCAATGTAGCGGGGAGACATTATCGTTTAATTTAGGTCCGGTAGCCCGGACGTTTTAAGCAGGATTGCTTCCTCGCTCCATTGTATCAGCAGGTTTAGCTCCCTTCTCGCACATGCGGCGAGTCGGGGGCCAAACCTAGTGATCAATGTAGCGGGGAGACATTATCGTTTAATTTAGGTCCGGTTGCCCAGACGTTTTTAGCAGGATTGCTTCCACGCTCCATTGTATCAGCAGGTTTAGCCCCCCTCTCGCACATGCTGCGAGTCGGGGGCCAAACCTAGTGATCAATGTAGCGGGGAGACATTATCGATTAATTTAGGTCCGGTAGCCCGGACGTTTTAAGCAGGATTGCTTCCACGCTCCATTGTATCAGCAGGTTTAGCTTCCCTCTCGCACATGCTGCGTGTCGGGGGCCAAACCTAGTGATCAATGTAGCGGGGAGTCATTATCGTTTAATCTATGCCCGGTAGCCCAGACGTTTTAAGCAGGAATGCCTCCACGCTCCATTGTATCAGCAGGTTTAGTCCCCCTCTCGCACATGCGGCGAGTCGGGGGCCAAACCTAGTGATCAATGTAGCAGGGAGTCATTATCGTTTAATCTAGGTCCGGTAGCCCAGACGTTTTAAGCAGGATTGCTTCCACGCTCCATTGTATCAGCAGGTTTAGCTCCCCTCTCGTACATGCGGCGATCTGGGGGCCAAACCTAGTGATCAATGTAGCGGGGAGTCATTATCGTTTAATCTAGGTCCGGTAGCCCAGACGTTTTAGCAGGATTGCTTCCACGCTCCATTGTATTAGCAGGTTTAGCCCCCCTCCCGCACATGCGGCGAGTCGGGGGCCTAACCCATTGATCAATGTAGCAGGGAGTCATTATCGATTAATTTAGGTCCGGCAGCCCGGACGTACAATTAGCAGGAATGCTTACCCGCTCCACTTTATCAGCTGGTTTATATATATATATATACCGGGTCGTTATAGGTGCTGGTACTGGGAAAGTAACTGGCATGGTTAATTTCCCGGGTCGTTAAAGGTGCTGGTACTTGGAAAGTAACTGGCATTGTTAATTTCCCGGGTCGGAATGAATACCTGGTCAGAAATAGTTGCTCGGTAAGTATCAAAGACCGGGTAGTATTTAAACGATCGGTCTCTCCTTTTGACCGGGTTTCATTAAAGTGGCTAGTACTTTTGTTAATTTCTCAATTAATTTATTATCTAATTATGTAATAATTTTATAATTTTTATCTGAGCGCTCTAGGTGCCTACTGTTGTATTTACATCGTTTGTGTTGTCCAATTGATCGGTATAATTTATATTTGGCTTAATTAAAATTTTTTTATTGTAAATCTTCTGAATATGTCTTAATCTATTGACATTGTTATATTCCTCCTGGGTTTTTTTCTGTTTGTGCTATATCTTTCTTAAAAAGTAATTATAATCAGTTGTAAACACTTTTTTCGGCCCGTCTAACATAATTTATTGGTCACTGTTGCTTTTTTTTGGTTTTATTTATTAGTTAGTGAGGTTGTTCCATGTTTCATTATCACCCGAGACCAACTTCGCGTTGTGACCGGATCATCATAAATTACCGGTTCCGTTCTAATTACCGGGATATCATAAGTTCCCGGGTACGTTTTAAAGATCGGATTAAATATATGTGGTACATAAACCAAACCTTAAGATATGATCCTAAGAGTAATAATAAAGTATATGATGCAAAAGATTTTAGAATAGCCAATATAGCAGATCCTGTTAATGATCAAGATTCAGTTACTAAAAAGTATTTACATTCAGTCATCCCTGAAAAAAACATAAATTTTCTTTTTACAACTTTGTAATACATGATATTGGAGACCCTAAAGATATGAAAGATGCGGTAAACCTTCAATATCTTACAGATCATTGTATGACACATGATATTCATACGATTGATTGCAAAAATAAAGTGTTAACTAACGTTAAGGAAGGAACTGCAAAATCAGATGCAGCTACAATAAGTCAAATAATGAAATTAAACAATAAGAAATGGGATCCGGATGCAAAAATAATTACTAATGTTAAAAAAGGGTTGGATGAAATTTATGTATCTGCATTTGGACAAGTTCCTGTATTACAAGAATATAAAGAAGGTCATATACATAATCGAGAAGCCTTTGATTGCAAAGGGAAACCACTAACCAATGTTGGATTAGGAATACAAGACAGTGATGCAGTTAGAGTAAAAGAATGGCGTGAGAGATGCTTAAGAACAGATGGAAATGAAAAGTCATTGTGAAAACTTGCCATTGAGGAACGTAGATGACCCTCTTGATATTACTGATGCTGTTAATGTAAATTACATTATAAGGCTCTTAAGTGTAGTGTTATATGATGTTTATAACACAATAAAGCCCATAACATCTGATCAAAAACTACATTGGGTTTAAAAAAATGTTATGGAAAAATATTTTTTAAATATGAAAACTGGAAATTTAAGAATTTCTAAAATTGATGATGATAAGAAAGATGCAATCCTACCGAAAGACTGGGTAAAAGTTAATTACCCATAAACAAAATACTTATACATGTTTATTATTATTATAAATAAACAATGTCAAAGGATAAGTATCATTCATTATTAAGCATTTATAAAATAAACAAGTGTTGACATTTCTTTTCACTATAAAAGACCATGTTGAAAGTTCAACGCATCAGTCATAATCGACACGTTGTAAAGAGAGGAAGAGGAATAGCATCAACAGCACTTTCTCTTATTACTAAGCCGGTTGGAGCTATAGTTATTAAAGCTATCGATTTATTACCTGTAGAACTACATCTACCCGGAGGTTATCAATATTGTGGTCCTGGAACAAAATTAAAAAACGACTTGCTACAGGAGATCTTGGAATAAATAAACTTGATCAAGCTTGCAAACAACTCGATATAGCATATTCAAAGTTTGCAGTTGCACTTGCTGAAAAAGCTTGGCAAAGAGTAACGTCCAGTGACGCTAAGATCGGTGAAAAAGCAGCGGCTTTAGCGGTATCAGCAGCAATGAGGGGTAAAACGACGATTGGAGGTGGAAAGAAAAAAGGAGGTGGAAAAAGGAGAAGAAAACCTGCAAAGAAACGTGGAGAAAATATAAGAAGGAAACGACGATCCACCGCAGGTAAAAATAAAAAGAAACCAACAATATGGTCAATGATAAAAAAAGGAGAAGGACTATACCTAAGACCGTATCGTGTGTATTAAATAGAAAAAAATACTAATTCCAAATAAAGAATTAACAGATAAAGAATTAATTACCTATGTTTCTTGTTTAAAAATTCCATTTTTAGAGGAGTGTTTATGAAAGATGCATTACCTGCTAAAATTTGGAAAAATGAAACCGGAATAGTAAATTTGGATAATAGTGAAGGATTACACAAAAGCAACATTACATTTTTGTAATGTTGCTTTTTTTTGTAATGTTGTTTTTTTTAGCATTTTTTTTTGTTTGTACTCATTGGGTATTTTATAAAAAACTGGGATCGACTTTTTACTACTTAGATAGTTTTGGTAATCTTCCGCCACCAAAAGAAGTATAATATAACTTTAAAACAGCTAAAAATGTACTTTAACAGCTAATTATCAAAGAGAACAACCCGATAATACGGTAATCTGTGGACATTTATGTTTAGATTTTTTAACAAAAAGCGTTAGTCAACTTTAAGATGTCTTCCAATACAGTATCATTAACTGGAACTTCATCTACTTTGCGAAGTGTTCTTTTTCCTGCGTTACGTTTGGAAAAAGAAAAATTATGGGAAGCCGCACTATTAGATATAACAACTAATAATTCTATTCCCAGCATTACTGAAAATGTTAATAACAAATTACATTATTACAAAACAAAAGATAAAGATACAAACAAATACTCAGGTATACAAGTATTTAGTTTACCCACTGGAGCATATGAAATTGATGATATAAATGAAGCGATACAAAATCATATGGGAAAAGATAATATAACAATAAAAGGAAATAACAATACTATGAAAGCTGAAATCAAATCTAAATTTTATATAGATTTTAGCAAAGAACATTCAATTGGTAGTTTATTAGGGTTTCCTAAAACAACAAAAATTTTACAACCTAATAATAACCATACAGGTGATACAACTGTAACAATAATGAAAGTTCACAGTATAGATGTTACTTGTAATATTATACAAGGATCTTATAGAGATGGAGAAAATACTCATATATTGCACACATTCTATCCAACGGTCGCTCCAGGTTTTAAAATCGTGGAAAAGCCACAAAACCTAGTGTACCTACCGTTAAACACCAGTTTTATTTCAGATATTGTGGTGAACATACTAGATCAAGACGGAAATCATATTGATTTTAGGGAGGAACCTATAACTATACGAATACATATAAAATCAACCGCATAACAAGGGGGTTACCATTTAAAAAGAACGAGCTGACTGGTAAACAAGTCACAAGTCAGTAGCACTTCAGCTATAGAAGGATTAACAAGTGATAACATTCGTTTTCTAGAAGAAATTGGATTAGAACTTATAAATAATGGAAATATTGGATATAGCGCAGGGTCCAACATTCGACGAAACTTTATGGGAAAAGGAATTTCATACGCACAACCCTTACGCCTCGTCAAAATTAAACAATAATGATGAAATTAGAATTCCCATACAACAACAAGATATTTATACACTTCAATGTGAAAGTTATTTGTATATCGAAGGAAGAGTAACAAAAAATGATGGAACCGCTGCAAGTACTGTTCCGTTTATAAATAACCCCATGGCATATTTGTTTGATGAAATAAGATATGAAATTTCCGGAGTTACAGTAGATTCAACAAAAAAGGTGGGAATTACAAGTACATTAAAAGGATTAGCATCTTTAACAACGAGTGAGAAAAATTGTTGGCCGCCGCAGGATGGGTAGCACCTGATTCTAGTACAATCACTCCAAACAGTTCAGGCAATTTTGATTTTTACATTCCTTTAAGATTACTTTTAGGCTTTGCCGAAGATTACAGAAAAATAATAATTAACGTAAAACAAGAATTAGTTTTGTTGAGATCATCAAACGACAAAGATATTATTCAAGCAACTGATGGAACAACGGAAACTACTTTAGACTGGAAAATGTATTTGGACAAGATTGTTTGGAAAGTACCGCATGTACGGTTAAATGATCAAAATAGAATTTCATTATTGAGAACATTAAAATCAGATCGTGATATCGTAATACTATTTAGAAGTTGGGAGTTTCATGAATATCCAGTTTTACCGGAAACACAACGTCATACATGGACTGTAAGAACTTCAACTCATTTGAAAAAGGCAAGATATGTAATATTCAGATTACAAACAAAAAGAAGAAACGAGATAACTAAACATGCTGGTGAATTTGATCATTGCACACTTACAAATTTTAAGGTGTTTCTAAACTCGCAATTCTTTCCATACGACAACTTTAAAATAAACTTTACAAAAGAGAGGTTTAGTGTTTTGTACGATATGTACGCAAGATTCCAAAATTCCTATTATGGAAAAACAAACACACCTTTATTAACACCAAACCAATTTAAATCTAACCATCCGATTGTTGTAGTTGTTTGTTCCAAACAAAATGAATCTTTAAAATCTTCTAGGATAGATATAAAAATAGAAATGGAATTTTAACAATATGTACCCAAAGATATATCCGCTCATTGCTTAATTTTACATGATAATATTGTTACTTATACACCTCTAACTGGTGTTGTAAAAGTGGTCTTGTAAAACCAAACTGACCGAGGATTGGGGTATAAATAGGGCGCAATGTTGACAGTCACTCTCAGTGGATCAGTACTTGTTGGCGAGAACGCAGCACTGTCAAAGATGAGTTCTCCAACAACTGTGCAAGATGAATCTAAGTTATCTAGTATGTTAACTAAAGAAGTAGGGAGGGATGAAGGAAAATAAAAAATCAATCACTTTCAGAGTTTTTAACTTTTCCAGCAGAGGAAGAAAAAACAATACAAGCATGTCGAAGACTACAACTAAAAGAAAAAGGAAACCCGAAGACAGTAGAATCTCAATCGATCTATTGACGGAAACGTTTCTCCGTTTAATTTATCCAATTTCAAAGTGTTTAACAAAACATATATCCATTGGTATGTTCAAACCATTGGATTACTCACCGGCGGTTACTCTAAACCACGGAACAAAGAGTCTGCTGTTTACAGAAAGTGCTTGGGAATAATTTAATAAACATCTACATCTGATAGAATGTTATTTAACAAGCAGTGTTTTTGAAAAAAAAAACAGCTATTAGACTTTTGGATTGTGATATTGAAATAGACATTGTTAAACATAGAGGTGAGCAACAAGTTCGGATTAGAGATCTAACAAAACATGATGCAAAAATTTTACTCAATCGTAAAGATTTCTACATGTTAAGTTGTGCATCATCACCGATAACTAGATACTTGAGACAGTTGGTGTTTTCAAGCTCAGTTGTAAAAGAAAATTTAGTAGATACGATTGAAAAATTACCGTATGCTCCAATTTTGAATGGACCTGTCGACACAGCTATTTTCAACAGGATCCCCCATGAAGTAGGGATGTGGATAAGAGTTAAGCAATATACACAAAATGAGGAAACTAAAGAAGATGACACCATAATAATACCGGCAGCAGAAGTTAAGAATGAAGTAGAGTCAGTGGACAGAATCGAGGTATAGACCAATATCAGCAGTCGTGGGGTAGGCCTATTGGGGATGGTGACCATGTTAAATAAACACCAACGCGCTGGTGACTGTACAGCATGGCCTATAAAAGGATCTACTGTGGTGTGGAAATCAGTGAATTTCAATCCGTCAAGGTGGAAAGAGAGCGTTGTCTTTTGAAGGAGATGACAGACATTGGAGGTAAAAGAGGTGTGATAGAATTTCAAGCATTTCTAGGAAACAATAATGAGTTTATCATCAAAGAGTTAGCAATTTTAGATTTGCAAACAAATGTGGTCTTTTAATTTCTATTCGAACCTCCTTTTTCATTCAGCAAACTAAATAGCAAAGCTAAAAAAAACAATGAATGGTTAATGAGAAACTTTCATTACATCGAATGGCGTGATGGTTTTACGAGCTACAACAGTCTGGAAAGTGAGATGAATCATTTTTGTAACGAGTTTACAACAATTTTTACAAGAGGGTTCGAAAAGCTCAACTGGGTACAATTGTACTCGGCTGGTCAAGTGTGCGATGTGATATTAAATAACAATTTTAAACTTAACAATTGTGATCAAATCTGCATTGTAACAAAAAACAAGCAGCATGCGAAATCGAAATGTGCATTAAAGAATGCGTACAGATTGGCAGCTTTTTTAAAACCAGTTGTGGAGACAAGTGGTGGGGTAGCAGTGGGTGTATATACCGGGAGGTACCCCAGACTTGGCATGAGTATTATAGCAACCTCAGACAAGGTGACATATAAAGCAAGATATAAAATGACATCGCAAGATTTTCTACAAAGTCTAGTGGAGCAATTCAATGCTCAGTCAAAATCTACTCTTTAATTAATAAAAAATGATCTGAACTTAAAGAACACAAACATTACATTGTTCACAATATTAGAGAAGTGGAAACAACTGTTGGAGATGCTATACTCGTCTCGTTGAGCGATGCACCTTTTGCGAAGGGAGATGAACCAGTTTCAAGTATTTTTACCAAAACGCTTTGTAAACATGTTACAAAATGTGGATTTAAGAACAATCGAGCCTGGAGCATTGTACTTGGTATCTCATGGAATAAGCGGCAACAATTCTACTGAGCTTACTCTTCACATCACCCATCGATCATAGTTGTAAGCCATGTTTGTAAACTGTTTTAGTTGTAAGTCATGTTTATAAACTGTTTTAATTAAGAAAATAAAATAAAATAAAAACGAACAACATATCAGTATTTTAACAATACTGATATGTTACAATACTGATATGTAACAATACTGATATGATACTGATATGCGTTGTGTTTTTTAAAACCCCATTTAGCTTACCTTGACCTACTTTTAAATCACAGTTACTTACTTGCTACAAAACTCACTTGGAGATTATATAAAATCAAATGTGTTTGTTTGTTTTCGAGGGCATAAATAGCGGGAATCTCGAGGGAAGGGCCTCAGTTTGACAACAGGCGTGACTGAGGCAACACCATGACTGAAGCAGTATTCAAGCAAAAGATTGTGTATCCAGAATATTCCCTTTTTCAATCACGTGTCGATTCTTATGATTCAAACAAAACAACGTTTATTCATGAATTTAAAGAAGAGTTTGCAGAAGCTGGATTTTTTCACACTGGAACTGATGATGAAACTATATGCTATTATTGCGGTGGAGGACTAAAAGATTAGAACGATGCAGACGATCCTTGGGAAGAAGGTTTGGGAGATGTCCTTTTGTCATAATAAACAAAGATCAACGTTTTGTTGACATTTATAAAAATAGGAAATCCTGAGTTCCTATAGAATCTACAACTATAGTCAGCAATCCCGGTGAACCGAGCACACAACGAGTGAAGTGAAAGCAGAAAAGATTAAGGAATGCATAGTATGTTTGACTGCTGAAAGAAATATGCTATTCTTACCTTGCAAACACTGTTGCACATGCATTACATGCGGATTGGTGTTCGATGATTGCGTGTATTGTCGAGGCCGCATTACGTCAGTGATGAAGATTTATTTAGTGTAGTGCCTCAAAATGGGAACGGTGGTGGGAGGATGATGTATAAAAGAAGAATTACTTTGGATCATACAATTTGCAGAGCTGACAGCTTGGCATAAACTCTCTTGGAAGAACTAAAATTCATTTATTATAATGTCATTGAAAGTCAAGTGCGTTCACTACAACAATGTTCACCTGTCAACCTACCAAGATGTCGATGTTTTCGCCGAAGATTTGAGAGGTCTCATCGCTAGTGGTTATAGCATATCAATTGACATTTCTTCTGCTAGCACTTTACTTCAAGACTGTGGATCCTTCAAACCGTCTCCGACCTTCAATAATAGAAACATATACTACAGTACATCGACTTCAAAGGATAATCCCACAACCTGTTGTTGGATAGGTCTAGCTATAAGTTTTAAAAAATGTTCTTGAAAATAAAATTTAGATAAAATAAACATTATCCTGCACTGAACATCCCCTCAGTGCAGGATAATTTTAAAAAACCTAAACTAGTGTCCTTGACCTAAATTATCAACAAAATATCAACCTTCTGAATCGTTTCCAGTTTCCAACCCTCAATTGTACGCTTTTCGCCTTTTTCGCATGACCAACAACGCACATCACATAATACAAAGTGGCATGACGTATGTCCTGACGTCACATGACGTATGTCGTGACGTCGCATGACGCATGTCGTGACGTCACATGACGCATGTCGTGACGTCACACATCACCAGACAACGTCACGTCACCAGACAACTGGCACTTTGCCAATAACACCTAGTCCCCGGTGTTTTCACTACTAACTTCGTTCTAAAGACAGTAAGTGATTCAACAGCTATTCTTTGAACGCCTAAATCATTTTCATTACAATTCAACGACTTTCCAGAATTAACTGATACCCATTACAGTAAACACTCTACTAGTATTGGAAAATCTACATTCTTCACTGTACTTAGCCATGTTTTTAAGCCTTTTGATAAATTTTGACGGTGCAATAAATTTCTCACATGATTCAAAGTCAAATTATACTTGGAGCAGTTAAACTATAACAATGTCTATAAAATGAAAACTTTGGTCTAGGAACAGGAGCAACATTCATCCGCTTAAAATTATATCTCTCAGCTTCAAGGATACTACAAATATTAAGAAAATGTCAACAAAATTATTTTAAAACTTTCAATACATATTCCTGATCGATAAAGTAAAACATTTGCAGTCAAGTACGATGACCAACCTGACCGATAGTCCAACCTGGACCGGATTTAAAAACAGCCCCATTTTACAGTAAATTTTAAAATTAATTTTGAACTTTAAAGTTTTCTGCCACATTGGCTTCTCTCTCGTTGCATTCTGGGACAGAAAAAACGTCCCTTCCCCCCCTCTCTCCACAGCCCTATCGATTGGGTATTGACGAAGTGATTCACTGTCTCTGTTGCTAATGTTTATTGACAAATGTCAAATTGTTTGCTTAATGTTACTTAATGTTTACAGTTTCCTATTCGTACTAATAGGTATTACTCGCGCATATTATTATTGATTGAATTAAAACATTAAGATTTGAAATAAAATTATGAATTTGATTTTATAAAGATTAATTATGGACATAATTTGTCTTGTCACAGTAATAATAAAAATGTAAATATGTGGGAGTCTCCAATCATGCATAGCCTTGGAGGCTAAATTTATTTTTCAAATTATAAAGTAGAATTTGTTGTTTATTCTAGATTTACTAATTTTGATTAATTATTTCAATATTTTTTGAGAACTCGAGAAGCGGTGACACTTATAAACTTTATTAATTGAATTTATACATGGAGAGTTTTAAACTGATATTTTGATGTCTCTAATATATTACACTGTCTCTGTTTTTGTCTAGTTTTAAGGAATAGCCTATCTACGTTGCATTGATAGAAATCTACATTAATTGTAGTAGGTGTTCAATTAGCTACTTTGATTTGTCCTGGCCTGAAATTAGTTACCGGTAGCCTAGGCCTATGATCTTATATAATATTGCTGTTAAAGTTGTACAGTATGTAAATCAGACTCCCCCGACGAGGCAGCATCATTTGTGACATCAGACAACAAACGAGAAAATAAAAAGAATATTACAAATCTGGATGAAGTTATCAAAGCAGTTGTCGGGAGAATTGTACATAATTTCTATGTATCTTACAAAATGTGTCCTGACAGTTGAGAAGTTGCAATTGAGACTGTCGAAGGCCGTCGATTTCAATGGCACACGGTTGAGACGAATTTTGAAAGAACTGGGTTTTAGGTGGTTTGAAGACTAGGAATAACTGAAAAGTCCGAATTGAAAGAGAAGATATTGTACCAGAAACAGGACTCATTTTGTCAGACAAATGAGGCAATTGAGAAGTGAACGTCGAGCAACAGTGTACACCGACGAGACTCGTGTGGTATCCAAGTTCACGGCAAGATAGTACAAATGGGAGGATCTTCATATTCCAGTTGCTAACGGAGACCGTCTAATCATGGGGCACGCAGGTGGAGAAGATGGTTTTATACCGAACACATTTCTTTAGTGGAAAGCCAGCCAAAGTACTGGAGATAACCACATAACCACAAAAACATGATTAGCGTTAGGCACGAAAAGTGGTTCCAAGAAAAACTGCTGCCGAATCTAAAACCAAGATATGAACTTATTATTGATAATACAACTTACCACATTGGGAAACTGGATGAAATGCCATTTAAAGTTATGACTACTGATTACACTTACTATTGTGTATTCCGTGTGTATCAAAAGTAGTTTTTTTTCCGTTTCCTGCCATCGGAAAGAAAAGATTTCAAAGTAAGTGGCTGCATTAATGTCCATGGCTTGTTTAATCAAAAAAGAATGTTGGAGAACTTTTTTTAACAGTAAATGTAGTGTACTGTTTTCAAAAGATCCAGATCGAAAAGGTGGACATCAAACGTTGAGATTACTCGTGAAGAAACGTACAGAAATTGGAAGGATGCTTTGGAATACCTTTATCCCTTAGGAGACCAACTTCCGATATATTGGCAGTTGGTATTTTATGCTGAAAAAACGAAAGTAGAATAAAATGACCACACCTTCGCTTTTTACAGTGGACCACACCTTCTAGTTTCGTTTTATGAGAAAGCAAGTCGCATGTTGCGAGTTGCTTTGTGATGTATTGCAAGCCGGCAGGATGGAATACCGCTTGTGTTTTTTGTGACGGACGGGTCGCTGTGGGAAGTTCTCACTGAGAGCGTGCAGCTCATTGAAATTCAGTTTAGATGTACATCGGCATTTAATCTGTCGTATGTTTTTTGCAACATTGTTTGAGAGCTATCTTGGGGATTTAACTCGAGTCGTCTACGAAATAGGCATGGGAATAGAATCTTGTTTACGGGTCAGTATCCGGTCAAGGTGGTAGAATCCTGTTTACGGGTCAGTATCCGGTCAAGGTGGATGCACCCGTCGGTTGAATGATCCTGACCGAAGGACACTGCAGTTGCAATGACATCTTTCAAGGTTAGGGGGTAATGCCCTAACCTTGAAACCTGTTGAGGTACTTGCAGCCATCTGCTGCAAGTGAACGACCTTAGCCAGACTGAGATGTAGCATACATACATACTAATTGAAACTTGGTATTATTAAATGTGGTTATTGTACCTTCATTTTGATTATAATGGAGGGGGAAGAGTGAATAACACGGTGATTATTATAAACAGAATTTATTATCAGAAAACAATTAACACCAACACCTTTTGTAATATATGTTAGATAAATATTGCAAGATTTATAATAATTACTGTTTTAATGAAATACATTTTTTAAATAAATTTCTCAAAGTAAAAAAAAATGGCATCTTGTTCCTTGGATAAAATATGGAATACAATATTAGGTAATATATATTTTTAACAAGGAGAGATAGACATACTTGATTTATTAAGCATAGATTTAATCTGTTTTTATTGAATATAGCCAGGAAATGTGTTGCTTCAAATCTACTCTCTGTAAAGTTCTTATTTTAGGTTATATTTTAGCAAAGTCCAGGGATGCATTATGGCGTTGTTGGATTTTCCAGGATATCCAAACAAATTATTTTTTACTTTTACCATTTTGAAGGAAAATATTTTTTTTTAAGACTTATCTTTCTATAACTATTTTTACTTTTGCATTGAATTCAATTGAGGAGTAAGTGATAAATTTATCCTTTGAATTTTCAGTTATTTTTTATACTTTATTTGCCATCTTCAGACCTGAGTACACATTTTATTTAAAACAAACTTAACCAAACAGTCTTTCAATGCTTCAATTAGAGTACATTTATTTGAGAGTAATAATGTATTCGCTGGAAGAACCTTTACCACTATAAACGAGATGTAGATTTGGTAAACGATTGTATTCCTCAATTCGTTTCTTATCGAAGATTTGCAGAAATCTTCTGGGTAAGAAGACATCACCGATTGTTGATGATTTTTCTTCATCCAATTTCTCCTCAAAGTCGAGAGATGCAATTATTGCATTGTTGGATTTTCCAGGACGGCCAAAAAAATTATTTTTTACTTCAACGATTCTGAAGGACACTATTTTATAAGGCTTATCCTTCTTCAAATCTTCCATTTTTACTCTTGCATTGAATTCAATGCAAGACTTTGCGTTAAATTCTTCCTTCAAACTTCCGGCCATTTTTCACCTGAAATATAAATAGAATATAATTATATTATATGTAAAATATAATTACAAACATTTTTATTAAAAGAAAACAGAGATAATTTATACTAAAGATAAATTATTTTTGCCTGTAACTCGTCTACTTGCAGACAGACGCCTGTGGTGGGGAGAGTGGGGAGGCACAAAATGGTTGCAAGCTAGGTACTTGTCTATAAAAGCACACTCTGACCAATCATTGGTTCAGTTCAGCCTACCCTTTGCTGTATTTTGTATCTCTTACGATGTTTAAGGTTAAAGTTTTTTTTCTTGAGCGATCTGTTGAAGATGTTTTTCGCCTCTGCCAGACCATCAGAGAACGGTTTCCCCAATCTACATTTGCAGGTAAATAAATTAACGATTTATTCTTCTCTAATTATTATTTTGTAAAATATAATCTTTTTGTATCACTGATTTTTCTTAATACAATACTTAAATTTGGATGATTTTTTTGACAATAAATAAAAGGGTTGTAGAAAAAATTGGATATTTGTACACTCATCTTCTGTGTAAGAAGCTGACTGATTAAAGAATATTTATACTATCACTTTTAAAGTGATTTATTTATTTTATAACATTTGTGTTTTTATTTTGGTGGTGAGTTTAACAGTTAGTTGTTTTAAACTTTTGGTGATACTTTAATAAAATCCTTTCATTGGTACAATAATCAATTGTATATAATTTGTTGAAATGTATTTTTATATGAAAAATAATTTTGACTTTGCAAAAAAAAACATTTCTTCACATTTAAATTGTGTATTTTACTCATTCAAAATGTATATTTGCGATAGTATGTATAATTCCAAAGAGCAATGTATGTACAATATATAGATTCATCAATTTGAATCTGTAAAATATATATTTAAATCAATAAATATTTTAATTTAAATTTTGTTTCCAGACATCGCCGGGTCCGAGGAGAACACCGTTGTGCTGGAGGAGATTTCCTGTGAGAAAACTGGGCCAATTGGAGAAGGTGGGTTATTAATAATAATAATGATTTTCTTTTAACATTAATAATATTTTAGTAGAAAACACGAGAGTAGTTTTCAACAAACAAATATTTTCCTATTACTTAAACGCCTCATTTTTCTAAAATGCAATATATGTACAACATGTGTGTTTCAATTCTTGTATCATACATATTGAAGGAACTCAAAGAATTCTCTAATGCTAATGTGAATATAAGTGATAATCGATTTAATTGTAACCATTTGCTGATGGATAAAGACTTTTTTGGCTCAGCCAAGGTAAATAGATTTGTTCACTTTATTTATCTATTTGAAACACCTATAATTGATTTAGCTAAGATAAATAGATTGGTTCACTTCATTTATCTATTCGAAACATCAACTTTGTTTACTTATAATAAAAATTTAAGATATTATGTTTTAACGAATTTAAAATTGAGAAATATATATTTATACCATTAATTTTATATCTAAAGAAGGCTGCTTATGTTTACACATGATTTGAAGCCAGATATTTTCATGCAAAATTAGTATACATCTGTTACTAAAGATTGTGACAGCTGTGTTAATTTCATATTTCACGTGAGAGAATTATATCCCTGAAATGAGATTACTAAAAACCTTTATTGGAATGCGGTAATTTTAGAAACATACAATCAAGTTTGTTGTCTCAAAAATTGATATTTTTTTGGAATATATATCTTTTTTATAATCTTTGTTTATACTAATAAATATTTTAATTTGTATTTTTTCTTCTTCCAGCTAATTTCCCCAGTACGTCGAGGCAGAGTGTTATCACGTTAAGTGATGATGAGTCATCTCCAGGAATTAATCAAGGTATGTTGATTTAATATATAAGATCATTAATAAAGGGATACAGTAAAAAATATTATGTTTCCACCTGCTTTCTCTTAACAACAATGGTAACTTTTAAATTTGGTGTAGTCTCATCTGCTCAGTCAAAATTGTTAATTTTTACCTCATTCAAAATAACAAAAACATCTGCTCACTGAAATTGCTAGATAATTTTTATTCTTTAAGTGAGTTATAAATTAACAATTCTGGTTATGTGGTTGATGTTGAACCGAATTTGAAAGTTAATATTTGTCTTAAGGGAGAAGCAAATAATCCCGCAAGATTTGAAATTTTTTAAGTTGTGAAATGGGGGAATTTTAAACATAAATTAAATACAAAATCATTTTAATTTTGATTACTTTTTGCTATCTAAACTTAGAGAGGAAAATTAGGGAAGAAACAATAATCAATTTTTTTCATTTTCCATCGTAGTATATTAATAATCTTTTGCAAATGAAAAATATATATATATATATATATATATATATATCATTACTGTACTTTTCATAAACATTGAATGAAAATGTTAAAAGTATTTGTAGTAACAATCTTTATATTATGTTTTTGTGGTTAAATCAAGTCTATTTGCAATTTTAAACACATCATACCTTATATTTTTTTGGGGGGGGGGGAAATTGTTTGGAAAAAATAAATGATTATAGGTTATGTTTTATATGTGTTTACAGTGTAAACAAGAATTGGGAATATGTAAAAAAAAAAGATTAAAATTAACAATTTAACCATTTCAAATATAAAAAAATGATAAAGATTTGTATTTTTAAATATATTTCTTTGTGCAGGAGGCAGCTTGCTGAGAGAATTCCTGGAGAAAAGATCAGTTCCGGCGGGGATCAAGAGGCGAGAGTACAAGAAAAGAAGATCAAGCCGGGTGGAAAGCGTCAAGGAAAAAAAACGACGAAACAAATAATGATTGTCAACCCCTATAAACCCCCTACCCCTTCACCTCCTAATCCATCCCCTAATCCTTCTTCCCCTCCCCCCACTATAGAGATTCAACCGCCATCAGTTCCCTCCATAGAGACTCCCACCCTTCCTCAACTTCAATTATCCACCCCACTTTTGCTTCCCTCCCAAGGGGAATTAACATATTTCCCCTTCCCTACACTCCAACCACAAGAATATTCCTCCCCTCTATCACCTTCCATCCTTAATGAGGGGCAAATAACATATTTGCCCTCTCCAACTCCCGTCATCCCCGTCGCATCCCTTGATGCCAGTGAAGAAACACCCCCAAATTTTCTCTTGCCCTCTTCAACCCCCGTCATCCCTGTTGCAACCCTTGACGACAATGAAGAAACACCCCCAAATTTCCTCTTGCCCTCTTCAACCCCTGTTATCCCTGTTGCAACTCTAGCAACCCCTGTCGAAACGCTTCCTATCCCAAATTTTCTCACAATTCAGGAAATGGAGGAAGAGCTGAGGGCGGTTGAATCTCGGTGGGAGTAACCCCCCCTCCCCCCCCCCCCACCTCCCCATCTACTGTTCTTTAGTGTAAATTGTATAATATTTTCTTTATTGTAAAAATTTAAATGTAAATTGTAAATAATTTGTCTGTTTTAAATTGAATTAGTTTGTTGTAAATAGGTTTATAATGTAAATTTACAATGTATTTAATTATTTTTTTTTAATCATGTTTTAATATAAAATACTAATATATTGTAATAATGGTAAATTATAATTATTAATTGGAAATAAAAGAATCTGTAATAATTATAGTCTTTTTAAGATACTTATTTCCTTATCCCCAATATAAGTAAGAATATTAAATTAAGCAAATATAAGAGACACATTTCAAGTTGATGATGTAAAATTAAGTGTTAAATTTAGAAATTTGAACATTTGAAATCAACATTTTTCAAATTTCTTTGATGAGGAAGTTAATTCTGAAATATTATGGAACAAAATTTTTATTACTAAAGTTGAAATGTATTAGAAAATTATCATATGTGTTATAAGTCAGTAAAATTTAAAATTCAAAAAAGTTCACTTTTAAATATAAGAAAAATAATTATTTTTTTAAGTAACATTGAAATATTTGTGAGAAGTGGTAAAATTAATTTTCTGGAAAAAATTTTTATTTTTATTTTTATAATAAATATGAAAATTTAAGTAGTGGGGAAATGGGCGTTCTGGAGCAATGAAAATAAAAATTTGGAAATGTTGTCTAAGGAAACTAAAGACAACGAAATAGATAATTAAAAAAAAAACAATCTGAAATTATATGTGAGTAGTGATATAGTGGGTGTATTGGAGCAGTAAAATGAAAAATATTTATATTATTTTTAGTATTTAAAGATATAAAAATAACTAGAAACACCTTTTTGAAGGAGTTTCTCTCTGTATGTACGTATGTGTGCTCACTACAGATAGAATGAATGCACTTTTAAAATTAATAAAAGCAGATATATCTAAATAATAAAATTGGTCGATAAAGTATTGTACTTACTTGATAAGGGTTACAGTGACTATGTCTGAAAAGGAACACGTAGAACTGATAGTTACAGCAGCACACAAGTGAGTGAAGATACTCTGCAGCTGTGAGTGAATTTATGCTCCTCCTATACTACGTCACTTTAGTCCTCCCCACTCCGAAATTGGACAATCTACAAGATTCGACCCCTCCATTACTTTAAACTCAAGGTTATGAAGCAATGACCTTGAACGAATGTCCTTGAGCTTAAAGTATAACCTTGAACAAATGTCCTTGAGGTATGACCTTGAACGAATGTCCTTGAGGTATGACCTTGAACGAATGTCCTTGAGGTATGACCTTGAACGAATGTCCTTGAGGAATAACCTTGAACGTGTCCTTGGAACAACCTTGAATATGACCTTGAGAATAGCCTTGAGAGAGGTGACCTTGAATATCTCTTTAAGAAAAACTTAGATATGTCCTTGGAAATGACCTTGAAAGAAGGCACCTTGAACTTAAATGACCTTGAAAAAACATCATTGATCTTATCATTAACCTTGAGGTATAACCTTGAGTGTGTCCTTGAGAAAACCTTGGATGTGTCCTTGGTAGTGACCTTGTTCTCAAGGACGGCTGTATCGTCACATCGTCAAGGTTGTCCCCACTCTTTTCAACCTTGAAAGAGGGGATTTATACCCGCAGTTGTTGCAACGATGGTTTAGTCACAGCCATCGTACCCTGAGCTTCTCCATCGGACTGCCAGCCGGTGACACTACCCATCGCTTCACGATCCACTTCGAACTTCATCATCACTTCTCCTTACTGCGGCACACCTTCATGGATACGTCTTACCAGCTGGCAGATCGAATTACATCACTAGCGGGGTCGGGATTTACATCCCACTCATACATCCTCCGATATTGAAGAGGTAGATATCTTAGTTTTTTTTTTAGTTAGTCTCCTTACAGATATAAATATTTTTCTTAACACAACCATTGAAAATATTAATCTGCTTTTAACAAGAAATGGGATCATTAACAATTAGAGTAGATGTGCATGGTAGTGGTTAGTGGAATTTCCTAATATTAACAAATAGATTTTTAATTTAATTGTAATGGTTTAACTTCATTTATATTGTTTAATCATGTGAATTATGAAATTGAAATTAAATTAAAAAATAAAATATTTTATTCAATTTGTGTTTTGAAAAAATATAATTCCAAATATCATTGTTAACATTTAAAATATTCTGTATACAAGTAAAATTATATTTTGTTTATTTCTCAACTGAATAACGTTGAAGTAAAACAAATATATATATATTTAAATATATTATTTTTCTATCTATTTTTTAAATTCAGTCATTTATCAAATTTATACAAAGAAAAATCTTTAAAATTATTATAATAGTATTTATTGAAAATTTTTAATTTTATTGTTTGTTTTTTTTAGACCTGGTTACGAGATGACATCGGAAAAAGAAGAAACCTCTAACACTGCAAGAGAATCAATGATCTGCTCTTCCTGCGGACAACAATTTCAAACACCACTCTCCATGGACTTTCATCGATGTGCTGCTCAACTCTGGTTACCTTGTCTACTCTGCAACAAAGCCTACTTCCGAACCAGGTTAGAGTTAATAGAACATCTTAAAAACTCCTGTTTTCGTTGTCAAAATCCACCTGTTATTAAAAGAAAAAGGAAAAGTGTTTATTTGGAAGATTCTTCAGAATCAGCTATCAAGTGTTCCCGCTTTGAAGCAAAAACACCACCACTACAACTGTCTTCACCACATCATCCACTGGGGAACGATAGAGAATCACCATTAGAAGATATAGTGTTGGAAGATCGAGAAGATGCATCAGTTGAAGGATCAAAGAAAGAAGAGTATAATAACCTCCAACTAGTTGAAACTGCACTAAACGGTTATGTAAAAACTTATCAACTTACTTGTACAAAAGATTGTGAAACCAATATTGATAATTTCTTAGAAAGTGCAGTTCCCGCTCTTGAGGACACCATAAAAAAGGAACTTAAAACGGTGCAAGGATTAAAATATTCATTATGGCTCGAGGCGAATTTCATAAGTCCCACAGGAGAGACTAGTGATCAATTGAGGAACTTCAAGACTTCAACTATAACAATATACCAGACAACTTCTGATGAAGAAATTAAAAGTCATATTTTGAAGAATATTGAAAAGCTCAAGATGGAAATGGAAGAAAACTCAGGACGTGGAAGTGGATGGACGTTTCAAGCAGTACATGGTCTTCAGTTGCGTCTCAGTAA
The DNA here is from genome assembly GCA_035578135.1 of Flexamia atlantica. Taxonomy (NCBI): domain Eukaryota; kingdom Metazoa; phylum Arthropoda; class Insecta; order Hemiptera; family Cicadellidae; genus Flexamia; species Flexamia atlantica. The sequence goes on from JAQJVK010000006.1 coordinate 61,326,880, forward strand.
ATGTAACTTCTATAAAACTGCTCCAAAAAGGTATGTTCAGCTTCCTAGGACAATTTCTATTCGAAATGCTTGTATAAACGTTGTAAATAATGATGAATATTGTTTTAAATATGCAATACTTTCTAAACTATATCCAGGAAGCAAACGGGAAATTGAAAGTAGGGATTTATCATTTATCAGGCATTCATACAACTTTTCTAATATATTTTTTCCTGTTTCAATTAATGAAATTAAAAAGTTTGAGCAGCAAAATGAGAATACAAGCGTCAATGTTTTTACACTTGACAGTCAGCAAACAATATTACCTCTAAGAATTGTAAATCAGGAGAAAAAGGATCATTTTGATTTGTTATTAATTTCAGATCCAAAAGTGAACGAAAATAAACATTATGTTTTCATAAAAGATTTTGAAAAACTGGTTAGAAAACAACTTACACAAGATAGGCATCGTATAACCATATGTAAGCGGTGTTTTACTTATAAAAAAAATAGGCGTTGTAACCGTTTTGGAGGTGGAAAGTTATGGTTAAAAGAACATCAAACCTATTGTAACACATTTAAACCAGCACAAGTTTGTTTACCTTCAAAAGAGAGCTGTGAAATGTCATTTAAAAATATTAGTCATCATTATAATATACCAATTGTTATTTATGCAGACTTAGAATCAACACTTGCTCCAATCAGCCGATGTGAAACATCTCCAGAGATGAAAACCGTGCAAACCCATATTCATGAAATTAATAGTTTTGCATTGCTTGTTAAATCAAATCTTCCTGAATCATTGTTAACTAAGTGGGATATCCCTACTAAAGTTATAGTCTGTAGAGAGGAAAATTCAGCTTTTAAACTGATGACAAGGTTGAGGCAAATAGCTCAAAATATCAGCTTGTTATATCAACAAAATGTTCCAATGGTACCTTTAACTATTGAAGAAGAAGAAGATTACAATTCAAGTACCGAATGTACATTTTGTGAAAGAAGATATTCGGAAACAATTGTTAAAGTTCGCGACCACGATCATATAAGTGGAAAATATAGAGGTAGCTACTGTCAGGGATGTAATATAAATCTGAAAGTACCCAAGTTTGTTCCGGTGGTATTCCACAACCTCAGTGGATATGACAGTCATTTTTTAATACGTACCCTCAATCTATTTAACAGCAGGATATCGATTATTCCAAGCAGTTCGGAAAAATTTATTTCGTTCTCTGTATTTGTTGATAAAATTGAACTGCGATTTTTAGATAGTTTAAAATTTACCTTATTCTCTTTGGACTCTCTTGTAAAGACAATGCCCCATGATGAAATGAAAGAAACCATAAAAATGGTTAATGATCCCAAAAAGATTGAGTTGTGTTTCCAAAAAGGTATTTATCCTTATGATTATATAGATAGTACTGAGAAATTTGAAGAAGAACACCTTCCACCACGTGAAGCATTTTACAATCGATTGACGGATACGCATCTTACTGAAGAAGAATACAAACATGCAGAAAATGTATGGAAAGAGTTTAAATTTAAAAACTTGGGTGAGTATCATGATATATATTTGTCTCTAGATGTAACTCTTTTGTGTGATGTCATGGAAACATTTAGAAAGATTTGTTTTCAAAATTATAAACTAGATCCATTTCATTCTTACACTGCCCCCGGACTCTCTTGGAATGCAATGCTGAAAACAACAAAAGTATCTTTGGAACTAATCACGGATTATGATATTTATTTATTTATTGAAGCTGCTGTTCGTGGCGGCCTTGTGACATGTAACTTACGTCATGCAGTCAGCAACAATCCTGATCTTGAAAATCCTTCTGATTATGATTCATCCAAACCAACATCACATATAATGTATTTTGATGCAACAAATTTATATGGTTATAGCATGAAGAGCTTTTTACCAACTGGAGGATTTAAATGGGTTGAAAATGTTGAGAGCATTGATTATCGAAATATTCCTGATGATTCACCTATTGGATATTTGATTGAGGGAGATTTTGAATATGTTAAATCATTACACGATCTACATAATGATTTACCACTACTACCCTTAAATGAGAAACCACCAAATGGAACAACAAAAAAACTGCTGGCTACCTTAAATGATAAAAATGGGTACATTGCTCACCATTCTATATTTGCTTTGGCAGATAAGTTAGGTTTGAAGATTAAAAAAGTACATCGTGCTTTGCAATTTGAACAATCGCCGTGGTTAAAACCCTATGTAAAGATAAATACGAAATTACGTCAAAATGCATATAATGACTTTGAGAAAAACTTCTTCAAACTTATGACAAACAGCATTTATGGAAAAAGTTGTGAAAATCAGAAGAAAGAATCAACATAAAACTTGTCACAAATGAAAGCGAATTTCTAAAAGAATCAGCTAAAGTAAACTATTTGGATAGAACAATTATAAATGAAGGTTTAGTTGCTGTTCACCTTGCTAAAAACCGTATAGAACTTAATCGACCTTTGTATATTGGACAATGCATCCTTGATTTAGCCAAAAAACACATGTATGATTTCCATTATAATGTCATGTTAAAACACTTTGAAAACATAGTACTAATTTATACAGATACAGACAGCCTCATATATTTAATAACAACGGAAAACCTCAATGAAACATTGGCTAAATTAGCAGAATATTTTGATTTCAGTTCTTATCCCAAAGATCATAAGCTATACAAAGCGCATTTACCAGAAAACACAAAAAAGATTGGTACATTTAAGGATGAAACTTCTGGACGTGGAATACAGGAGCATGTAGGGTTGAAGGCAAAAATGTATGCTTTTCGCTTTAATAGCAAGGCAGAGCAGGCTGGAAAGGATGTACATATGAAGGCAAAAGGGGTTCAAACTTCAGCTTTAAAAAAACAATTTTTATTTAATCATTACAAACAAACTTTGTTTGAAAATAAAGTTTTTCATGCTGATTTTAATGTCATACGATCAAAAAACCATCTTGTTTTTACAGAGAAGGTGAAAAAGAGGGCTTTGACGTCATTTGATGATAAGAGACATATCTTAAAGGATGGCATCCACACTTTAGCTCATGGACATTATTTAATAAAAATCAGCAGGGAAAGGGCAATTTAAGATTCCTTATTTTATAAATTTTGTTGCTATTGATAACTCATGTAATATTTTATTTATACTGAGTGTAAACATGAATTATATTTTATTTCTCTATGTTTCTGTAAAATAAAAATTTCTTCCATTTTGTCATTGTAATGTGCATGTGATGTGATCAAGATCATGTAAAAATATACATATATTATAGCAAAATGAGTTTTACTTTATTCATACCTTTAATCTATTAAAAAACCAGGAATATGAAATAAAAAGACAGAATTTACCTGTTAATCATTACAATTTATTTATAATTGAAACAGATTTATCGAAAAGGTGTGTATATTATCAGTTTTTTAACCATGGGAACTCCTTTGATAACTCTTCTATTACTCTTGTAGACACACGATCACTGCAGAGAGCTCGAATTTCTGCATCCAACCATGCTCCAAATGGAGAAATAATCCCTCGATTGTGATCTGAAGCTTCAATGATTAACTTTGAGTAGTGATGGTTTCGTACTTGAACTGGAAGTTGTCCTTTGATTTCTTCTTTAACAAGAAGCTGCTCGCTTTGTTCTTGTGAGTTGGCGGCAATTGCCATTTGACGAAAGATGTTTTTAAAATCTTTTGTATACTGTAGTATAAGGCGGTTAGCAGCTGGTTTACATGAAGAACATAGCTGATAGTATTCATGCATGCTTTCTAGAAAGAGAATCAAAATTTTCCACTCTTCTTTGTTCATTGTGATTTCAGGAGTTGGACGTTCTTCAATAAAATTGAAAATAGCATTTATTTCTGGGTCCTCCCAATCAATTGCTTGCGTAAATGTTTTCCTTGATCGTTGAAGTCTAACAGTTGGATCTGTATTTTTTGATGGTAAAATTTTCATATGTTCAGTATGAAGCGGGTGAAAGTCCTTACATAAACGCGGTGATGCAAAGAAATCATCAACTCGTTTTCTGTAATATGCAATAGTGTTCAGACAATCAGGAGATAATGGTATTTGCATCCACCATTTTTTATCTACAATGTACATTGATGGTTCAAAGACCTCATCAATGTCTAGACCAATTAAAATATACAAGGTGTCAGAGAGAATAAACCTCTGCTTGACTATTAATGTGGTTTCAAAGTATCCAATGCTAGTATTATAAGAGTGTGATGAGTTTTGAAGAGGAATTGATGAAATGCTTTGAGGACTTACATTGTTTTCTGAATAATCTTCTTGCTGATAGTAATAGTTAACCAATGTTGTGGGTGTATCTGTTTGACGACATGACTTCAGTGGAGAAATCGTAGTAACATCTTTGGTGATGGCGGCAGTAGAAGAGGAGACTAATGTAGGTGGTGTAGCAGTAACAGCAGTTGCAGAGGTGGTAGTGGAAGCAGAAGAGAGTGTTGTTGGGGTGATTCTACGACGTTTTTTCTTCTTCTCAGATGTAGGTGGTGGTAGCTTACGCTTCCCGACGATATTTTCCAGTAAGGAGAAATCCATGACAGTAGTCTAGAAGGAAGCTTGTGCACACTCACAACACTCTTACATAAACTAAGGCTGCTGTTCTCACGCTCCTTATATCATATCGTATCCCCTCCTATGAAAAGGCTGGAGGGGAGGGGGTATGAGTTTGTTGACCTTAAGAACCAGATGCATCCTGTTTGAAATTTATATTCTTCTCATGATATGTTTATTAAATTTATGCAGGTGGATAAATATCCTACTGATATTTATATTTTGTTACATAAAACATAATGTCATAGATTTTTTTTTATGTCTGTTTTTTTTTATTCCTGCGGCTCATCAGAAATAGGTAGTGGTAAAGGAACCTTTTTTGTATGCATATGTTTATTTGGGAAGTTTTTACCCCATTTAGTGAGTTTTCGGTAAGAAAACATTTTTGTATCTTCATCCCAAACTATTTCATCAAATGCATCATAAGCAATCTTGTTTTCAATTCCCCAACGAATTGTTCTATGTGAATATATTTCTATATCTGTACCATATGCTACATAGTGGAGACCTTTCTCTTTAGTATACAAAGCAGTTAACACTGGTCTATTTGCACTGGTTTCAACTAAATTAAAGTATTTATTACCTGCTCTAAAGTTATTAACACTGCTGTCATATGTAAGAGTTTGATCAAAAGTGCTTGCATCAGAAAATGTATCCCCAGCCACTACGTTTATAATTTTTTTATTATTTGCATCCCAAGACGTTTCATCATCATTTAACTGTAAACATTTATGAAGTGTTTTTTTCAAGTTTACAAATTCGAGTTTCCAATTCCTTATATTTTTCAATATCAACATACGAGGGTGCAGCCTTTAATTGCTCCAAAACATCTACACGCTGTACAAGCGCATTGTAATTTTTCTTTTTAACGTAATATGAATCTAAATATCGACGATTTACCGAATCATCTTCTTCTTCGGGATCAGCAACAAATCGTAACCGTTTATTCCCAACATCTATGTGTGCTCCCTCTTCATAAATCGTTGTTAATGGAGTCCGCTGTAACAACAGCGAGTTCCCAAACTTATCCTTTACGTGTCTAAACATAACTGAAGGTATTTTTATTCATCGGATGTGTTTTATATCCAACTATTATGACGATTACTAAACCCATACCATTTTACATAGGAACGATTACCTTTACGACGTAACACCTTTTCAACAAGATATGTATCAGGATACTTGGTTTTTTGTAATTCATATGAATAAAATCCCCCTTTGATGATATTCCCCTCCATATCTTGTAAATAATATATTGGTGGTATGGTTTTGCGTATATGATGAATTTTGAACAATTCTGTTGAAAATGACGGAGTATAACCCTTTTCAAATATGGTTTTATATTTTGATATTCTAACAACATCTTGTAATTTAAATAATATTCTTTTATTAATTTTCTTTTTGAACATATTTATTTTGGGTAATAAATCTTTTTCATTTGATTTTTTAACATCCATAGGTTTCATACCTATTGTTCGGTGAACTCTTGAATTATATTTTCGAATCAAAATTGGTAATAAGGATAGCCATTTATAAGTTCCCTGTATTCCAAATTCTTTCCACATCCAATTCTTCAATGTTCTATTAAATCTTTCAACAACTGATGCCTTTAAATGTGTATATGTGCTGTAGTGATTTATTTTTTTGTTTTGCATAAGCTTTTGGAAAGGATTATTATAAAACTCTTTCCCATCATCTGTTTGGAGGTTTTTTGGTATCCTTGGATGGCTTTCTTTTAATAAAATCTTAAATGCGTCAGTAACATCTACCCCTGATTTACTTTTAACAGGTATTCCCCAGGCAAATTTGGAAAGCACATCAATTACTGTAAGTATATATTTCATACCATTATTTGATCTGCTGTAAGACCTCATATCCACAAGGTCAGCCTGCCATAAATCATCTATACCTTTCGTATACACCTTACGTCGAATGAAGTTTTTCCTTGGCTGCTTATGTAGTTCGTTAATAATTTCAGCTTTTGCAGCTGCATCACTAACGGTGGCTTCCTTTCTTGGTGTCTTCATTGCACTAATGAGTTTAACATCATCTATATGGTTTTAGGAGGATGTTACAATATTATTAGGTATTAAAATAAAATACACTTGAAGTAAGGTAGTAAAATCATATTTATTATTAGCATATTTCAGTGATATATGTAAATCAGTAATTAGTTGTACATGTTTCAAGCATAACATAAACTAAATACATCAGATTTAACAACTTTCGGAATTTCATAGCATCCACATACATCTTCACCTTCTGGCTTTTCAAAAGACTTCTTCTGTCGTTCCTCTTCACTTTCAATCTTTTTATTCTTTTTTACTTCCTCTTCTTTTAGTTGAGTTTGATAATGCACAAACATGCAGAATGGTGAATTATGTTCATGATCATAAAAAGGATCATCATTTTCTTCCCATGTCATTAAAATAAGTCCACAATAGACACATTTTGTGTTATCTTTTGTACTGCACATATAAATGAATCCTTGATCAGCTAGATCTTTGACTGTCGGTGATGATATTTTCCAGTCAATGAAAGTTTTTGCCCTAATTTCAGGGTTGTTTAAATCTATTTTATCTGTGTTCTTGCTACACCATTCAGCTTGTGTTTGAACAGCTTTTTCAGTACAATAAAAACCTGGGGCATGTATATTGTGGAATAAACATTTTTTATAGATGTTTTGATTTTTTTCTGAATCTTTTTCATTCAGATCAAGTAGCGGATCTCGTGGTAGTGGCGGACATTCAAGTAATTCTAAGCTGACCACTGCACGTTCAAAGTTGAAAATCTCCTCCAAAACCTTGGCTTTTTCCGTTGATGGTGCAAAAAGTACATGTATACCACGACAAATATGAGTAAGCACAGACTGAAGGTTTTCATAAGGGGTAAATCCATTTGTATAATAAAGACCATGGAAATGGGTACTCATCCAATTATTATGATATTCAAAAGCATTATTATCCCAAGTGCTTAACATTAACTGCTGTTGATCCTGCGGTGGTTGAAATATCCAGTGCTGTGTACATTTAGAATCAATGTCTATAACTGATAGCTCTTTTACAATAACTTGTTTATCCTTGCTAATAAAAGCTGAAAAGTCAATAATACCTTTTCTGACCATCTTATAAACACAACAACACTCCTTCCACAAGCACGATCAATATCAAACTGAATGTTCCTCCCGTATATTCATAGTTTTGTTCAAGGAACATAACAGATGGAGGGGGTAACCTTAATCCAGTTTACGAATAAGATTTGTTGAAGGGTCATAAATAAAAGATTTATCATGTATTATTAAACAGTAGGCAGCTGTATTATCTGGAATATCTTTAAGTGTTTCAAATTCTAAACGAATATCTACTGATGCAGATTTAACCGATTCGTTTTGTTTTGAACAATCAATTATTATAATAGGTGCATAATCCTTGAATTGTGTCTTAGTTAAAAGTGGTTGTGTTACAGTATTGTAGTACGATTCTTGAAATCTAGTATACATATCATATAAAACAGCAAAATGATTTTTATCTATGTCTAATTTCATTTCATCATATGGATAACTCAATGAGTTCAAATGCAGTTTCAAGTTGCTTATTGAACAGTGGTCAAAATGTGCTGTATTTGATTTTATGTTGTTTTTCCGATCAGTTTGAAATGCTATAATTACGTATCGTGGTCTTTCAACTTGTGATGCAGTCTTTACCGTCCAAGAATGCTGTTTCGTTTTTGGTAATACAGGATACTCGTATAACTCCCAAGAGCGATATTCCACTGGAATGCTAGTTCCACGTTTCATCTGTTTCAACAGTGCAATTTGCTGCGTGTTATTTAGTGTTATATAGGGTATTCTCCAACTCAGTTTTTCAAGTTTTACTTCGACATCTTCTGGCGTTGTATCACTTGCGTCCGTTGGGATCCACTTTACAGCATTTTTATCACTTGCAGAGCGTATAAGAACAAGTTCATGACGAACATTAACAATAATTTTCTTATAATCTTCAGCAAAACCAAAAATGCTACTTAGAGGAACACAGAAATTGAAATTTCCTTTTGAATCAATCACATCATCATCCAGAGTGCTATTTATTTTACTAGCAGATGATACCTAACCACCATTGCCAAGGGTTTTCAAGTCATTTTCATTAAAAGAAGCATATCCTTTTAATGTTGATGTCACTCCAGGATTTCGTACACGGTCTATAACAATTCCATTAATTTCATATCGTGCTGCATCAAATAAAAAGGAGAAGGCATTGTTGACAAATTTGGTCTTTGACGGAATGTTCCCATCTGATTTTAACAACTTTCCTTCAATATACAAATAACTACTTGATGGTAAAACACAGAGATCAGATTGCTGGATTGGCAAACGAATTTCATCATTATTTTTGAGTGTCATTGATGCATACGGTAGGTGGGTGTGCCATTCCACATGAGATATTGTATCATCAAATGGTACACTTTGTAAAATGTTTAAAGTATCCATTTGTTTTCACCTGAATGTTAATACACTATGAAACTTTATTCTTGATGTGAACTGAATGACGGATCGTTTTATACTGATGCTTTTGTGGTATTACTGTTTGGTACGTAATGGCTTAAGACTCCTTAGATTACTGCTTCACTGTGATTGTCTGTATTATCTTCTCCCATGGTTTTCTCTTGTGGTCACAGCAACAACAGCAACAACTACAGCAACAACAACAGCAGAAACAGCAACAGCACCCACAATAGGGAATTTCTCCATCAAAATATATGCTTTCTATGGTAGTAATAGTATCCATTTTTATTTTGTTTTATTGCAACACTGTTAAGCCAAGTGATCGAAGAAACTGTTTGTTCTTTAATGTCAATCGGGTGAAAGATCGTTTCGTACTGACAAGTTTAAACTTATTGCAATTTGTTTTGAGGGATGAGTTTATTCTTGTTGGTAAACCACAACGATTGTTTGCATAAACGTAGCCCATGATGTCTTAAACATGAATGATAAGAATTCATAAATATACGTCTTCTTTTAAATTTTTTTTAAATGTAGACGTATTGATATACGTTCACCTCGAAAGTTGACAAGTTTGCCTGTTTGATCAACTATTTTCAGTGTTATGTTATCTATTACATGCGTGGTAATGGGGAGATAAATTACCGGTGATGGCACCTCGAGGAGTATATATCCAACTGGAACATTAGGATAAAATTGATGAATAGTATGAGCAGGTTCTCCATTAACATATGACCCTGTAGCAATATTACATTCTATTCTAATTGCATTAATGTTAAATATATCTACAACACCTTTTGTAGTCACCCGTTTCTTCGCCTTAACAATTGTGTCTTCAGTAAAACCCAACAACTTTCCTATAGAATCAGGTTTGGTGAAATCTATATCAAATGTTGCTTTGATAGAAGTTTGCATTGTGTTGTTGTTTGTAGATATATCAACATGATATAGTTTTCCAGGTGTTGATATTTTGTTAAATTCTTCTCGAAGATATTGTGCTATATCTTTTATTTCGTATGCACCAACCGGTATTTCAATAACTTTTCCTCCATCATAATAGAATTTGTTGTTTGTACTGTCAACATTTGGAATTGAGTTATATGTTTCAAAACTCAAAAGACCTATTTGATATTCACTCTTCTCATCTAACACTATAGGTGGAAAGTAGTCTGCTGATAAAACCGACTCTGTTCCATCAAGGGCAAGAGTAAGGGACATGACTGAATAGCTCATTGTCTCGATGTCGACTGTTATTTACTTAAAGAAAGAAAAGCCAGACATAGGTGCCCACAAATTTCACTATTCTCATGTATATTTTGATAGCCAGTTCTGTTATATGAAACATATGTACCACTTAAATATTTTTGAATTTCAAGTGGTGGTCGTAAATCACCATAACTATCGAAATAATCAACTTTCAAACCTTTTTTTCGAAAGCATACCCAATGAGTACCGTTTCCACTTGTAACATCAAGATTTATAATGGTTGACTCATTTTTCCAGGGCTTAGATGGTAGATTGTCCAGCATAAAAACTCCTCTAAAATGTGGAATCCTTAACTGTTTGGCCAAAGATATCAATTCAAAATTATTAAGCGCCCTATTAGGCAAAAGCTTTACAAGTTTTTTGCCTGTTTTAAATAAGGTGTCATATAAAGTCCAAGACCTTTTTTGTAAGGTTTTAAATACAATCCTTTCCCCTGTCTCAAGGCAATTGCTTCCATTGTTTTATTATGACGCTGCATTTCTGCTAATTTTCGTCTAGCATCTTTTATTTCTCCAACTGTTTTAGCAACACCTGCTGCTCCACCTGCAAGACTCCCAATTGCACTTAACCCAGCAAAAATTGGTAGTAATGGTAGGACACCTCCAGTTTTTGGAAGTGTTAACACACGTTCTCCTTTTTTTCTATATAACCATCTAATTTGATTTCTTTTATGGTTTTTCATCATTTTACGCGCACCTTGTAATGCATATAATGCTGCTTTTTTCATTCCAATACCTTGCATCCCTTTTTTTGATTTTAAACCAGCACCACGAATTGCATCCCTAGCATGTTTTATAATCCTGGTGAGTGGAATTACCTTGAGTTTCTTCACTGTCTTGCATTTCCGATTTTGTTTATGTTTTTTCTTCAATCCAAATCCAACTCTTCTTTTCTGTTTTTTTCCAATTCTTCCTCCTATTTTAGTTTTCATATTCATTCCTGTCGTAACCAACCAGGAGGCGACTTTTTCTCCCCAGGGAATGTCTTTAGATTTGTATCGTTCCCAAGCTTTGCTAGCTAGTATGCGGTCTGCTTTTAATCGCGAGGATAAATCCTTATTTTTACTATATGCAATATCGTGTTCTAAACAGGCTTCGTCTAATGGGTTGATATCACCACGTGCTAACCGTTCATATAATTTGGTGCCAGGACCGCAGTAATTATAACCAAAGAGATGGAGTTCAAATGGAAGTTTGTTGATAATACAATTAAGTGATCCTCCTTCTTTGACGCGTCGTTTCATACTGACGTCCTCTCTTTACTTGACATCTGGTTAAACACAAGTGAGGTCAGTAGCTTGTTTGATGTCAACAAGGATGAAGTTTAAAAAACAGCAGGATTTGTTCACCATTAACAATAATATTGATTCAGTGGCTAACTTAATATCAAAAAGCTCTAACGAATATGGAAACAAACATGGCCCTTTGTTACCTAACAGTATAAGATGTATTATTTGTGGACCATCAAACTGTGGAAAAACAAATGTTATGTTTAGTTTACTCACAAATTCAAATACTTTAAAATTTGAAAATATATACATATTTAGCAAATCATTACACCAGCCCAAATACATTTTACTTTCTCGAATTATGAATGATGTTCCCGAAATTGGATATTTTGCTTTTGACAATGGTGAAGATGTCCCTGATCCAGATGAAGCAAAAAAAAATTCAATCATGATTTTTGATGATGTCGCGTGTGACAATCAGGATCGGATGCGAAAATATTTTAGTATGGGTCGACATAAGGACGTAGATTGTTTTTACCTAACCCAATCATATACAAGAATACCAAAACACCTTCTTAGAGATAATGCTAATATGCTCATACTTTTTAAACAAGATGATTTAAATTTGAAGCATATATACGATGAACATGTTAATACAGATATGTCACTAACACAATTTAAATACTTATGCAACGAATGTTGGAATAAAGATCGCTACAGCTTTGTAGTAATTTGCAAAGATTTTGATCTAAATAGTGGACGTTATAGATGTGGTTTGGACACCTATGTTCAAGATATATGAAATTTGTATACTCACAAGTGATCATTAACTAACAATGAGTGGTAATGAGAGGAGTAATATGAGGGAAAAGAAGCGAAAGGTAAAAATAAGTATGAGGAAAGGATTAAAAGAAAAGCAAAACAAGATTATTCAGCATATGCGTTACAATAATACACAGGAAAACAGACTTTCACGAGCAGTTATTATAAAAGAAGAATTACAAAAGTTAGTTAAGGCAGTGCGAAATAAGTACCGTCAATTACGTCGCTCGGCAGATGAAGTGCGTGACTCTATGGAGATTGGTGCAAGACCTTTTGTTGAACCCCTACAAAAAGCTGTTACAGAAAGTTTGAAAAAGTTTGGTTTACCATATTCCATAAAAAAAGAAGAAAAAGAAACCATTCTTCCAAAAACTGAACAGGCTGATATTAAGGAAGACGTTATCAAAAGAAAAACAGAAATAAAGAAAACATTAGACACTTCAACACAAACTGAAAAAGTCTTTTCCGCAAAGAAATATTTGGACCGCATTGGTGATTCTGCATTTAAAGATAAATTGGATTTTATATATGGAGTGCGTCCAGATGGTGGGGGTGGAACATTAATTGGTGACTCAAAAATTAAATTCACCCGTACCCATGTGCTTATAAAGGATAAATCTTTTAAAATCTCACCTGGTCTTCTAGAATTACTGTTTATGAAGGTTCCAAATCGCTTACTAATCAACCCTAATGATGTGACAAATTATAAGGAAATTCTCTTACTTACAAACGCTCATCTTCAAGGTTATTCTTCTGACAAACAAATTAATTCAAATAGAGGAAAAAAATATACATCTGTTATTTCACCAATGTTTTTATCAAAAAGTTCATCAAACGATCCATCAGAAAGTACAATGTCTCAAACAGATGAAAGTTTTGATTTAGTTGAGGGAAGCGGTATTTATAAAAATACACAGTTCACAACTTACAACACCAATGTGAACACTCTTGTAAACAGATTAAGACTTCTTATTATGTCACGTTCCGCCGGTCATACAGGACACAACGAAGAAATCTCACAAATCCTCACCACCTTACGCGAGAACAGGATAATACTCTAATTTATGGATACTAAGAAGAAAAAGTCTGTGATGTTTGATGATTATTATGTTTATTGGAAATACAAACCCCGAGTTGACAATGAAGAAGAATTAACATGGACACAAATTGCTTTGGATGAGATACGTTTTAAAAACAAATTAGAATCTCTATTGCTGAAAAAAATTAAACATTTAATCACTTGTAAAAAGGATGACCACCATGAATGTTCATTCTATGTTTTCATAAAATAAATTTTATATATTCTACTACATTGTTTTTTATTTCAAACTTCCTCATGTGGAGGAGGAGGTGATACAAACCATCTCCTCCACGGCGACCCGTCCGTCACAAAAAACACAAGCGGTATTCCATCCTGCCGGCTTGCAATACATCACAAAGCAACTCGCAACATGCGACTTGCTTTCTCATAAAACGAAACAAGAAGGTGTGGTCCACTGTAAAAAGCGAAGGTGTGGTCATTTTATTCTACTGACGAACCGCCGATATATCGGAAGTTACGCAAATTTATTATTTTAAAAGTATTAATTGTTCATTACTTCATACCAATGCGTTATATCTTCCTAAAAACCTCTAAATGTATGAAAATACATCCCTTTAGTCACAAAAATTGGCTAGAGTGTTTTGTTTTCACTTAGAAACCACAACAAAGCATCAGCTGATCGAGTGCTTATTGACCGCCAGGCAGCTGTCTGCTACTAGTGCTACTGCGTACAGTTACGAGCCGTGTTTTGGTTGCGTGTTTGTTTACGTTCGTTTTTCTTTTTGAAAACATTTTTAGTACGTTTACAGTAATTAATATGTAGTGTGGTTTTACTAAAAGTGAAATGAGTGACCCTTTGAGGACAAGTGAAGTGGACAGATTGTTGGATCTTGAGTTTGTAAATCTAGACCCAGACTAAAACCCAGATGAGGAAAGTACGTCTAGAGGACCTTTCAGGTTATTCCAAACCGGTAGGAATAGGTTACAAAGTAACTTCAATGAAGTTAGTGAACAGCCTAGGCCTAACCTCTCACCTAGGCCTATGTCTCCAGAAATGAATGTTTCTGAAGCTGAGGCAGTCCCCACAGGACATATCAGTGACACTGTAGATGATCCGGATGATCCTGACTATATCTTTGAGGAAATATCAGTAAGTAGGGCAGGCCCCCACAGGACATATGGTGGTTTTACTAAAAGTGAAATGAATGACCCTTTGAGGACAAGTGAAGTGGACAGATTGTTGGATCTTGCGTTTGTAAATCTAGACCCAGACTATAACCCAGATGAGGAAAGTACGTCTAGAGGACCTTTCAGGTTATTCCAAACCGGTAGGAATAGGTTACAAAGTAACTTCAATGAAGTTAGTGAACAGCCTAGGCCTAACCTCTCACCTAGGCCTATGTCTCCAGAAATGAATGTTTCTGAAGCTGAGGCAGTCCCCACAGGACATATCAGTGACACTGTAGATGATCCGGATGATCCTGACTATATCTTTGAGGAAATATCAGTAAGTAGGGGCAGGCCCCGTGGTAGTATGGGAAGAGGCAGAGACATATCCTCTAGGGAGAGGGGAAGGGGTGTAGGTCGGCCTAGAGGAAGTAAAGGTCGGCCTAGAGGAAGTAAAGGTAGGCCTAGAGGTGAAAATGTAGGTAATGATGAACTGCCCCCCATTGAAGTAGGTGAAGATAGTCGATGGGAGGAAATTGATGATGAAAATGACCTTAATTACCTTCCCTTAGATTCTGAGCAAACATTTAGTTTCAACGAGTTGCCTGGTCCAAAGCATTGTCCGCCAACTAACTCTCACCCAATAGCCTGCTTCAATCTTTTTTTACAAGGGTCTTTGTAAGTTTACTTGTCAAAGAAACAAATAGATTTGCCAAAGATTACTTGGAAAGGAACTTGCATAATGTGTCATTAGGAAATAAGTTTGGGAAATGGAAAGACGTTACTGTAAAAGAAATGCGAGCATTTCTGGCTGTTATTTTGAACATGGGCCTGATTAGAAAACCTATGATAAAGGCGTACTGGTCCACAAAAAGTTCCCAAGCAACACCTTGGTTCAATAAAATGTTTTCTCGGAACAGGTTTGAGAGTATTTACTCATTTTTTCACTATAAAATTCATACTTAATTAAGAAATAACTACATTTTAAGTGTTTGCAAATCAAAAAGTATTTAATTCATTAGAATAAAAACATAAACATAAACAACAAATATTTATGACAGTTCAAACATATGTTCAGTTGTAGTGAAACACACAACAGTCTTCCCCTCATAAATCTAATCTCGTAGGAGGGTTTCTTTTTCTGATAGATCGCCTCAATACTCCAGTACTCGGTATTGGAGGTTGATTCAATGTTTGCGTAGGTGGAGCGTGCGTAGGTGGAGTCTGCGTAGGTGGATTCTGCGTAGGTGGAGTCTGCGTAGGTGGAACCTGAGTAGATGGAGTCGGCGTAGGTGGAGTTGGTGTAGATGGAGTCTGTGTAGGTGGAATCGGTGGAGGTAAAGTCTCTTTTAGTGGACAGTTTACACATTCATGAAACTGTTGTGAATGTGACATTTTGTATGACATAGTTTCGTCCGATACAGAAACGTTGCATCGTCGTATCTGATCAACGTGCCTCCTCCACATCTGGCCTTCAACTGCGACCCAGTAATGAAGTAATCCATCCCTATGGGTAATCTTACCAAAACTCCATTTATCACCCCCTGCGCGGTATGACCGAACTTGAACAGTGTCTCCTACTTTAAATTCTCTTATTGGTGTTTGAAACACAGTGGTTTTCTCAAACTGCCTATCTCTCTGCTCTGATGTGAAATCTCTCTTGATGAGGTCGAGTTTTGTTCGTAGATTACCTCTTAGCATTAGCTCAGCCGGGCTCTTGAGTTGTAGCGCTTTGAACTTTCCTGTATTGCATTAGTAATCTGCACAACTTCAAGTGAATGTCACCTGGCTCGTCAGCCATTGCCCTTAAACTCTTCTTCACAGTCTGTACATATCTTTCAGCTTGCCCATTAGTTGATGGATGTGCTGGACTTGTTACTTTATGTTTTATTCCATTCGATCTTAAAAACCCTTCAAACTCTTCGGATGTAAGAGAGGTTCCATTGTCAGATACGATTGTAATAGGGAGACCAAACCTTGTAAAGATATCTCTCAAAACATGAATCGTCTTGTATGAAGTTATACTACGCATTGGAATCACCTCCAACCATTTTGAATATGAATCAACTAGTATGAGGAAAAACCACCCCAAGAATGGCCTGGCAAAATCTATATGTACTCTGTTCCAGGGTGTGTTGGGTATCGTCCAAGGGTGTACTGGAGCCTTATTTGGTTCGTTTTGAACTAAACAACATCCTTTACATGACTTTACCATATTTTCTATGTCTTTATCAATACCCTTCCACCAACAGTACTGTCTTGCCAACTCTTTCATTTTTACCATTCCGATATGGGCTTCATGTAGTTCATCAAGAATTCTTTTTCTCAAAGCCTGAGGAATGACAACTCTAATACCTCGAAATATGCATCCATTTTCAATTGTAAATTCAAAATCCTTGTTCCTGAATTCTGTATTATCAAATGTGCCACCCGATTGCAATGCGTTATACACCACCTTCAGTTCCTTATCTTTTCTTGTTTCATTACTTATGACGTCTGCAGTGATTGGCATTTGCTCAATTTGTAGTTGGAGAATAGCTTTATCTGTGTCATCATCAATGGTCTCATCACCCCTCATAGGAAACCTTGAAAGGTAATCAGCATTTTGGTGGTCTTTGGTATTTCTATACAGAATATCGTAATCAAATCCAGATAAGAACTGAGCGTAGTGGAGCATCCTGATTGTAGTTAGAGCAGGTAAGTTTTTATCCGGATTGAATATAGTTGTAAGGGGTTTGTTATCAGTTATGAGGGTAAACCGTCTTCCGTAACAATAGTGGAAAAACTTATGCAGTGCCCAGTGAATTGCAGTAGCTTCTTTGATTATTTGACTATAATTGCGCTCGGCCTTAGTCAATGTACGAGAGATGAAAGCAATAGGTCTCTCGCTTCCATCATCCATCTGGTGAGATAACACTCCGGACAGTCCAAAAGGTGATGCATCTGTAGCTAAATAAAGTTTCCTTCTTGGGTCATACGGAACAAGTACCCAGTCACTTGTTATTTCTCTCTTGATAGAGTTAAATGCATTTTCACAACTCTTGGATCATTCAAAACTTTTCCCCTTTTGAAGTAGTTCATTTAATGGGTGGATTAGAGTGGCAAGATCAGGTATGAATTTATTGTAATAGTTAACAAGACCAAGGAGCTGTCGTAGTTCTGAGACTGTTTTTGGTCTTGGTGAATTCAAAATTGCTTCAATCTTATCATCTGTCTTGTGTAAACCGGTAGCATCAATTGTATGTCCTAGGTATTTAACAGAGGTTTCGAAAAACTTGCATTTATTCATGTTTAAATGCATTTCATTTACTCTCAGGATCTCCAAAACCTGTTTTGTTCGCTCATATGCCTCTGTAAGAGTGCATCCTTGAATTATGATGTCATCGAAAAAGCATGCTACGCCATCCAGGTTTCCCAGCAATTGGTCCATGAATCTCTGCCAGATATTAGCTGTCTTGACTCCGAACATAAGTCTGTTCACCTTGTACTGGCCTTTGTGTGTACTTATGGTCTGAAGTAAGGCGCTCTCTTCATCCATTTGCATATGCAAGTAAGCTTTATGCACGTCCAAAGTAGTGAAGTATTTTCCACCCCTCATTTTTGTAAATATGTCATCAACCCTGGGAATAGGGTATTTGTCATTGATCAAGTTTTTATTAAGTGTAACTTTGTAATCTGCACACAATCGTATCGAGCCGTCTTTTTTCACAACTGGAACTATCGGTGTACCCCAATCTGCATGTGTCACTTTCTCAATCACATTTGATTCCTCCAATCGTTTTAACTCGTCTTCTATTTTGTCCTTGATTGAATATGGCACTGTTCTTGGTTTGATGTAAATCGGTATAACACCTTCTCTTAATTTCAATTTGCCTGTAGTGATTGTTATTTTCCCAATTTTGTCCTCAAGAACATCGCTGTACTCCTTTGTAATTTTTTTTATTAGGTTCTCTCTGTCCGCAATTTCTACTTGATTCAGATTCTGGAAAGGTGATAGCAAGCTAATTAAGTCCATTTTCTGTATCCATTCTCTCCCAACAATTGAATCCACATCCTGTTTGAAAATGTATAAAGAACCACTGAATGATTTCTGTTGATTTCTTACTACAACTTTCGCAAATCCCATAGGTCGAATCACTTCCCCTGTATAAGTCTTGAAAGTCAAATTAGAAGGAAAAATCTCCTTGGATGGAAACATTTCTCGAAAACTTGTAACACTCATAGAAGATATCGCAGCTCCTGTATCTAATTCCATCGGGCAAATTTTATCATCAACATTAACTTGAATTATATACTTACCGTTTTGTTTTTGTAGATTGTAAATGGTACGAGTTAAACTACTGATGGTCTCATCAATTGTATTATCATCTTCAAAGGTAGAATTGGGCGAATTTATATTTTGTTCATCCTGTAATTGATTTAAAGATTTTTTAAAGCACACACTTGCCAAATGACCGACTTTATTACAGTGGAAACACCTGAGGTTGCGTCGGTTGCAAGCATTAGCTTTGTGGTCTGTATCTCCACATCTGAAGCATTTTCCTTTCAACGAAGAATTGTTAGGTTTTTCCTCGGAGAATTGCTTTTTAGTCTTCTCTTGCTTGAAAGTATTTTTAAGGTAATTTTTAGCACTTACTTTATGCAAGCTTAAGCTTGATTCACTAGTGAAACCAACTTGCATGTGACTGCTTTCGAGTTTTGATGACTCTATACTCAATGCTTTTTTTACTGCTTGATCAAAAGTTAAATCATTAGTCTGCTGTAGTAACTTTTCCCTTATTTCTGTACTACGTAATCCACGAATGAATTGTGATCGTAGATGAGAGTCGATGGTTGGTCTTTTACATTCAAGACAAACAAAGTTGCAATGAGTTGTAAGGGTCTTGAGTCCTTTAACGTAGTCGGCAATGCTCTCACCATCTTTTTTGAACCCTTTGTACAAACTTATGTTGCTCTGCTATTTCATTAGGTTTTGGGTCAAGATGACATTTAAGTAAATGCACCAATTCATCGTAGGTCTTGGTATTAGGTAAATAAGGTGCCGTCAATTCACTGAGTAAGTGGTAAGTTTTTGCCCCAAGACAGTTAATAAGTATTTGCACTTTCTTTACTCCATATTCAGGATTGTTTAATCCTCTTAAATCCAAGTAGTTCTCAAGTCGCTGAATGTATGATGAAATATTTTCAATTTCACTATTAAAATGTTCAAATGTAATGTTCATGGAACTACTCGTGTCACTCGAAGTCCCTTGAAGTCCTTGGAGAAGTTGAATTAGAGTTTGTACATTGATGTTCTGCTGTACTTCACCTGAAGGTAAAAGGTTTTGATTTTCCATGACTTGCAAAAACTGATAAATTATTAAGAAAAAGTATTAGCAAAAAAAAACTTGTAAAGTGATAATTGAAGGATAAATAATGTAGAATGCAATCAGTTAAGGTTCAGGCTCGCGACTGCGCCATTATAAAATTCATACTTAATAAAGAAATAACTACATTTTAAGTGTTTGCAAATCAAAAAGTATTTAATTCATTAGAATAAAAACATAAACATAAACAACAAATATTTATGACAGTTCAAACATATGTTCAGTTGTAGTGAAACACACAACATTCACCTTGTCGACAACGCATTACTTCCTAAGGTCAATGAACCTGGATACGACCCTTGTGCCAAATTTGAGCCTATTATGAGCCATGCCAATAATGTGTTTAGGTTTCACTATACTCCTAATGAATTTCTATTTGTCGATGAGAGCCTTGTGGGGACCAAAAATCACACACAGCTAATGCAGTATCTCCCCAACAAGCATCACCATCGCTGGGGTGTAAAACTTTGGATGATATGCGACTCCGTGACGAATTACTGTTTGGGGTTCACTTGCTATAAGGGAAAAAAATCAAGGCAGGCAAGAAAAAGCTGATATCAAGGAATTTGGGTTAGGTTATGTTGTTGTGAAGACACTGATGGAAATGGGGAATTACCTCAGAGAGGGTTACCACGTAATATGTGACAATTTTTTTTGCTAGTGTTCCTCTAGTAAAGTTTCTGTTTGGGGAAGGAACTTACTATACTGGTACAATAAGAAGAACAAGGAAACATCTTCCACCTCAAGTAAAACAAAAATTTACTTTAGGCCAAGAGAATTACTTTAGGAAAGAGTATTTATTATTGCTAGCCTACAAAATGAAAAAATCACAAAGAGGCCCTGTTGTACTCATTTCGTCAAAAGCCGAGGCAAAGGAAGTTGTAAAAAGGAGGTCACTGAGACGGGGGCACCTCGAAGTAATGAAAAAACCCATGATAATTAGACAGTATAGTGATTATATGGGGGAAATAGATACATCTGATATGATGTTGTATTCTTATCTCGACGAACGAAGGACAGTCAATATTGGAAGAAGGTAGTCTGGAACATATTTGGTCGCATGGTTTTGAATTTACATATTATACAAATTGAACACCACAGAAAAACCTATGAACAGGTACCAGTTTATAGTTTCTATAATAGATAACATTGCAGAGGAATGGCTTGGTCAAAACCAACAAGGTCCAGAAGGCGGAGGAGATGCGCCTCCAGTAAGAGGGAAAGGATTATTCAAAATGCCTTTCAATAGGGAGAGATGCTGTGTAGTTTGCAGCAAAAAAAGTCTGCAAGAAAGTGGGAAAATGAAAAAATCACTAACAGCATGCAAGAAGTGTGAAAGAGGATTGCATGGGTTGTGCTATCCTTACCATTCCTGCTAAAACAGTAGGCCTGATGCCTAAGCCTCGGAAATATGTAAATAGTGTAAATATTATAACAGTGTTGGTGTTTGACTTGAAGACTGATGTTTTCTCATTGTTTTTGGTTAGGCCTATAAGTGGTTTTCAATGAATATTTCATTCTAATTTTTGAACTGTGATTGTGAATATTATAAATCAGTGATAGGCCAAGTGAAAACTCTTCTAAGATTTCACAGCATCCTCGTTTGGTGAGTTATATATATTTCATAAAATAAATCGTTACTATATTATCAGAGTACTTTACTTCATTTATAGGATATTATTTGTGGTAGAAATAAGTATGACCAAGTGTTTCAAAATAATTGTAGAGGGAAAATAAGTCATATGTCACAAATCGGTACGTTTACATGCAACTGTAATATTCTAATAAAACGTGTATAATACGAATTAATATATATATATATATATATATTTGTGTTCAGGATGTTCAAAAGTATAAATAAACAAAGTTTGAACCAAATCTGAAATGGTCAAATTGAAAACAATTTTTTATTGGTTGATTTCATATAGAATTATCCGCACTGCCGATCGTTTTAATTTACTGTCGCATTTTAAAATATTGGTATTTTTCCGTTATATTGTTGATTATCTTTTTTGTTGTGTTAAAAAATAAATTAATTGCAGTACCACCCGACATTATTTTCTGCTAATTAAATATTAAACTTAAATTACTACAGACCCTTGTGTTATTGAATATTTAAGTTTTATATCGTGGTTTATCTTTATTTTTGATTCTGATATTAAAAAGGCAGAAATTGAGTTGAGAACTGGGCACTGCTATTATATTTCCACCACAATTATTCTAGCCACAACAAAGAATATTGCGGCACCTGGTGGCAGCTGAAAGATAATAATATTTTACCAAATACTTTTGCTTGAATTTCACAGCTAGTGACTGTGAATAAAGTTGTTTGCTAATATTGTATTTGCACTGTATGTATTTGACCTTGTTTGACTGAGTAATCCGATTTAAACTGGAGCGTATCTAGGGACATTTCGAATAGCTGCCCAGAAAATACGTCTCAAGACTACGCACTCAGACATTGCGCAATCCGAGGGAGCTGTGTTGGGAGTTCAGAATTTTAACCCTCCATCTGGCAGACGACTACCGGGTAGTCGATTAAAGTTGTTCCCCCACTGGCAGACGACTACCCGGTAGTCGTTTGAGCATCTGATTTTTTATCGTCTTTGTTCTAACAAAAAACATCACTGTACTAGGATATGCTTCATACCACTTTATTCAGGAGATTTCAAAGTTTATTTTCATATATAGTTTGTTTACTTACTGTAAAGAAAAGTGATGTAAACACAATTTCAAAGTTGAGTAGAAAAACGTAAGATGACGCAACTGCGTGTCAGCGCGGGTGGAGGTCAATTTCACTCTTTGTTTTTCTGGGGTAAATTTCGTTCGGGAAAGGGAAATACCGGCAACACTGCGTAGTGTATTTCTTTCTCTACAAGAACATATGTCATTTGCTTTGTTTTCTTCTTTCTCACAGCTGCTACGATTTTTCTTTCGGTCAGTGTTTTTGCAATTCCTATACTGGCAGACGACTACTTTCTGGTAGTCGAGTATTTTTCCTTTATTATTTAGGTTATATCGAAGTGTTTTATAAAATACTCGGCACCAATCGATTGTTTATGAAATAACGATTTCAGCGATATGAGTATCAAACTATCGCAAGTAGTTTATTGTTCTTATTTTCACCGTGAAAATTGTGTAATTTAGGAGGAGTGGGCAACAAGGCTAGCCATATTGGATTTGTAAGCATCAGACGGCGTCAGTATTTGTCACTGTGCGTGTCGTGTTGACTATGACTATGTAAGTTTTTGTTGTAAATAATTGTTCTAAGGTATTTTTAGACATTCTGTTATTAGTTTACAACATTTTTCATCCAATAAAACAGGATTTTTGTAAAAAATATGTGAGTTTTTATACATAATTTTCCCGACAGGAAAAAAATTGTTGTTTCTATAGTTATTTTTAGATCATAAAATTAGGAAAAAAATATACTACAAGGCATTTTTTTATGTAAAATTTATTTTTCTTCAAAATAATAAACATTTTGGATACTTTATTTTGAAAAAATATTTTTTTTCTGGTGTTTCTTTGAAACTTGACAATTTTACAAAAACCGTAAACTTTTCATACAAAGTATTTTTTATATACAAAAAGTAATAAATATGAGATTTTTTTTACTTTTCTATGTAAAGAACCATATTTTGAAAGTTTTGTATATCCTGGTTTTCTTATAAAAAATTATTTTTCATTTTTTACAAGTCTCTACTTTTGAAAAATTTTACAGAAAAAATTTTTGTTTTTTAGTTTTTATAAGTAAACAGATCCAAAAAAATTTTTTTGTGTTCTACCAATACTGTATAATTGTTCCCTGTAATTTCCTGAAAAAGAAAATATATAATAGTATATACTTTGCTGCAGTAAATAAAAAAATATATAGCCTAGTACAGTGATGTTTTTTGTTAGAACAAAGACGATAAAAAAACAGATGCTCAAACGACTACCGGGTAGTCGTCTGCCAGTGGGGGAACAACTTTTATCGACTACCCGGTAGTCGTCTGCCAGATGGAGGGTTAAGGTCAGAAAAAATAAATTTAGGCCTCAAATTAGAAAATCAGGTACTGTCATCTAAGATGTTCCCTTCAACCAGTGGTAGAAAATTAAACCCTGCTTGGATACATTATCAAACGCTCTACCAAATCAAGAGACTGGCTAGTTTACAGTACTAAGAATGACTGTATTTTGCTTTTACTGCACATTATTTGCTTTTCCTAGCAATAGGACCTCGTGTGCAATAACTGGCTGCAATGTTTGGATCAACCGTCATGGATAACAACATATTGAGCAACAGCAGAGGTCAAAAGCCCACATTTCCTCTCAAATTACACGCATCCAGTGGATTTCCCAAACAAGAGTCAACCATTCCCTAGATCAAGTACATGACGATCGTGTACGTAATCACAGCAGAGACGTATTGTCAACAACAATAGATTGCTGTCGTTACTAGGCAGAAGAAATGTTGGCATTTCAAAAGAAGGAATTTTTTCTATGGTGAAGCTGATCAAACTGAGTAAACTGCTCGCAAAGTATAATCTTGATGTGAGAAGTTATTACGATAAAATTGAAAAAAAGCGAACAAGGGAAATTAGGTTCCCACTCTCTGAGATACCTTAAATGTATAATGTGATAAATGTGATGATTGACCTGGTGGTAGAGAGAATAGTTAGTGATATGAAGTATGACAATGCGTATTCAGTTGGATTCCACGCAGGACATCAGCAAAAAAGACTGTACTGCAGTTCTGATACGCTATGTGGAACACTTGGTTATGCGTGGAAATAAAAAAGTAAAACCCCAGGAGCAGTTAGATGAAATGTTCACATGTGGAGACACTTCTGGGGAAAACCTTGCTAAAGAGCTGCTTATAACCTTGACAACCATGGAGAGAGACCTAAGGGGAATGGTTGGTTAAAGTATGGAAGGGGCCGGCAACATAAGAGGCCAATATACCAGCTTGAAATCACTGGTGCTGAATGTCCAAAAGCTCTTTACGTGTGGTACCGTTCTCACAGACTGCCTTTACTTTTAGAAGTCAATTGAAGTTAGTCCACACATGATAAATATGTTTTCTCTTCTTCAGGAAATGTATGTCTTCATGTCAGGACATTGGCGTCGTCATATGTTAAAGTACTGTTCTCGATCACGACGTGTTTGCAAGCCAAATCGATTGGCTATGGAGTTGTCCCAGCAGTCATGAATGACACAAAAGCTAAACTTCAGAAGCTAAGAAGCAAAGAGGAATGGGAGATGTGCGCACATTGATATCAAATCATAACATTTCAGATTTGCCCATGCCAAGAAACCGTAAAAGAAAACGAATCATGGACGAACTGTCACTTGATGAAAGCCCTCGAGAACCAGAAAAGCCAATGAAATTAGAGACGCATTTTACAGTGCTTGATTCAGTACCTTAACTGGACAAGTAAAACACAGTTAGTTTTCTTGAGCTGTCGACAGAGTTCCTGGGACAGTTGACCTATTCTTCTCACAGAGGAGTTCTGGGAAATTTCCCAACAGGCTGAAGGAGGGGCACATTTCTTTACCGAATCGATAAAAAATCTTTGCGAGTATTACGAGCTAGATGAAGTCCGTTTAGCTACAGAGCTAGAGACATTTTCATCAATATACAAGGTAACTTAAGAAAATATTGATGTGTCGGATATGTGTAAAGAACCTCTCCCCGAAGAAGTCAGCAGTGAAGATGAAGAAAGAGAAAAATATGATGATAAAAGGATGCTAAACCGATGGATCCTGAGAGGCTTTGGAAAGCCATACAGGTGTGTCCTACATTAGTCGTCCTTACCAAATTTGACTGTCATGTACAGAATATTGCTATCGATTGCAGTAACTAGTTGTTCTGACGAAAGAAGCATGAGAAGATTAAAGATATTAAAAAAACGCCTTAGGAGCAGTATGAGACTCATGGTTGTCAAATTTTTTTTTGTTTTCTCATGTGATAGCGATATTCTTGAAATCATAGAGCCATTTGCTAAAATAACCACTCAATGTCTAAAGAGTGTGCCTGGAAACAAAATTTTCAAAACGGATGAAAATTATGTAGGTAATTTTTTCAGTCTAAAACAAATTTTAGATGTACTTCCTCACCCAGATATCAAAATGAAAGGAGATAGGATGTCCTTAGTTTAAAAAACCAGTCAATGTTAAAGAGAAGTAGGCCGAATGGTTTAGTCTCCTTTTTTCCTTTTACTGTGTTGGACCTGTTGTTTTTTTTAGAATAAAGGTGTTTTATCCATGTGTAGGCCATTATAAATTATTTGATTATAAATTATTTGCTTATTATAAAGAGTACCCTTAAATTAAATATTTTCAAATGTGTTTTAAACCTAGGGATACTATTTTTAAGCATACAGCGGGTGTAGTGGAGCTGTTTGCCCATTATTCAGTTCAGCTTACAGCTTACTATAAAATGTACTTAATAATACCTTTTCAACTTAAGGTGTGTAATACGAGGAGCTATTTTATAGCTTAGGCTCGTAAAGCTGCTTGGTCGTTTATTTTTTTTTAATAATAAAACTTTTGTATTTTATGTTGCTTAGATTATTTTGCCCTAAAACACTTTTTTCTAAAATTAACATTAAATAAAATAGACAATCTAGATGTAAATATACATTTTTGTGACTTCCCTTTTTGGTAACATGAGTAACCGAAATTAATGTTTTTTAAATAATATAATAAACGATGATAATTAAGTAAGGGAAATTTCTGCGCCGAAATTGTGGGCGTTTGAAAGGTCGCAGGATGATGGGAGGGGGCTGATATTGAAGGTCTCTATCCCAGGGACTCGGGGAAAATACTGGAATTGCTTTAAGCTTAACATAAAATGAGAAATAACATAAAATAGCTGTCATTTAAAAACCATTTGGGTGTTAAAAGGTCAGCTCTGTTTACTTAAAACCAAATGCTAGATATAACTATGATTTTGTGGATCCAAAAGCCTATTTTCTAAGAAGGTATTTTGTACTATGGTAAAGAAGGATTATGCTTAGTTGCTATTAGCCCCTTCAAGCCTCTACTATTTTTATATTTATATTACAAATAATTTTGTAGGTGGTTTATGAATCTATTTGAAAGAATTATTTATGTAGGTTAACTTGATAAAAATTCAACATTTTCAACTTCCAAAAGCCAAGTTTTTAGACCTTTTAGGTAATTAGAATTTAGTTTTATTTGAACGTTCAATATATTATTTATAGTTAAATTATACAACCTTGGTGCATTGCATGTGTAAAATGAAAGTAAATCGTCAAATTTGGTTGTTAATTGGATGTCTGTTTCTTAAACCGTAACTTTTGTAACTTAAATAGGCAAAATAATGTAGTAAAAAATGTAATGTATTAATCTGTTTTTACTTTTATCCCTGAAGGTAAAAAGACTAACCAAATCATGCAACGTAAATCTTCAACAATATTATTCTAAACCCAGGTACAGAGGATTTTACTCATTTTATTTGCTTGAGCTCATCCAACTGCATAAGTAAATGTTTAATAGAGTTCATATAAAATTATAATAATTTATGAAAAACTAAAAAATAATCACACAACCTACATCCGACACCGTAGGAATTTTTTTGTGTGTAAATACTACTGAACCAAAAAACCTGAATCTAGTCTTATTTTAAAGGCAATAAGTTTCTTCACATCCATGATTTTTTCTGTTGTTGTATCTTTGAACAATTCACAGACTTGTCAAAGTCAAATGTAAAAAATAATAATATTGATTTCGTGCACTCTTCCTCCGACACCTCAGAGAAACATTTTTTTAGCCTTAACATTTTAAAATAAATAAAAATGCTACCCATGAAAATGATCTAAGAGGACTGTTTTTTTAATAGAAAAACAAAAAAATAAGATTTTTTGAAGAAAGCAATTTTAAAGCATTACAATAGCAGAAAATTGTGTCTAAAATCTATGGCCCACACCGTGAAATTGCCATAAAATATAACTCTCATAAATTGAACTAAGAAAAAAACAGAGTCATAAGTTGGCAGTATGGCTTTGCACACTTACATTAAGTAATATACTTTTTTCACACAGTTTGGGCTGCTACTCCGTAAATTCAACCATAAATAATAAGATAGTATCTCCTAAAATATGGAGTCAAACACACATTAGTGGTGACTTCCTATTTAGCCACTCCAAATATAAAAAATATTTGTAATAGTCTATGCTTACATATTTGACAGAATATATCTCTAATAAAATACATTTTCATCGCTTAAAAAAGTCGAATGCAAATTGAAATAAACTGTTTGTAACACATCAGACAGACAGACACACACATAAATTCAATTAAAAATATTAATACAGTGCACTCCAGATTAACCAAGCCCCAGTTAGCCGAGACTCCAGGTTATCCGAGGTCATTCTAGGGCATAACATATATTTTTGATTTTTGGTAGGAACATTGTGTGATTAACATATTTGGTTTAAAGTAAATAAGTATTGGTAATTTGTTAGTTTATTCTTCATTTATTCAAGTTTAAATACACATTTAAAGTACTATTTTATGATACAAATACTCCACAAAACCTAAATTTTATTTCAAATCAAAATCACAAGTAGGCCTAGATAAACTGACCGAGTCGTCTGCTGGATTTAAGGCAGGAGTTCACAATTGTCTAACAATGGCGAATTTGACTTGCCTTAACATTCGGTGAAATACTTACAACAGGAGGCCTTATAAGAGTAATGTTGAAACAAGTCATGCCGATCACACAAGTACTCTAAGAAACTCAAGTATGTGAGACCAAACCGATGCAACCCGCAGAGCACCCCCATAAAAATATCATTGGCTGCTGACTAGCACCTTCAAATCTCAGTCCTACACTCATACTATCACTACATTACACCACCATGTTCATAGAGGCATGGATTCACCCTTGTTTGCCCGTAAATATAGTGAACTCCAACCCTAAACAAACGATTGTACGAATATAAACAGAAGTTAATTTATTTGAAGAATGACAATTTTTCTTGACGAAGTGTACTTGTCATAGATGTAATATCTATCAGCTTTTTTATTTTGTTTTTACAATCTTACATTGTGTGCTTTGTTCTGCTCAATAAAACCTTGGTTAAAGGTATAAGTCTTTTTATTTCTATTTCTATTGAGCAAACGAAAAGAATTCATGGGAAGATCGTTAAGGCCTGAGAGGTTAGACATAGATCCTGAGTCCAGTTCAGCAGTTCAAGATTATCAACTGGTTTTGTACCTTTTGGAACTTTTACAACGCAGGCTAATATACAAGAAAAGTTACGTTTGCTTATCAATCACGTATCATCATCCATATACGACAAGGTACTGACTACATTAGAGAAGCCAAGAACTATAGTGAAGCGATAACTATACTTAATAACGTTTTTGTCAAGCCAATAACTTAAGTTTTCGCAAGACATCAGCTTGCAACTAGGAAACAAATCCGAGGTGAATAAGCAAGCAAATACTTAGTCTTTGAAACTTTTGAGCAAGCAGTGCAACTTCAAATCAGTTTCAGCTGATATTAACAGAAATGATCGTATAAGAGATGCTTTCATTGCTGGACTACTAGATTCAACTGTTCGTCAACGTCTTCTAGAAAGCTCAAATATCAGCCTTAAAGATGCACTCACTCAAGCTAGCTCATCACCAAAGCAGATACTACCAAGATCCGTCATTAGTTAACTTCGCCAAAGTAAAAGTAGAAGAACTGAACATAAATGCTTCTGTCTTTTGGTCAGACAATTTTTCTTTAGAAGAAGTGTACTTGTAACTGTTATTTTTCAATTAAGGTAGGCTGCCTAATGTAGGAACAAGTTCCGCAGAAGGAGCAAAACCACTCTATCTTGAGGACACGGTGGGAACCTGGGTTGTCGGATGGGGAACTAACCATCGAAAGCCCCTAATTGAATAAAATCGATATATCAATAGTTGAGTCGAATGGATATATCGAGACATAAAATTGTACAGTAATCGGTTGACACAGCGACAGCCCTGTAGTGCTTTGCGTAGTGCTTTGCTCTCCCTTCCGTAATACCACAATCGCCAATACCCAAAGAAATAAACACTGCACCAGAAATAGCAGGCAAAAATGTAAAAAAACTAATACAGGGTGTCCGGAAATTATGGTAGAATATGGTAGTGGAGGTAAAAATAAGAAAAAAGTTTACATAACATAGGTCCTACAGTGCTTCATTTTCCCATCTGCTTGTTATTTTTATGTATTTCATCATATCTCACGAACCTCCCAACGTATCAACTTCAAACTTGGTACATGGATGACCCCTATGAAGAACTATTTTTGTAAGAAGTATCAAATTTCTACTTGGTACCACTTCAAAATGGCGACTGTTTTCTGTTTTTAAGGCTAAATATCTTAAAAACCATCTATTTTTGAAAAATTTTACAAGAAAAAAAAAACTGCAAAATTTAATCCAATTAACGCTAATATTAAGGTTATGATGATCGGACAACTAATAACGGAGTGATTTTAACTTTTCTGAATAAAAACACGGTTCTATAGAACATACTGTCAGAAATTTGCATGTTTTTATTTGGAAAAGTTAAAATTTCTCCATTATTAGTTGTCTGATCTTTATAATCTTAATATCAGAGTTATAATTGGATTAAATTTTGCACCTTTTTTGTTGTAAAATTTTCTAAGACAGGCCTATACTGTTTTAAAGATATTTATTATGGGATAGCCTCTGGATCACTATGTAACAATTAATAAAAAGTTTAAAATACCTGTGCCGTCAAGTGATCCTAATTTGTAGTAATGACTACAGCTGTTTCGTGCCTTGTATCAGCACATCATCGGGTCCAAGAGCGTCAAACGAAGTTGCAATCCATCTTCATTGTTGTCAGATAAATTAAAATTGTCTGAAGACACACAAAAACACGTAAAAAGGCTTGTTACACCCTGATCATGTATTAAATGAAAAACTCTCTTTTCAGTCGAATATAATTTATAACGCTGAAATTCGCATTTTAGAAAACCAAACAAAAGGAACCAGTTATGATAAGGGAGGAGGGGGGGAGAGGGTCAGCGCTTCCGGCGGCACGCGACAGTCATGACATCTGTATCTCCGGCGCCGCGCACGTTCGTCTTACGTGTTTTTGTTTTTTGGCCAATTAATGTGTTTTTACGTGTTTTTGTGTGTCTTCGGACAATTTTAATTAATCTGACGACAATGAAGATGGATTGCAACTTCGTTTGACGCTCTTGGACCCGATGATGTGCTGATACAAGGCACGAAACAGCTGTAGTCATTACTACAAATTAGGATCACTTGACAGCACAGGTATTTTAAACCTTTAATTAATTAAAGATATTTAGTTTTGAAAACAAAAAAAACAGTCGCCATTTTAAATTGGTACTACAAAGAAATTTGAAACTTCTTATAAAAATAGTTCTTTATAGTGGTCATCCAAATACCAAGTTTGAAGTTTTTACGTTGAGAGGTTCGTAAGATAGGATTAAATATGTAAAAATCACAAACCAAACACATACGGAAAACGAAGCACTTTGGAACCTTTGTTTAAATAAACTTTTTTCCTTATTTTAATCTCTACAATCACATACTAAAATATTTTACCATAATTTCCGGACACCCTGTATATGGAAAACGTTACTGTTACCTGAGAAAGGATATGATGGACCCATAACGAATGAGAAGGAAGTGTAATGTTAAATCGGTGGTACCCATTCTAATGACGCCCTGAGTGGCGCCTTCAGTGCCGTGGCTGCAGCAGCGGCCAAGCTTTGAAAGATACGAAATTTGTAGTCATGCAAAAATCCCAATGGGGGAAAATTGCAGCCGGGCAAAAACCTGTGTCGGCGAATGTAAAACGGCGCAAACCACTAAAACATCACGTAGCTATAACCTCCAACAAACTGAGGCATCGCAACATCAGCCAGTCACATGTGTCACACGTCGCATAAAGCTAAGGGAACATAGTTAAGACATCGTCATAGATAAGATGAACAAAAAAAGTTTATTCGGCCGTTTTGTTACGTCGGAGTGAGTAACATAAACAACATAGACCCTAAATACACGTTTCATAGTTTGGTGGTCGAACGTCACAGCCAAACTGAAGAAAGGAATACCATCGGCTGCTTATGATTGGCTGATCCACTTTAGTGAGTCTCTCATTTGATACATCAATAGAATACCTAATGAATATATCAATATATCAATTGTATAAGGTCGTGGACTATTAAATCCTCTCCAGCTAACAACCCTCGCTCCCCCTAATTCCCCAGGGGAGTGATGCAAAGGCAATCGATGATATGTCTAATGCGAGTATATTTATACTATCTGTATGAGGCGAATAGTGAGAAAGCGTGATCGCGAAATGTACCATTCGAAAAAACTTTGTTTTATCCATTCAAA
The DNA here is from genome assembly GCA_035578135.1 of Flexamia atlantica. Classification (NCBI taxonomy): domain Eukaryota; kingdom Metazoa; phylum Arthropoda; class Insecta; order Hemiptera; family Cicadellidae; genus Flexamia; species Flexamia atlantica. Next base: position 61,359,242 of record JAQJVK010000006.1, read on the forward strand.
ATGTTTTCGAATAGTTATCCTGCATTCGAAACGACCAGAGATTTAGTCTACATCGTATCAATGCAAAATCAGACGAGCTGTCATCTCCTTTCCACTAAACTTCCATATTATGATTATAATTACAATTTTTTTCCTGAATATAAACTTTCTTCTATAATTCATTACGGCCAATGGACTTTTATTAGAACAACAAACTGGGCCTACGCACAGGGTCCTGCCAATGTAAGCCTTTTCCAAATTACAGGGCAAATCAAGTTTTGCTATAGGGGCCTAAATTAAATTAGGACAGCACAAATTTTTAAATTAAATTAGGCCTATTATTTACTATGTTCACCTAGACTAGTGCATGAGTATGTATTCCTTGCATGTTATCACATGTATATTTATGTGGAATAAATATTTAATTATTAATTCATTCATTCGTTCATTTTTATCATTCATCATTATGAGAAATCAACTAAAATAATGCATTTCTTCAATATACATATATTTACTGCACAAATAAACTAAATTCAGAGGTTACAAATGAAAATATTGCCATGAGATATTGTAATAAAACAGAATAAATGGATGTTATTAATTCAACACGATCGCTGCGTGCCACCCAATGGCGGGGGTTTGCGAAGTGCGGGTGTCCCGGGGGCAGCGGATTAACGAACTCCATTTATTTCCATCCAACTAAACGTAAAACACTGCACGGTAATGATTCTGCATAACCACAACAGTCAACTAAGTTCCTCGCGAGAACAACCGCAACCACAGGTGTGCCCGGGCCACACACCAAACGTGATAAAGAAATATTCGCCAAACGAATGGATTAACTAGGCTATTTTGAATGAATTCATTTGAATGCATCAATGGAAGCATTTTGAAAAGGAACATTTCGAAAATAAAATTAATTCGAAATCCAACCATTAGAAAACCGGAACAGCTCACAATCGCACATTACTAAAGGCGAATCTCAATGTCGATTGAAAATATCGATAGATCGTTCGTTTGCACCCGATTGTTCCCCACCCAACAACCCCAGTACCCACCAACTCCCCTAGATAGTATGTGAAAGAAATCGGTGAGATATCAATTGCTCGTTGATACATCAAATATGAATATCGATATAGCCGGTGCAGTTCATACGGATGTTTGACTAAGTTAGGCCTGTCGCTTTATCCCCACCCAACAGCCCTGGTTCCTATCGAGTCCCATGGATAGTGAGGCGAAGCATGCCCCTTCTGCGGAACTATAGACACCTTCAAGCCCATCAAATCCCTCATGATGGCATGGTACTACCTACTGGCTATACCATGCCCTTCACTATCCTAGCCTGTAGGCCTAAATAGTTTGGCCTTTCTTAAGCTAATAAAATAAATAAATCCTATAGCTGATCTTTAAAACATTCAGAAAAGTGAATTCATCCTGAATAAGAGTAACGTAGGCTATACCTTCACCATCTTATAAGCTACTTAATATTCCGAAGAATATAGAACCTCGTTTTTAACCCTCAGGAGTCGGAGCACTAGAAATTCCTCCGTGTAACGAGGCCCTTATGCGAACTATAGCCTTAACAGTTCAATTCTCAATCAAAACACCATTACATCTTAAAAACAATGATTATTTAATAACGACAATGGACAGTTGAAACAACATTACACAAAGTTCATGACGATAATCTATTATTCGCGAGCCAGTATTAGACGCCCGCCAGTCGCCATCTTGTTGTGTGTTGTGTGTGAGTGCGAGTGGACAGGGCCAGAGGGGTTACGATCCACTAGTTACAAGTGGATGTAGCTAGTAAATGGTGAAACCCGTTTAGAAACAACGCCCAGGGTTCTTTCTTTCTTTCTTTTCTTTAATCTGGTTTGCTTTTTTTTAAAGCTGGCTTGGGGATTCTAACCCATGCAGCCACACTATTTGTCCACTTTTGAAAATTGTCCCGGGTCTGTTATGTTAGGTTAAAACATATAGTAGTCACAGATTGGTTTGTTTGGGTTAGTTTTCACAATTATTAGTTTGGGTAAGTTTTCACAGTAGACATTCATCTGAAACAAACAAAATTTTGTCAATTTTCTCCTATTGGGAAAAAAGAGGGTAGAAATAAATACATTTATAAAGGAAAAAGGATATAGGTGAAAACAGATGGGTTGGTCTTCTCGCCTGGGGTCTATCAGGCTGGGATCCCGAAAAAGAGGACCGCGGATTAGAAGAACCAGGAGCCCAGGATACACACAGCTAAGGATTGCTTGTAGCTTTCACAAATTCTTCCTTGTTACCCTTATAAACTTAACTAAATCTAACCAAAAATTAATGTTGTTGGTGTTGAGGAGGTGATGGATTATTGGAGGTAAATCCCAATTTTCTTTTTTCAGTTTGTCGTAAAGACGTTGCCTTTCGTTGTCATACGCTGGACATTCATTGATTATGTGTTCTATTGTTTCAGCTATGTTCATGTTGCATTTGATGCAATTAGGAGTTTCTATTTTCCTCATTTGATATAGCCTAGTTGCATTGTATATGTGGCCGAATCTTAATCTACACATAAGGCTAGTATCTTCCCTGTTGAGTTTGCTGCTAAGGAACCATGGTTTGTTAACTGCAGTTGGTTGTATGGCTTTGTACCATCTTCCTTTAGGACTATTGTCAAAAGCTGTGGTTGCTCGGTGAAAATATTTTTGTTTTATACTAACCTTGAGGTCGGCTAATGGGATGAGAAAGTCTGATTCTATGTTCTGGGTTGAGTTTGCTGCTGTTTTTGCTGTCTTATCAGCCTTCTCGTTACCACTGATGCCGATATGGCTTGGTAGCCATTGTATTACTATGTTGTTTTGTGCTAAGTTGAAGAATTGATTTATTATGCTTAATTCTAGGTGTTCATCACACTTACCATTCATAGTTTTCTTAATTTTTTCTATGGCTACTTGTGAGTCTGTATAGATTACCCACTTATCTTTTTCTGGATATTGTGCTATTAGTTTTAGGGCTTTGTAAATTGCAAATAGCTCTGCAGTGACACTCGTTGCCATTTTATTCAACTTATATCCTATTTCTGTCTTGCTCTCATCAATAAAGATGCCAGACCCGGTTCCATATCTGGTTTTGGAACCATCAGTGAAAATTGCTGTGTGATTGTCATATGTGTTGACTGTACAGGCTGAAATTTGGTAAAGAATCTGAGGGTTAGTTGCAGCTTTCGTTAGTTTGGTGTCCATTAAGTTTGTTATTAATGTGATTTTAAAGTTTGTCATTTCAATTGGTTTTTCAAGACTGAATTTGTTTCTAAGGATCACTACTGATTCATCTAATTCTAATGTCCTGATTTGCTGCCTGGATTCTTCAAAGAATTTGACCACTAAGGGTGTATTTTTCTTTTCCCAAAATTTGTGATGGCTGATGTACATGTTTAGCTCATGTAGACTTAGGTAGGCTGGGTGTAAACTGTCTCTGCTGATCTTGTAGGCTATATTTTCAGCCACTTGAAGCCTTCTTAAAGCTAAGGGTATCAGTGCTGACTCCCTTTGCATTGCCTGTATGGGTGTTGATTTGATAGCTCCAAGACATATTCTTAGGGCAGAGTTCTGTATTTTTTCTATGTCCTGCGATTGTTTTTGTGTAATATTGTCAAGGATGAAGCATCCGTAATCTATTTTGGGACGTATCATTGTTTTATATATATTGATGAGGAATTTCTGATGTGCTCCCTTTGTTCCATATGCTAGTGATTTAATATGTCTAAGTCATGGGTACACGAAGTAAGTACTTTGTCAATATGTGCTTTGAATTTCAGCTTTTCATCAAAGGTGATTCCTAAAATTTTAACTAAATTTTCTTGTGGAATCGTCACGTTTTCAAGATTGTGATTGAATTGTGTTGGTCTCCTTTTGTGAGTGAAAGTTATAATCTTTGACTTGGTTGCATTGAAAGACATTCCTAATTCATCAACTGCAGTGTTCAATTTTGAAAGGCTGTTTTGTAGGTTTTCATGTGCATTGTGTTCTTTTTTATGACTTGCGTACAGTAGTATATCATCTGCATACTGAAGCATTTTTGTGCCCGTGGTTAGTTGTTTCATAATGTCTGCTACATATATAGAGAAGAGAATGGGGCTTAGGACACTGCCTTGCGGCAATCCAGTACTGGTGGACCTCTTGACAAGATGTTTATTAGACATCAGGCTCAAATGTCTGTTGGTAAGCCAGTTTTGGCAGTAGGAGATTATTCTAGTTGGAATATTGTAAATGAACATTTTCTGTAAGAGTTTATGTGTAATTACATTGTCATATGCTTTAGTTAGGTCCATTGAGGCAGCAATAGTGATTTCCTTTCGTGTTCTGGCTATATGGATATCTGTTGTGAATGTTATTAGGTGGTCTAAACATCCTCTCTTTTTTCTGAAACCACACTGAATTTCAGGTATTATGTTTCTATTTTCCACAAACCATTCTAATCGATATTTGATCATTGTATTTAGGATCTTGGCTAAGCATGGAATGAGACAGATAGGCCTATAGGATGTTGCTTCAAACTTGTCTTTGTTAGGTTTTAACAGGGGGTGTACTAAGTGTTGTTTCCATTGATTTGGTAGGTTGTTTCCATTCTCTCTCCAGATTGAGTTGTATATATCTAGTAGGGTCATCTTGGCATTTTGGGGAAGTCGTCTGATCATTTCGTAAGAGATATTGTCAATTCCGGGTGCTGTGTTTTTATTTTTTGAGGATATTGCCAAGTTTAGCTCCTGCTCTGAAAAATCCTCATTCATTCTCTCATCTTGTGTTTCGATCATAAGCGGAGTTGCTTCTTGTAAACTGGGGACATAATCTGGGATTATACAGCTCATAAATTCTTCTGCCATTTCTATGTTCTCATAAATTATGTTGTTTTCCTTTTCTCGCCGCCCTTGAAAACTTCTTAATAAGTTCCAGGCTTTGGAGGTATTGCAGTTTGTCAATTCTTTGCAAAGCCTTTCCCAAGCATCTTGTTTGGCTTTTTGTATTACTAATTTTGTTTGTAGGACTTCCTTTTTGTACTTTGCATATGTCTCAGGGGTCATTTTCTTTTTGAAATGTGAAAAACTGAGTCTCCTTTTTGCTACAGCGTGGGAACACTGTTCCGTCCACCAGCTCTTTGGTTTGAATTTAACCTGGTCTCTTTTGGGGATGAATTTGTGTTTGGGTATTGCAGAATCAGCTGCAGATTCCATTATTTGATATAATTCTTCCATATTAATTGTGTTGTTACTTTGACTTCTTTCGTTTATTACTTTCTCTATACTTCTTGAGTAATCTTTCCAGTTGGCTTTATTTAAGTCTCTTTTGATTCTTGGGTTTTGGAATTTGATTGCTCCGTCGGTATATCCGTCTATTTTTAAATCTATACACATAAGTATGGGGAAGTGGTTACTTCCACAGGCATCACCTTGTACTTTCCATTCCGTAACATAGTTGAACATTTTTGTTGAGGCGAAGCTGAGGTCTATTGCTGAGGATTGCCTAAATGCAGTTGGGGTAGTTGTGTGTGCTCCGTTGTTTAATATAATGAAATTGGAGTCCAAATAGGCATCCAAGATGCTTTCGCCTCTCTGGCAGTTCTTAGCGTTTCCCCAATAATTGTGGTGGGCGTTGAAGTCACCGCATAAAATGGTATAATCATGTTTTATATTAAACACACTGTCCTTCCAAAAATTCCGGTTTATTCTATTTTGGTTGAAATAATAATTGTATATATAAATTTTGTTTTGGTTGTTGTTATTTGGTTTGATGGCTATGGCAATGCACTCTGTTATATTGTTTGTTATGTCAATTTGTTCCCAGTCTAGTGAGTTGTGAATAATAAATGCCACACCTCCGTAACCATCATGTCGGTCTTTTCTTAAAATTGTATAACCATTTAGCTTAAATCGTTGATGGGGTTTAAACCAGGTTTCTTGTATTGCTGCCACGTGAATTTTATTTTTGGCCATGTATGGTCCGAATTCTGCCCATTTTGATGCTAACGATTGGGCATTCCAATGCATGAAATTTATATGTTTAGTGAGTCTGTTCATTTTTATCATTTTCTTTAATAGGCCCCGTTGATTTGTTTAACATTGCCAGAAACATATTTTTAAATGCCATGGTAACTATTTCGATGATTTTGTCATCGCTGTCTGATTTTCCTTTAATTTCGCTGACTGTATTTTGTGCCCAGCTACGCAATTCTCGAAGGAAATTAGCATCTTCGAGACGGGTTTTCAAAGATTCATCTCGTATCGGTAGTTGTACAGCAATGACTTTCTCAGTGTGATTTGGTTTTATGGTGGGCCTATCTATTTTTCTTTGATATGTCCTATTTGTACTGCTTGGATGGTTGTTTTTGTAATTTCTCTTGTTGAAGTCCTCAAATGGTGTGTACTGAGATATTTCTTCCTCGTGGTCTATGTTTTCTAAAAATGCGAAACTGTTTTGTGTGTTTATTCCCGCAGCCACCGATTGTTGGCTTCTGAAGTAGTTTGAGGATGTAGCTTGTGAATAAGATAGTTTACTACTATACATATTATTGCGCGAGCCCGTCTGTCTTTCATTTGGCCTGGGAAACATTTTACTTGCTGTGATGTAGCTTTCATTAAAGTGAGCCATCCTAGTTTTTATTGATTTCTGCCTTTCATACTCTGGGCAATCCCTTGAGTTACTGTGATGGGCGCCGTTACAGTGGATGCATTTTGCTGGAAGGTTGCAGTCATTTCCGTGAGATTTTTCTCCACAATTTTTGCACAGACTGCTTCCTCTGCATTTCCCTGCGGCGTGCCCATATTTCAGACATTTGAAACATTGCTGTACCGGTTGGATATATTCCCTTACCGGTATCCTCACAAAGTTTAGCTTAATGTGTTGGGGAAGCTCTGTGCCTGCAAAAGTCACTTTCATCCAATAAGTTTTCTGGGTTCCTTTGTTTTTCTTAATTCTGAATGCTTCTAAGATTTTAGCGGGACTTTCAGCATCTTTTAGGACTTCTTCTTCCTCTATTTCAGGTTCAACGCCCAGGGTTCCCGGATTTCAAAATCCCATTATTGTACGCCAACTGCTAAAATTATTGTACTTCTGGCAAAACTGTCGTACAAAGGTATATATATATATATATATATATATATATATATATATATATATATATAAAGTAAACAATCTCTATGATAAAATGAAATATGTTAGCATATTTTATTTTTTATATGATATGTACGAATTTTAAAAACGAATTTAAATAAACTGGGAAGAAAGCAGTAAAAATAAAATTACTGTATCATCATATATTTAATTTCGTAGGGCGATTTTTGGCGTTAAAATTGTGAGCGTCCGGCAAGTCGTATAAAGATGGGAGAGGGCTCAAATTAAAGGTCTCTATTCCGTGATGGCGGGAAAAATGCTAAAATTGCTTGAAAATCACCAGAAAATTAGATATAACATAAAATATTTGCCATTTAAAAAGCATTAGAATCTAAAAACGTCTGCTTTGTTTACATTAAAACATGTGTTGCTTATTCTTGGTTTAAAACCACATGTTGGTAAATAATATGGTTTAATTAAAATTTAGCTTTAAATGAAGGATGAACCTACTATAAGAAATAGCTGTTTTTTTACTTTTGAATTTTTCTTATTTTATAATTTAGGGACTTATACATACTCACCATTTTAAAAACATTTCCTCTAAAATGTCTTTGTGACAAAAGTTTAGATACATTAGATACATTACTTGAAATGGCAATTACCAAGGGAAAATTTACGCTGCTCATATAAATCTCTCGATCTTTCCTCTGATCACTCACCTGTAATATAATGAGGCATTTTCTTATTAAAGAGAGGTGTTCAAACCACATAACTTAAACTCTAATCTCGATTAAGACATTTTAGAATTTTTGGCTTACCCAAATCAATTAGCAATGCCGCTGAAACAATTTACTCTGTCTGAGATAAGAAAGTAATATCATACGATCTTAATGCCAAAAAACCATGTGAAAACAAATTTATAAAATTCTGGCCCAGAACCTGGCCAAGTTCCAAAATTGACAGGAACCTGGCCAGTACTACTCAGAAAATAATGGTAATATATGTAAATAAGCATTTTTAATCAAAACAAAAACAAATAGCTATTGACTTGTTTGATTGAAATAAATGATTCTTGGAAACCAATCTCAAAATAAAATCGGTTGCCCACCACGGCATTTGAATTTTCGACCTTCCCGTAAATGTTCTAACGCCCGAGCCTTAGACCACTCGGCTATTCTGATGCTTACACACCTTGGAAATGCAAGGTATTTGACCTTTCCTTGTTTGCTAAAAAATCAACTTGTGATTGTTGTAATAACTATGTGATATGTCATAGCCATACTCATGGCAGGTATTTGTGTATTTTTTACAAATTGTAATCAAACATGCAAAATAATCAATACACTATCTAATTTTTTATTCCAATTTCTTAAAGTAGGCCTATTTATTTAATTTTTGACCGTCAGGTAAATAACGTCGAAATTTTAAGAGATAAACGTTTAATATTTCAAAATTAATGAAAACCTACTAAACTGATATAGCTGGCAGTAGAGGTAAGAATTTTGGTTGTCCTGACTAGAACCTTGGCAATACTGGTCAGAATCTGGGCATTACTGGCCAGAACCTAGGCAGTGCTGGCCAGAACCTGTGCAGGACTCGCCGGAACCTGGGCAGTTCTTACCTGGTTATGGCCAGTACTGACCAGTAGTGATACAATGATGGCCAGAACGTGGCCCAAAAAATTGTTTCACATGGGAAAGCTCCAGGTTACGACTTAATCACTGGAAAAATAAATGAGAAAGGCAACTGTCTCACTTACAGTCATTTTCAACGCAGTCTTGCGCTTGGAATACTTTTCATTACAGTCGAAGGTGAATTAAATTATTTACCGTACAGTGCTCAGCAAAGAGTAATTTTCCAGTCAAAAGTAAGACACAGAAAACGTATGTTTCTGTGCATGTGGTATGATGTAAAATAAAAAACTAATTTCTCTCGTATTCTAGGGTTTATTAAAATCGTTCCTTTCCAACAGGTTTTCCAAATAAAATATGAAGACTACACCTCTGATCTACAAGAAATCGAGTCTAAGGTCCCAAAGGCAGTGTCCTTGGGCCTGTGCTGTGTATTTTGTTCACTTATTTCCTGCCTGAAACGTCAGGGATAACCGTTGCGACGTTTGCGGACGATACCGCACTGTTATTCAACCATAATACAGTACAGACATCTCATCTTTTACAAACCGCTCTGGACGAGATATCATTGACTGATAAATTTGAAGATAAAAGAAAACGAGAAAAAGTTGCTGCATGTCACTTTTACCATGTCCACAAATACTTGTCGTCCAGTGACGTTGAACAATGTAGCGATACCTCAAGCGAACGTGGTAAAGTACCTGGGGAACTATCTAGATAGACTCCTTTATTACGGAGCACTCCCTAAATGGAATACTGGTTACACATAAATTGTAAAATTAGAAAGTTGGCTAGGATTCCAGGGCACCATTCAAAATTATCTGTTGACAATAAATAAATGTTATATAAAGAAGTGTTCAAGCAAGGCCCCACTAGTGCGGCCTTGGTTAAAGTCTATATGGACGTACGGCATGTTGTACCCGATGTACATTTCGAGTTACGCGCCTCCGTTGATGCAAACAGTGCGCTCAATCACGTAACTCGCAGCTCGCGCCGATGCGCCGTCACCGTAGAACCGCGACCGCGACCGCGCAGTGTAACAATCAATGAGTAGACTCTAAAAGAGTCAATTTGTAACTAGTGTGTATGTAATTATGCAGTTTTGGCAAGACAACCCCCTATACTCGGTTCCAAGTTCATCTTTCAGTATGGAATTTCCATAAGCTGTGTATGGCATTTCAAGTTGTACTAACCAAATTATGTTATAATCAGCTGATGATTTTATAGCATGTTGTTATGGATATTTGTAAACAAACATACCCAGGAAAGGTAATAGAATAGTTGTATCCCATATGGCCTGTACTGAAAGGTGAATGTGGAATTGAGTATAGTATCAGATCATTGTATGTAAATATTATTGAATGTTTGTCAATATTTACTATGTACTTCAAAGCACATCTATATACTTAATACAATAAGGTTTTTTCTGTTAGATCCCTTTTTCAGCCATCCTACTTAACCGATTTTGACGATTGAGGTGTCATTTTAAAGCTTATAATGTAGCGCACCGGCGACTGATAATTAAAATTGGCAATTTCTTTTACGGCTTCGACCCCCAAGCCTTTGATTTATTTCTAGAGGGCACTTTCAACGCTCCAGTGCTGAGCAGTTGCGTTAACATGGTTTTAAAATGTGATTGTAATTTAACAGCTGATTACCTTTAGATCAATTTTAACCTAAGTCAGATAGTAAACAAAAATAGAAAGTCTACAAGATTTTATTCATTTGATGAAAACTTATTCTTAAATGGGACACTCTTTTGACAATTGTAGACTAACTGAGGTAGGAAAATCATTCTTAATGGTGCAGAAAGAAGTGGAAGGCAAGAGAAAACCAAGTCGATGAGATTAGCGAAAAACATACGTAACCTTTGTCAAGAACTCAGAGAACTGCCGAGAGACAAAGACTGATAGAACATCAGAGGGACCCTGCACCACCTATCTACTTGAAGCAACTTAAAGAAGATGTTAGGGCATGAATACACGAACAGAAACTTCCAGTATACTGTTGTGCCAGAAGACAAAATACCTAATGCTAAGGTGATGAACAATGTGAGTGTGTTTATCAGCTAAGCTTTTATTTGTTTATTTCAGACCTTTAAATTACACTTGAAAGGTTGAGTAATAACGGCGAGTTCAAAGCTTTAACGCGCAGAAAACTTGAAAAACCAAAAACACATATGAAAGGACCTTTAAACAGGAGAGTGTTTGCTGGCTTTGAAGTGAGTTTTGGTATTTAAGTTTTAATATCCATCATAGTGTTCGCCTGTTTAGTAAATATTTCTCCTACTTCTTCTTATCGTAGGCGAGTTTCTCAAGAAACAAAAATAATAATTTTAAAATGCGCAATTTGCGCATGGGGCCCCTAGTAATAAATATTGACAATCTTTCAATAATGTTTTATATACAATCATCTGATAATATGAACCCCAGATGTCGGTCATGCTGAATTGTAATCATGAAGCCAGGTTGGAGGTCTTGTTACACGCTTAGACCTTCTGAGGGCAATATTAGGTGCTGGGCTGTTGTTTTGAGCTTCTTTGTCATCTGGCGCTTCTCTGGCACTGATCTTTGTGAGTTCGGCCCCGGAGATGGAAGGAGTAAGGTATGGGCCTGGTATTTCCGAAATGTTATCAGCAATTGGCTGTTCAACGTTTCTCTGGACTGGAGACAAAACGAGTGGCTGCTGTTCCGGTCCTTCCTAAATGTTTTGAGCAGGTGGTTGATGAACATTTGCCTTAACGGACTCAGTCTCTCAAGGCTACTGTCTCTTTTTTTGGAGCGTTTATACTTGAATCAAACCAATCTCTTCTTGTAGGGGTCTTGGAGTCGAGCTTCTTGTCGAGCTACTTGTGAACGTACCAGCTGGTCAATGTGTCTTTTCAGCTGATGCCCAGTGTAAAGCCTCACGATGTAATGGAGCTTACCTAATGTTTTTACAACCACTCCAAATTTCCAAGTCTTTTTATTAAGCACTGATGAGTACCATTTTGCTTGCACTCGATCTCCCACACTTAAATTTCATACCTGTTTGGTGAATTTTGATGACTGGTTTTCCATCTCTGGTTTTAGGGGAAACAGAGCGTCCAGTTTGATGCGAATTTTCCTCCCCAAGTACTTTTCTGCCGGAGAGAGATTGCCTGATTGAGGTGTCGCCCTGTACCAGAACAGTATGTCTTGCAATCTGCTTTTCAGTAACTGGCCTGATGAGTTCATGGATGTTAGTTTGTGATTTAAAGTTTGGATATGACGTTCGGCCAGACCATTGGTAGTAGGGTGTCCAGGTGCAATGAATTTTTGTGCTATGCTATTACTTTGACAAAATTCTTTGAAATGCTCTCTCGTAAAGATTTTTGCATTGTTGGAGACAATTACTTGGGGCATACCGTTGAAACTAAATATTCCGGTGAGGATCGAAATTGTAGAATCTGGAAACGATGTCTCTCCACTAAAATGTTTTTCCCTGGATTCAAATGCATACTAAGGTTTTCGGATATTTCTTTTACGGTAAGATCTGTAAGATCTGAACTATTGGGGCTTCAATAGTTGATAAAAGTGAGTGTGTGCTTGCTCCAGTACTGTTAAGAAACAAGGGCGTGACTAAGTCATCATCTTCTTCCAACCTCTTGATTTGTGTATAATTTTTGAATCGTTCTATACTGGTCAAATGACTTTTTCTGATTATCAAAGGGCTAAAATGTGGGTAACAAATCTGGAGAGGCCTGATTATGAACTGGAAGTTCTCCATTCTGATGATATGATATTGCAGAAAGGACTCTTTCATTACCAATTTGAATAGCAGTTATTAACTCTTTCAATTGAGCTGCATCCATTATTATACTCAATTCTACATTCACCTTTCAGTATAGGCCTTATAGGACAATGCAATTCTAGTATTTATGTTCACTATATTCATAACATATCATTATAAAATTATCAGCTGACTATAGCATAATTTGACTAGTACAGCTTAAAATTCAATTTGAAATGCATGGCTTGTGTAAATTCCATACTGAAAGGTGAACGTGGAACCGAGTATAGTTCTTGTTTGAAATTAAAGAGTTATTTTACATCTCGTCGCCATCTTTGTCATGTCAAAATCTACTAATAATTATCATTAGTAGAAGTAGCCTCTGGATCGTTAAACAACATTATTTTATTGTTTAACTAGCAGCCCGCGTCACTTCGTGACTTAAAAAAACTTGGTAAAATAGGTTTTAGTTTCATATTAATTATGGATGAAGGTTTGCAGCGTAAAATACCTTTCAAAGAGGAAGTTTGTGAATTTTGGTGATTTTTTTTAAATTTTCTAGAGTAATTTTTTTGTGTCACAGCACTGGAATAAAATGTCAGTAATTGAACTACTCATCGGGGCAAACTTTTTAAAAGTTTAGACTATCGATGCTTTGGACTTGAAACTTCAATATGGGTAGAAAATTTCTCACAGAATTTAAGAAGTTCATTTATTTCATCTACTTTAAAAGAGTGTATATGTCAACGGCAAAGTATGTAATCAGGCATTGTAAATGCCAAAAACTGGCCAGGCAAAGTATGAAATAACACGTATTTTATACTTTGCCTAGACATTCTATAGAATGCCCGCTGGCTCTTTAGGCAAAGTATAAAAAACAGTGTTTCCACAGTTCACGGTTTGTGTGAAGTCTCAAGGTGCCTCCCCTAACCCTTCCCATTCATCCCTTATCGCGCCTACGCCACCGTAACACATGTGTTAATCTAACCTAACCTAACCTAACTGTATGTTTTGATAGGTTAACACATTTTTAACTTTAAGAAGTTTTATATTGTACAGTAATTAATTAAGTTCTTATAAACGGACATTTTCAACCTTCAGCACTTCTATATTGTACAATAAACAATTGTATAACCAAATTTATTCATTTAATACTTTGCCCGCTTACCTAGTGGGCATTCTATAAAATGCCTAGGCATTATATCCAATGCCTAGTCAAAGTCATTTCAATTCAATTCAAAACATTTTTATTTCAATAAAAATTACAATTTTTTACAATAGGACAAATTAAAATTATGAAATTAATCTTCAAATAGGTTAAAAACCTGTGCGTGAAGATGAGTCCGGTCCTGTATCATATTTTGCCTCCACATATCATGGTTATTTTTGTTTTTGATTGCCACTTGAAAATCTACTTACTGACGGACAAACCCCCTACCCCAAAAAACAACAAAAAACACAAATACGCACACACACTCACACACATCCACTCAGCCACGTGCACACCAGTCTCATACATAAACTAACCACTGCTCTGAGTACCTACTGTCTGTATTGTGAAGTTATGGGTAATTCGATATTTGTCCTGCCTAATTGTTCCAACCAAAGTTTGATATGTTTTTTGTAAGTACCTAATGAGCATGTGTGAAAATCTTTTAACTTCTCAGCTAAGTTTCTGTATAGTATATGTAATATGTAGTGACAATTTGTGACAGAGTATCTTTTTACAAGTCTAGGAATCTGAATGCCCACTGTAATTGCGTTTCTAGTTGAATAAGTGTGATGAACTTCATCAAATATAACATCTGAGTGTTTGTACATGTGAATAAGTAGAGTCCTAACAAACAGTTGTCTAATGTCGAAAACGTTCAAGTCATCGAAGAGAGCCTCCGTAGGGTAGCGCCGAGACCTCCCAAGAGCAGCTCTCATAATGGCTTTCTGGGTTATTGCCAGTTGTTGGAGGGTGGACTTGTAAGCACCTCCCCAAGCTATAATGGTACCTTCCAACAGAGACTGGACATAAGCAAAATATGCCATCTTAATTTCATTTAGATTCAGGACTGAGCTCAGCTGGTGAAATGCAAAAATACATTTCCTCAGTTTCTTGTTTAGGTAACTAATTTGATCAGACCAACTGAGTTTACTGTCCATCACCACGCCAAGATATTGAAATGAGTCCACCCTTTCCACCCACTGGCAGTCACACGTAGTGCTCTCGAAGTCACCACATTTATATATCGTTAGTTTGTCTCTGAGCGTGTTCCCTCGATTTCTTAAAGAAATTGTCATTAATTTCGTTTTGGAGACGTTAAGTGTCAAGACATTTTGATCAAACCATTTTTTAATAATCGTAATGTCTCTGGTGGCAATTTGGAAAAGTTCGTCCCACGTCTTACTGTGAAAGAAAAGTGCACTATCGTCAGCAAAAAGGAATATTTTGCTTTAAGTGTTTAAAGTAGTTAAATTATTACTCCATTTCACACTATGCCTAAAAGCATTAGGCAATGTATAGATTGCCTTGTCGTTCTATAAAATGCCTGAATTTCATACTTTGCCGGTAACATATACGTTCTACACTTAGAAATTTCGACAGTGCAACAATATTCATTTTGCATTAAATGGGGGTTAGTTTGCATGGATCTTCATTGCATGGTACGTATTCACGTCTCTCCTTTAGTTTTCTTTTCAAAAGTATTGAATCCATAGAAAATGTTAATTCTAAACAAAATCTACGTTTTTCAAAATCTATCAGTATTTTTATTCATCTTTGTTAGGTCTGTTAGGTCTTAACAACAAACGATCTTTGAAAGAGGATGGAAAAACCACTAACCTATACGGATGAAATAATTTCTACATAAGATTTATAAAATAGCCATTAACCTTAAAAACAAATTATTCAACGCTCATAACGGTCAGGGAATAAAATTTTTAAATTGACCCGCTTTTTTGTTTCGCATCATAGATACATGTTTGGCAAATTTTTACGTAAGCAAATACCATAACTTTCTATGAAATGCCTTCACTAATCAGGCAAACTATTATTGATACATTAAAAAATCAAGTAAAATAGGCAGGCTAACCGCTAATATTTCAATATCCTTCGCATTCCCAAGTAAATTTAAAAAATACATGTTTTAAATTTATAATGCGTTTTAAAATTACTTTTTTTACGTTTCAAATTCATTCCACTTATATTGCTATTTTAAAACTCTTAAACATTGAAACATGTATCAATGTGTTGAAATATTTATCAATGTGTATTCACTGACAATAGTCTGTTGGAAAATCCCATCTCCAGAGAACCTCCTGAGTTACTTATATTCCTTTTTAAGTTTCCTTTTAAGGAAAATAAATACAGTAAACTAAGATGATTACAGACTGTTGATCTTAGTTTCAATTGGGCAAGTACTCTTCTTTACTTTCTGTTGTGTTAAAAAACGTCAATATTTCAAGAAATCAAAATCATAATGTGGATTAATGTTAACTGACTTTTGCTAGCACTGCATTCTATGGTATATCTCTGGTATTATTTCGAATCTTGATCATCTGTTTTGTTATAAACAAATGTGAATTGGAAAAAGTTCACAGGTTCTAACCCAGATAGTAGCACTATCGCTGAAATTCTGAAAGCCTCTTGAGTGAGACTTTTCATGGGATGTTTTCCAAACCCGCAAAAGGCACATATAGAGAGTAATAGCTTTAATTTGATGCCAAATATGCATAGAAAAATCAATTTCTAGGGGTCGATTTGCTCTGGACAAAATCCCAGAAATTCTTTTAATAATATAGATGGATAGGTCCATTTCAGCTAATGTATCTAATGTATCTAGATATTAATTTATTGAATATGAAATAACTAATTATTGATAAAATATTAGAAAATGTACATAATTTGTATTTCAAAACATAACCTATAGTAAATATTGACAACCATTCAATAATGTTTACATACAAACATCTGATGATAAACTCAAATTATTTTATAATCTGTGAATAAGTTAATCAGTACTTTCAAATTAATGAAACAACTGTAGGCGGACTGAAGAAGCGAGGGATCTTGGAGTCCTTTTCATTAAAACCCTTACTTGGGACCGTCATAAAAAAGCGTCAGATTCACAAGGCTTGCACTAAGGCACCGCGCAATCTTGGTCTTATCCATCGTCTTGCCAAATCATTCACCAGTCTCCATTGCTTGAAAATTCTCTACTGCTCTCTGGTAAGACAACACTAAGAGTACTGTCGAGTCATCTGGTCCCCTCATCAAGACTATTTGAAGGACGAGCTGGAGAGCATCCAGCGTCGCTTTCTTCGTCTTACAGGCACCCATCTTGGCTACAGATACACTGATGTCCCTGTAAGCGAAGTTGCATCTATTCTTCACTGGCCGATACTTGAGGCCAGGCGTAGTATTCAGAACGTATTGTTCCTACGCTGTATTGTCACCTCCGAATTTTGCCCATTTGCCCAGATCTTTTGGGAAGAATCGCCTACAGAGTACCTGGTATCACAAGATCCAAAGATGTGTTCGCAAGGACGGCTGTGTCCACCAACTATGCTCAAAATAGCCCAATCCTGAGAATCCAGCAGCAAGGAAACTCTATCTCTGAGGATCTGGACATTTTCAACTTCAGCTATGACTCCTTCAAGAGACAGCTCCTGAAGCTCCATCTGCAGTGATCTGCATTGCAGCTTCGGGTGCTGTGCAAGTGATTAGGTGGTGCTTTTAAAGAGCAATACAATTCTTGACGGTATGTGTTTTTTGTGATGGTTGTTTCAATGTTATTCAAGTTTTGGCTACTCATCACTTTAATTACAAATAAAAAACAAGAAATTGTTTTAAATTGGAATATATTTCGGCTTCTTTTTATCTGAAGGCATCTTCAGCCATAGTAAATAAACAAACGTTTGACAATCATTTAGTCAAAAGTCACATGTTTCAAAAAATAAATTTAAAATTCTTACCACTAATTTAATATTAAATAATAGTTATATTTGTAAATGTGCTTAAATTACTGAAATTTTGTTAAGTTGTAAATTTAACCTAGATATTGATTATTTTTGACTTTTTGAAATTATCTGCAACTTCTTTAGTAATAATAATGCTACTATATAATACAAACACAGGAAAATATTTAAATTTCAAATCTAACAGTCCAACTCACGTCAAGATCGGAATAGCACAGGGTCTATTTACTAGAGCTTTTAAATTATCATCTAATGAAGAGAATAAACAAACAGAAATTAAAAATATATATCAAGAGTTAAAAAATAATGATTACCCATTAGATATAATACATAAAGCATTCAATAAAACTAGTAAAAAGATGTCTAACAATTTTGATAACACCATAAAAGAAAGACCCATAGCTACTGTTGTGATTCCTTACATCAAAGGGAAATCCGAAAAAATAAGACGGGTAAACAGTAAATTTAACATTAGAACCAGTTTCTCAACCAACTCAACATTAAGGAGTAAAGTATCTAAGATGAAGCCAGAAAACATAGAACAACAAACAAAAAATGTAGTATACCAGATCCCTTGCGAATGTCACAAAAACTACTACGGGCAAACATCAAGACCAGTAAGAATCAGAATAAAAGAGCATAAGAACAGCATAAACAAACAGCTCCAAAACTACTCCAAACTCAGTGAATATATACATGAAGAGGGACATAGAGTAAAATGGTCAGAAGCAAAAATAGTATTCCAAGAAAACAATTATAAGAGCAGAATACTTAAAGAAGCTGCATGCATGGTGACGGATAGAAATTGTATATCCCAACCAAGTGCCACCATTCCACCTATGTTCATTCCTCTTATTACTAAAGAAGTTGCAGATAATTTCAAAAAGTCAAAAATAATCAATATCTAGGTTAAATTTACAACTTAACAAAATTTCAGTAATTTAAGCACATTTACATATATAACTATTATTTAATATTAAATTAGTGGTAAGAATTTTAAATTTATTTTTTGAAACATGTGATTTTTGACTAAATGATTGTCAAACGTTTGTTTATTTACTATGGCTGAAGATGGCTTCAGATAAAAAGAAGCCGAAATATATTCCAATTTAAAACAATTTCTTGTTTTTTATTTGTAATTAAAGTGATGAGTAGCCAAAACTTGAATAACAGAGCAATACAAATCCCATGTGCTCAGTCAACTGGTGTTTACTAGGTGGTGCCTTTAAAGGGCCACACACGTGCTGTCTTTGTTTTTCCCCTTGTGTGATGTTATATCAGTCCTTTAGTTTGCCACTTCTGCTGTTTGTTGTAGTCTGATATTGTTAAGTCTCCAACTTAATTTACTGACTTGCTATTGTTTGTCAATTTTTGTTGTGATATTTGCATTATGCTATATATATTCTATCAACTAATTACCAAAGTGTATTGTTGTTAGATTAGTTAGTTTAGATCTTATTACATGATTGTATTCTTTGTACCATGGCCATGCCGTTCATACGTAAATAAATAAATAAGTTGGAATAATATGGTGTTTAATCACCAATTAAGTTGATTTTTCATTGTTTTTTTATATTTTATATGACAAAACGGTTAACGTTAGCGTCCAGTTGCAAATATCGGTATTTTTTAAGTTTATTAAGTACAGGGAAATTCTCGGATAATTCTAGGGCAATGAAGATTGATTTTAGGGTAATCTAGGGTAGAGTCAAGGCCACACTGGTAGAGTTGACCAGTGAGATGTTACCGTTATTGCTGGAGTTCACGCGTAGTAATAAAGGAGTGCCATGCATTGTTCCGGAAGTCATAACTCCGAAAGGCATACCTACGAAATAAAATATGTATTTTTTACGGCATATTTCCGAAGGGCAAAGCTCCGAAATTCATATTTCGAAAGGCCTACTCCGAAAGCACATTTCCGTCAAAGCAGATCTCCGAAAGTCTTTACTCCGAGTTGTTTCGGAACAGTGTCCTTCGGACTTATGACTTTCGGAGTTGTGCTCTTTCGGAGATATGTTTTGGGAGTAGTGTTCTTTCGGAGATTTGCTTTTTTGACCATATATTTAATTTATAACTAACCTTTGGAAATCTTTCAATGTGTTTTCAAGAGCACAATTCCGAAAGGCACGACTCCGAAAGTCATAACTCCGAAAGAACATTACTCCGAAAGCAAGTGAAATGCAATTTGCATTGCTGCGCGAACTCCAGTAGTAAAGGCAACATCACCGGTCTGACACTTAAATGGAGCCAAGTGGTAAGCTTATTGGAGCGGGTTAGTTCGATGCACTTTATTCAGATGGCGTTGTAAAAACATGGCTTTCTTCTTCTTCACTGATTCAGCCAATCAGAACGACGATAACGATCTGCTAACTTCCTATTCGTTTCCCCTGATTTTCTGTCATGACGCGACGTGTACACAACCATAACGAGTTGGAAATGATTTGAGTGTGGGAAAATAAATACCTAAAGTACGTTTGCAGAAAGTTGTTCTGGTGTAAGTTGTTTCGCGAAATACCGTTCTGCGTGATTCATATTGTGCTTAAAGCTATTGATGGAAAATAAATACATAGATGTTTACATAAAAGCACTTAATAAAAAATTAACTTAGTAAGTTAATTTTTACTAAGTGCTTTTATGTAAACATCTACGTATTTAATTTCTATCAATCGCTTTAAGCACCATAAGAATCACTCAGTACGTATTTCGCGAAACAACTTGCACTAGCGGTAAACGTACTTAATCAAAACAAATCGGTAAAGTCATTAAAATTAAAAGGCTTGCAAACAAAACAAGAAAACGTCAATATAGACAAAGCAGACGACGACGACGACGACGATCGATATATCGCATCGACAACGATCGATATATCGCATCGATCTTTTTAGTTCGTAGCACCATAGATAAAGGGATACTTTGTATCCCTTTATCTATGAAGGGGGATGAAGGGGGATGAAGGGGGGGGTATGAAGGGGGATCTATAAAGGGATACTTTGTATCCCTTTATCTATGATAGCACTTTATTCAGATAGCACTGCTGTTCCCTTACCACCGAGTTAACATGGGAGTGCCATCTCTTTACGAAATTCGTTATTACTCTATGGCAACATCTCACTGGAGCTGAAAAAATTCTAGGGTAAAACCAAGGAGGTTATATTACTATACTGGAGGTAGCACTGCCCACAGTACCTAGAATATCTTTATACGGTAGGTATCTTGCGCAGGTAAGAGTAAGAATAAGATGTGATTTCATGGTAGTCTAACACTTGAAAGAAGGTTCAGCAAGTTCACGTGAAAATTTCGTGAAACTAAGCAAAATCTCGTGAGATTTTTCATTACTAGAATGAAACATAGTCTTCATTTGTTGACAAATAAATACTTAACCTTGAAATAAAAGGTGAGTTAGAAGCTTAAGAAACATGTTATAATAATAAATCAGCTGTCTGTGGTTGGTGCTAATTTGGCTTGCAGCGAGACTTGCTGGTGCGTCGACTTGCAAAAGAACTTGGCGCAATAATTAGTGTAAAAGTCATGTCGCTCTGGTGCGCACCACCGACCAGCAGAACGCTTTCTGATTGGCTGGACTACTGCGCATATTGTTTATGATACTTACCGTATAGATGTTAAAGTTGCTGTGGCACTCCCTTCACAAACAGCATTGGAAAGCGTGCCGCAGTTGGTACTAACTGATGTACCGTTCTTTGAGTCGATTCAACTGATTCAAAAACTGATGTAATCATTTCGGAGAGTTGAATCATGTTGATCTGATTCTCATTATGATTGAACGGTTTCTTTGCCTTGGAACAGGTAAGGCCAAATACGATATCATATAAATAATAGAATAGAAAATGTTATTTTTAAAAACTATGAATAAAGAATAATTCATTTAAAGTTCAATATATAAGTGTTAGTATCCGGCCAGTAAATGACAACTTCACTCCTTATGTACAATTTTGCCATCAGCCATGTTATTATACAAACATTACTGTCGCTCAGCAATATTGTACCACTAAAAGAAAATTGTCCTACTATTTATGTTGCTTACCTGCCAAGTTTCTACCATAATTCTCGTATTTGCATAGTGACTGATTATATCAATTACTTTTAGCCCAGGTACCGTATCTGTTTTGCTATTTTTACTTTATTTTGCCATTAAAGATATACCCAAAAATAAATTAGGTGAAGTTATTTTCAAACAAAAATCACCTAATAAGTACTCGTTAGCAGTTTATTATGAGTGTTTAATTCGTTGTTTAAAATATAATTGATTTCCGGTTCCGGAATGAACCAAGCTCAAAATTGAACTCGACTGAATCACTCGATTGATTCGTTCATTTTGGGAAGTCGGTGAAATTGAGGTATTTTGCAAAGGTTGTTACTAACTGATGTACCATTTTTGTGATATTTTGTTCTAAACAGCCGGCACGCTGTTTTACTATGGAGTGCTGCCTCCAGTATAGTAATATAACCTCCTTGGGTAAAACTAAATTGACGTGATGGCAACACTGTGTGGCATTGGCATCGTGATCATTCATCATGGTATGATGGCGAAATAATTCCTTTGCGAGGGGCAAGAAACATGAAATTGAAGAAATTTTGAAATGTGTTGTGTGTTGTAGTTTAGTAGTGTTAGGTTGTAAACTAATATAATATATATTTTTCAGGTTTTTTGTTTATCCGTTTGGTAGTTGGTATGTAGTGGCAATATATCCAATACATACCAATCAATGTATCAATGTATGCAAAGATTGTGATAGCAGGGGAAGGTATGGTATAAATGTCATTGTACACGCCGACCACTATTAAGGAGCGAATATGAGAGAAGGATGAGTGTCGGATGATTTGTGGCGCGATCTTGTAGTCTTCTTACTGACTGAAGCCGACATATTCTTAAGACAGGACTGTTATTTAACACGTGGCTGCAATCTATTGCACTTCAAAAGTGCGGAAAGGTTAGGATCACAGGCAGTACAAAAATCACAATGAAAAATAAAATGTAGCCTATGGTAGAAATTGAAAAAAGCACTGGAGCTACTGAACTGGCAAGTGGTATCTATGGGATGATCGGACATTGTAGTTTGGTTCCAATAAGAGCTGGGCTCATACTGAACCCATTTTCGATGACAGACATACTGTGACGAGGGCTATAGTTCCGCAGAAGGGGCTCGCTTGCCTCACGGCTGTAGTTCTACAAAAGCGGCACGCTTTGCCTCACTATCTAGGGAACTCGGTGGGAACTGGGGTTGTTGGGTGGGGAACAATTGATAGTCGAGCATCCATACGAACGATATATCGATATTCACATGTGATATATCACCGAGCAATTAATATTTAACTGATTTCTTTCATATTACTATTTAGGGGTGTCTGTGGGAAGGGGTTGTTGGGTAGGGAACAATCGAGTGCCATAGTGTCTAAATGAACGATATATCGATAAATTAAAGTGGATCAGCCAGTCATAAGCGGCCGTTGGTATTCCTTTCCTGCGATTGGCTGTGACGTTTGACTGTCAAGCTATGAAACATTTAAGTGTCTTTGTCGTTTGTGTTACTCATTCCGCCGCAACAAAACGGCCCAATGAACGTCCTCTTTGTTCATCTTATCTACAGCGATGACCTAACTACGTTCCCTTAACTTTATGTGACAGGTGTCACAGGCGATTAAACGCGTCTAACCTGACCTGCAACTAGGCTAGATAGGTTGTATTATTCACTATCGTTTCTTAGTGGTTTGCGTCGTTTTACAATAGCTGACAACGTGTTTTTGCCCGGCTGCAATAATTTTCCCCCATTGGAACTTTCGCCCGACTACAAATTTCCTATCTCTAAGAGCTTAGCCGCTGCTGCAGCCGCGGTGCCAAAGGGTGTCACCAGAATGGGTACCACCGATTTAACGTTACACCTCCCTCTCATCTCATTACGGGTTCATTTAGTTTCTCAGGTAACAGTAGCGTTTTCCATGTATTATTTTTCACATGAAATAATGAAATAATAATAATGAAATAATGAAATAATGATTTATTTCTCCAATAAGTTACAATGAAATACAGAAACTTAAAATTTACTAAGGAATTTACTGCATGGCCAGTTACCAGTATGCGGCCAGCAGATAGAAATCATTAAGTAAACAAACTGATAACAAACTTGTTCGAGTCCGGCTACACAAAAGACAATCCTTGTAAATAGAGCAGTTCTCCGCAACGTCTGTGTGCACTTAAACTTAAAAATTACACATGAATGCCTTAGCTAAATTTTTTAAATAAAACTAAAAATCAACACATTTTTCTTTAGGAGTTTTTTTAACGATACACCATATTGAAGAAATCTATATCCGGTTGGTCATAAAGCCAACTTGTTAATTTATTGTTAAACAGCTTAAATCTATTGCAAGTTTTAATTTCATCTGGAAGTTTATTAAAATATTTTGGCCCACAATATACAAAAGAGTTTCTAAAGATCGATTTTTTAATCTTTGGAAGTCGAAAAATATGTCTATCTATATTTCGAGTAGGGTAAAACAATTCCGTTGTTCCTTGGTTTCCACTTCTTTTGTAAAATAACCTCAACACTTTAAAAATATAGAGATGATGAATAGGCAAAATTTTCAATTGTACAAACAAAGGAAATGAGCTTTCAGTTATATTCTTATTTAAAATTAACCTAATGAAATGATTTTGAGTTACTCTTAATTTATTTATTAAATATTTGAAAGTACTACCCCACATAATTAGGCCGTATTGAAGTTTTGAATGAATTAGAGCACAATATAGGCTTCTTAATAATGACACATCACAAATATTTCTCAAAAAATAAAACTTTCTAATACTACGTTTAATTCTATTATTCAATTCGCTAATATGTTTTTCCCAACTAAGCTTTTCATTGAAAGTCACACCTAAGTATTTAAAACTAAATTCCCTTTCTATTATTTGACAATCCCAGTTAAAGTTGGAACAATTCAATTTATGAAAGATTATAGGGTTTGGAAAATCGCAATTTCTTAGGTCAAAATTTACAAACTTGGTTTTACTTACATTTATTTCCATTCGGTTCTGCTCACACCATAACCTTAAAACTCTGAGGTCTGCATTAATGTTATTACTGATACTTTGAACATTATGATTTGCATAAAAAATTGCGACGTCATCTGCAAAAGCGTTAATAGATCCAAGTAAATTTTGAAACAAGAGATCATTAATAAAGATAAGGAAGAGATTTGCAGAGAGAACCGCGCCTTGGGGCACCCCAAGGGTGACAGGTCTAGGCTCACTAAGGATCCCAGCCACTCGAACGTGCTGACTGCGGCCCGTCAGATAACTGCGGAACCAGTCTAACGCGACTCCTCTTATCCCAATTGAAAACATTTTACCTAAAAGAATTTCGTGGTTGACGGTATCAAAAGCCTTTTTAAAATCAATAAAAAGACCGGTTACTTTTTTGTTTTCATTAAAATTGTTGTAAATATAGTCAGAAACTTTAACTAACACGTCCTCAGTGCATTTCTCCTCTGTAAAGCCAAATTGGTTAGTACTCAAAAAGGATATTTTGTTCAAATACTGAATGAGTCTAGATTTCATAGTTTTTTCTATTATTTTGGAGAATACAGAAAGCAAGCTAATAGGTCTTAGATTATTTACATGGTACGAATTAGGCTTCTTTAGTAAAGGTACAACAATACTTTGTTTAAGATTGTCAGGAAATATACTAGAAGAAAAACTTAAATTAATTATATAAGATAACACAGGAGCTATTTCATTTGCTATACATTTTACTAGCATTACATTAAAATTGTCATAGCCTGATGATTTTTTATTTTTTAATCCATTTATTATATTTACAACCTCCTCAGGCGATGAAAAATTAACAAAAAAAGAATCAAGAATGTTATCTTGCCTTGAGTACATTAAGGATGGCATAAAGTGACCCACAGATATGCTCGAGAAGTAATTATTTACTTCCTCAGCAACATTGTGATGACCCGTTATCTCAGTGCCGTCTGCCAACTGAATCTTATCTAATGATTGGGTAACACAACCCTCAGTGAGATTGTTTATTATTTCCCATTGCCTTGCGGTATCTCCTTTGCAATCACTTAAAAGCTGAGAATAAAAACTATTTTTTGTTTGATCTATTTCCTTTTTTAAGTTATCACAAAACCTAGAAAAGTAACGCTTGTAATAATTATCATAAGGCCTTCTTTTCAATGTTTTATACATTTTGTTTCGTTTGTTTATTTTGTTTAGAATACGTATAGTGATCCATGGACTTTTTAGCCTAGCTTTATCAAGTCCATTCCTCACTGTTACAGTTTTGGTGCAATTTCTTACTACATTACTAATAGTGTTCTGAAATTTATCATAACACTCATTCACATTAGTTAATACAAAACAATCATCCCATATTTCTGTACCTAAATTTTCCTTTACTAAATTATAATCAATAATTTGTCTACACAACAAAGGATTAGATTCTTTATCAAATAAACATGTGCCTTTTTTATAAGTTAATAACAGGCCTAAAAGACAATGGTCACTCAAACCAATGTCAAAGACAGCAGTTTCAATATGACTAGTATTTCTACATTTAACAAAACAATGGTCAATACAGGTTTTAGTATTTAACGTGATTCTCGTTGGCACATTTATTAGGGACAAGTAACCATTACAATTCATTAAATTTTGATAATTTAATACACGTTGGCATTTTTCATTCAATATGTTAATATTACCATCAGCAAAATACACAGTATTATTTTTTATATTGGGTAAAATATCCGACAATTCATTAATAAAAGTATCTTCACTAAAACTTTCCAACCTATATAAACAAAATAAGTTAAGAAATACTCCTTTTACTTTGATTTCAAGCAAAAGGTTGTCGGCTGATAACATTTTTGGTATATTGACATAAGATGCATTTATGTTATCTTTAACGTAACAGACAACACCACCAGCTCTGTAATCATCATTACAACGGCCAAAAATGTTATATCCTGGAATTTTATATAGGCTCATCTCGGACGTTGATATCCAAACTTCACTAAAAATAATGAAATGTATTTCATTTTGTAACAAACTAAATTCTGTTAAAAAGTTATTAAAATTTCTCCTGATACTTCTGATGTTTGCATAAAGGAAATTTAGGCTTTTTTCATCATGTTTGCAAGCAAAAAAATTGCAATTTAATGAAGAATATATTTGATTAATTGTAGAGTCTACCATAGGCCTATATTCAAACGAGAAAACTGTTCAAAATTGAAACTTACTTGAGTCTTACTTGAAAATTGAGTCTTACTTCAGCATCTCAAGGTCATCGTAGGTGTTGATCCTTTTGCAGTTTTCACCGTCAGATCTTCGGACATAGAATTTTCCATCCCTACACCAGACATATTTAATTCCAACGTCCTTTGTTTTTTGCTTCAGCTTGGCTAAGAAAACCTTATTTTCGGGCGAAAGATGTTCGTTAACGAAAACTCTGTGCGATGCGTATGCTGCGTATGCAATTGTACATTATTGCTTGCTATTTCTGGTGCTCTGTTCCATTTCTTTAGGTGTTAGCGATTGTGGTATTACAGAAGGGTAAAACGAGGCAGGATAAATTGGAAGGAGAATGGCCCATTGTTGCATTGAGTCATGCGCTGACATAGGTCAATTACGCTGCCTCAGTAGATAAATTTGACCATAACTCAGTTATTAATTAACGGATTTTCATAATTCCTGTGTCATTAGACAGGAAATTAAATTTTATAAAAATTTTAATTCTTCATATTATTTTGTACTACGTAACGTTTTTCCGATATTTCAAATTAAAGGTTTCAAACGGCCGCCATTTTGAAATTTACTATTCGATCATGCTGATTATTTTTTCATAAACTAACCTTGACTAGTTATAGGTACATACCAAGTTTCAAAAAAATCGATTCGCAAACTTCGGAGATAAAAAATATTTTGTGAAAAATATAAAATGGCGGATATCTGGGTAAATATGCATTTTAGGACATACCTTCACAGGAACTTTTTTGCTTATTTTGACCCAATAAACAAAGTTATGGCGTTTGGTGACGGACTTTACAAACACCCTGTATATATATATAAATATATATATATTTATATATGTCTGTTAACACGATAGCGGCCGTAAATATTGTCCGATCTAAATGAAATTTGGTACAGACATGTAAAGTGGTAATCACTCGGACGAGTTCGTAAACCAGCATGATCGGACCACCGGAAGGGGGGGTAAAGGGGGGTAAACCCCCAAAAAATGGGGTTTTTGAGTTTTTTACATAGAAAAATAAAAATAATCCAATTTTTGTTACTACCATTGAATTCAGCTCAAAAAAACAAATAATTTAGTATTTTGAATCACTGCTCTATGTCCATTGGTAACCGAGATATTGAAAGTGGTAAACACAGTACATTGTCCCTATGTTAACCTTATGGGAAATAAGTAAAATTCTATATCTCGCTTATTTCTCAACATATCTTGATAAAACTTGGTAAATGTCTTCTTCTAGTTGAGATCTACTAAATATTGAACTGAAATCACCCAGTTTTAAAATACCTGTAGCAGCAAACCTGCATACCCATTCCCCATGTTATTCTTATGGAGCTTACAAAAACATGTTAAATCTCGCCACGTTGGATTGAAACATGTTGTTTTGCATTTGAAATTCGCTGAGTATGCAGGTCTGCTGCAACGGGGGTATTCTTTTGTTAGTTTTTATTTCTTGGAAGTCCCCAGTTGGAAGATTTTGAGAAGAGCTTTTTTTGTTGGTTCTGTTTGAACCTGCTTACGATTGGCTTCCACCACCTGCAATAATAGTTGTTTCTCTTCCTCATCATTAGTAATTAGCTTGTTAAAATCTTGAAACAATTTTACACCCTTTTCAGTGATGTCATTTACTACTTTCAGATTTTTTACTGTTTTCTTCCCAGCTACGAATTGTGGGTCTTTTTTCCTAGTCACCTAGGTGGTTGGGTGAGAAATCTCTGGTCAATATTTAGCTTAGAAAAAATCAAAGATGTTCTGGAGCTAGCAAAATCTGTAAGTTCATTCAGTAAGTCAGGATTTCCTCTTACCATACGCTGAAGAGGCACTTTAGTCATATTTTCAACGATGTGTAGTTTCTCCTCTTCCGTTACTTTTTCAGAAATCAGAGCAAGGCCAATCAACTCATCAGAAAGATACCACAAGTGAGGTTGGAGACTTTTTCTACGGTCAAGGAGATTTCATTGTCAAGGATGCCATATTTTCCAGCTTCTTTCCATAAAGTTAAATCATTTATGGCCGCATTTGCACCCAATGGAGCTCGACCCAATTTTTGACGTACAAAAGGGCACCAAACTTTACAAATCTCTCCAAATTATGCTTCTCCCTTTGTGTTAGATAGAAAACACCCTGGTTATGAAAAAGGAAAATCTTGAAAGCATAAATCAGTTTGGCTATCCAGCGAGCATGGTGGATTGGTCCAGGTGCTCTCCAATGAATGGGTTCAAGTTGGTATCCTAAGACTAACAAAGTTAATTCAATCAACTCCAAATAATCATCTCGGGGTTGGTTTTTCTTCTTTAAAAGTGGAACTAATATTTCGATTGTAGACTTTTTTAAGTCAGCGTTAAGGTTTAAAGAAGAGTATTCAGATCTTACAATTGAAGCCCACGTTTCTTTTAACCTTTTGAACAGTGGGATATCTGGTGAGCTTGAAGGACCTAAGCATTGTATAAATACAGGGAGCGGCAGAAATACCTGACGGTTTTAAAATGAAAATAACTTTGACACTTTTAACTATTTTTATGAGTTTATTACTCATTACACACCACAAAATATGACAATTAACACGATATCATGATAAAAATATATACATACATACAACCCCTTATGACTTAAGACAACATCAGTTAAGTGGTGTCCACCCCTCACCATGCATTCTTCCAGTCTTGCTGTTAAACTGTTAAACACTTTTCCCAACATCTGATTTGTTATGGAGCCTATTTCTTGCGTTATGGCTGCTTTCAAATCGTTCAGTGTCCGTGGTTTGTTAATGTACACTTTTGATTTTAGGTAACCCCAAAGGAAAAAGTCACACACACTGAGGTCAGGGGATCGTGCGGCCCACGCAATGTCACCGTTCCGCGAGATAACTTGACCACGGAACTTAGCTCTCAAAAAATCCATGACGGCATTTGCCGTGTGGGCAGTGGCTCCGTTTTGTTGGAATTTGAGTTAAATATGAAAACTGGGATTTTGAATATCGCTCTATGGAATCGTGCTAAAAGAATCTCCAGCGATTTTTTGAATTTAAAAAAATCTTTAACTGAAAAATAAATTTGTTAACTAACTTAAACAGTAAACCTGAGATAAGAACTATATTTAGGTAAATTTTGTTTGTTGAAAAATAAGTTTTATTGCTTATTAACAGTTTTTTTTAGTTTTCTCAAAACTAGGTTGTTGTGACTTAGGCCCTTTTAGTATGTGCCGATTCAATTTATTTGTTGGAGAAGATATATCACAAGTAAGGGTAATTACTTTAACAGTCTTTTTCTGAGAGTAGCCTCTGAGATTCCCACCTGTTTGGCGACTTTTCTCTTTGACATCCCAGCATCCAGTACTTGTTGAGCGGTCTTCAGCATTTCCTTGAACACATCTTCCGATCAGTCTTCCTTTTATATTTTCTGAAAACATAACATTAAATCAGTATCATAAGCAAATAATTAGTATGAATAATATGGTGCTCAAGGTGTACAGAGTAGAATAGGTGTGTGCTTAGTCAGCTGGTGTGACGTAAATGGGCTTGCCTGCTAGCGCTACCCACGGATATGGAGACAAAAGGTTGCATGGTACTATATAAGGCAAATATCATGCATTTTACCACTATCTAGGTGTTAGAACTACAAATGAAACATCTGGAATTCTAAACCCCACTCATATGGTGACTAGTGATTTATAAAAAAGAGTGAAAACACTAAAACAAATTGTTTGGGGCAAGAGTACGCATGCGAACTCTTGCCCTAGCGGGAATGCAAACTCTTACCCCACATGCACATTTTTTACTTGAAAGGAGCTGCTGCTCTCTGTGGTCATCAAAGGAACTAAACGATTATTTTTCTAAGTAGGCCATTAAATGACCTTTGAAACATAGGATTGAAATGGCTGAATTGAGTGTTGGTATAGCTTAAACTATTTCCTAAATTCTTAAAAATGAGATCAACCTGGCTGTAAAAAGCTCTTACCCCATTGTGAGAAGAGTTATCACAGAGCAAACATCAATCTATGTAGCAATGGCGTGGACATTCCCTTGCACACTCAGTGGTAGCAACTAGCCTAAGCGCAAAGTAAAAATACCCGCTCTGCGTACACTTACCCCGTGCACACTCTTACCCTCACCTACTCTACGCTTCATTTTTCCCATGTCATGAATAGCTACATTATAGCATGACAGCTAGCTGGTGTTGGTAAAATACATTGCTATGTGTAAGATTTGGGCAATATAATACCTGTTCGAGATCTA
The DNA here is from genome assembly GCA_035578135.1 of Flexamia atlantica. Taxonomy (NCBI): domain Eukaryota; kingdom Metazoa; phylum Arthropoda; class Insecta; order Hemiptera; family Cicadellidae; genus Flexamia; species Flexamia atlantica. The sequence goes on from JAQJVK010000006.1 coordinate 61,390,161, forward strand.
CACAGAGAACTAAATCATTTGAGTTCACCTGAGCATCTAATTTGTCACGCTCCAGGGCTTTATGAGCAGCATCTTCTCTAAAGTGATGTTGCTTATTTTCGGTCTCTATTAATTTTCTTTAATTTTAGCGAATTTCCTTAAAGGAATAAGTTATTACGGTAGTACTCATGGTAAGACCTAAGTCCGAGACCATGTTAACTTTTCATTTTGGGGTCCCCAGAAGCAAAAAACACCATTAGTTCGAATTTATATATATGTCTGTTAACACGATAGCGGCCGTAATTATGGTCCGATCTTAATGAAATTTGGTACAGACGTGTAAAGTGGTAATCGGACGAGTTCGTGAACCAGCCCGATCGGACCACCGGAAGGGGGGGTAAGGGGGGTAAACCCCCCAAAAATGGGTTTTTTGAGTTTTTCACATAGAAAAATAAAATTTATCAAATTTTTATTGGCACCATTGAATTCAGCTCAAAAAAACAAACATTTAATATTTTGAATCAGTGGTCTATGTCCATTGGTTACCGAGATGTTGAAAGTGATAAACACAGTACGTTGTCTCAATGTTAACCTTATGGGAAATAAGTAAAATTCTATATCTCGCTTATTTCTCAACATATCTTGATAAAACTTGGTAAATGGCTTCTTCTAGTTCAGATCTTCTAAATATTGAATTAAAACCAACCAGTTTAAACATCCCTGTAGCAGCAAACCTGCATACTCATTCCCCATGTTATTCTTATGGAGCTTACAAAGAACATGTCAAATCTCGCTATGTTGGATTAACATATGTTGTTTTGCATTTGAAATTCGCTGAGTATGCAGGTCTGCTGTAATGGGGGTATTTGATTTTAGAATCAATCACCTTAATAAAAAAGCGGTCACATGTGGCACATGTAACAGACCTGGGCAAACCAAATCTGAGGTTAAAATCAGCATTAAAAATATCCCGTTATAGGTGGAGTTTTATATTTGCCCTTGGTGTGCAATACGAAAAAGTTCATACATTTTTGAAATGCTCAAAGCAAGACCTAAACACTTGGACTAGCTGTCCCTGCGTGAATTACGATTTTCCTGACTAGGAAATGAACGGATATGTTTTTCTTTAATTACATCCCTGATTTCTTCGGGGACCTTCTCATGTTTACCATGGTCCCCACGACAGTCATTCAAGGGCTTAATAAATTTTATTTTCTCAAAAGCATCTAGATGATTCTAACCCCCGCACCGCTGGCTCCGAGTAGTGGCGCACTCACCCGGGGGTGGGTATGGCACCATTGCACAGCCAGGTGCCGAGCCAGAGACGGTGCCAAAATCTCACCATTTCAGATGTCTAATACCTGTCTTTTATCTGTTTCATGTGCCGATACCGATGGAGTCTCAAACGGAAACGTGGTCCGACGGCGCTGCTGTACCAAACATGCCCAGGGAAATGTACCGCACCAGAAACACGAAAGCGATAAAGCACAAAGAACACAAAAACTCTCCCCCGCAAAACACCACCCACACATAAGTATTTAGAAATAGTAAATGTTGGCTCAGGGCTCAGAAACTCTTCTGTCAACTATCTGTGACCTTTGGGTGTCCTACTAACACAACATGTCTTTACAAACTTCCTTCACTCTTAAAACATGGTGGTGAAACCAGAACAACACATGACCAAACTGTGATTTCAGGAACGAACACAGCAAACAACTGATGGTCCAACCAAGTCTTCGAACCGCCTGACCAACCAACTTCTGACTACGTCAGCTCAGACGACTCTCAACAATAAAACAGGTGGCAACCACCTCGACACGCCACAACAGCACCAGCTAACCACAAACAAATCACAATTACATCTGACACCCAGGGCCAACAATTTAAATGATCAACTCCAAACTGACAAACAACCAAACACATACACTGACCCACTCACAGGAACCCAAACACTGAACAGCACCAATGCATGCCCACACGCTCGCACAATAGCTTGGCTTCAAAACAAAACAAAAAACCAAAAAAAAACAGGCAAGTTGCTTCATGTGGGACTAACTAACAATGGGCCACTGTTTGGTACATGACTAACAACACTTCAAAGGATGAAAACAAGAAAAAAAGAAACTAACATTTGTTCTAGGGCGTGGTGAAGGGTTTGGGCAGACATAAAACTCAAGGATCAACCTTTTCTGAACCAGCAAAATATACCTTTCTCACCCCAACCTCTGCCTGATGTTTGGACTTACTAGGTCCTACATCACTCTTTTCCTAATCTCCCTCCCTCTCCCATTCAATGATACATTAGCTGGGTTATCCCAGAGATCTGTATCAAATACCAATCAAAAGCATCTAGATGATTCTTCGAGGAGTAATTTGAAAAATATGACAAATAAATTGCTTTCAGGCAAATACGAATGTTAGTGTCTGATCTTGGAATATAGTATTCCACTGTACAGTGTCTCCTAGAAGTATCCTCGCTCACCGTATTGCGATGGATGTCAACTACCTTGATGCAAGCACTGGCAAGGAAGGCGGTTTGCTTATTTTAGTCTCATCTATAAAAATCTTTCAATTGGTGTAGTATTTCTTCATGAGAAAGTTGCTTACATCGGAACTTACATTGACACTGGACAATCCGTAAAAAAGAAAGATATTGTGATTATTTTTCAGTCTTGAAAGGTTTTAGTGCAAATTTTAATTTTACTAAACTTGTCCGGTTAAACTTGCTTAAAGATTATTTGAAGTGTATCACATTTCTTATTCAACGAAATCAAAACTTTAGTTTTTAATGTATCACTTAGTTACAGTTTTCCAGGCACTGGCTGCTTCCTCTTCGAATTGTGTGGGTTTCTGCTATCCCTGCATGTCTTGCGACGTTTATCTTTCCACTCCCGTACTTTGTATATGAAGATAATTTATTTGAAATAAATTAACACCTTCTTTCATACAATTTGAAAGTTGCTTAAAAACAAAGGATACTGTAACAAATTTAGATTAGATTATGTTGATATTAGTTATTAAAAATACTATTTAAGAATGTTTTTCTTCAATTATGTTATTATATAAATGATTCTTTAATATTTGGATAGAATGTTTTAAAATTATTGTTGATATTTCTTCCAGCTTACTCTTTTTGAGACCAAACTTCTGAAAAGAATTTTGGTATGGTCCCTCTGGATCCCAAGAATAGGCCAATGACATTTATATTTTCAAGTTTATAATTTTCTTTATGGTACTCAATTGTTGGATTGTAAATGCTTTTCTTTTCCTCATTCACTTCATTTGGTTGTGTCTTTTTAATTTCGAACCTTATCGTGGGATCTAGTATATAGGCGGTTTTCTTTGTCTTATCAATGGCTAAGATATCACATCTTCTTTGAGACCCATTAACCAATATACCACTAATTACTTCATATACTTCAAAATTTTTCTTTCTAAATTCTTCTGCAATTATTTTTCTTAATAATTATTTAAGCTGTGTCTATTATTTCTTAATAGCTCCCCAAAAGGGCAGAATCCAAGGATGTGTGGCAAGGTTTCGCATACATATTTCTCAGTAGTCGAACATCGTCGACACTGGTTGCCATCCTTGGATCTGCCCTTGTTTAACCTGGTCGGAGCTACATCTCCTATCATTTTTAGAGCGTCTTTATACTCTGATTGTGATAAATATTTCATGTTATGGAAGCTTTTATTAATATCTGGACACTCTTCAAAAAGACACACACCTCTTCCTTTGTAGGGCAACTGACACCAATTTTTGTATTCCTTATATTGAAGCTCTTCTCTTAACTTTTTGTACGTTTTAAAATCTTTATTTATAAATTCTTCCAATTGGAGCTTTTGAAAACATTCTTCTCTTTCTTTTTTAAATTTCTGTTTTCATTGATGAGTGGATTATTTACTCTTGCCAACATGTCAATAATGTTTATGGTACTGTAGATTTCTTTGTACTCCTAACGCCACATACTGTATTTACGAGGACTTCTGGTATTTTCATCCATAGGTACACCTAAATAAGTGTGCAAAGTTTCAAAATTAACGGAACTTTTCTAGGTTGGGCCATTTATTTTAGTTTTTTTGACTGGACTTTCCCTCTGTTTTTTTCAGTCAGTGTATACCCCCAGGAAGTACTATTATTTCACTTTTTTGTAAATCAAAAGCTTAAGCATAAACATCCATAAACTCCTTGATATATAAGAGAATTGTTTCAAACTTTGCGTCAAACAATCATTACACTAAATAATTAAGAGAAAAAATAAAATTAATATTAATGATTACTGATTGATTAAACTTAATTAATGATTAATTATTACAGTTCGCACATGACAATCCCGACCATTTAATGAACCTGTGCAAGAGAGATGGATAATGAATGTTTAGAGTGAGATACAAGATTTGTAAATATGGTTATGAATTGGCTGCAGCAATGTTGTTTTTTGTACTTGTTTGGATGCCTATTCGATGGTCATTTAATCATTTTTGTTGTTTCTTTAATTGTTCAGTATTTTTACTGTCCTCTAGATAGTGCCTCATGAACCTGAAAGTCACAAAACCATTTTGACAGATGTTATCGATGTAGGAAAATAAATATTAAATGTTTACTCTAAGGGAAAATATTGTTAAACTAATGCAAATGAAAACATTGCTATTATGATTTTTAACCCTTATTAAAATAAGTAAAATTTTCAAAATAAATAAAAAGTGAAATATTATATTTTTATTTTAATAACTTAATTGACAAAGATAAAATTTATGTCAAAAAACCTCTAACCATAACCTTAAAATATATTTTGACAACCAAGAATTTTACGCTGGTTTGAAAATCAGTTCACTCATTTACTACTACCTAGCAGCAGTGAGGGGGCGGAGCTTGAGTAGGGGAGTTGACTCGTTCTTCCTCCATTCCCCGATGTGTCAAAATTCTTGCGCTGGTCGGGATTTTCGTGCGTGAACTTTAATTAGCTCAATAATTATTTAAAAATTAGTCTTAAAATTTTGGTTTTGTAATATTTAACTAGCTGTTGATTTTAATATTTATATGCTAACATTTTATTTACAGTTAACCAGATTTTATATTTTTTTATTTCAGCTGTTGATTTTATAATAAATAATAAAAGTGTATTGTGGACTCATGAAACTCTATTGTTTTTGTCATCAATAATGTGATTAGTGAATGAAACTTGTTTGAAATAATACAACAATTACGTAGGCAATAGAATATGCAAGTAAAGGAATACAAAATTTGTTCAAGAACATTAAAAAATAACTAATAAACCTTACGTACAAAGTAAACAGAAAGTAATAGTACGCCTACACTAGATTCGTAGTTGAGTTTTCTTTCTCCTACGCTTGCCGTAACTGGAACTCTTCTAACTGAGTTCGCTGTAGTACAGTGACAGCTGCAATCTGCTGTCTACCTGTACCTGATGAGACGAAACAACGTCGAAACAGCAAGTCATCCACTTATTCGAAGCATCTGCTCCTTTTCCAGCTGTGCTTTCGCACGCGGAAGTAGCATAGCAGTGCAGGTGGTGCCCACACTACCTTAGCGTAGGGTCGGGGTATCACTTTTTGATAAAGCAGAGTGAGCCACCAGGAGAAAACATCGACTGGAGGAAACTGCTCGTGGAGACTGAAGAAATGCTCGCACGACCATGACATGTGGTTCGCCCGCACATGGTAGCACGGAGCGCCAACAAGCCATAGAGCGTGATGACGGCTTAGCCTCTCACTTGACTCTGGCCCACTGGTGTACGTGTGAGTCCAAAATGTCAAGCTTCCCAGGTCTGTATGGGGATTCGCGCGCCATAGCACATGCCTTATGTGTGGCACGGAACATCCTCTAAACCGAAGAGGAAAAGGCTCAGATGAGCCGCCGCTTGAGCTTTCTTAGTGCGTTTCGAGATGTCCGTCTCTCGTCAGGTGCGCGAAGAAGCGCACCTGACGAGGCTCATCCGGTTACGAGGTATATTATATAGTAAACCAATGGTACAGCGATTTCAGCCTGTTTAGAATCTTATTGCAACATTTTTTCAATCAGAAATTTATTGCATTCTGGATTGTGACGAGCCAAGCCTTGCCAGGTGTCTGCAAGGCTTACACATTTTGATCCTGTCAGACAGTCAGGCTATAACGTTATAACCGAACCGGTAGGTGACCAATAAATGAACAACAGATTTTACTAAGTTTATCAAGTTTAATTTTCAACTAGTTACTTAGCGAAAGAAATGTTCTAGAAAAGTAAAACCATTATTACGCACAACCGACGGAGACAGGTTCACAAAGAATAAATTTGATTCATGTTAATTTAGAATTTTGGAAAGGGTTTGAAAATAGGGAAAGACTCTCGTCGCGTCGCTAGCGTCTGCTTAGCGCTACATTTCTACGACGACTGCTCTATCCCCCTCGGGCTCCCAGCCGGTCGCCAGGCGGCTGAGATCCAACATGGCGTCACCTTCATTGTACGGTGCTGCCACCAACGATTCTTTTCAGCATAACTGAAACTACCAAGCCGCTTCGGGTGAGTCTTCCAGCCTGCGTCACGCTGCTGAGACTGTAAAGTTTGCAAATTCTTTAGGCCTGGGAACGGCTTATGTTACTTTGTCTCAGGCGTTGCATTTCGGGTGTGAGAGACTGCGCAGTTTTAGACCGCTAAGGGAGTTGAGAATTTATTATTGTTTCTTCTACTGACCAATAAAATAGTTAAAAATATATTAATTCCGTTTCTTCTTTTATCATGATGGACTGTAGAGTGACGGTAGTTATTTATGGAACGGTTCATATAGGATACAGACAACAAATTAGGTCATTTAATCATGGAGATTAGTTCTCATGTCGTTTAATTAGCCTTGTTATGCAGTCAAAGGGATTTTGGGCCGTCACAAGGCTGCTCTCAAGACACTTGACTCTTATGAGATCGCCTGAAGACTCGTGTGGGAGTGCTTCAACGCTCTCTGCGATTGTTATACTCAAGGAAAGCTATAATTTGTGCTTCTCGGTCGGATTGGGGGCAACGTTAGCGCTGACAAACTTGCTAAAGCGGGAGCGAACATGCCAATCTATGGCACAGGTAGGAAAGCCATCGCTCACTGTGTCATTGACAACTGGGCCAAAGAACAGCACCGACTTCGATGGTACAACTGGCCTGGCCAATAATTAGGCAATAAGATGCTTCTTGAAACTTCTGCTCTGTTCACCAGCTGGCTGATGATTCTGGGCAGGAGTCAGGTCAGGCGGGTTATTGCCTTGATCACTTGACATGGCCATTTCAGTTAAAATCTCTTCACTCTTGTTATTACTCATGACGATCCAGAGTGCAGAGTCTGTGGTAGCTCTGTCGAGATTGCAAGGCACATCATTTTGGATTGTGAGAGACCGGGGGATAGGAGAAGAGCCCTCTTTGGTCCCCGAAAACCAGGTGACGACCAGATGCTACCATTGGAATAAAGCTCTAAAGCCTCTTTGAGGGCTCAGTCATAAGCTTGCCAATCTAGCAGCTAGGGGAGCACAATAAGCTTCAGACGACGTGCTGAGACCTTTTAAGTCTATTCCCCACACCCTACTCAATCAATCAACTAAAACAGATTTTAATTCGCGCAGGTGCTTCCATTTAGATAGTGGGATTTTCCTTTATTCCGAGTACAATGGTGGAAAGATGCTAGATCCAACAACCAAATTCTTCATGGGTCACCTGGGAAGTTCTTGGTGGCCTTCTAAAAAGTCTCGATTATTCCATCAGGTTAATGTAAAATTGCCTTATGGTCATGAACAATGGGATCCCCTGCTACCGCCCAAATCTGATTGAACTATAAACCATAGTTTATGGCATGAAAACCTTAAAAAACGAGTCGGGTAGTGGCATCTGTAAGGGAAAGGTTTCATCCTTGCTTCCTTAGTCTTGCTGTAGAATTGGCTCGTACTGTGCATTTCCTTATTCATTAGCTTCTCCTCAATCTTGAGTGGATGGAATCCATTCCATTTATGTATGGCCTTTCACTAAAATTGTTGATAAATCCGAATATTCTTCTTTACAGCCAGATTAAGAAGTGTATTTGAAATAATGCAGTTTCTGTTTTGATTACCACATCTATTGGACTATAGTACAACTAATTTGGGATCACTTGTTAAAATCTGGTCTAGTTTATTTACAACACAAGAGGCAAACACTGATGCTTCGAGATCGTCTACTGACTCGTCCGTCTTTGATTCCTTGGTTGTACTTTGTAAAATTATGTGTAACTATCTTTGTTTTGTAGTTCAAAGTACTATCTTTTAAAAAATGAGCAACATTCACAGCTTCTACATCAGAAATTTCCGCATGACTAGTTTTCCTTGCTTTTTCTTTGTCAGCTGTTTGTCGTCTCTGGCTTTGTCTCTTAATGCCATGTGGCTTTTGTAGCTATGTCCTGATACTTGTCAACTTCAAAGGATACACATACATCACACTTGTCCTCCAATTGAAAAATGGAGAGGTTCATGCTATTGAAGATTCTGTATTAAGTACATCAGCTTAAAACATCCGATCCTTTTGGTTCCCTCTCTTTTATTCCCCAACGCGTTACGGTACAGTATTCCTTGTTGACACTTTCCAAGTGGGTCACCGAATCAAAAATAGGCTCAGTGCTTATAACTTAGACGAGTTTTTCCTGCAATAATGAGAAGGCATTCGCCAGTTCATTAAGAAACCACCAAGCACTTGTAGCATATTTCTTTTTTGGAATTTTAGATCTTGGTAGTTTGATTACTGATGGGTTTGATGCCATTCCTAATGAAATCATGTCATCCGGAGGCAAGTCTTCCCATTATACTTGTCTCTACTTATCTAGTATGTAATGGTCCAATTGTAATCCTTTAAGTGTTCAAGTACATTTTTTGACAAACCTGCATCTTTTTTTGCCTTCAACCATTAAATATTTTAGGTGTGTCACCTCTTCTTGATATTGATTGTTTGTTTATATCGACTTAAATCGTCTGTCCTCTTCACAGGTTTTTCAACACTGTACTAGCGAAGCACAATTTCCTTTGTTCCCAATCAATCATGGACCAGAAATTACTTCTCAATCTTCATTTGATATTTGATAACATAATCTCTCTTTGGATATCTCGCAGACTTAACTACATCTCTCTCTCTCTCTCTCTCTCTCTCTCTCTCTCTCTCTCTCTCTCTCTCTCTCTCTCTCTCTCTCTCTCTCTCTCTCTCCCTCCCTCCCTCCCTCCCTCCCTCCCTCCCTCCCTCCCTCCCTCCCTCCCTCCCTCCCTCCCTCCCTCCCTCCCTTTTCCCTCCTTCCCTCCTTCCCTCCCCCCCTCCATTTTTCGAGCACTTCGTGTAGTGTCATGTAAAACCTTTCCATTCTTTGTTCTTCTAAAAACCTAAATACTCTTTACCTGCCATTCATATTTCTTACTCAACGTATTTTTCTATACTGTCTTAATTGTTTTTCTTTCTCTTACGATTTTCTCCGACACTGGTTCTTCTTTATTTTGGTGACTCTCCCTTTTTAGAATATCCTGAATATTGTCTTTGTTTGTAACATCGGGCAAAGGACTAGGGTCCCTTGGAAGTTGTTCTTCACTGACCGTAGAACTATCTGATAGATATGCCAAGTCAACGTCTGGATCATAGTCTTGGTCTTTTAAATCATCGGGGGGGGGGGTCCCTGATTTTTCTCAAGCCTATTCGAGGGATTAGCCTTGATAGAAAGATTACCAGCAGAACATGTTTTTGAGGTTGAAGGTTGACTTCTGATAGTCATGCAAGATTATTGCTTTGGAAAATGTTGATTTTACTTGTGATCCTCTTAAAATCTAATGATTATGATAGGGTTATTTTCCTTTTCCATTTCTTATTAGTTTCTTAGGTGGTCTGAATATTAAAACAGGTCATCAATATCTACAAACTCACTATTAAGTTTAATTGTGAAAAACCGACCGGGGGTAGCTCTGGGTTTCAGGTTTCTCGTCGTGTATACAGTTTTGTAAGATCGCTCCCGTTTTCGATACTAATGCGCCACAATAATGAAGTCGGATGTTTCATCCTAACCTAACCTAACTAACACTAACCTAACACTAACAGGTGACAAAAACTTGGCGATTCGATGAGGGCCGCTCCACCGGTAACACAGCTTTGCCGCTCTCTTCTCGACGGCAGAACTGAGTGGATGCGTCCGACAGTACACCAGGTCACCGACATGGAACGGGTTGGGAAGTCTTCCTCGATTGTACTTCAGCCTCTTCTTCTCATGGGACCACCGCAGATTCTTCCTCGCCTCACTCCAAACAGCACCGATGTCGTTCGAAGGGGGATTGGGCAGAAGCTCTTCTATCTTCCAGGCGTTGGTCAACGGATCACGTGGTCTACTTCCAAACATAACCTCAAATGGTACAGCCTTATGACTCTCGTGAACAGCTGAGTTGAAAGCATTCTGAAGCCATCCAAGATTTTCATCCCAAGTATTTTGCTTGTCCGCATGATAAGCAATCAGAGCTGACCGCAAATTTCTGTTGAACCTTTCCGCATGGGACGGCTGAGGGTAGTACGGTGAAGTAGTCACATGCTGGATACCAAGTCCAATGCACATTCTCTGAAATGCATGAGAGGTAAACTGAGACCCATTATCAGAAACGATGGTTCCTGGCAGTCCAAAATGCTGGACAATATGGGTCTTGAGTGCCTGGATGGTGGTAGTTGACGTGGCCTGGCGCAGAGGTATCAGCCACACAAACTTCGAAAAGGCATCCACACACACTAGAAGCATAGTGTGCCCCGATCTACTTCTTGGGAATTTTCCCACAAAATCAATGAAGATTTTTTTCATAGGACGTTCAGCTACCTCTGAAGCAAGAAAACCAAGTCTGGTGTTCTGAGCTGGCTTACTGAGAGAACATATTTGACATGACTTCACTCGCTGTGCAATGTCTCTATCCATCCCCTTCCATATATAATATTTTCTTATTCTCCCTATGGTTTTATGGATTCCAAGATGACCACCTATTGGTGAAGAATGAAAGAAAGAAAACACCACAGGTATCAAAGCACTTGGCAGCACCACCTTCGGGGAATTGTCACCACGTCGAGACCTACAGCATAACACACCCTTGGACAAAACATAAGGCAGATGATCTCCTCCCTGCAATTCCTCCAAAAATGGGACCTAACTCAGGGTCCTGCTGCTGGTGAGTCAACAGATCGGTGAAGGCCAGAGGAAACTGAAGCAGAACAGAATTGCATCCTGGCTCCTGAATTTCAGGTGGATCATCAGGCTCATGGAACATGCGAGACATCGCATCCGCTACGTCATTTTGCGAACCACGGATGTGCTGAACCTGAAACTTAAAGGCTGATATCTTCACTACCCAACGTCCAATCTTTCCAAGCTGTCTGGGGTAAGCTAATAACCAAGAAAGAGCCTGGTTGTCGGTCTCCAATAAGAACTCCGTGTGCTCCAAAATCGGCGAAACTTGTCGATGCCGAACACCACAGCGAGACACTTCAATTCATAAACGGATGAAGATTTTCTTTCTTGTGGCGTTAAGGTCCTCGATGCGAAGGCTACAGGTTGTCGAACTCCATCAACTTCCTGCTGAAGAACAGCGGCAATAGCAACAGACGAGGCATCCGTTTGAAGCACAAACGGTTTGGTGAAATCAGGCATCCTTAAAACAGGAGGAGACATAATGGCATTTTTCAAGGTGTCAAATGACTTTGGTTGATCATCACCCCAAATGAACTTAGCTCCCTTTTTCCTCAAAGCATTCAATGGTGCAGCAATCTCAGCAATATTAGGTATGAATTTTCTGTAAAAATTGACCATGCCCAAAAATCTTGCGATTCCTTTGACATCACGAGGTGGAGCAAAATCACGGATTCCCTGGGTACGCTCTGGATCTATGGAGATGCCCTTGGTAGAAACCAAATGTCCAAGAAAGAAGATTTCCGGTCTTGCAAACTGAACCTTCTCGGGATTAACAGTCAGGTCTGCTTTGCTTAAACGTTGCAACACCTCTTCCAGATGGCTTACATGATCCTCCCAAGTTTCGCTATAAACTAACAGATCATCCAAATAGTTGAAGACCACCTTGAATTTCAGGTCATGAAAAATCATATCCAAGAGGCGTGTCAAAGTCTGTGCCCCTACAGCGAGACCCATCGGAACCCGGGTGTACTGGTATAAGTTCCATGGCACACAAAAACTGGTTATGGGACGAGACGCTTTATCAAGAGGAATCTGATGATAAGCAGAGTTGAGATCGAAAATGGTGAAGAACTTCGCCTTTCCAAACCAGTCGAATGCAGAATGTAGATCGGGTAACGGCACTGAATCAATTGCTATGCATTTATTAACCTTGCGATAATCAATCACCATTCGACCCTTTCCATTAGCCTTAGGAACAATAAAAGCAGGGCTGGCATAGCTAGATCGGGAGGGTTCGATGACGCCTTGCTCCAGAATTTCATCCACCATCTTACGCATAAGCTCCATTTTTGGCGGTGCGAATTTGTAAGGGTGCGAACGCATCACTTCATGACTGGTCAAATTTATCTTATACTCCAGTAAATGAGTTAACCCAAGCTTCTTTGTAAGTACATCAGGGAACCGTTTACATAACTCTTCAATAGTCTTCCTACGCTCTGAGTCTAAGTGCTGCAAAGGATCTACTTCCATCTTTTCTTTCTCACAACTCACACCTAACACTTAATCCTTACATCCTCCTAATTTGAAAAAAAAATGGAACTGGGGTTCTTCTGCAGAACTTGAAATATCCTTTAGATGAGGTTATTGGAGTGATATTCCGCAAACATTCTTGGATAGAGAGCAGAGTTTGCGACCACTGAAGCTCCTTAGTGGCAGAAGCCACTTGTCCCAGATTGGTAAGCCTCCTCTCCAAGTGCTGCAACCATAAACGCAGACGAAACACAACTCGAGACTCCAGCTCGGGATTTTCACCTAAGTCCTCTACTAAAGAAATCAATTCGGTGGCTCGTTCCTTACACAAGTCAAATTCCTGTTCTTCATCGTCTAATTCCACAGGACCTATCTGCTTGACTCCCTTTAGCAGACTACGAAGTTGCTTCCTCAACTCAGGCACCGTTGAAGCTGGACTTTCACCTCGACTCTTCATCTCAAATATCAGTTCATCACGAATCAAAAAGTCTGGATTTATCTTGGCCATTGTCGCCTATCACCAAACACTTAACACTGAATACAAAAACAATCACTAATTACCAACACTTAAATCTCACAGAACATGGGCGGACACTGCTGAGGCTCCCTTTACCCTACCAAACCAACAAAAACTTTTGACTAGCTTCGCTCCTCCACAATTGCAAAAACTGGCCTAACTATACAAATGAATACCTAAACATCAACAATACAACCTTAACATGACAAATTCATACATAACAATCAATGAAAACAATAAAAAATCACAACAACTAACCTTTGAATTCACAAATAAATACAGATATTTCAAAATATAATCAGTTTTGCTCACAACCCTGTCAACTTACCCTTTACCTAACATCCCCCTGCACTGCCTGAATACCCCGCATCTTACCCTTGAATACCTGAAACCTTCCCGTCATCCAAGCATCAACCAGTCAATTTTTTTTACATTTAATTTTAAAAGCAGAGAGTGACCTTTGATCAACCACGCTCTGCGACCATTGTAGCGTGCCTTTAAGAGGCCTAGGTAAAGTTCAAAGTCACTCCAAGTTGACTGGTGAAAGTTCGGATGTCGAGAAATAATACACAAGTTTCAAAATAACAAGTTTATTAATATTTCAAAAATTCATATAAATATCACAAATACATCACCAAGCTTCATTAAGCCTAAACATTTTAATTTTTGCAGGAAGATAAACCTTTATGATAAGGTCAAAAGTTGGCAAAATGCCAAAGCGATTCATGAAAAATGCAACGGGTTTCTTTGAAAATTCAAATTAAATCAACAGACAAATAAAGTTAAGTTATAACCATATTTAAGACTTTACTACAAGTTAACATAGGCCTACAGTGAAATTAAAAAACTTAAAAAAAATTAAGTATCGAGGCAAAATAATTAAAAGCCACAAATTACGGAAAATTGACAAGTCACAACAAAATACTAAATTCAAATCAGTTAATTCTTTCACATATAATTACTAATCAATTAGTCTTAAATAATATTTTGACTGCAAGATAAATTTAATTTTCAAGACAAAATGTAGAAGGGGCTTCTTCAAAATAAACGGCTATTGGACGCCAGACTAGATTTCACCTGACAGAGCAGCCCCAATAAAAATTACAAGTCAGGACTAAAATAATAAATTGATTTAAATCCAACATTTACAACAATTATTGTTAAAACACTTAATATTCTTTAAGTTAGCCCGGGTCGTGGGCCTAGGCCAAGCCCACTCGAGGGGAGTGCTGAAATCGGCAACTAGCCCCCCGAGCGGGAGAGGACCGATCCCCCGACCCGGGACTAACCTCAACCTAACCTAACCTAAATAAAAAAAATATTTAGCCTACACAATATACACAATACACAATGTAACACCTAATCACAAAATAGTTAGCCTACATAAATTCCACAATCACAACAAATACTACATTAACACTGAAAATAGGTTAGGCCTGAATCATTCTTGCATCGCTGATCCGCTGAACCAAAGTCTATAAGCACTGCGGCCGAAATAATTAATTTCCAAGTTTAAAAATGTTTTTGGATTGGCTGCTGAGTTTGGGTAAATAAAGTCCATCGGTGAAATGTAATTATTAAAATTAGGCTAGCCAAACTTAATAAAATTTTAACTGCAGTTAATTTCAAAAGAAAGTTTTAAACTGTCACTGTGAATTGAACTGAGTTTATGGGCCGTTGTTTGCATTGGGATTTCTGGCTGCATGCTGAATAAAGGATGGAAATGACCTGTGTAATAGAAGTGAAGCGCAGAGGTCCCAAGGTTGAATGCCCACTGCCACCGGTCAGTTGAAGTCCAGGTCTACAGGTCAGCCGATCAGCATCGTAGGCCGACGACGCAGGAGGAGCGGTGTCACGTCAGCGTACTATGATGTCAGAGTCACGTCTCGGAGTCATGTTGGGTTTAGATCAGTTCCGGGAGCCCTGGTGACAATTTCCAGTGCAAATTCAGATGTAATTCCTACATCTGATTCACAAACAAGTAATTATCAATAAATGACAAAATTTACCTAAAATCACAAATATAATTTGATTTCACTCCTTATTACATATTAACATCAGATTTAACAGTAAACCAATTTAATTATTACATTAGGTACTCAATGGGCCATGTGCTCAGACAATCGGGAAAAATGCGGGAATATTCAGGTTTTGTGCAGGGAAATTTTCAGGACCCAGTCCTCTGACAAAACTGACTAAAACAACATTTTAATACTCAAAATCGACCACAAACACTGACTTTACTTTCTTTTCACAAATTCACAATGAATAAATACATTTCCCTTTAACACTCATTTTTATTTAACGTTTGCCCAAACTTGCAATCATGAAATAACAGGCAGCGAGCAACGCTGAGAAGTACGCTGGCTTTTACAACTTACGATCCAACTATTAATTACTTTCAATGCTCACAAATAAACATAAAACAATGAATTCCAATCTTTCTCAATAGTTTAACCATGTGAATCCAAAGATCTCACAATTTCATCACCCTCTTATACTCAACCCTAGTCGTGACTAAAAAGTGAATTTTACTTTAATTACAAGCAAAATCGAAACTAGATCATTGAAATTCACTTACCCAGCAGTAATGGTTATTTAGTGCATGACGACGAAAATAAGGTGAGCACTAACTACATAAACAATATAGAAACTTCTTGAAGAAAACATTTTCGCCGACGAAATAACCTCGCTGTCTGTCGTTGGTCCCGTGTCCTGCGTTCGACTGACAAATCAGTCTGCGTCCAGACACTGGATTTCGCTCGCTCCAACCGAGACATGAACAGTAGTGTTCGTCGGTCTGGAGTCTTCTCTCTCTCTCCCCCCCCCCTTGGAACCGTTCCTTCGTTGACCTTCGCTCGGTTTAAAGCCCGCGGCGAACTGCTTGACTGAGTGTAGTGTTGAAAATCTTTTAACACGGCACAGGACAACAAGCTTAAAAAGACCCTCCTAGCAAAGGGTAGCAAATGCTGTAAAAACTGCTCAAAAACCTAAGCTCTCAAAGTATATGATACTACTGTTTAATAGATTACTTTTAACAACAGGTTTGCCATTTTAAAAGTGCACAAACTAGGTTTGACCAAAATGGCTCAAAACAGAAAACAGCTCTTTGACACCAAAAATAACATTGTTATGGACAGTAACATCTTATTGGGCAAAGATAAACAGTGATAATCCAGGTGTGAAAAAGTCGTTTTTTCTATTTTGTTTAATTTTAACTAAACAGTGCTTCATGACCTTTAAACTGGCATAATTGTTATTAAAAGGTAACCAATAACATTTTGTATTATATCTTTAGAAAGCTTAGGTTTCGGAGCAGTTTTTACAGAATTTGCCAACCCCTAGCATTTTTCTAAATTAAAAGTCTTTTAAAGCTTGTTTTTTTATCATTGTAAATAAAGTGATAACTTTCAAGTTCTAATAAATTTAAGTAGCATCATGAAGCTCCAGGTTCATGAAAATCTACTTCTTCTCAATTGGTTCTGCCACCGAAAAATTTTAACGCTAGGTCAAGACCCTTTATAAATGTTAAATAATTAAAAATAGCCATTTTGTTCTAAAGTTACTAGAGAATAAGAGTTTATACATTTTTTGCACTTAAACAAATAAAAAAAATTCTTAAGCCTATTTTCAAAAAACAGCACTTTTACACACTGCAGATTTAGTCGGAATCAGTCATCGGGTACCACCGGCACTCTTTTGGAAACCCCTCAAAAGCCTCCTATAGTGTTCCAACAGGTGAAACATTCTCTGTGGACTCCACAATTGCATCCAGGACACCACCAGTGTGACCTCTTTCACACAACACAGGTCCGTTCTTGTCTGCGGGGCAGATGCTTGAGACAGCAACCGCCATCACCACCAGGTCCAGGTAGAGGTTGTATATTTACTGAGGCCTCCAGAGCTTAGTCGAAACTCCCTTCTGCTGTTAGGCCTATCAGTATTGAGTGTCAGTCCATGTCAAATCAACATATCCATTTTACCTCATCCTTTTAGACTTAAATGAAATTTGGTATACTATTTAGAGATTGAGACATAATGAGTCAGCTTATCATCTCAAATGATTTCCAAAATAAAAATATGTAACATTTTCAAAAAATGTGAAACTTAAGATCATTTTCAAATTGAAATTTCAGCTCTCCTTGTCAAGATAGTGTTGAAATTTGTCTAATTTAAAGTAATTTTACGGCATTTCATGTGACATTCAGATCAATAAAAGTTTAAGATTTCTTTGAAAACTTGGAAGTAAAATTTCAGATTTAAATTTCTCAAAAACACATTTTAAAATTTTTAAATAAATAAATAAAATTAGGCCAAATTCAAGAAATAGCATAGCTAGCTTTTTTTTAATTAGTACAACTTTGAAGTTTGGTAAAAAAAATAATATTGTCCTAATGATATTACATTTCCACTAAATACTATAAAAAAACTAAACTAATAAAAACCGCTAGGTTAACTAATATAACTAAAATAAAACAGATATAATTTATAATTAGTATATTTATAAATTTGATAGACGAGATGAAGATGATTGAACCAGAGATGCAGTCTGAAGATCTTCTAAATCAATAGACTCCAAATCAGAATCTGTGTTTTTTCTTTTTTAATCTTCTTCGCTGTTTTTTTCACAACTTTTACTTTTCCAGTAGGCTTACCAGCTCTTTTGGAAGTGTCTGGACGAGATGAAGGTTGATCTAGAGGTACGATGTCTGGGATATCATCTGTTTTGACACTTACACCTGCTGGTACGTTTATCAACTTTTTCCTCTCTTTGCAAATTGGAGTGGAGTGCCGCAAATCCTTCAAAAAATCAATCATTTTGTAGATACATTGGGTGATAGTGTTGACTTGTCATCGTTAGGTAGTTTTTGCAAGACGTTTTCCTGGTCAAACGGTCTTATACCTGTTGTTAAGAATCCTGCTCGGATGGTCTTCGCTAAGGTTGGTTCCATCTGTTGTTACATCCTCTTTAGTAAGCCACGGAAATGGTCCTTTGATAGACTTGATAAGGATTTGCCTTCTCTCACCTTCTATTCCAACAGACAGTTACGCCATACTCGCTTCACGGGTGCAAAGAGAGCCACATCTAGTGGCTGTGTTAGGTGAGTGCTGCTGTTTTTCGGCAGACAAACAAAGTGGATATCATGATCGTGGCACTTTTTTGTAACATCTGGACAGAAGTGTTAGCTAAAATTGTCTCCGATTAACATTTTGATTCCTTCGCGGGACTCAGCCCAAGGTATGATGACTGTGCAAAACCAATCATGGAAAGTTAGTTCGTTTTTGTGGAGTTATATCGAACATACTTTGGACAATTTTGAGTCCAAGTAGACCACTTATGCAGACCTTTGTACACAACAAAGACTGGTAAGTCGACCCCTTCGTTGGTTACTGCGAACATGACAGAAAATGCAGATTTTGTGAACTTTACGATTCGCTCAGGTCTCTTCATTTTTCGTCTGTATATATCTTTGCTTCACTTCGGGTTATCACTAAAATTGGTTTCATCATAATTTACGATGTTTCCCTCCGGAATTTCACGCCCAACTTTGCCAAGATCCTGAGAATACTCTTTGATTATCTCTCGAGACACGGCTGCTCGGCTTCTTTTAATGTTTGTGCAGTTTCTTTCATTTGATGGTGCCTGCACCTGGATGAAAATCCACCCTTCATCGACATCTTCCTGTTTCAGAAATGCTAATGCGAGAGACATGCGAACATGTTGTCTGATCTTATTATTTTCTGTGTATTAAGTTGTGAGACCAACGTCCTGTACTTTCCTCAACAAGCTTTAGGTGATATGAAAAAAACCTTGTATTTTCACACTGGGAAAACTTCTTTTAAAGGTGCAATAGCACTTTCTTCGAAATCGATGTACAAAATCAGGACTCGAGACACCGGTCACTAACACCTACAGGTGTCATCCCTGGAGCATGCGTCATCTGCCCGCCGTACTTGTTTAGCGGCAGTGACTCAATCATTTTTACAAATTTCAAAAATGTGTTCGCAATCAGGACGATTCATGTTCAGGTAGCCCTCGGCATTTTCGAATTGTTCGCAATCAGAACTATTTCACCCTTGTTCACAATCAGGACTGTGCGCAATTAAGACTCAACCGTTAGTTGATGGTCGGTACCAGTTTTACGACGGTCAAAGTACCCCGTATACTGTCTTATAATGGTATGTTAGTTTGTCACGTCGAGACAACGTACTTCGACATTACACAACTATACCTCCGACCTCTGTGAGAAGCGTTAATATGCCGGAGTACACGGTCTTTCCGTAACGAGCTCATCTGACATTTAGGACAGTAAAACCGGTTTCCTTTTGAAACTTCCTCGATTACAACTCCACTGTTCTAGTCATGGTCATCGTCATAATCATCGTCGTTAGATGGTGGTTGGTACCAGCTTTGCGACGGTGATAATACCCCGTATACTGTGTTAGAATGATATGTTAGTTTGTCACGTCATGACAACGTACTTCGACATATTACACACCTAAAACTCCGACCTCTGTGAGAAGAGTTAATATGCCGGAATACACAGTCTTTCCGTAACTAGCTCATCTGACATTTAGGACAGTAAAACCGGTTTCCTTTTGAAACTTCCTCGATTACAACTCCACTGTTCTAGTCATGGTCATCGTCATAATCATCGTCGTTAGTTGGTGGTCGGTACCAGCTTTGCGACGGTGATAATACCCCGTATACTGTGTTATAATGGTATGTTAGTTTGTCACGTCGAGACAACATTCTTCGACATATTACATACCGATAGATCCGACGTCTGTGAGAAGCGTTAATATGCCGGAGTACACGGTCTTTCCGTAGCGAGCTCATCTGACATTTAGGACAGGAAAACCGGTTTCTTTTTTAAACTTCCTCGATTACAACTCCACTGTTCTGATCATGGTCGTCGTCATAATGATCGTCGTTAGGTGGTGGTTGGTACCAGCTTTGCGACGGTGATAATACCCCGTATACTGTGTTATAATGGTATGTTAGTTTGTCACGTCGAGACAACATTCTTCGACATATTACATACCGATAGATCCGACCTCTGCGAGAAGCGTTAATATGCCGGAGTACACGGTCTTTCCGTAACGAGCTCATCTGACATTTAGGACAGTAAAACCGGTTTCCGTTTGAAACTTCCTCGATTACAACTCCACTGTTCTGGTCATGGTCATCGTCATAATCATCGTCGTTAGTTGGTGGTCGGTACCAGCTTTGCGACGGTGATAATACCCCGTATACTGTCTTATAATGGTATGTTAGTTTGTCACGTCGAGACAACATACATCGACATATTACACACCTATACCTCCGTCCTCTGTGCGAAGCGTTAATATGCCGGAGTACACGGTCTTTCCGTAGCGAGCTCATCTGACATTTAGGACAGGAAAACCGGTTTCTTTTTGAAACTTCCTCGATTACAACTCCACTGTTCTGATCATGGTCGTCGTCATAATGATCGTCGTTAGGTGGTGGTTGGTACCAGCTTTGCGACGGTGATAATACCCTGTATACTGTCTTATAATGGTATGTTAGTTTGTCACGTCGAGACTACATACTTCGAAATATTACATACCGATAGATCCGACCTCTGTGAGAAGCGTTAATATGCCGGAGTACACGGTCTTTCCGTAGCGAGCTCATCTGACATTTAGGACAGGAAAACCGGTTTCTTTTTGAAACTTCCTCGATTACAACTCCACTGTTCTGATCATGGTCGTCGTCATAATGATCGTCGTTAGGTGGTGGTTGGTACCAGCTTTGCGACGGTGATAATACCCCGTATACTGTCTTATAATGGTATGTTAGTTTGTCACGTCGAGACTACATACTTCGAAATATTACATACCGATAGATCCGACCTCTGTGAGAAGCGTTAATATGCCGGAGTACACGGTCTTTCCGTAGCGAGCTCATCTGACATTTAGGACAGGAAAACCGGTTTCCGTTTGAAACTTCCTCGATTACAACTCCACTGTTCTAGTCATGGTCATCGTCGTTAGATGGTGGTCGGTTCCTGCTATGCGACGGTGATAATACCCCGTATACTGTCTTATAATGGTATGTTAGTTTGTCAAGTCGAGACAACATACTTCGACATATTACACACCTATACCTCCGTCCTATGTGAGAAGCGTTAACATGCCGGAGTACACGGTCTTTCCATAACGAGCTCATCTGACATTTAGGACAGTAAAACCGGTTTCCTTTTAAAACTTCCTCGATTACAACTCCACTGTTCTGGTCATGGTCCTTGTCATAATCATCGTCGTTAGATGGTGGTCGGTACCAGCTTTGCGACGGTGATAATACCCTGTATACTGTGTTATAATGGTATGTTAGTTTGTCACGTCATGACAACGTACTTCGACATATTACACACCTATACCTCCGTCCTCTGTGAGAAGCGTTAATATGCCGGAGTACACGGTCTTTCCATAACGAGCTCATCTGACATTTTGGACATTAAAACCGGTTTCCTTTTGAAACCCTCGATTACAACTCCACTGTTCTGGTCATGGTCCTTGTCATAATCATCGTCGTTAGATGGTGGTTGGTACCAGCTTTGCGACGGTGATAATACCCTGTATACTGTCTTATAATGATATGCTAGTTTGTCACGTCGAGACAACATACTTCGACATATTACACACCTATACCCCCGACCTCTGTGGGAAGCGTTAATATGCCGGAGTAGACGAGCTTTCAGTAACGAGCTCATCTGACATTTAGGGCAGTAAAATCGGTTTCTTTTTGAAACTTCCTCGATTACAACTCCACTGTTCTGGTCATGGTCATCGTCATAACCATCGTCGTTAGTTGGTGGTCGGTACCAGCTTTGCGACGGTGATAATACCCCGTATACTGTCTTATAATGGTATGTTAGTTTGTCAAGTCGAGACAACATACTTCGACATATTACACACCTATACCCCCGACCTCTGTGGGAAGCGTTAATATGCCGGAGTAGACGAGCTTTCAGTAACGAGCTCATCTGACATTTAGGAAGTTTCTTTTTGAAACTTCCTCGATTTCAACTCCACTGTTCTGGTCATGTTTATCGTCATAATCATAGTCGTTAGTTGGTGGTCGGTACCAGCTTTGCGACGGTGATAATACCCCGTATACTGTCTTATAACGGTATGGGTATGTTAGTTTGTCACGTCGAGACGACATACTTCGACATATTACGCACTATTCCTCCGACCTCTTTGAGAAGGGTTAATATGCCGGAGTACACGGTCTTTCCGTAACGAGCTAATCTGACATTTAGGACAGTAAACCCGGTTTCCTTTTGAAAATTCCTCGATTACAACTCCACTGTTTTGGTCATGGTCATCGTCATAATCATCGTCGTTTTGAAACCAGCCCCTCGAGCATCGATAAGGGAGAAGCCCTTGGAAGCGCGAAATCGATGTGAGGAAGCTGCCCCAAGATTACCAGGTAGCAGGGTCCCACAAAAAAAGCACAAGAGCTGAGCAGACAGGAAAATTTATCAACAGATTAAAAGTGAACAATTGACATTTCAACAATATACAACTTTCGCTACATTCACATATGAATAATTTGAGATAGAATGTAGGCCTATCAAAAGTTCAAACGGTTAAGCTCAAAGTAAAACTTGAAATTAAATATTTACGTTATTAACATCAAAATAATTACGTTATGGAATTACAATAAGCAAGTTTGACATAAGCTATTGCAATTGAGGGAAAATCATCAAATAGACTAGTCGACAAATACAAGTTTACGAAATTGAAAGAATTGACATGTGAAATAAATTACAGTTAAAACTGATAAATAGATTCAGGCCTAGGCTAGTTATGGGAAATTTGCCGGCATTAAAATAAATAAAACAAATAAATAAATGACCATGAACTGTATAAGAAGTGCACTTCATGAATTTTAGTTTGAATTGAAACGTGACATTTAAAATGACATAATTGAATTTACAAACATTAATCGACAAGAATAAATAAATGTACACCAACAATACTGACAATTTTCAAGTAGGTTTTAGACAAAATTTAAATATCTAATCGCCTGCACGGCATGACAGGGCAGAAAAGAATTTAATTTAAATTAAGAAATGAAAGAAGGGACAAGCCCAAAATGAAGCAGTCACAAGACTGAGTGAAACACAACCACCATTAACTCAAGGTTAAATACTAAGGGTGGTTGCGAGGGGACAGGAAAAAAACTAAGTTAATATTTTAAAGGTTAAGAAATTAATTACGGCAATTTAGAGTTGAAAAGGCCAATTCCGCTCGGTTTCCCTTGCCAAGGGGCGAGGCCCTAATTGAAATTAAACTAACTTAACCACAAAATTAAGAAAACTTGGCCAATACAAGGTATCAAATTTTAACTTGGAAGAGGCTTAAGTTCCTCGAAGACTCCGAGCGTAGTGCTGTAGACTAGATGCATGCACCTTCTGACAAGGAAAAGACTGACCTTCGGACAAGGTAGGTTGGGTCCGCAAGATATTGAACGGCCATGGCCAGGTCAGCAGTCGACGCCTCGTAGAGGGAACGGAAGGCCGAAGCTGCAGTTGGGTCCAGAGAAGAAGGTAGGTCCCGGTTAGAAGTCAGTAGGCCAGCGGGGTAGTCCAGTCGACAGCCAGCGCAGGGCTCCGCCAATGGTAGGGCGTTAAGCGATGGTCGCCCCCATTTCTCTGAAGTGGCAGAAGGTCGAGACCCCGGGCCCTGGTGCATAACCCAGAATAAAATAAGCAACTGCCTTACAAGTCATGGCAATATATAATTTTACTTTAAAACAAGCCTTGACCAAGTTTTACAGAAATTTATTTATGCAGGCGAGTCACATAACATTATTTCATTCCCTTACATATCAATATTATTCACTTTAGGTTTCTTGAAAATCATGTTTCATTAGGCTATAAAACTTTCATGAATCAACAGGTATAATTTAAAGCACTTGTAGGCGAAAGCTATAAATTGCTGCAATTGAAAAGGAAAAAAACTACAAATCCCTTAGGCCTAAGCCTAAGTTAGAGGAAAACAAGAAATTTGCAAAACAAATGAATAAACCATTCACCTAAAACAGCCACATCCAGGCCTAGCCTGCGACTCAAAAGGGCTAGTCACCAGCTCTGTCTGTCAGCTCGTCATGTACAGTTCGTGTCAGAAAGGAAAAGAGAGTGTCGGACCGGTCCAGGTAGGCCCGGGCAGCCCTAATCCGCTGTTGTCACAACACCTATTGTTGTGAGGCCGGCCGGCGACGGGGGTGGGCAGCCCCTACGCCTGTGTCATTGACTGCGGGCCGCTTCGAAATTCCTTATACCAGGAATTACTCAAGAAATAACTCGCCGGCCGGCCTCACGACAATAGGTGTTGTGACAACAGTGGACTAATCCACTGTTGTCACAACACCTATTGTCGTGAGGCCGGCCGGCGAGTTATTTCTTGAGTAATTCCTGGTAAGCCCTAAGGCTGCCCGGGCCTACCTGGACCGGTCCGACACTCTCTTTTCCTTTCTGACACGAACTGTACCAACAACTTCGTTGAAACATTAAATATGCAATTAAACGACATTTTACATTACTTTCAACACATATTATTCACAGAACAACATGAAAATAACGTTTGCCAACAACTTTAACCTATAGGCTTACTCGGACCTAAGAATACACCAAGTGACGAAAAGAAAAATTTTACCCTAAAATTTTATTACTCAAAATGGAATACAAGAACAGAGCAACATTTAAACCAATAAATTGAATCGTTAAAACAATAATTAATGTAACTTACCCGTGAAATGAAACCTTCAAGCGGACATGGCGTAGAACGATGTCTACACCACAACAGCACTAAGGCCTATGAAGTCGGACAACACGAAATTTCCCAAAGTTCGGAGTGGGGAAACCGGAAGAACAAATTCACATACATCGAGTTCCAGAGTCCAGAAACATCCCGAAACACCTAGAAACGACTAAAACAATTGACTGTTGGCTCTAACTTCCGCTCGAATTATATTAATCACTATACATACTATGTAAAAGTCCCGCTCCATGAGCGAATGTGAAACACTGCGCCGACGGCGGGGCGACAAAAGGTGAGCGTGACGTAATTGCCACGGCTCAGTTTGTTGGTGGTCGGTACCAGCTTGGCTACGGTGATAATACCCCGTACACTGTCTTATAATGGTATGTTAGATTGTCACGTCGAGACAACATACTTCGACGTATTACACACCTACACCTCCGACCTCTGTGAGAAGCGTTAATATGCCGGAGTACACGGTCTTTCCGTAACGAGCTCATCTGACATTTAGGACAGTAAAACCGGTTTCCTTTTAAAACTTCCTCGATTACAACTCCAATGTTCTGGTCATGGTCATCGTCATAATCATCGTCGTTAGTTGGTGGTCGGTACCAGCTTTGCGACGGTGATAATACCCCGTATACTGTCTTATAATGGTATGTTAGTTTGTCACGTCGAGACAACATACATCGACATATTACACACCTATACCTCCGTCCTCTGTGCGAAGCGTTAATATGCCGGAGTACACGGTCTTTCCGTAGCGAGCTCATCTGACATTTAGGACAGGAAAACCAGTTTCTTTTTGAAACTTCCTCCATTACAACTCCACTGTTCTGATCATGGTCGTCGTCATAATGATCGTCGTTAGGTGGTGGTTGGTACCAGCTTTGCGACGGTGATAATACCCCGTATACTGTCTTATAATGGTATGTTAGTTTGTCACGTCGAGACTACATACTTCGAAATATTACATACCGATAGATCCGACCTCTGTGAGAAGCGTTAATATGCCGGAGTACACGGTCTTTCCGTAGCGAGCTCATCTGACATTTAGGACAGGAAAACCGGTTTCTTTTTGAAACTTCCTCGATTACAACTCCACTGTTCTGATCATGGTCGTCGTCATAATGATCGTCGTTAGGTGGTGGTTGGTACCAGCTTTGCGACGGTGATAATACCCCGTATACTGTCTTATAATGGTATGTTAGTTTGTCAAGTTGAGACAACATACTTCGACATATTACACACCTATACCCCCGACCTCTGTGGGAAGCGTTAATATGCCGGAGTAGACGAGCTTTCAGTAACGAGCTCATCTGACATTTAGGACAGAAACCCCGGTTTCCTTTTGAAACTTCCTCGATTTCAACTCCACTGTTCTGGTCATGTTTATCGTCATAATCATAGTCGTTAGTTGGTGGTCGGTACCAGCTTTGCGACGGTGATAATACCTTGTATACTGTCTTATAACGGTATGGGTATGTTAGTTTGTCACGTCGAGACGACATACTTCGACATATTACGCACTATTCCTCCGACCTCTTTGAGAAGGGTTAATATGCCGGAGTACACGGTCTTTCCGTAACGAGCTAATCTGACATTTAGGACAGTAAACTCGGTTTCCTTTTGAAAATTCCTCGATTACAACTCCACTGTTCTGGTCATGGTCATCGTCATAATCATCGTAGTTAGATGGTGGTCGGTACCAGCTTTGCGACGGTGATAATACCCCGTATACTGTCTTATAATGGTATGTTAGATTGTCACGTCGAGACAACATACTTCGATATATTACACACCTATACCTCCGACCTCTTCGGAGTAGGACAGTAAAACCGGTTTCCTCTTGAAACTTCCTCGATTACAACTCCACTGTTCTGGTCATGGTCATCGTCATAATCATCGTCGTTAGTTGGTGGCCAGTACCAGCTTTGCGACGGTGATAATACCCCGTATACTGTGTTATAATGGTATGTTAGATTGTCACGTCGAGACAACATACTTCGACATATTACACACCTATACCTCCGACCTCTGTGAGAAGCGTTAATATGCCTGAGTACACGGTCTCTTACCTGACATTTAGGACAGTAAAACCGGTTTCCTTTTGAAACTTCCTCGATTACAACTCCACTGTTCTGGTCATGATCATCGTCGTTAGATGGTGGTCGGTACCAGCTTTGCGACGGTGATAATACCCCGTATACTGTCTTATAATGGTATGTTAGATTGTCACGTCGAGACAACATCCTTCGACATATTACACACCTATTCCTCCGACCTCTGTGAGAAGCGTTAATATGCCGGAGTACACGGTCTCTTATCTGACATTTAGGACAGTAAAACCGGTTTCCTTTTAAAACATCCTCGATTACAACTCCACTGTTCTGGTCATGGTCATCGTCGTTAGATGGTGGTCGGTACCAGCTTTGCGACGGTGATAACACCCCGTATACTGTCTTATAATGGTATGTTAGATTGTCACGTCGAGACAACATCCTTCGACATATTACACACCTATTCCTCCGACCTCTGTGAGAAGCGTTAATATGCCTGAGTACACGGTCTCTTACCTGACATTTAGGACAGTAAAACCGGTTTCCTTTTGAAACTTCCTCGATTACAACTCCACTGTTCTGGTCATGGTCATCGTCGTTAGATGGTGGTCGGTACCAGCTTTGCGACGGTGATAATACCCCGTATACTGTCTTATAATGGTATGTTAGATTGTCACGTCGAGACAACATCCTTCGACATATTACACACCTATTCCTCCGACCTCTGTGAGAAGCGTTAATATGCCGGAGTACACGGTCTCTTATCTGACATTTAGGACAGTAAAACCGGTTTCCTTTTAAAACATCCTCGATTACAACTCCACTGTTCTGGTAATGGTCATCGTCGTTAGATGGTGGTCGGTACCAGCTTTGCGACGGTGATAATACCCCGTATACTGTCTTATAATGGTATGTTAGATTGTCACGTCGAGACAACATCCTTCGACATATTACACACCTATTCCTCCGACCTCTGT
The DNA here is from genome assembly GCA_035578135.1 of Flexamia atlantica. Lineage (NCBI taxonomy): Eukaryota > Metazoa > Arthropoda > Insecta > Hemiptera > Cicadellidae > Flexamia > Flexamia atlantica. The sequence continues at coordinate 61,418,155 of JAQJVK010000006.1, forward strand.
GAGAAGCGTTAATATGCCTGAGTACACGGTCTCTTACCTGACATTTAGGACAGTAAAACCGGTTTCCTTTTGAAACTTCCTCGATTACAACTCCACTGTTCTGGTCATGGTCATCGTCGTTAGATGGTGGTCGGTACCAGCTTTGCGACGGTGATAATACCCCGTATACTGTCTTATAATGGTATGTTAGATTGTCACGTCGAGACAACATCCTTCGACATATTACACACCTATTCCTCCGACCTCTGTGAGAAGCGTTAATATGCCTGAGTACACGGTCTCTTACCTGACATTTAGGACAGTAAAACCGGTTTCCTTTTGAAACTTCCTCGATTACAACTCCACTGTTCTGGTCATGGTCATCGTCGTTAGATGGTGGTCGGTACCAGCTTTGCGACGGTGATAATACCCCGTATACTGTCTTATAATGGTATGTTAGATTGTCACGTCGAGACAACATCCTTCGACATATTACACACCTATTCCTCCGACCTCTGTGAGAAGCGTTAATATGCCGGAGTACACGGTCTCTTATCTGACATTTAGGACAGTAAAACCGGTTTCCTTTTAAAACATCCTCGATTACAACTCCACTGTTCTGGTCATGGTCATCGTCATAATCATCGTAAAAACAGATTTTTTTCCGAAACTGGTCGTGTGAGTACTCAAATTAAACCAGAAGAGTGAGCTGAATAAGAATATTCAAGAAATTTCATTATCCAAAGGTTACTGATGGAATTACAGCTGGAAATGTTTTTCCAAAATATATCAAGTGGGTACTCAAATTAACGGAAATTGCAAGCTGAATAAGAATATGTAACAGGGTGTCCACATTCTGGAAAGTCTGGGAAATAGATTTTGGTCAGGGAAAGTCAGGGAAATTGATGGTCAGGGAAAGTCAGGGAAATAAGAAACTGTGCTGAAAAATTACGATGGTTGATTTGCAATAATGATGGATGTTATCTATCTGGGTGTTACCATTGTTTCACCGTTGTATGAATTTAATTGTAAAAGCATTCATTTAATTTAAAATTTAACAAACAGTCAAAGTAAAGTAAAGTATCCTTACAGTCAAAGTATGTAAAGTATGTTGTTTAATCGAACAGTCAGATCAGGTGTTATTATTCAATGAACCATTTTTTATTGCTTCAACAGAAATCCCTTTTTTAAGTCACAACACCTTTACTTATTCTAGATCTAGAGAATTTTGTAATATTGAGAATATTTCTAAACATTCTCAAGAGTAAATTGTAATAAATTATATTGAAAACTTTCTAGTTTTCTGGTGAATTTCAAGCAATATCAGTATTTTTCCTACATCACGAAATAGAGACCTTTAATTTGAGCCTCCTTCCATCTTTCTACGACTTGCCTGACGCAATTTCCAATATTGTTACATTATTTGGCTATTGTTCGTGTGTTAAAATGAATCCTGTTATAAAAGGAAACCGGTTTTACTGTCCTAAATAAGACCGTGTTCTCCGGCATACTAACGCTTCTCACAGAGGTCGGAGGTATAGGTGTGTAATATGTCGAAGTATGTCGTCTCGACGTGACAAACCAACATGCCATTATAAGACAGTATACGGGGTATTATCACTGTCGCAAAGCTGGTACCGACCACCAACTAACGACGATGATTATGACGATGACCATGACCAGAGCAGTGGAGTTGTAATCGAGGAAGTTTCAAAAGGAAGGTGTTACTGTCCTAAATGTCGGATGAGCTCGTTACGGAAGGACCGTGTACTCCGGCATATTAACGCTTCTCACAGATTTCGGAGGTGTAGGTGTGTAATATGTAAAAGTATGTTGTCTCGACGTGACCAACTAACATACCGTTACAAGACAGCATCCCAGGTAGGAAATTAAACTTGGGAAAAGCTTCCCGCAAACCCTCTTCAGGAAACCTACAAGCTTGCTACAAGTCATCCATGGCAAACTACCCCATTTGAGGAAAACTTGCGGGAAGCTCTCTAGTTGACCCTTGGCACACTTGCCACAAATTGCCGATGACAAGTTAATGGCAAACCATTCCTAGCAAACCTGCGAAACACTTTTCCTATCAAACCTGTGACACACTTTTCCTATCAAACCTGTGGCACACTGTTCCTGGCAAACATGTGGAACACTTGGATATTCACCTCAATAGTTCAGTTGACAGGTAGATTTCGATGGCAAAAGGTTGGAACTTAATGGAACTTTGGGTTGTTGTTCAAGGATGGTTAATCAACATTATCTCAAGTTTTGGACTTCGAGGGCCATGTTCAAAAAGAGGAGAAAGGGAAAAACCCCACAAAAATTAGGTTTTTGAATTTTTTACATAACAAAATTAAAATTGTAAAATTTCTGCTTGCACCATTAAATTCAGCTAAAAAAGAATTCTCTTGAAGAATTCTTCTCAAAAAGAATAGCATAAGGACAATGTACTGTGTTTACCGCTTTCAATATCTCGGTAACCAATGGACGTAGAGCAATGATTCAAAATACTAAATTGTTTTTAGCTGAATTTAATGGTGCAAAAATAAATTTTACAATTTTCATTTTACTATGTACAAAAACTCAAAAAACTAATTGTGGTGAGGGTTCCTCTTCCCCCCTTTTCGCACAGGGTCCTCGAGATCCAAAATATGAGAAAATGTTAATTAACCATTCCTGAACAACACTGCAAAGTTTCATTAAATTCCAACCTATTTCCACCTAACCCCGCTTTTTCCAACCTGTCGACTGGACTAATCAGTAGAAATGAGTCCTGGAATTTATTTGTTTATCCTATAGCACAAAAAGCCCATACTCAAATAATCCTAATGTGGTTGTTGACCCTAACTTTACATTGCTGACATCAAAAGGATCTGGTCAGCTCAAGCGCAGTGTATTGCTTAAGTTAAGTGAGCACAAAAAACCCTTACTCAAATAATCCTAATGTGCTTGTTCACCCTAACTTTACATTGCTGACATCAAAAGGATCTGAAGTCAGCTCAAGCTCAGTGTATTGCTTAAGTTAAGTAGTTAGTAAGAGTCTTTCACACAAAAAAATACTATAGTACTGTACTCGAATACAGAAAATTACTTTCCTGAAAATCTTACGAAGAATAACCACAGTTATTTCCTAAACACAGTAAAATTCGTATTTCAAAAAACTATTAGGAACACCTTTATAAATGTAAAAATGTCAATGGACTGCTTTGAAAACTGATTCGTCTCATAGCTATATATTACGTTGAACACATTTCCAAATAAATTCTTAATCATTTAAAATATACATAAAAGGCACATTTTAAAATGAAGATTAAATTATATTTCATACACACTTATAATACAAATTAATCCTCTTTATTCTTGGATGAAAAAAGATTACTTGAAACGGATATTATAATGTACTGTTTTGGAGAGTGAATAACATTTTAAGCTTTGTAAACGTTATAGAATTTTATTAAAAAAAAAACTTTGGTAAGTTTTAACATAAAACATAGAATTGTATTAAGAAAACTTTGGTAAGTTTTAATATAAAACATAGAATTGTATTTAAAAAAAACTTTGGTAAGTTTTAACATAAAAACATAGAATTGTATTCAAAAAAACTTTGGTAAGTTTTAATATAAAACATATTAATGTCTTTAGCCTAAATTGTGTTCTTCTAGACATCCTCTTGGGAAAGCACAACTTCAAACAATATTTCTTCTCCAAGCACAACTCCTTGTCTTTTTTCTCTGAAATCAAAACATTTTCACATAATCTTTTTAAAACCTTGTTTTTCAATAGAGGGAAACCACAAATACGGGAAATAATTACCTATCCTCCATAGGAATAACATGGTGAGAAAGTAAGCAGGTTTGCTGCCACAAGATACACATGAACCAAGGGTTTTAAGCATAAACTAATGGAGATTATCCAGATGAAGCTACATACCAATTACATCAATTAATACTCATTAAAAGTTATATAAATTTTTACTTTTTCTCCATAAGAATAACATTATGAGTCACAAAAAGGCAACGATACGGTGTTTGCCACTTTTAATATCTCATTAGCCGATGAGTGTAGAGGAAAACTTAAATAGGTCCCCACGTAAATGCTTTTATGATACATACCTCAAGTTAATCAAAATTCAGATTATAATTTTTTCCAGTATTAGGTTTGAGTTTCACACTTGCAAAACATTTGTTTTCATCACACTACGACGAAATCACCTGTTTTACAAACGTTAAACGCGGACCGAAACACACCGTTTGCCGCCACAGGGCCGAAAACGTTGGGGGCCCTAGGGCCGAAAGTCAGCTGATCGTTTATTTGCTTGAAGCAACGTCAGAACATCACAAAATTATACGGCATTCAAGACAGGATAGTTGCGATCATATGATTGTCATAGCTATGTTTTGTTTTCAAGTGAGTCAAATTATAATCAGTTATTCAGTTTTGTTTAATTATTTAGGGTATATTTCATTGTGTACTGTGGTGAAAAATAGCGTTCGCACCTCGGCCGAAAGGGTTTTGCAGCTCTCGATCGTTTCAAATTCTCGACTTCGTCTCGAATTTGAAACACGATCTCGAACCTGCAAAACCTCATTTTCGACCCTTGTTGCGAAATATACTATTAAATTTCAGTTACTTTTATGATACTAGATCCCTCTCTTATTCAGTAAGGATTACCTAAGAGTATCAGCTGCTTACTTGTTGGATATTAAACTCTAAAAATGGTTAGGTCGCCATTTCAAGTAAAAGTATTAAAAGTATTACCTTAAATGTTCATGGTAATAAGCCATTAAACTCTGGAATTATGGAATTGTTTTAAATTTTTATGTACAGCTAAACAAATAGACAGACCAACTTGCATTCATTGCTTGGCTGTTTCATAATGTGTTTTATTGCTTTTTTACTTACAGTTTTTACTAAGACACCAGAGAAAATTTCATTTACTTACATCAACATAATATGACCAAAACAAGTTGGATGTGAGGAAGCGGCCAAGAAAACCAAATACAAGATATGAAGAGGATTATGACGATGAATGTTCCCCTTCTCCGCCCACCAAAAAGCATAAACCTGTACACCCTGCAATAACCACATTTACACCAAAATCTTGTAAACCTTCAGTCTTTTCCTTCAAATCCGAACCACTCTTCACCTACAAGTCAGTCCATCACCTTACTTTCAACTTCTCACATACCCGACAACTCAGTTCACCACCATCTCTTCCAGTCTAACACCACCAACTCGAGTTACAACATTTTGGACCAAGGAAATATGGAGAAAGAAAACGAAAGACCGGAATGCTCCTCCACTCCCACAAGACATGTTTTAACCAGCAACAATGAATGTTTGAGATCCACTTGTACACCGGGGGGTCGATTGCCCCCCCCCCCCAACGAAACGGGGTCGATTACCCCCCCCCCAATCACCCTTTAAGCCCACCCTTCAAGGTCACCTTTCAAGGTACCTCCCATTCCCTATTCCCCATTAGTTTTGTTTTTTTTGTTTTTTTTTTAGGATTACGGTTATGGTCTTTTTTTAACTTTATTTTTATTCATAATCATCAGAGGAAATTTCGATGGTTTCCACCAATCGCCGCTGCGTCCCCGATGGACCGGGCTCTGCAGTTGAGGGCGGCTCCTCCTCCCGAACCATCGGTCTAACTGTAGCTGAAATCAGAAAAAAAACATTTAAAATCAGAATATAACATAAATGTTTTAAAGAGCTCAAAACTACCAATATACCCTACTGATATAATATTTAATTCGACTTACCCTCAAGCCCTGTCACCGGCAATCGCCGATAAAACGGTCGCCACTCGGTGGCGTCAAAATCCGCCACACACCACTGTGTAGCAGCATCCACCATCTGCGGCGATGGAGACGGTGGCGGCTGCAGCGGTGACGGCGATGGTCGCGAAGGTCCAGCCTCCGCCGAACAACCGCCATGGACTGCTGCCACGTGCCGCCGGAGGTGGTATGACGTGCTCAGCCACACCTGACACACAGAGCACATGTGCATTTTCTTTACATGTGCTGTCAGGTTGTGGCGAGCAAGACCTTCCTTCCTGGTATAGGCCTTTCCACACTCCGCACAGCGAAATAGCCGTCGTTCTCCAGGCATTTTAGAGACAGACTGACTTCAGAGCCTCAAACACAGCAGAGCCCCAAACACCCCCGCATTGAGGCGGTTTTTTCTGATTATGTATTAGTTTAGTGTTCTCCACGACCACGAGCGTGAGAACGTAAGGTTTCTGAAGATTTGGACCTAATGTGTCAGTTGCAGAAACGTATTCTCGGAAAAGGTTTCGGAGGGGAGTTTTTGCTCACAGCGGGTGGTTGCCGTTTAAAAACGCATGAGTTGTGATGTTTTGGGAAATCTGGCACACGATATAGAGGATGTGGTCAAAAGGACCCTAGGAGTGTCCCCCTCTACCACAGGAGTTTCAACCTTCGAAGATCCCCCCATCCCCCCCCACACTTAAGCATAGCATAATTATTGCCCAATACTAATATTGGGCAATAATTATCGACCCCCGGGGGGCTATGATTTATGAATTGAAAAAAAGTAATATAATGTACCCCCCCCCCAATTATCGATTTGTTATTTGATGTATTTGAAAGAGTTTCTTTTTATTTGTTGACTAATCATATTCGTTTCATTGTGTGTGCAGGTGGAGTTCCCGCTGCTTGCCGTCTATGTCCTGCGGCTTTTAACAGTGAAGAGGCCGTGCAACGTCACATGTTGGATGAACACGCCGTAAGCCCAGCAGCCTCCACCTCCACTACCTCATCTACCGGTTCCAACCGCAGCGTGGGGTGATCAGTGCGATCGTCGCTTCACGCGGTCCTCGGACTCGGTTAGCCTAGTCGTTGTGGTGGTGGAGCGGGCACAACCGCAGGCTGGACCATGTGAACGTCCATCATGTGGCGGCGCAAACTGTCGCTCCGCGTCATGACTCTGCCACATAGCTGACAGGGGTGATGTCTTGAGTTGTGGGCAGTCTCTCTATGTCTCCTCAGATTTCCTGGGAAACTGAACGTGCGTCCACACGTCTCACAGAGATGTCGGTTGTTCATCTGCAACATAAAATAACAACGCACTAAGTCTATGTCTTTCTCTCTTACATTTATCAATGATGTTTCACAACCTAAACGGTTGATAAATATAAAACACACAGTACATTGACAATAACAATATTTATTTTAATTTCAGTTGCAGTTAAATCCTTTTCCTTTTAATTGAAATTAAACACGTCTTCAAACATCAACAGTTTTAATTAGATTTTCATCTCAAATAACAAAATAAAACTATTCAAAATGTACATACGTCTTCCAACAGTTTTGATTCGATTTTCATCCCAAAATAAATCTATTCAACTTCAACAATTTTTTTATTTTGGACTTGTAAAATGTTAAAATAACATAAGCTATTACTTACATTCAATACTGATGTGATATGAAGTAATCCTTCTTCGCAGAATACGTCGGTTGTAGAAAATAACACACTAGCGTCTAGTCGAATGCTCGGTCAAAGTAGAACTGAGCGGATCTGTCGACAGGGGTTGTATAAATAGGTGGGGTCTACGTCGCAGCTGCATCCTGCTGTGGGAACACTATTGAAAGCTCGCTCCCACCGTCGCCAACAATGGGACAGCTGCAACCTGGAGCTACAACTGCCGCAGGTGGGGGGGGGGCATGACCCATTGTCTTTGGAGTAATTAGCATATATTAAAATTCTAACAATGGGGGGGGGGCGTCACGTGGATAGATCACGGTCACGTAACTTTTATAGTCTCTTCCAAGTATGACTATGTTCTATTAGACTATTTAGTTTTTGTTTTTTTTTATTTATTTTATAATACAAGAGAAAGGATAGGAATTAAAGGTTTTTACATTTTTATTCAATCATCAAACATGACATCTTCCCTCTGGGTCGTCGGGCTCGTTCCATTTCTCCACTTCACGGAGATATATTTGTTCGGCTCGAACCGCTTCCCAGTGCTGCCGCTCGATGTCGTGGAGCTCTGCAATGTACCGCTGGTCCGCCCACATTTCCTCCCACTGGGAGTCTGTAATTGGCTGAGCGCACCAGCTCGGCATCATGTGGAATCTCCACAATATTTTTTCCTCCAAGTCTTTTATGCTGGAGGTTAAAATGGGGATGTAGTCCGCTTGATGTATAAAGCGAAGCTCCTCTTCGCTGAACCGGTACTCGCCGTCGTACTCCCAAGTATCCCAATCCGTGTCCGGGTAAAATGTCCCACTCCGGGCCCGAGTGAGGACTGGTACCAGGGACGGTTTCGACGACGGGTTAATCCAGTCGTAGTCCGTAGGATCTTCTTCTTCCTCTGCGATCACCTCCATTATCTCGGCGATCTCCATCATCTCGTCGTCGGTGAACTCGCAGTGCCAACAGTCAGCAGCAGCAGGCGCCTCCATAGTCTCAACGATCCCCATCAGCTCCTCGTCGGTAAAGTCGCAGCTCCAGCAGTCCATGTTCGTTGCAGTCGGCGATCAAAACTAAACTGAACTGTGGACCCACGGTCACCCTCCGGCAGCCGGATGCGTGATAAAAGACCCTGTGGGAACGTTATTGAACGGCCGCTCCCACGCGGTAACCCTCGTCAACAGACAATGGGGCAGCTGCATCCGGGTCACAATGGGACAGCTGCGTCTCGAAGCTGCACCTGTCGGGGGGGGGGGGGGGGGTAAACGACCCCGTTTCTTTTTGGGGGGGGGGTAAACGACCCCGTTTCTTTTGGGGGGGGGTCACGTGGATAGATCCACCGGAGGGTTGCCCCCACCTCGCCCAGGTGTGTCGCTAATGTTATGCACCCCTGCCTTGGAATGTTGTCCAGCTGCGAAGGTCTGTGCCGAGGGGAGCGAAGACATTCGCTTGCAGCATCTCCACCATGCCGGTTGTCTACAGCGGCCTCTACGCACTCTTCAACGTGCTGATGATCGATCAGCTCCTAAGCCTCGACCAATACTACGACGACGTAGACGACGACGTCAACTACGGAGCGATTGGAGCCCCGCGTTGAGGAGGACATCGACGAACGGCATGTGGAGCGCATGGATGCCAGTAACGGAGCGATTCCGTGTACTGGCCATGCACGCTGCAAACGAGTACCTCCAGTCGCCGAACCGTCTGTTTGAGGTGGAGGTGGCTGGGGTTCAACGACGGCATCGTCCCCGCGGGAGTTAGATGTATATATTGTAAATAACGTTAGATTTAAGATTATATTGTATATTAAGCTTATTTAGGTATTATATTGTACATAGAGGTTAGGGATTATATTGCAATGACTCATTAAACATTAAAAAAAACACCAAAACCACAAAATAAAGAAAAACCAAATCAAACGTAAACTGGGCCACAGCTCCCTAGTGGAGGGGAGTCAGCTGCCGTGGGAACACTCTTGAAATTCCGTTCCCACGGGCACCCTCCGGCAGTCGGATGCGTGATAAAAGACCCTGTGGGAACGTTATTGAACGGCCGCTCCCACGCGGTAACCCTCTTCAACAGACAATGGGACAGCTGCATCCGGGTCACAATGGGACAGCTGCGTCTCGAAGCTGCACCTGTCGGGGGGGGCATGACCCATTGTTTTTGGGGTAATTAGCATAAATTTGCATAAATTAAAATTCAAACAATGGGGGGGAGGGCATGACCCATTGTCTTTGGGGTGATTAGCATAAATTAGCATAAATTAAAATTCAAACAATGGGGGGGGGGCGTGACGTCACGTGGATAGATCCACCACATCTGTGCTGCTGGTTTTGAATCGGCCAATTCTCCCTACTTTATATGTATCTTCGGCTTTTGTTTCATACTTTTTAGCCTCAGTATAAGTCTCTGTAACATGAAATTCAAAGAAGGCTAAGTATTTGGTTGAAACCTATGTCATTGAATTATATTAAGTTAATTAGTTAAAGTTCATAATTTAAACAAATACTACAAGCATAATTTTCTTTTTCTAATTTCATTGGCAGTCACTTAAGTTGGAATGGAATCTCTCATTGTGCAACATAATGGTTGCGTGTCGTTAGCTGTCAGGGTTTATCCCCAGGACCCTCCAAAAGGTATCCATTAAGGGTTTTTGAAGCAGTTTATGGATTGATTTGTTTACCAAAATTAACAGACAGAAAAAAGAAATGTTGTATTCTATGATGTTTTATGATTGGAAATAGTTAATTAACCCTCGAAGTGCAACGCTGAAATTGGTTTTCATGTTTATTTCTATATATGTCTTTGTGAAATTTATTTGTCTAGTATCTGGTGGACCGAGCCTTGCTCGGTGTTATTTCATGTTTACCAGTGCATCCAGTTACTATAAAATATTTCAATGTCATAAAATGAATCAATATAAACCTTTTTTATTGCTCCATGGACTCTTCATCCCACCTGCTGTATTTTCCCTTGATAGCTGTAGATTCCAAGCAGCTGTTATGATTACTTTATTTGTTTACACTTTTCTTGTTTATTTTCGTTGCTATCACGGCAACCCATAAGGCCAATGTTAAAATTTTACAACTTTAAAATTCAATTTATTACGTTATTAGATTTTCTCTGGCCAAGGAATCTGCGTAAAAGACGTTTTTGAGTCATAAATTACTTATTTCCAGACTTTTAAGGAAATCCTCGGAGCCGTTTTTGAGATAAATGTGCAAGCATACAAGCATACAAGCAAGCAAGCACGATAACATTACTCATATAAGAGTATAGGATTATATCTTCATGTTTGTTACGTATTGCCATTTTTTAATTGATAGTGACGACACTATAGGCCTACCTAATAACACTGAAATAAAGGAAAAATGTGTCCTCCTCCTCCTCTATACAAGGGTAAAAAGAAGCAAAACAGGCGTTTGGCGCAATCTCTATTCAAATCGCTAGGCCTTCAACTTTGACCCAAGACGGACACCATTTATTTTAGGTGGGCCCTCCCACCGGCTTAACTACACACTAGCAAGCTAAATCGGGATTCCACATGGGCGGGAATTGAACCCACACACGTCGAACATCACCAGTGACATCACTCACCAGTGCAACAATTTAGACCGCTCTGCCATAGACTGCTTCCCCCCCATGTCTTGAAGGTCACACTAGCGCCACATATGTGAAATTCAGCGAACTATTTGACCATACTGCTGATGTATGCATTTTACTTAACTTTTGAATAAAGATCATGATCTTGGCTGTTCAAGGGTTAACGAGAATTGCAGGACTATTTTTTTTTAACGTACACAAATGGAATGCCCAGCAAAGCATGGATTTATCAGCTGGTTTCTTATGTTTTTACATGCCTAAATTTAAGTATACAAATCAAAATGTTAGCCTACCATATTGTCCAAGGATGACAATTGCATGTTTGTCCCAGCCAGAAAGCGCATCTTTTTCCTTCTTTAAATTACTGACATGTTGAATAAATACGCCTTGGATGCTGGATACAAGCAAAGTTTCCCGTCTGGTGTTATCCATTTTGTGCAAATGATACCAATTAAAGTATCAACTGGGAATTTTACTACTGCGCAAGGTTTATTTCTGAAAAAACAAAAAAGGATTGTGATATAAAAACATAATAAAAACAAGTTTAAAATAATGTAGTATTGGGTTTATATCCAAATGTATCTAAATCGACTGCTCCAAAATAGAGTTGTCAGAATAGCATAAAAATAATCTTTAAACATTCTATGGGTTCCGTTAATAGCCTTGTTAACCTGTATCCCGCCGGTAATTTGGTTCCGTTGTCCGATCCGGTGCCGGACTCATCCCTCTCCCTCCTCCACGGGTAAGGCTCTCCAACCACATTTACTACAGTGGCTCAAAGAAGTATTCTTTTGTCGTTGATTTTTTAGAGGTTTTTAAAAACATTTTCTCGTTTTTTATTGCAATATCTAAGTTGTACAGTATATTTTTGGAGGGTGCCAATAAACCAGTTACATCTGCTGTATTAACATTTGAGATTGTTCTGGTCAGAATTAATTAGTTTTTTTTTGCTTGACAATTGTGATTCTTTATTACACATTTTCGTCAAACATTCATTACAGTTAAACCTTTTGTTGTATGAGTTTGCTATATCTTGCAAAGGATACAGTTAGAACAATCTTCAAGTATTTCTTCTCTGAAGTCATTGACTGTGATGCCTTTTCTTCTTCTTGTGCTTTAGATTCATCATTTTTCAGACGGCTGAGAGGAATCTGAATTTAAAAGAACTTAATCAGACACATCCCTTTGACATTGTCTCCTCAACGTTCGCCCAAAGCCATCAGCAAATCAAAATCAGGATCCAAAGTCAGGTTCGTAAGATTTCTTTTTGCTGTGATATGATTTAATGTATTGTGAGTTCACGCATTACATCGAAATACTTACACACTCGTTTTTTGTTCCATCCGCCTCTTTGTCGTACTGACGAAAGTAAATTCTCCATGCATTTCTTGTTTTACTCTCGAGGTCAAATTGTATTTACACCCCTCACTCGATAAAGGTTCGTCGTACGCTTTGAGTGTTATTTGGAAGGACGAATCCATCATAATAAAGTGGTATTGGAACTTTTGGTCTAAGTTTTTAAACTCAGTAAACTGAGTTAAAAATGTCTTCAATGTGAGAATTGCTATTGCTTAGAGATCAAGCATCAGTATTTTTTATTGATTAACCTTGCTATTCATTGCGTCAAATAATGAATTTGATACCTTGCCTTTAAATTTATCAAAAAGGAATTTTAAGGCATCCTACCCCTGATGCTGAACAATAAGCAACAGGGCAAACAGACCCAAACTCGACTACAATTGATACAGTGTACAATAAAATGTCATATGGATTAGTACCATCATGTGTCTCATCTATACATAACCGTTAATCACAATTTTCTTTTCAGTTGGAAGTCATGATGCCTAGTTTAAAAAGTCTTCATTGAGATTTCCATCACACTCTTTCTACGGCTGAAATCTTTTAATTTTTTTTACTTTTTCAAGCTAGGAGGGTATCTGTTTTATGATTTTGCTGTAGGAAAATTTAAAGAAACATATTTTATACACGCTTAAGACCTTGGACACAATTTCTATCAGCACTAAAGATGGTGTCTCCAGACAAAGTTTCTGTTTTTTCATTGAGGAAGGTTTTATGTCAGATGAAGTTTTTCAGAACCATTGAGGGTTCAGGGTATGACAGTTATGTTCTATACTTGTATCACATTTGAACTTTTCGTAGCAATTCACTGTTAAATGACGTGCATAGTACTGTTTGGAACACGTAACGGGGCAGGGACAATGGGCTCAACACCATCATCACACTCATCGGCGTCTCCTTTACCTTCATCCTTACTTCCCGCTCATTGAACACTAATATTCTAATCGTGGATTGACTGGAGATTGGTATCAGAATATGAAGTTTCTCCCAACGTCCCACGTTGGGATACATGGCAGCAGAGGTTAGTTTGGGAACAGCTCTGGTTGAATTGCTGATGAGGTTGATTCGGAACAATTTTCTCACATCATCAAATGAAACTGTTTCTAGATTTATCTAAGTGTGGGTCGTCAAACAATACATGTGCCCTCGTGTTTTAGCCACGGTGTATCTAAAGTATTTGAGTTGTATGCTGTTTGTTGGTGCTACTTCGATCACAAACCAAGGCTTTTACTACTTCTGAAGCAGCCTACAGGCATCTTCCAGTTGAAACATATGCCTCGAACAAATACTCAAGCCTGTTTACCACTTCCGGGCCGCCTAATTAGAGATCCTACATCCTTGTACCTCTCGATAATATCAAAGTTCTTACAACACTCCAAATCTTCCCTCATTGTCATTCCGTTTAACAGAAGCATATAAGACTTCTCCATAGTTTTCATACTACTTACCTTACATTTTATTTGCGTCAATAGTTTTTTGTTGAAAGCCTGAACATTTCACAATTAAATGTTCATATTAAACTTGACAAGGATCATGACCCAATAATATATTCTAAACATCAAACAGAAATAAACTGTGAAAAATGACACATATCATTTAAGTTACAATTTGTTTTATTTTTTGTTTTGGCCTAGTTTAGTATTGTGATCACATGGCATTCTTCTAAGTAAAATGCGGCTAAATACAAACAAAAATGGTAATGAGCCATTTGAATACATAAACAACTTAAATATTGATTTTTTACATTGCTGCTACAAAGTTATCGCAAAAGCTTCCGTTCTCGCCCCCCTCCCAGCTTTCTCCGTTATGGTCGGTAATGGGTTTTTTTTAAATCACAAAATATAATGTCATATCCGTAAACAAAGGGGTCTAAACTCAGTTGTCAAATTTGCCTCGAGGGTTATTCAACAGCTAAGTAACGATAAATTGGTGAGAAGATCCCCAGCAGACAAAAGAATCAAGCAGCAACGTGGTTCGGGGATTGAGTAGGCCGGGACTTTCAATATTTCCCTCATTTATAACTTTACAAAATCATGCAGCTTTCGTGTCGAAGCAATTTCCATCAATCAAATTTCCTCAGCGTGACACAATGGTATAGAAGCTCGAGAGGGGTTCCAGAACATTCTGTTGGCGGTGGTAGGAGTCGGAGCTAACTAAACACGATATTATATAAAAGTGTGATATACTATATTATTAAACGTTTAAAAAATAAACCATATTATATGAAAAAGTGTTTGAATTTTTTTAAATTCTTAATTGAATAACATTGTTATTTCCTTGTTGAAATTCATTGTTGGTGATGGTGATTTTATGTCCGCAAAAATCCTAATCAAAATATATTGTTATTTCATTGAAAATTAAAAGTACTTGCATTTTTCGTATTAGCTTGCATTTCGTACTTGCAGGCTTCGTAACAGATGTGTGGCCTGTACAACAACACACCTAACATACCCAATACAAATAACATTATAAGGGTTTATAATTTTTATGTGAGTGAATTCAAATAAATAAGACTTCAATTTCAGTGAAGTAAATTGGAATATATCAACATATTGTTTACTCTTACCTTTTTTTACATTTTCAAAGTAAGTTGCTAAACTCTCAGTTTAATTAATAGGAATAATTTATACTAAACATGCTAGTACTTAACATTTTATTAGTCTTAGCAATAAATGTGTTAAGTTAAACTTATCCTATAGTCCATGTGTTTTTGCTATTAGAAAATCGTTTAATTCCTTCTTTAGCACTTATTTTGATCTTTGTGAATCCGCTAATCCGTTCAATCTAGATTCGGAAGTTGTAGCTCTCAGCCAAGATTTTAATCTTCTAAGGGTAGAAAATGAAAGTTACGCCTCAGCAACGGTGACGGGAAGCACGCACAACACTTTTATTATTTTCCTTAAGTTTGGGAACAGATCGCCATTTATAAAGAGGAAGAGTGTGAACAGGGCAAGTAGGAATTACTCCGGTTTCTTCTTCCATAGCCAAAATTTCCCCTTCCAGACTTTACCGCCGCTGACCTTTACGCTCCAATAATTTAATCGTACGATTATGTTACATTAACTCACTTAGCTAATATGTAAATAAAGTGTTTACGAAGCTACTCTGTTCCCAAAATCCCCTCGGGCTGTCAGGAAGGAAAAATCCTTATCAATAACAATAAGGGTTTTTTAATTCTTTTAGTAGTTTGCTATGTTAAGATTGCCGCACAGAGACAATGACCCATGTCGACGATCATATCAGAATTTTTCAAACCAAAAACACAAACAGCAACAAATATGAATCTATATACAGAATTAATGTTATCAAAATTATATCAGATATAAGAAAAACATATTTTTATTTTACATTTGCAGAGTGAAACCATCATCCGACTAAATGAGACTCAGGAAAAACGTGTTGGATCCAATCTTGCAAAGCTCTCTCAAAATCAGTATCAAAAAAATTTATTTGGATGCATCAGAGGCGCTAAATTCTTGGCATTTTTCAAATCTGATTTGTAAGCTTCGTTCGTTTTATTTTCCATCAATATAAAATCATTTGAAAAGTCTGGAAATGTAAATATAATATACGTGCTGTCTGAACTTGGGGATCCCAAATTTACAGATGTTTCTCCCAAACGATGACATACGGTCTACTATGTAGCCATTATGGTTAGTAGTTGTCTGGACGGTAGACTTTTGGGACGAATTTTAAATGTCCCACCAATGAGAATTTCCTGAGCTATCGGTAACATCTGTCTGAACTTGGGGGTCCCATGTATTCCGATGTCCTTCCCCAAGGATGACATACGGCCCCAAAATATAACTGTTCTCCGCTCGTTGTTGTACGGAGAAGCCAATTTTCCTCCAAACTCCAATTCTCCGTCAATATCCGAAAATTAATTAAATTCTATTAAAGACTAGCTCACTACAAAAATAATATTCATTGCAACAGCAAAAGGGATATTTGATGCGCGATTGTGTTTTAGCGGAATTAGCTTTACACCGTTTTAGCAATGTGGGCCACTGGTATCCTCCATTTACTGAAAATACCACGGATATTAGACATAAGTACATATTTAGCAACTGAAGGCAAGCGACCAAAGGAACCAAAATCTTCAAACCCCTCTTTTATATCTCACTTTTCATTAAAGCTTAAAGCTTAGGCACTTCTTAATGTTTATCTCGTCAAACATGACCACAACATGCTTTTCAAGATCACTCATTGTTTTAGCTTTCAATTTATTTCCTCTGAGATTCCGTGCATTAAATCCATAACACTTAGCCAACTTGAGATAGTTCTTCGGCTTGGTAGATAAAACCCTTTGTCAACAATTAGTGTTTGGTAAAGTGATGGAGGTATAGAGTTCAATAACCAATTGATTTTCCTCCTCTTTCAGGCTGTTTTAGGCTTTTGCAGCATCTACATTGCGAACAATAACTTGAATGTTACACTTTCGATGTACTGACTAGCTGATTTAAATGCTGCCTCTTTTGTGTTTCTTTTTTTTTTGCTTTACGCATGATCTCTTCCTCCGGAGAGTTTTTTGAGTATTTTGCAAGCGTTTTCGGAGTTTAATTTTCCTGGGAGTATCAGGCTAAGTTTTAATACTACAACTACTACAATACAAACAATTATTAAAAAAAATACAAATGTTTTAAAAAATTACTATAGGCCCTACGTATTCACAATGTCATCGCTAATTGATGGTTCTGGGTCCGGCGATTCTGTCCTTAAACCTAAACAATCAACAATAAAAATTTTAATAAAGGTAAAATATTAAGAAATAAGGAGTCTCAATGATTCAAATTTCAATCAGCCATTTAAAGTCAGCTTAAACCAAAATGTTATCAAGACCAAACAGAAAGAAAAAACATTATTTTTGTTGTAGATAAAAAAAAGAAATAAAACGAGTGAAACTACAAAAAGACTTAAATGACCATGAATTTAATTAAACGTAAACAGTGGGAGTAAATTTAAGAAAGATAATTGCGCGAGCGTTAAAGTATCAGTAGGAAAATTAAACAAAATAAGAGAATGACTGTGAAATTAAATTATTCTTATATACCGCTTGCAGGAGCAACGTTATGAAATAAGACAAGATCCATTAAGTTAAATCACGCATATTCACCATTCCAAGCATTAGACGTGACAGCTTTTGTGAATGGAAATCATAAAGCACATATCTTAGTTGCAGAACGTCTTGTTGACATATACCGCATTTATCCGCCATTTCGAAGATTTTTCACACCAAGTATTGACTTATATTACAATAAAACACTTTGTTTTAGTACTGTTGTCACCGTACTTTCGTTTCAAACTAATAACAACTTACTCAAACAGGTTCGAACATTTGCGTTCTTAACCGCTGGACGACAGAACCGCACAGTAGTAGACCTAACCTATAAACTTGGCACTGACAACGAACTCGTCCGCTCGCATCGAGTGTCAGACTCCGACTGAGGTGAAGAGTAACTTTCTTGCTAAGAGTAAAGCAAGGAAACGAATGATTTTTTTTTGAACGGAGTGAAGCTTGTTTGTGAGATTTGTGGGCGGATTTTGTCGCGCCGCGACAAGATGAAACGACATTATATACGGGTTCATGGGTTACAACACTCACCACCACCACCATCACAACGCTCGGACCACGTCGGGGTGGTGATTATCGAGTTGGACGAAGGTTTGTACATAATGTCCTCGTTTTCATTTGACTATAAATAATGTTTTTTTGGATTTTGCTCGTGTTGTAGGTCATGGATCCTATCAGAAAAGCTGGCGGGTTGTGGAAGTGCCCAGTGTGTCGTCGCACCTTGTCGCGCGGTGAGCATGTTCGCCGATATATTTTACTAACACACCTCGGAGTGAAGCTTGTTTGTGAGATTTGTGGGCGGAGATTTGTGGGTGGATCCTATCAGAAAAGCTGGCGGGTTGTGGAAGTGCCCAGTGTGTCGTCGCACCTTGTCGCGCGGTGAGCATGTTCGCCGATATATTTTACTAACACACCTCGGAGTGAAGCTTGTTTGTGAGATTTGTGGGCGGACATTGGGTGAAGTGAATAAAACCTAGCACTTACTATGTAGTACGTACTACGTAGTTCTAGTACTTTCTCAAATCGAGGTGAATAAAAATTGGCTAGAACTAAGTAGTAACTACTACCGGTTGTTGAAGATAGTCCCAACTAACAAATTTTTTATATTAAAAATCAAGGTTTATCTATAGATAAAATATAGGCTGATGGTATTTACTATTTACTGTCTTATTAGTAAGAGAGGCTGAGAGATATTCTATAGATAAAAATACCTCTTTGCTGACCAACGCATGTTCCGAATCTGGAAAATAACAAATCCTTTATCATTTAAATATTTATAAAGTGTATCTTAGATAGAAAAACTATTTCTGGTTAGTATTGCGGTTGTCTTCAAAGGTACTAGTTGAATCGATTCATAAAAAAACACATTAACGTTTCAAAAAAATTGACCAATTTTCCTAAAAGAAATATTTACGGTTGGTCCTGACCAACATCAAGCCTATTATCGTATTAATTTTACACTTATATTCATTGATACAATGTTAAAATAGCTACACCAGGATTATGTTAGTAAAACAAAAAAGGAATAATTAAAAATTGTCCTTTGAATATTATAGACAACAAATGAAAACAAGGACATTATGCACAAACCTTCGTCCAACTCGATAATCACCACCCCGACGTGGTCCGAGCGTTGTGATGGTGGTGGTGGTGAGTGTTGTAACCCATGAACCCGTATATAATGGGCGGAGTGAATAAAAACGAGTAAAAGCGTTTACTTGTCTTGACTTTTCATAATTCGAGTATTTACTTCAACTGAAGTGAATAAGCACGAGTATTTACTTGTACTTGTAAGTAAAGCCTTGCCAAGGAAGTAAATACTCGAATACCCACTGAAACCTATAAAACTAGTGTGAATAAGCACAAGTAAATACTTGTCCAAAGAGTAAATACTCGTGATTTTACAAGTTACCTCCAACCCAGGCTTGCTTGTGTTTACTCGTGCAAAAATGGCCGCCTTTATGCATTTACGAGGTGTTAAAAGTTACCGAAACCGTAGGGATATTAGTCCTAGATCATCCAAGAGACTTTTACGTTTCGAAAGTGAAAGTGTAGATTTTTTGGCTGATAACTTTTTGGAAGATAACTATGAGGTGCGGGGTGGTGCGCTATCCTCACGTAAAAGAATGGAGCTGTTCCTGAGATGTATTAGTGATCCAGGATTCCAAAGTGGTGTAGCATCTGATGTTGGAGTGGAACGGAGCATGGTATGTAAAACATTGTCAAGCGTTTTGGACAGTATCGTCGAAAAAGCTAATAACTGAAACAAGTTTCCGTCCACCGCTGAGCATATGAATCAAGCTAAGGATGATTGGAACTCTATATTCCATATTCCGACTGTGATTGGCGCGATAGACTGCAGTCACGTGAATATCTTGAAGCCACATGTTCATGGAGATGAATATGTTAACAGAAAAAATGACATCTCTCTTAATGTCCAAGTGACATGTGACAGTCGTGAATATATCACTAGCGTTGATGCGCAATGGCCAGGCAGTGTTCATGACGCCAGGATTTGGCGTCAAAGCGGTATCCAGGACGTTATGCGGAGATTTAATGGCGATTTTTGTCTCCTTGGTGACAGCGGGTATGGCATAACACCATGGCTGCTTACGCCATATGATAACGTTATAACCCCTCAGCAACGCCAGTTTAATTACGTTCATGCTCAAGAAAGAGTCATAATAGAGAGGGTTTTTGGACAGTTGAAACGACGTTTCCCCATCCTGGGAGGTACCGTAAGGTTGAAGTTAGAGAGGGTCCCCAAATTAATAATCGCCTGCGCTGTACTCCATAATGTAGCTAAACATTTGAATGATGGTTGGGATTATGAAGAACTACCTGGCTGTGATGAGGAAAACGAGTATGTTGAGGAATTTTTGGACCGCAACGCCCTCAGGATTCGACGTCTTGGTCAACAAAAACGCGACCAGATTGCTAATCGGCTGTAAATCAAGCTTATCTGAAGTTGAGTTATGTTTCTATAAAATAAAATTTTTTTTTGTTACTGTACTTACCTTGGGTTTCATTTAACAAAATATATATATTATTTGCATTCATAACTAAAGTGAAGGAGAAAGAAACACAATAAAAACAATATTTATAGGCCAAACAACTAATCAACTTTATTTAACGTAACAATGGCAAAACAAGAAGAAATATATACAAAACAATGAAAATGTTATTTATAAATCAAACAACTAAGTTAATCATCTTTGTCCAACACAACAAATTCATGCAAAACGTTTTCTTCCTCCAATACCAATATAGGCTGCTCTTGAAAGTTGCCATTTTTCTTCTCCATTTCATTTATTAGCATCTGTTCCCGTTTTCTCTGGAGTCTTGTTAGCTTGATTTGTTCAAGTAACAACAGACGTTGCAACTGTCCAGTTGTTAATTTTTCAGTCTCCTTTGTTTCTGCCGTAAGTCGTCGCTTTTTAACTACTTTCTTTGTACTCTGATCGATTGCATTTGTTTTTTCATTCTGGTTTCTTGTCTCCACTTCTTCTAGGTCACCGTCAATCTCGTCCTCAACACTAATACACTTACTTGAGGAAGGTATGTCTGTTTCAAGTCCAACACACAATTGGTCCCAATCGGTCAAATCTTGCTTGCAATGTGTAGTGATACTTTGAAGAATTTGAATCATGGAAATTAGATATGCAGACTATTTTAGTCCGAGTCACTTGACTCGGCTCATTTAACTTACTTGGCCTTCCGTCCATTCCATAAAATTAATACTAATATCAGCGCTAGCTTTACAGACGGCCAGGGCCACGTTATTTGACTCAGAGTATACTTAAATATTCCTGTAAAATCATTTTATTTGGTTGAGGAAATGGTATCCTAATATAGTTAGGCTACCTTATGAGATACACATCTATTAAGTAGAAGAACTCGTGCTGATCGATCTACAAGGGTTCACCCTTTTTAACACGGTGAACAAGCTGCTGTAGGCTACTAACTAAGAATTAAATATAAGATCACATCATAACTTATGATCAAAATAAATCTATGAAATACACTACTGCTCAAGACAGTAGATAAACCTAATAATGTTGAAAAAAACTATTCTATATGATTTATGTAGGCCAACTAATGAGTTTATCCACTGAGAGCTATGTAAAGGGTCGATGATTTATAAGTTTAAATTCTGCCAAATATTGTTCACATGTTCTCATATTTACAAAAATTAACTAGCTACCAACACAAACATAAAAAATAAATATTTTCTAAAACAACGCTGGAGAGTTTTTTGAGGCATTTCTCCTGGCCTTTGCCAAAATGGTTTACATGTCCCCTTATTTACAAAGATAAACTAGCCTAAACTAAGTTCGCTTCAGCAACCTCCATATTTCATTGCTATATTCTAACTTTCAACTGGAATAAATAGGGAATCATTCCATGAGAGAGAGAAAGGAGAGACAGACAACTAAAACGATTTACAGGTTGCGATCGAAGTTGAAGTTGCAATTCTCGACTATCAACTATCGAGACCCACATCGATAACCTAACCATCGTATCAACGATGACGTCATGACCTGCTCTGTTCGGTATGAAATTTCGCCCTCCCTATTATAGTTGGCTGAGCGGCCATCTTGATGACGTCACTACCCGTGACGTAAATATTTTTAAGCTTGCCTCCCGGCTGATTTTCCCAAAGTATGGTGCTGGTTTCAGGAAGTGAAAGATTTTTACACTTGTTCCACGCACTACTAATTCCTGCAGCGGGGACTACATTCTTCCATAAGTAGGGACACCCACCTTATGGAAGAATGTAGTTCCCGCTGCAGAAAAAGAGATGGTGTCGTTCAGTCCGATTGGAAGTGTTACAGCAGTTTACGGATCAAGCTGACTTTCTGAAACCAAACAGGTGGCTGAAATAGTTTGAATGTTGTTTGTTATTGTTTTTTTTTCTCGAAAATGTGTATCCTACAGAATTAGAAGATATGTGAGGCGGCAAAATATCCTTTTTTGAAAGTTTTACGGGAATTAAAGGTAAGTTTTATTAAATATTTTCCGTAATAACACAACAATACTATTTTAAAGTAGTTTAAACCACTTTTGAGTATACTTTCATTGTAATTAAGCCTGATTGTTCGAATCACACTCATCTTATACTGCTCAGTTAATCAGTGCAGGATTTACGGTCGGCGCGGCCCTAGGCCTACATCAGTATGCGGGCCCCTGAGGTGCCTACAGCCTTCCAAAAAGTGGTGACCTTTATTTAGTCACAAACTACATTATGTTATTTGTCTTTTAGGTAGTTTCTTAGTTATCGTTCCAATAATCGATCAATTAATTAATTATTGTCTTGTAACAATCTGTATACATTCACTTTTATCTTTTTTTCTGTAGCTCTCTCTACTTCGACAATGACGATTAATAAGTGTTACAATAAAAATAAGAAACACAATAAGAAATTGTTTTTATTGTTAATAAGAAACACAATAAAACAATATTTATAGGCCAAACAACTAATCAACTTTATTTAACGTAACAATGGCAAAACAAGAAGAAATATATACAAAACAATGAAAATGTTATTTATAAATCAAACAACTAAGTTAATCATCTTTGTCCAACACAACAAATTCATGCAAAACGTTTTCTTCCTCCAATACCAATATAGGCTGCTCTTGAAAGTTGCCATTTTTCTTCTCCATTTCATTTATTAGCATCTGTTCCCGTTTTCTCTGGAGTCTTGTTAGCTTGATTTGTTCAAGTAACAACAGACGTTGCAACTGTCCAGTTGTTAATTTTTCAGTCTCCTTTGTTTCTGCCGTAAGTCGTCGCTTTTTAACTACTTTCTTTGTACTCTGATCGATTGCAATTGTTTTTTCATTCTGGTTTCTTGTCTCCACTTCTTCTAGGTCACCGTCAATCTCGTCCTCAACACTAGTACACTTACTTGAGGAAGGTATGTCTGTTTCAAGTTCAACACACAAAGCTCCTGTTACCTTGCAAAATGTAGGGTTTTCATCGGCTTGCAGTAGTTTCATGAAATCTTTTTCCCATGCTAAAAGCTTGATAGGCTTGTTTCCTGTTGTATTAACATCAGTTTTTTTCTTTACAGATGACTTCATATTATTTAAAAGCTTTTTTAGCTGGTTCACTGTTATTTCTCTTCCAGTGTTGATTGAAAAAATTCGTGCAAGACTTACCCATGCCTTTTCTTTGGCTTTCTGAATTGCAGGAAGCATGGATTTGTTCAAAACAACACTGTTGTCTTTTAATAAAGAAACAAATGCAGCCCTAGTGTCACAATCACCAAATAAGCTCTCAATTTGTTCACTCATTCTAGCGTTTATTTTTTATAAATATAACACAACAGGCGGAATGAACACAAAAAATATGACTCTTAAATTATCACCATAAACAAGTCAGGTCCGAAGAATATCAGGTTTAGAATGTTAATTAGCTCACTGCATTGTTGCACGTGTGCATTATCAGCTGTTACCTTGTCAGCTGTTACGCACTACAGCTGTGCTGTTCCCTAGCAGGCACTTCCAAAAACAGACTAAGTGGAAACTTTTTTGCTACTAGTGCTGGATTGTAGCACTAGTTATTTAATCAGAATATTTTTTTATATTATAATTATTTTTATATTAAAGCACGCTGATGTGAGTTGAGCAAATTAAAAAATGTCACACCATAGACCATTTTTATAAAACTTGATTTCTTGGCTACATTCTAAAGTAGATTAATAAATTTCTTTCAATGTTTGCTTTGATAATCATTTAATATATATATATATATATATATATATATATATATATATATATATATATATATCTTAAATATTCAATTAATTGTCTGAAAAAATAATTTGTTTGAAAATCTAAGTGACATACAGACAAATGGGCATATTTTAAAGAAATAAGCTGGAAGTATTTACTCGTCTAAAGTTTACTTGCTATGAAAAGAGTAAATACTTGCAAGTATACCCACAGAGCAGCGAGTATACCCACTTTGTGGGAAGTATTTACTAACAAGTAAAGTGTAGCTTTTATTCACAAGACTTTACTTGCAGGTATGAATACTTGCAAGTATTTACTTGCAAGTAAATACTTCCTGTACTCGTTTTTATTCACTCCGCCCAATGTCGTTTCATCTTGATGCGGCGCGACTCTGGGTGAGGTGAATAAAAAGTAGTACTTGCTAGAACTAGGCTTTTTCGAGTAGTTACTAGGTTTCCGGTGAATAAAAATGCTAGTTCTTACTAGCTCCCTAGTACATACTTCGCCTTGGAGGTGAATAAAACGCTAGTTCGTACTACCCTAGTACGTACTACATCATTTAGGGAAACCTAGTACGTACTAGGCTTGTCCGGTGAATGAAAAGTGATCCGTATAGTAAGTACTTCACTTTTTCCTATTCTACTCGAGGGCATGCTTAACTTTTGTCAGTTGCCAAGATGGCGACTTTCTTTCCAGTTTGTAACATGAATACATACCTCGAACGAAAAATATAGTCAACTGTAAATAACTGCTGAGGTTTGATGATGAAAATGTTAATTTTTTTACTAATGAGGGAAGCTTATGAAATTGTCATGACAACCTAATAAAGTACGATAAATTATTTAAATATGAATCTAAGGAAGTGTTTTCCAACAGTGAAATAGGGATAATCAGCTAGTTCCTTAATTCAGAGTTCAGTATGGAAAAAATTACATTTAGTTTAGAGTTAACAGTTTAATTGATTGTTATTTCCATAAATATTTAAATAGTAAACAGCGCTCTAGGTTTATAAAAACTTATTTTTTAAATTCATTCACATATACGCAATACACGCTACGCTATGCACATACTCATAGGAAAATGCATTCATTCACTTTACTTTTTACCAAATCGAACGGAATAATAAAATAATAATATCAAACCGAGCTGTCCAGAGCATTGGAAATAATTTTTATGCATAGAATTGATAACCTGTAACAGGACCTCAGTGGCCCGAAAAGTAGCAAAACATAGTTCCTGTTTGATAGTTTAAAGAATGGTTAAAACCTTTGCGTAATGAAAAATAATTTAAAATTTTTATCTTTTTTTGGTTCAATAAAAAAGTGTTACGGTTATGTTAATTGTTTGTTTATACGTCTAAAATTAATTCGATAAGAATATTTGGACAAAAATTAACAAGTATTATTTCAGCACGTTAGGAATATTGTGTTCATTAATATATTTGTAAATTTGTAGCTGCTTAGGATTTGGACTATTATTTTTTATTATATATATATAATACATATGTCAGAACTGTGAATAAATATTAAAATTCGAGTTATATTACACCTCCAATTGTTAACACTTACATACAGGTACGCAATACACGCAACGCTATGCATTATAAAAATTATACTATCGTGCATGCTCAAATCCCCTCAGCTCTTGGACAGTTTACCAAAAAAAGGCATTAATGGGAAAATATTTTAAATTAATTATAAAAAATGGCAACTGTTTGCGGGAAGTTTCACTGTGCGAACTATTTAGCAGTTGAATGGAGATTACTATGATATCAATAAGTCAACTCGGACGGACCCGGAACATAATTAAAACTCTAGCTTAATTGAATATTTTAATTATTGGTGATAGAGAAAAGAAAATATGTTATATACGATTAAGTACTGTTATTTAATTTGAATAAAACTGTTAAAACACTGTATCGGTCATCTATTTTAATAGATCAAGTTTTTTAAATTTTAATATTAGAAAAATGTTTCACTGACTTTCACACTTGATCATATGATATGGCATGAGACTCTTAGAGACCGTACATTATTTTATGATTGTTATTTTGAAAGTTATTATTTTGTAATTTATACATTAAATCTCAGGGTTTACTTGATTGCTCTTAAAACTTTTAATCAACTTCAAAAAATTTCTAAAATCAGATAAAAATTGTTATCAAGTCAAAAATTTGATGTTTTTGTTTTGTATTATTATACACTGTTTGTTATTCTAATAAGTTCTTGTTGGTAATAAAAACAGTCTATTCAACAGTATTTCTTCTTTAATTACACAATTTTTTGTTACACAACAAGTTCATGATGTTGACCTTCACAAATTTATATTTAATTTTAAACTCCTTGCATAAACAAACTGTTAATCATTGTACTTATCCATTCGAAGACAGATGAACTTTGGTTGTCTGACGTCCCTTCCTCCTGATGTGATGACTGGTGAAATCACCATGATGAGTTGTGACGAATCTGTTCACCTCGAACGGTTATATTGCGCGATTTATTTCGACTCGATCATTCTGCGATATGCACACCAAATATAAACGTCAGTTATTGTAGTCCGTCAAAACTCCGTGCCGCTTTTCGAACTAAATTGTCTTTATACTTCGTCCGCGCAAAACAAAGTTAACTTTATTTATTGCACAGCATGCAATAAAATCATGAGTGACGCAGCGACTGCGTTGTACTCGCCTCGAAACAACTTTTTGAATGACCGATTCCTCTACCCTCCGTGTTCGTCCAGGAGACGGGCCGAAGCGCTCCTCGCGGATAATGCTTGCAACACCTCGACCAATCAGAGCTCTTAATCTCACGCCCACCAGACAACGTACTCCCGATCCAGCTGAAAATAGCGCTCCGGGTAGCGATTTGTGACAACAATTGGGCGTGGCCAACAGCATTCCCTGCACGGTGCTGCTCTACTCGTTTGTTATTTGAACTAAACTAACTGCGTGATGTTGCCATACAAAATGCGCTGTGGAACATTCCACCCGCTCAAGGACAAATTTTTCCAATACGTTCTGTTCTCTTGCGTCTAAAAATAACTTGTTGTTTCCGGTCTGCGCGTTCTCACGGGAAAGAATTGCGTCTTCCATCTTGTGGTGCAATCCTTTCTCATGGATGGAAATATTTTGTTGTCAATATTTTAGCCGTTTTTCTACATTTATTGCGCAATCTTATTTTCGACCCGCATAATTTTGAATTTAATTCTTTCGTTGACCAATATTTATTTATTTATTTATTATCGTGAATTTATACCCATCACAGATACCCCCCTGAATTTTGAATAAAATTTGACCAAAGCGAATAATTTTTTCAAAATTCATCAATCTTCTTACATGAATGGTACTTATACAACACAATTCTTAAAATTTAAACAACATTTGCATAATCTAACCTAAAAATACACATAATTACATTCAACAACAAGATTTCAAAATTAAATTAACTCTATATCAGCACATAATTCTATCCTAACTAGTGGCTTGTAGGGGCAAAAGCCCCTATAAATAAAATACAAATGCTTAATAAAATATATATTTAATGTTTCCTTCACACTCACAACTCGGTAACTGTTTGGCGGAATTAAATGTGTAAAATGAAATGTTAAGTATACTTTGACATTTGCTAGTGCGTATCAGAATTTTAAGAAAGGGCGTTAGCCTACTTCAGTAGTAAACGGCTAAATTTTTGAAACAATGGCGCTATGGATGTCGTTCTCAAAACAACTCAGTTCACATCGTTTACAATTATTAAAAATATGGACATGGTTTAAAACAATTCTTAAGGTTAACCACAGACTGTGAAACTTAATTTATTTGCCAAAGAAAGTCGTGACATTTAAGTTAACTCAAAAATGTAAACAAATGTCTAGCCTCCACCTAGTTCAAAAGAATATTATATTGGACAGTTAAAGGGTACTTGTTATGGAATTCTCCGTTTGAGGCTACATTGTACACACTAAGCAAATAAATAAATAAGGATTAAATCCGAAAATGGCCTCCCGTTAACGACTCCACACTCCACCTCTGGTACCCTGCGTTCAACACTTTTTTTATGGTTGCCCGTGAATAAATACTGCTTTGTCTTGGTAGATTCAAGATTGAATATACTTTTGATTGGCCAAATTTAAAGGTGAACCTTTTTGGTGGAATCAAATTTAAAGCTGATGTTACACTCAGCTGATCTACACTGTTAGACGTTTTTAGATTACAATGATTTTAAATGGCAGATATTTAACGTAATATCTTATTTATTGATAAAATTAAAGACATTTTTGTATTTTTCCTCAGTCCCTGGCACCAAGACCTTCTATTTGAGCCCTTTCCCATTATCTTGCAAGTGCAAGGCCTGTGACTTGCCAAATGCCCATAATTTCGGCGCAAAAATTTCGCTTACATAATATATTTATATCGATCATTTGGCATTAAATCGGCATCGTTATAACGTAAAAGAAACACTTAACTCTTTATAATTTTATATTGTAAATATATACTCAAACGCGTAATTATAAAGTCTGAAATCTTAAAATTAAAATATGTATTTGTTATAGTAGGCCTACATTGAACATAGTTAGCTGCCTTTTGAAAAAAACCCCATAGTCAACATCTATCATATGGCTTTGAATCAAGCATCAGCACCACATGTTTGAATGTCAACAAAACAGACGTTTTTAGATCCCAATGCTTTTTAAATGGCAGATATTTTACGTTATTTCTCGTTTTCTGGTGAATTTCAAGCAATTTCAGTATTTTTCCCGCCATCTCGGAATAGAGACCTTTAATTTGAGCCCTCTCCCATCTTTCTACGACTTACCAGACGTTCACAATTTTGACGCAAAGAATCGCCTTACGAAATTAAATATATGATAATATCAAAATATCCAAATTTATTATAATTTCCAAATTTAATTGTTGACGACCATTTTTTATTCAACCCTAATCCTATTTTCTTTACAAAATTCCACCTTACAATCTTAGATGTCCAATGTCACTTCTGTTGTTGTCACTTCACTTCAGTGTCCAACTAAGTTCAGTTTCACTTCCACTTAACACTATCATTAAATTAAACACAACAATAATAAAAGCATTATTTATTTATTCCCTAGGGTTCCAGTTTATAATTGTTTCTAGTACCCTACTCACATATAGCAACACCTAAATCCCACTACTTATATGTAGCAACACCTAAATGCACCTACTTGCACATGGTCTCACCTAATATTTGAAGAAAAAAAATTTTTATTTATCTATTTTTTAATAAAATATCTTTAAATTATTAATCTTCCTCAATACATCCATCGATTGTCAAAAAATTTACAATATTACAAAACTGACCTAACCTACACGGAATACAAGTTACGGTACAGCCTGCTGAGCAGAGAAGACCTGGAGTACTGCACTAAAGGAGCCTACGCAGTTTGTCAACCTGTGTTCCCGATTCGTTTGCGGGTAGAAGAATCTTGCGAAGCTGTCTTGTTCCTGGATCTAGAAGCCGAGACTCCAGCGGTTTGCGAGAGGAAGGTGCACAACGGACCTGTCGAACCGTGGTTTCACAAAATTCCAGAGAGAGGGGCGTGGTTATATCTAGTGCCGGACCCGTTAGTTTTATCGTATCGCTGCTCAAGAGATCCACAGCAACATTCATTAAAAATCCAAGGTGCTGGGATATTACCCAACATTTCGGACTGCTATGTATACCATTCTAAATTTATGTTACTTCCGTTCTCTTCAGGACGCTCTACATTTCCGGACATTTACAGTGGAATTGTAATTCCTAACATTTCCATAAATTTAAATTATCAAGAAAGAAGAATAGTGCACGAGTTCATTGACTTTACCGAAGGGCTAGGACCACTGGACGATATTACACAAGGATTATCTGTGCCAGGGCGACAGTATGCGCATCTTTCGCGGGTGTTAAAAGAAATTGAACGCAAAACAGACAGTTTTAAAAATTGGCAAACCCGGAAGTTGTCCATCATTGGTTTTGGAGCTGGACTAGTAATTGTCATTTTGAAGCGGCCCCGGAGAACCGCTCTATTAAGTAGCGTGATTCGGAAGGCTGGGCCTTTAGTAGTGGGGAGCGCAGAGATCCGAAGGATAATTGGCGCGTAAGTAGAAGGGCCGCCTGGCGCGGTAGAGTTTTGGCTATATCGACCGATGCCAGATAAGAATTAATTAAACACACTCACAGGTGATAGGAGAATTTAAAAGTAAACATTGAGCGGCATGATGGAATACCCGGTTACGCTATCGTATGTGACAAGATTAGATTTCCGGTTGAGACGATTTGAGAAATAAATGCTGTCGTAACAAACGGAGAGAGTAGTAAAATAAATGGACCGGAAAACATAACCGGGATAATATAGGTCGAGGCGAGTGACGTGAGTCGTTGTTGGCATCTGGAGAAGTTGAAGTTCGTCCTGACTGCTTTCAATGATCTCATCATTGTAATAGCATGATGCAGATCACGGAAGGCGTGTGGAGGATGAACACTGAAATCCAGCGTAGTAGGTGGCGATGACGTAAGGGTAGCTGTGATCCAGAGGTTGGGTAACCTTCGCCTCCCTCCTGTTATTATTAATCAAACATAAGAGAGGTGAGATTAGCCAATCATGGAGAGAGTCGACTGTGTAGGCGTGCTCGACACGGAGAATACATTATAGTATCATATTATGTAATGGCCTATTGGAGATATCCACAAAAATAAGAAATTAAATTAAATAAGAACTAAAATTGTAATAATGGTTGATCTAATAATAAAATATAAATAAATAAATAATTGTGATGACAATAAATACAATAAAAGGATTGAATAATAACAGTAACGTAAAGTAACTATAACAACATGAGTCATACAAACAATTTAAGGCATAATATGCAACAGAATATAAATAAATGAGACATAAACACTCGGAGGTGTAGTGGTAGCATTGTCAATAGCAGGAAGATTACAGGATTTAATGTGAGTAGTACCAACGTAAAATTATTCACCTAATTTCTATTACAATAATCTGACAAGTTATCTAACGAGTTATATAATGACAATAGAAAAATGGTATAAAAGTAAAAGCAATAAAGTGAAATTCTGTAATATAATACGAAGTAAATAATTATGTTATTAAATACACTGAAATACTGAGTAACAAAACAATATTGTTCGTAACTCAAAGAACATATCGTAGCGCAGTATGCTGACTATTGGGTTGAAGACGTGTCCATGAAGCAAGGGGAGTAGAGTGTTCAGTGTCAACCACCCGGTGCTTGACATTAAATGACGCCAGGAACCGGATCCTGACACTGGGCACTCGATCTCCTAAGATGTGCAAAGGAGTCGCTCAATCAGTGATGAAGCGTTGATTTATGGTCGGCTAATGGACTAAGAGTCGAACCACTTAAACTCACCGACGGAGCGGCTTAACGACGAGCGCCGTGGCCGAGGACCGGGCGAGGGACAGACCGCCAATTAGGGACGGGAAACCGATAGTGCGATTAACCAACCGATAGTGCTGAAGAAATTCGGATATTCGTAAATAGAACCGGGAAATAAGTTACGGAGAAATGAATAAATAAATCCACACCGTGACGATTTAATTAATTAGTATTACAAGTTTTAATAGTAAAGACAGTTTAGGAAGTTAAAAAAATTACAGCATCTTAAAATAGGATATCAGGTATTAAAATCAGGAATAAAAATAACAAAATGAATTGCGTTATCTAAATCGGTAATTTTTATAATTCGCCAAAATTATAGGAGTTTTGTTTCGGAGGGTAGGTGTAATTATTTGACAGAGCTAGTAATGGATAAAGAGAGAGTGACTGGTAATTAGTAAATTAGGAGCTTAGTAGAAATTGCAATAACTTGATCATAAACAATTAAAGCCATAAAAAAGTTGAAACAATTTTGTTGTATATAAGGAAATGAATAAATACAAAAAAAATAATAAAGAACTAGGAACAAAATAGAAAAAAAAATAAATTGAATCTTGTTGGGACGCAGGTATATTAGGCTTAAAGTATGAGTGTGGAATGATAGTGTAGAATGTCTGAGTGTTTGAGGTAGTTGGGAAGTGAGTATGAGGAGTTTATTAAGAGGGGAGTTTAATTGGTGATAAAATATGGAATTGTAAGACAAGAAGAATGAGGAAGTAAAATTAATGCTTTGTGGGAAAAACTCAGTAAAATAAACTAAATTATTCGAACTACCAAGGAAACTTTCAAATTGATTTTGAATGTAGGTAGTTTCAAATTGATTTTGAGAACTAAGGAAGAACGTTTTAAAATTATCGTTAAAATTTATTGGCTTTCTAAAGTTTTTAATGAGAGTTTATAAAACTCAAGATCGGTGGGAAGGGATAAGGCCAAACACTTTTAATTAGATGCGACAACGGGCTAAGAGCCTTGAAGTTAGCATTAGCGAATTATTTTAAATTTAATAAATGGAGTTTACAAGAATAAAAGAAATCATAATCAATTAAGTTTTTAATTAAACCGTGAGTGAAGCAGTGTTGGCAAACAAACATACGGACTCATCAGTAATTCTCGCTATTTGATTCAAAGTACTAAAATTAAGTTTGTAATTAAAATTTCGATACATACCTTAATTGTCCATAACATGGCGAATTATTTTCGCCATGTAAACTGAGAAATAGAAGGCGACGCCGGCGCAAAAGAGGGCCACTGAGGCTACCAATAATACTTTTAAGTAGTTCAGTAGGTCTTCGAACATGTCGCTGCGGATGGCACTACCCTACTGCAAATGCATAATTCTATGCTGATCAGCGAGGCATCCTACACGCCTACATGGGGAAGTCGTTATCGGACGGGATGTAGATTAATGCGCCATACTGCGATGTACATTGGCTGAATATTAAATCAAAAGTTAGGGTTATTACTGGGTAGTTTTAACTGAGGTAATCGGGATAATTTAAATAAAAAGGGGTTAACGTAGTATATAAGCTGGCCATAATCTAGTCAGTAGTGGCGGCTTTTATTGGGAGTAAGGAAAAGCAACGGATAAGTTGGAAGCAGCCTAATTGTAACAAGGCAGAGAGGGAAGAAGGGAAAGGAGAAAATTCGAAAAAAATAGGAAAAGTAGAGAAATATAAAAAAGGGGGTGTTAGGAGATGGAGTGAATGAGAGTGAATCGGAGAGTGAAAGTGT
This sequence comes from Flexamia atlantica, assembly GCA_035578135.1. Taxonomy (NCBI): domain Eukaryota; kingdom Metazoa; phylum Arthropoda; class Insecta; order Hemiptera; family Cicadellidae; genus Flexamia; species Flexamia atlantica. The sequence continues at coordinate 61,451,510 of JAQJVK010000006.1, forward strand.
GGATTGCTGAATTAATCCGAAAAAGAAAGGAAAAATATCTAAATGCATAATGTAATTGGCAAATTAACAAATACGATAGGCAGACAGGAAATTGTACTAACACTTTGGGGTTGGTGGTAGCAAAAAGGGCGGACACCTGAGACGCGGGTAACTTCTGTCATTTGGTTTCAGGTTGGATCCTAAGCCTGTTAGGGCTCCGGGTCGTAGGCGTCTCAAGCTGCTCAGGACGTCAATGTCCCTTACCCTCATCGGGGGTAATTTTTCTGAAAGATAGGGAATTAACGATGAGTGGGGATTTTTGGAATGTAGTTTCTATGTTGGACATTGAGCGCTACGATAAAATAATAGATCAGTTACAAGGAATCGCGTATGACGTAGTGAATAATGTCACGGATAGCGTAGCCGAGGTACCAAATGACGAGCTACGACGGATGCGAGAGAGTATAATGGGAGTTCAGTCAATGGTTGACCAACTAAAATTATTGTTATCTAACAACGTGACGGCAACCGAAGGAGGCCGTGAACGTAGAGCGATATTTGATAGTGTAGGTGTCGGATTAAAATATGCATTTGGAACGTTAGACAGTGGGGACTACGAGGATATAATTAGTAAGATAAATGAAGTCGCGGAAACGGTAGATGAGTTGACGCACTTTGAACAGAAACAATTATCATTTGTCCGCAATTTGCAGGATGGGTTAAAGATTACGAATCACGATGTATACTATTTATCTAGAGTTATTGGGGAGAAAATGACGTTAATTACAACATACGAGAATCGCACCAATCACGAAATCAATAATATTTATAATGCATTAAAGGTGCAGAATGGGGTTTTCTCGATTGTAAGAAGTGTAGAGTTCGTGACTCAGGCATTAACCACGGAATTGATTCAACTTCAAGGGGCTATTGATAGTCTAGCACGTGGCCATGTTACGGCTGCCCTTATCTCGCCATATAAATTATCAGAATTGTTGACAGACTTGGAAAAACGCTTACCAGACGATTTGTCCCTGCTTGTGTCAGGCGAACTGACGTGGGTACATTTTCATTACAGGCTGATTACAGCCATTGGGGTAAAAACAGACCAGGGAATTAGGGTAATTTTTAGGGTACTTTAAAGTCTCAGGACCGATTGATGGAACTTTACAAAATCGTGAGTTTACCTGTCCCTGAATCTGCCTTAAACCGTTCCATCCAACTGGCAGACTTAAGTGATTTCCTGGCCATCTCCATGGACAGACAACGGTACAGCCTGCTGAGCAGAGAAGACCTGGAGTACTGCACTAAAGGAGCCTACGCAGTTTGTCAACCTGTGTTCCCGATTCGTTTGCGGGTAGAAGAATCCTGCGAAGCTGTCTTGTTCCTGGATCTAGAAGCCGAGACTCCAGCGGTTTGCGAGAGGAAGGTGCACAACGGACCTGTCGAACCGTGGTTTCACAAAATTCCAGAGAGAGGGGCGTGGTTATATCTAGTGCCGGACCCGTTAGTTTTATCGTATCGCTGCTCAAGAGATCCACAGCAACATTCATTAAAAATCCAAGGTGCTGGGATATTACCCAACATTTCGGACTGCTATGTATACCATTCTAAATTTATGTTACTTCCGTTCTCTTCAGGACGCTCTACATTTCCGGACATTTACAGTGGAATTGTAATTCCTAACATTTCCATAAATTTAAATTATCAAGAAAGAAGAATAGTGCAAGAGTTCATTGACTTTACCGAAGGGCTAGGACCACTGGACGATATTACACAAGGATTATCTGTGCCAGGGCGACGGTATGCGCATCTTTCGCGGGTGTTAAAAGAAATTGAACGCAAAACAGACAGTTTTAAAAATTGGCAAACCCGGAAGTTGTCCATCATTGGTTTTGGAGCTGGACTAGTAATTGTCATTTTGAAGCGGCCCCGAAGAACCGCTCTATTAAGTAGCGTGATTCGGAAGGCTGGGCCTTTAGTAGTGGGGAGCGCAGAGATCCGAAGGATAATTGGCGCGTAAGTAGAAGGGCCGCCTGGCGCGGTAGAGTTTTGGCTATATCGACCGATGCCAGATAAGAATTAATTAAACACACTCACAGGTGATAGGAGAATTTAAAAGTAAAAATTGAGCGGCATGATGGAATACCCGGTTACGCTATCGTATGTGACAAGATTAGATTTCCGGTTGAGACGATTTGAGAAATAAATGCTGTCGTAACAAACGGAGAGAGTAGTAAAATAAATGGACCGGAAAACATAACCGGGATAATATAGGTCGAGGCGAGTGACGTGAGTCGTTGTTGGCATCTGGAGAAGTTGAAGTTCGTCCTGACTGCTTTCAATGATCTCATCATTGTAATAGCATGATGCAGATCACGGAAGGCGTGTGGAGGATGAACACTGAAATCCAGCGCAGTAGGTGGCGATGACGTAAGGGTAGCTGTGATCCAGAGGTTGGGTAACCTTCGCCTCCCTCCTGTTATTATTAATCAAACATAAGAGAGGTGAGATTAGCCAATCATGGAGAGAGTCGACTGTGTAGGCGTGCTCGACACGGAGAATACATTATAGTATCATATTATGTAATGGCCTATTGGAGATATCCACAAAAATAAGAAATTAAATTAAATAAGAACTAAAATTGTAATAATGGTTGATCTAATAATAAAATATAAATAAATAAATAATTGTGATGACAATAAATACAATAAAAGGATTGAGTAATAACAGTAACGTAAAGTAACTATAACAACATGAGTCATACAAACAATTTAAGGCATAATATGCAACAGAATATAAATAAATGAGACATAAACACTCGGAGGTGTAGTGGTAGCATTGTCAATAGCAGGAAGATTACAGGATTTAATGTGAGTAGTACCAACGTAAAATTATTCACCTAATTTCTATTACAGTAATCTGACAGGTTATCTAACGAGTTATATAATGACAATAGAAAAATGGTATAAAAGTAAAAACAATAAAGTGAAATTCTGTAATATAATACGAAGTAAATAATTATGTTATTAAATACACTGAAATACTGAGTTACAAAACAATATTGTTCGTAACTCAAAGAACATATCGTAGCGCAGTATGCTGACTATTGGGTTGAAGACGTGTCCATGAAGCAAGGGGAGTAGAGTGTTCAGTGTCAACCACCCGGTGCCTGACATTGAATGACGCCAGGAACCGGATCCTGACACTGGGCACTCGATCTCCTAAGATGTGCAAAGGAGTCGCTCAATCAGTGATGAAGCGTTGATTTATGGTCGGCTAATGGACTAAGAGTCGAACCACTTAAACTCACCGACGGAGCGGCTTAACGACGAGCGCCGTGGCCGAGGACCGGGCGAGGGACAGACCGCCAATTAGGGACGGGAAGCCGGTAGTGCGATAAACCAACCGATAGTGCTGAAGAAATTCGGATATTCGTAAATAGAACCGGGAAATAAGTTACGGAGAAATAAATAAATAAATCCACACCGTGACGATTTAATTAATTAGTATTACAAGTTTTAATAGTAAAGACAGTTTAGGAAGTTAAAAAAATTACAGCATCTTAAAATAGGATATCAGGTATTAAAATCCGGAATAAAAATAACAAAATGAATTGCGTTATCTAAATCGGTAATTTTTATAATTCGCCAAAATTATAGGAGTTTTGTTTCGGAGGGTAGGTGTAATTATTTGACAGAGCTAGTAATGGATAAAGAGAGAGTGACTGGTAATTAGTAAATTAGGAGCTTAGTAGAAATTGCAATAACTTGATCATAAACAATTAAAGCCATAAAAAAGTTGAAACAATTTTGTTGTATATAAGGAAATGAATAAATACAAAAAAAATAATAAAGAACTAGGAACAAAATAGAAAAAAAAAATAAATTGAATCTTGTTAGGACGCAGGTATATTAGGCTTAAAGTATGAGTGTGGAATGATAGTGTAGAATGTCTGAGTGTTTGAGGTAGTTGGGAAGTGAGTATGAGGAGTTTATTAAGAGGGGAGTTTAATTGGTGATAAAATATGGAATTGTAAGACAAGAAGAATGAGGAAGTAAAATTAATGCTTTGTGGGAAAAACTCAGTAAAATAAACTAAATTATTCGAACTACCAAGGAAACTTTCAAATTGATTTTGAATGTAGGTAGTTTCAAATTGATTTTGAGAACTAAGGAAGAACGTTTTAAAATTATCGTTAAAATTTATTGGCTTTCTAAAGTTTTTAATGAGAGTTTATAAAACTCAAGATCGGTGGGAAGGGATAAGGCCAAACACTTTTAATTAGATGCGACAACGGGCTAAGAGCCTTGAAGTTAGCATTAGCGAATTATTTTAAATTTAATAAATGGAGTTTACAAGAATAAAAGAAATCATAATCAATTAAGTTTTTAATTAAACCGTGAGTGAAGCAGTGTTGGCAAACAAACATACGGACTCATCAGTAATTCTCGCTATTTGATTCAAAGTACTAAAATTAAGTTTGCAATTAAAATTTCGATACATACCTTAATTGTCCATAACATGGCGAATTATTTTCGCCATGTAAACTGAGAAATAGAAGGCGACGCCGGCGCAAAAGAGGGCCACTGAGGCTACCAATAATACTTTTAAGTAGTTCAGTAGGTCTTCGAACATGTCGCTGCGGATGGCACTACCCTACTGCAAATGCATAATTCTATGCTGATCAGCGAGGCATCCTACACGCCCACATGGGGAAGTCGTTATCGGACGGGATGTAGATTAATGCGCCATACTGCGATGTACATTGGCTGAATATTAAATCAAAAGTTAGGGTTATTACTGGGTAGTTTTAACTGAGGTAATCGGGATAATTTAAATAAAAAGGGGTTAACGTAGTATATAAGCTGGCCATAATCTAGTCAGTAGTGGCGGCTTTTATTGGGAGTAAGGAAAAGCAACGGATAAGTTGGAAGCAGCCTAATTGTAACAAGGCAGAGAGGGAAGAAGGGAAAGGAGAAAATTCGAAAAAAATAGGAAAAGTAGAGAAATATAAAAAAGGGGGTGTTAGGAGATGGAGTGAATGAGAGTGAATCGGAGAGTGAAAGTGTGGATTGCTGAATTAATCCGAAAAAGAAAGGAAAAATATCTAAATGCATAATGTAATTGGCAAATTAACAAATACGATAGGCAGACAGGAAATTGTACTAACACTTTGGGGTTGGTGGTAGCAAAAAGGGCGGACACCTGAGACGCGGGTAACTTCTGTCATTTGGTTTCAGGTTGGATCCTAAGCCTGTTAGGGCTCCGGGTCGTAGGCGTCTCAAGCTGCTCAGGACGTCAATGTCCCTTACCCTCATCGGGGGTAATTTTTCTGAAAGATAGGGAATTAACGATGAGTGGGGATTTTTGGAATGTAGTTTCTATGTTGGACATTGAGCGCTACGATAAAATAATAGATCAGTTACAAGGAATCGCGTATGACGTAGTGAATAATGTCACGGATAGCGTAGCCGAGGTACCAAATGACGAGCTACGACGGATGCGAGAGAGTATAATGGGAGTTCAGTCAATGGTTGACCAACTAAAATTATTGTTATCTAACAACGTGACGGCAACCGAAGGAGGCCGTGAACGTAGAGCGATATTTGATAGTGTAGGTGTCGGATTAAAATATGCATTTGGAACGTTAGACAGTGGGGACTACGAGGATATAATTAGTAAGATAAATGAAGTCGCGGAAACGGTAGATGAGTTGACGCACTTTGAACAGAAACAATTATCATTTGTCCGCAATTTGCAGGATGGGTTAAAGATTACGAATCACGATGTATACTATTTATCTAGAGTTATTGGGGAGAAAATGACGTTAATTACAACATACGAGAATCGCACCAATCACGAAATCAATAATATTTATAATGCATTAAAGGTGCAGAATGGGGTTTTCTCGATTGTAAGAAGTGTAGAGTTCGTGACTCAGGCATTAACCACGGAATTGATTCAACTTCAAGGGGCTATTGATAGTCTAGCACGTGGCCATGTTACGGCTGCCCTTATCTCGCCATATAAATTATCAGAATTGTTGACAGACTTGGAAAAACGCTTACCAGACGATTTGTCCCTGCTTGTGTCAGGCGAACTGACGTGGGTACATTTTCATTACAGGCTGATTACAGCCATTGGGGTAAAAACAGACCAGGGAATTAGGGTAATTTTTAGGGTACCTTTAAAGTCTCAGGACCGATTGATGGAACTTTACAAAATCGTGAGTTTACCTGTCCCTGAATCTGCCTTAAACCGTTCCATCCAACTGGCAGACTTAAGTGATTTCCTGGCCATCTCCATGGACAGACAACGGTACAGCCTGCTGAGCAGAGAAGACCTGGAGTACTGCACTAAAGGAGCCTACGCAGTTTGTCAACCTGTGTTCCCGATTCGTTTGCGGGTAGAAGAATCCTGCGAAGCTGTCTTGTTCCTGGATCTAGAAGCCGAGACTCCAGCGGTTTGCGAGAGGAAGGTGCACAACGGACCTGTCGAACCGTGGTTTCACAAAATTCCAGAGAGAGGGGCGTGGTTATATCTAGTGCCGGACCCGTTAGTTTTATCGTATCGCTGCTCAAGAGATCCACAGCAACATTCATTAAAAATCCAAGGTGCTGGGATATTACCCAACATTTCGGACTGCTATGTGTACCATTCTAAATTTATGTTACTTCCGTTCTCTTCAGGACGCTCTACATTTCCGGACATTTACAGTGGAATTGTAATTCCTAACATTTCCATAAATTTAAATTATCAAGAAAGAAGAATAGTGCACGAGTTCATTGACTTTACCGAAGGGCTAGGACCACTGGACGATATTACACAAGGATTATCTGTGCCAGGGCGACAGTATGCGCATCTTTCGCGGGTGTTAAAAGAAATTGAACGCAAAACAGACAGTTTTAAAAATTGGCAAACCCGGAAGTTGTCCATCATTGGTTTTGGAGCTGGACTAGTAATTGTCATTTTGAAGCAGCCCCGGAGAACCGCTCTATTAAGTAGCGTGATTCGGAAGGCTGGGCCTTTAGTAGTGGGGAGCGCAGAGATCCGAAGGATAATTGGCGCGTAAGTAGAAGGGCCGCCTGGCGCGGTAGAGTTTTGGCTATATCGACCGATGCCAGATAAGAATTAATTAAACACACTCACAGGTGATAGGAGAATTTAAAAGTAAAAATTGAGCGGCATGATGGAATACCCGGTTACGCTATCGTATGTGACAAGATTAGATTTCCGGTTGAGACGATTTGAGAAATAAATGCTGTCGTAACAAACGGAGAGAGTAGTAAAATAAATGGACCGGAAAACATAACCGGGATAATATAGGTCGAGGCGAGTGACGTGAGTCGTTGTTGGCATCTGGAGAAGTTGAAGTTCGTCCTGACTGCTTTCAATGATCTCATCATTGTAATAGCATGATGCAGATCACGGAAGGCGTGTGGAGGATGAACACTGAAATCCAGCGCAGTAGGTGGCGATGACGTAAGGGTAGCTGTGATCCAGAGGTTGGGTAACCTTCGCCTCCCTCCTGTTATTATTAATCAAACATAAGAGAGGTGAGATTAGCCAATCATGGAGAGAGTCGACTGTGTAGGCGTGCTCGACACGGAGAATACATTATAGTATCATATTATGTAATGGCCTATTGGAGATATCCACAAAAATAAGAAATTAAATTAAATAAGAACTAAAATTGTAATAATGGTTGATCTAATAATAAAATATAAATAAATAAATAATTGTGATGACAATAAATACAATAAAAGGATTGAATAATAACAGTAACGTAAAGTAACTATAACAACATGAGTCATACAAACAATTTAAGGCATAATATGCAACAGAATATAAATAAATGAGACATAAACACTCGGAGGTGTAGTGGTAGCATTGTCAATAGCAGGAAGATTACAGGATTTAATGTGAGTAGTACCAACGTAAAATTATTCACCTAATTTCTATTACAGTAATCTGACAGGTTATCTAACGAGTTATATAATGACAATAGAAAAATGGTATAAAAGTAAAAACAATAAAGTGAAATTCTGTAATATAATACGAAGTAAATAATTATGTTATTAAATACACTGAAATACTGAGTTACAAAACAATATTGTTCGTAACTCAAAGAACATATCGTAGCGCAGTATGCTGACTATTGGGTTGAAGACGTGTCCATGAAGCAAGGGGAGTAGAGTGTTCAGTGTCAACCACCCGGTGCCTGACATTGAATGACGCCAGGAACCGGATCCTGACACTGGGCACTCGATCTCCTAAGATGTGCAAAGGAGTCGCTCAATCAGTGATGAAGCGTTGATTTATGGTCGGCTAATGGACTAAGAGTCGAACCACTTAAACTCACCGACGGAGCGGCTTAACGACGAGCGCCGTGGCCGAGGACCGGGCGAGGGACAGACCGCCAATTAGGGACGGGAAGCCGGTAGTGCGATAAACCAACCGATAGTGCTGAAGAAATTCGGATATTCGTAAATAGAACCGGGAAATAAGTTACGGAGAAATAAATAAATAAATCCACACCGTGACGATTTAATTAATTAGTATTACAAGTTTTAATAGTAAAGACAGTTTAGGAAGTTAAAAAAATTACAGCATCTTAAAATAGGATATCAGGTATTAAAATCCGGAATAAAAATAACAAAATGAATTGCGTTATCTAAATCGGTAATTTTTATAATTCGCCAAAATTATAGGAGTTTTGTTTCGGAGGGTAGGTGTAATTATTTGACAGAGCTAGTAATGGATAAAGAGAGAGTGACTGGTAATTAGTAAATTAGGAGCTTAGTAGAAATTGCAATAACTTGATCATAAACAATTAAAGCCATAAAAAAGTTGAAACAATTTTGTTGTATATAAGGAAATGAATAAATACAAAAAAAATAATAAAGAACTAGGAACAAAATAGAAAAAAAAAATAAATTGAATCTTGTTAGGACGCAGGTATATTAGGCTTAAAGTATGAGTGTGGAATGATAGTGTAGAATGTCTGAGTGTTTGAGGTAGTTGGGAAGTGAGTATGAGGAGTGTATTAAGAGGGGAGTTTAATTGGTGATAAAATATGGAATTGTAAGACAAGAAGAATGAGGAAGTAAAATTAATGCTTTGTGGGAAAAACTCAGTAAAATAAACTAAATTATTCGAACTACCAAGGAAACTTTCAAATTGATTTTGAATGTAGGTAGTTTCAAATTGATTTTGAGAACTAAGGAAGAACGTTTTAAAATTATCGTTAAAATTTATTGGCTTTCTAAAGTTTTTAATGAGAGTTTATAAAACTCAAGATCGGTGGGAAGGGATAAGGCCAAACACTTTTAATTAGATGCGACAACGGGCTAAGAGCCTTGAAGTTAGCATTAGCGAATTATTTTAAATTTAATAAATGGAGTTTACAAGAATAAAAGAAATCATAATCAATTAAGTTTTTAATTAAACCGTGAGTGAAGCAGTGTTGGCAAACAAACATACGGACTCATCAGTAATTCTCGCTATTTGATTCAAAGTACTAAAATTAAGTTTGCAATTAAAATTTCGATACATACCTTAATTGTCCATAACATGGCGAATTATTTTCGCCATGTAAACTGAGAAATAGAAGGCGACGCCGGCGCAAAAGAGGGCCACTGAGGCTACCAATAATACTTTTAAGTAGTTCAGTAGGTCTTCGAACATGTCGCTGCGGATGGCACTACCCTACTGCAAATGCATAATTCTATGCTGATCAGCGAGGCATCCTACACGCCCACATGGGGAAGTCGTTATCGGACGGGATGTAGATTAATGCGCCATACTGCGATGTACATTGGCTGAATATTAAATCAAAAGTTAGGGTTATTACTGGGTAGTTTTAACTGAGGTAATCGGGATAATTTAAATAAAAAGGGGTTAACGTAGTATATAAGCTGGCCATAATCTAGTCAGTAGTGGCGGCTTTTATTGGGAGTAAGGAAAAGCAACGGATAAGTTGGAAGCAGCCTAATTGTAACAAGGCAGAGAGGGAAGAAGGGAAAGGAGAAAATTCGAAAAAAATAGGAAAAGTAGAGAAATATAAAAAAGGGGGTGTTAGGAGATGGAGTGAATGAGAGTGAATCGGAGAGTGAAAGTGTGGATTGCTGAATTAATCCGAAAAAGAAAGGAAAAATATCTAAATGCATAATGTAATTGGCAAATTAACAAATACGATAGGCAGACAGGAAATTGTACTAACACTTTGGGGTTGGTGGTAGCAAAAAGGGCGGACACCTGAGACGCGGGTAACTTCTGTCATTTGGTTTCAGGTTGGATCCTAAGCCTGTTAGGGCTCCGGGTCGTAGGCGTCTCAAGCTGCTCAGGACGTCAATGTCCCTTACCCTCATCGGGGGTAATTTTTCTGAAAGATAGGGAATTAACGATGAGTGGGGATTTTTGGAATGTAGTTTCTATGTTGGACATTGAGCGCTACGATAAAATAATAGATCAGTTACAAGGAATCGCGTATGACGTAGTGAATAATGTCACGGATAGCGTAGCCGAGGTACCAAATGACGAGCTACGACGGATGCGAGAGAGTATAATGGGAGTTCAGTCAATGGTTGACCAACTAAAATTATTGTTATCTAACAACGTGACGGCAACCGAAGGAGGCCGTGAACGTAGAGCGATATTTGATAGTGTAGGTGTCGGATTAAAATATGCATTTGGAACGTTAGACAGTGGGGACTACGAGGATATAATTAGTAAGATAAATGAAGTCGCGGAAACGGTAGATGAGTTGACGCACTTTGAACAGAAACAATTATCATTTGTCCGCAATTTGCAGGATGGGTTAAAGATTACGAATCACGATGTATACTATTTATCTAGAGTTATTGGGGAGAAAATGACGTTAATTACAACATACGAGAATCGCACCAATCACGAAATCAATAATATTTATAATGCATTAAAGGTGCAGAATGGGGTTTTCTCGATTGTAAGAAGTGTAGAGTTCGTGACTCAGGCATTAACCACGGAATTGATTCAACTTCAAGGGGCTATTGATAGTCTAGCACGTGGCCATGTTACGGCTGCCCTTATCTCGCCATATAAATTATCAGAATTGTTGACAGACTTGGAAAAACGCTTACCAGACGATTTGTCCCTGCTTGTGTCAGGCGAACTGACGTGGGTACATTTTCATTACAGGCTGATTACAGCCATTGGGGTAAAAACAGACCAGGGAATTAGGGTAATTTTTAGGGTACCTTTAAAGTCTCAGGACCGATTGATGGAACTTTACAAAATCGTGAGTTTACCTGTCCCTGAATCTGCCTTAAACCGTTCCATCCAACTGGCAGACTTAAGTGATTTCCTGGCCATCTCCATGGACAGACAACGGTACAGCCTGCTGAGCAGAGAAGACCTGGAGTACTGCACTAAAGGAGCCTACGCAGTTTGTCAACCTGTGTTCCCGATTCGTTTGCGGGTAGAAGAATCCTGCGAAGCTGTCTTGTTCCTGGATCTAGAAGCCGAGACTCCAGCGGTTTGCGAGAGGAAGGTGCACAACGGACCTGTCGAACCGTGGTTTCACAAAATTCCAGAGAGAGGGGCGTGGTTATATCTAGTGCCGGACCCGTTAGTTTTATCGTATCGCTGCTCAAGAGATCCACAGCAACATTCATTAAAAATCCAAGGTGCTGGGATATTACCCAACATTTCGGACTGCTATGTGTACCATTCTAAATTTATGTTACTTCCGTTCTCTTCAGGACGCTCTACATTTCCGGACATTTACAGTGGAATTGTAATTCCTAACATTTCCATAAATTTAAATTATCAAGAAAGAAGAATAGTGCACGAGTTCATTGACTTTACCGAAGGGCTAGGACCACTGGACGATATTACACAAGGATTATCTGTGCCAGGGCGACAGTATGCGCATCTTTCGCGGGTGTTAAAAGAAATTGAACGCAAAACAGACAGTTTTAAAAATTGGCAAACCCGGAAGTTGTCCATCATTGGTTTTGGAGCTGGACTAGTAATTGTCATTTTGAAGCAGCCCCGGAGAACCGCTCTATTAAGTAGCGTGATTCGGAAGGCTGGGCCTTTAGTAGTGGGGAGCGCAGAGATCCGAAGGATAATTGGCGCGTAAGTAGAAGGGCCGCCTGGCGCGGTAGAGTTTTGGCTATATCGACCGATGCCAGATAAGAATTAATTAAACACACTCACAGGTGATAGGAGAATTTAAAAGTAAAAATTGAGCGGCATGATGGAATACCCGGTTACGCTATCGTATGTGACAAGATTAGATTTCCGGTTGAGACGATTTGAGAAATAAATGCTGTCGTAACAAACGGAGAGAGTAGTAAAATAAATGGACCGGAAAACATAACCGGGATAATATAGGTCGAGGCGAGTGACGTGAGTCGTTGTTGGCATCTGGAGAAGTTGAAGTTCGTCCTGACTGCTTTCAATGATCTCATCATTGTAATAGCATGATGCAGATCACGGAAGGCGTGTGGAGGATGAACACTGAAATCCAGCGCAGTAGGTGGCGATGACGTAAGGGTAGCTGTGATCCAGAGGTTGGGTAACCTTCGCCTCCCTCCTGTTATTATTAATCAAACATAAGAGAGGTGAGATTAGCCAATCATGGAGAGAGTCGACTGTGTAGGCGTGCTCGACACGGAGAATACATTATAGTATCATATTATGTAATGGCCTATTGGAGATATCCACAAAAATAAGAAATTAAATTAAATAAGAACTAAAATTGTAATAATGGTTGATCTAATAATAAAATATAAATAAATAAATAATTGTGATGACAATAAATACAATAAAAGGATTGAATAATAACAGTAACGTAAAGTAACTATAACAACATGAGTCATACAAACAATTTAAGGCATAATATGCAACAGAATATAAATAAATGAGACATAAACACTCGGAGGTGTAGTGGTAGCATTGTCAATAGCAGGAAGATTACAGGATTTAATGTGAGTAGTACCAACGTAAAATTATTCACCTAATTTCTATTACAGTAATCTGACAGGTTATCTAACGAGTTATATAATGACAATAGAAAAATGGTATAAAAGTAAAAACAATAAAGTGAAATTCTGTAATATAATACGAAGTAAATAATTATGTTATTAAATACACTGAAATACTGAGTTACAAAACAATATTGTTCGTAACTCAAAGAACATATCGTAGCGCAGTATGCTGACTATTGGGTTGAAGACGTGTCCATGAAGCAAGGGGAGTAGAGTGTTCAGTGTCAACCACCCGGTGCCTGACATTGAATGACGCCAGGAACCGGATCCTGACACTGGGCACTCGATCTCCTAAGATGTGCAAAGGAGTCGCTCAATCAGTGATGAAGCGTTGATTTATGGTCGGCTAATGGACTAAGAGTCGAACCACTTAAACTCACCGACGGAGCGGCTTAACGACGAGCGCCGTGGCCGAGGACCGGGCGAGGGACAGACCGCCAATTAGGGACGGGAAGCCGGTAGTGCGATAAACCAACCGATAGTGCTGAAGAAATTCGGATATTCGTAAATAGAACCGGGAAATAAGTTACGGAGAAATAAATAAATAAATCCACACCGTGACGATTTAATTAATTAGTATTACAAGTTTTAATAGTAAAGACAGTTTAGGAAGTTAAAAAAATTACAGCATCTTAAAATAGGATATCAGGTATTAAAATCCGGAATAAAAATAACAAAATGAATTGCGTTATCTAAATCGGTAATTTTTATAATTCGCCAAAATTATAGGAGTTTTGTTTCGGAGGGTAGGTGTAATTATTTGACAGAGCTAGTAATGGATAAAGAGAGAGTGACTGGTAATTAGTAAATTAGGAGCTTAGTAGAAATTGCAATAACTTGATCATAAACAATTAAAGCCATAAAAAAGTTGAAACAATTTTGTTGTATATAAGGAAATGAATAAATACAAAAAAAATAATAAAGAACTAGGAACAAAATAGAAAAAAAATAAATTGAATCTTGTTAGGACGCAGGTATATTAGGCTTAAAGTATGAGTGTGGAATGATAGTGTAGAATGTCTGAGTGTTTGAGGTAGTTGGGAAGTGAGTATGAGGAGTTTATTAAGAGGGGAGTTTAATTGGTGATAAAATATGGAATTGTAAGACAAGAAGAATGAGGAAGTAAAATTAATGCTTTGTGGGAAAAACTCAGTAAAATAAACTAAATTATTCGAACTACCAAGGAAACTTTCAAATTGATTTTGAATGTAGGTAATTTCAAATTGATTTTGAGAACTAAGGAAGAACGTTTTAAAATTATCGTTAAAATTTATTGGCTTTCTAAAGTTTTTAATGAGAGTTTATAAAACTCAAGATCGGTGGGAAGGGATAAGGCCAAACACTTTTAATTAGATGCGACAACAGGCTAAGAGCCTTGAAGTTAGCATTAGCGAATTATTTTAAATTTAATAAATGGAGTTTACAAGAATAAAAGAAATCATAATCAATTAAGTTTTTAATTAAACCGTGAGTGAAGCAGTGTTGGCAAACAAACATACGGACTCATCAGTAATTCTCGCTATTTGATTCAAAGTACTAAAATTAAGTTTGTAATTAAAATTTCGATACATACCTTAATTGTCCATAACATGGCGAATTATTTTCGCCATGTAAACTGAGAAATAGAAGGCGACGCCGGCGCAAAAGAGGGCCACTGAGGCTACCAATAATACTTTTAAGTAGTTCAGTAGGTCTTCGAACATGTCGCTGCGGATGGCACTACCCTACTGCAAATGCATAATTCTATGCTGATCAGCGAGGCATCCTACACGCCCACATGGGGAAGTCGTTATCGGACGGGATGTAGATTAATGCGCCATACTGCGATGTACATTGGCTGAATATTAAATCAAAAGTTAGGGTTATTACTGGGTAGTTTTAACTGAGGTAATCGGGATAATTTAAATAAAAAGGGGTTAACGTAGTATATAAGCTGGCCATAATCTAGTCAGTAGTGGCGGCTTTTATTGGGAGTAAGGAAAAGCAACGGATAAGTTGGAAGCAGCCTAATTGTAACAAGGCAGAGAGGGAAGAAGGGAAAGGAGAAAATTCGAAAAAAATAGGAAAAGTAGAGAAATATAAAAAAGGGGGTGTTAGGAGATGGGGTGAATGAGAGTGAATCGGAGAGTGAAAGTGTGGATTGCTGAATTAATCCGAAAAAGAAAGGAAAAATATCTAAATGCATAATGTAATTGGCAAATTAACAAATACGATAGGCAGACAGGAAATTGTACTAACACTTTGGGGTTGGTGGTAGCAAAAAGGGCGGACACCTGAGACGTGGGTAACTTCTGTCATTTGGTTTCAGGTTGGATCCTAAGCCTGTTAGGGCTCCGGGTCGTAGGCGTCTCAAGCTGCTCAGGACGTCAATGTCCCTTACCCTCATCGGGGGTAATTTTTCTGAAAGATAGGGAATTAACGATGAGTGGGGATTTTTGGAATGTAGTTTCTATGTTGGACATTGAGCGCTACGATAAAATAATAGATCAGTTACAAGGAATCGCGTATGACGTAGTGAATAATGTCACGGATAGCGTAGCCGAGGTACCAAATGACGAGCTACGACGGATGCGAGAGAGTATAATGGGAGTTCAGTCAATGGTTGACCAACTAAAATTATTGTTATCTAACAACGTGACGGCAACCGAAGGAGGCCGTGAACGTAGAGCGATATTTGATAGTGTAGGTGTCGGATTAAAATATGCATTTGGAACGTTAGACAGTGGGGACTACGAGGATATAATTAGTAAGATAAATGAAGTCGCGGAAACGGTAGATGAGTTGACGCACTTTGAACAGAAACAATTATCATTTGTCCGCAATTTGCAGGATGGGTTAAAGATTACGAATCACGATGTATACTATTTATCTAGAGTTATTGGGGAGAAAATGACGTTAATTACAACATACGAGAATCGCACCAATCACGAAATCAATAATATTTATAATGCATTAAAGGTGCAGAATGGGGTTTTCTCGATTGTAAGAAGTGTAGAGTTCGTGACTCAGGCATTAACCACGGAATTGATTCAACTTCAAGGGGCTATTGATAGTCTAGCACGTGGCCATGTTACGGCTGCCCTTATCTCGCCATATAAATTATGAGAATTGTTGACAGACTTGGAAAAACGCTTACAAGACGATTTGTCCCTGCTTGTGTCAGGCGAACTAACGTGGGTACATTTTCATTACAGGCTGATTACAGCCATTGGGGTAAAAACAGACCAGGGAATTAGGGTAATTTTTAGGGTACCTTTAAAGTCTCAGGACCGATTGATGGAACTTTACAAAATCGTGAGTTTACCTGTCCCTGAATCTGCCTTAAACCGTTCCATCCAACTGGCAGACTTAAGTGATTTCCTGGCCATCTCCATGGACAGACAACGGTACAGCCTGCTGAGCAGAGAAGACCTGGAGTACTGCACTAAAGGAGCCTACGCAGTTTGTCAACCTGTGTTCCCGATTCGTTTGCGGGTAGAAGAATCCTGCGAAGCTGTCTTGTTCCTGGATCTAGAAGCCGAGACTCCAGCGGTTTGCGAGAGGAACGTGCACAACGGACCTGTCGAACCGTGGTTTCACAAAATTCCAGAGAGAGGGGCGTGGTTATATCTAGTGCCGGACCCGTTAGTTTTATCGTATCGCTGCTCAAGAGATCCACAGCAACATTCATTAAAAATCCAAGGTGCTGGGATATTACCCAACATTTCGGACTGCTATGTATACCATTCTAAATTTATGTTACTTCCGTTCTCTTCAGGACGCTCTACATTTCCGGACATTTACAGTGGAATTGTAATTCCTAACATTTCCATAAATTTAAATTATCAAGAAAGAAGAATAGTGCAAGAGTTCATTGACTTTACCGAAGGGCTAGGACCACTGGACGATATTACACAAGGATTATCTGTGCCAGGGCGACGGTATGCGCATCTTTCGCGGGTGTTAAAAGAAATTGAACGCAAAACAGACAGTTTTAAAAATTGGCAAACCCGGAAGTTGTCCATCATTGGTTTTGGAGCTGGACTAGTAATTGTCATTTTGAAGCGGCCCCGGAGAACCGCTCTATTAAGTAGCGTGATTCGGAAGGCTGGGCCTTTAGTAGTGGGGAGCGCAGAGATCCGAAGGATAATTGGCGCGTAAGTAGAAGGGCCGCCTGGCGCGGTAGAGTTTTGGCTATATCGACCGATGCCAGATAAGAATTAATTAAACACACTCACAGGTGATAGGAGAATTTAAAAGTAAAAATTGAGCGGCATGATGGAATACCCGGTTACGCTATCGTATGTGACAAGATTAGATTTCCGGTTGAGACGATTTGAGAAATAAATGCTGTCGTAACAAACGGAGAGAGTAGTAAAATAAATGGACCGGAAAACATAACCGGGATAATATAGGTCGAGGCGAGTGACGTGAGTCGTTGTTGGCATCTGGAGAAGTTGAAGTTCGTCCTGACTGCTTTCAATGATCTCATCATTGTAATAGCATGATGCAGATCACGGAAGGCGTGTGGAGGATGAACACTGAAATCCAGCGCAGTAGGTGGCGATGACGTAAGGGTAGCTGTGATCCAGAGGTTGGGTAACCTTCGCCTCCCTCCTGTTATTATTAATCAAACATAAGAGAGGTGAGATTAGCCAATCATGGAGAGAGTCGACTGTGTAGGCGTGCTCGACACGGAGAATACATTATAGTATCATATTATGTAATGGCCTATTGGAGATATCCACAAAAATAAGAAATTAAATTAAATAAGAACTAAAATTGTAATAATGGTTGATCTAATAATAAAATATAAATAAATAAATAATTGTGATGACAATAAATACAATAAAAGGATTGAATAATAACAGTAACGTAAAGTAACTATAACAACATGAGTCATACAAACAATTTAAGGCATAATATGCAACAGAATATAAATAAATGAGACATAAACACTCGGAGGTGTAGTGGTAGCATTGTCAATAGCAGGAAGATTACAGGATTTAATGTGAGTAGTACCAACGTAAAATTATTCACCTAATTTCTATTACAGTAATCTGACAGGTTATCTAACGAGTTATATAATGACAATAGAAAAATGGTATAAAAGTAAAAACAATAAAGTGAAATTCTGTAATATAATACGAAGTAAATAATTATGTTATTAAATACACTGAAATACTGAGTTACAAAACAATATTGTTCGTAACTCAAAGAACATATCGTAGCGCAGTATGCTGACTATTGGGTTGAAGACGTGTCCATGAAGCAAGGGGAGTAGAGTGTTCAGTGTCAACCACCCGGTGCCTGACATTGAATGACGCCAGGAACCGGATCCTGACACTGGGCACTCGATCTCCTAAGATGTGCAAAGGAGTCGCTCAATCAGTGATGAAGCGTTGATTTATGGTCGGCTAATGGACTAAGAGTCGAACCACTTAAACTCACCGACGGAGCGGCTTAACGACGAGCGCCGTGGCCGAGGACCGGGCGAGGGACAGACCGCCAATTAGGGACGGGAAGCCGGTAGTGCGATAAACCAACCGATAGTGCTGAAGAAATTCGGATATTCGTAAATAGAACCGGGAAATAAGTTACGGAGAAATAAATAAATAAATCCACACCGTGACGATTTAATTAATTAGTATTACAAGTTTTAATAGTAAAGACAGTTTAGGAAGTTAAAAAAATTACAGCATCTTAAAATAGGATATCAGGTATTAAAATCCGGAATAAAAATAACAAAATGAATTGCGTTATCTAAATCGGTAATTTTTATAATTCGCCAAAATTATAGGTGTTTTGTTTCGGAGGGTAGGTCTAATTATTTGACAGAGCTAGTAATGGATAAAGATAGAGTGACTGGTAATTAGTAAATTAGGAGCTTAGTAGAAATTGCAATAACTTGATCATAAACAATTAAAGCCATAAAAAAGTTGAAACAATTTTGTTGTATATAAGGAAATGAATAAATACAAAAAAATAATAAAGAACTAGGAACAAAATAGAAAAAAAAATAAATTGAATCTTGTTAGGACGCAGGTATATTAGGCTTAAAGTATGAGTGTGGAATGATAGTGTAGAATGTCTGAGTGTTTGAGGTAGTTGGGAAGTGAGTATGAGGAGTTTATTAAGAGGGGAGTTTAATTGGTGATAAAATATGGAATTGTAAGACAAGAAGAATGAGGAAGTAAAATTAATGCTTTGTGGGAAAAACTCAGTAAAATAAACTAAATTATTCGAACTACCAAGGAAACTTTCAAATTGATTTTGAATGTAGGTAATTTCAAATTGATTTTGAGAAATAAGGAAGAACGTTTTTAATGAGAGTTTATAAAATTCAAGATCGGTGGGAAGGGATAAGGCCAAACACTTTTAATTAGATGCGACAACGGGCTAAGAGCCTTGAAGTTAGCATTAGCGAATTATTTTAAATTTAATAAATGGAGTTTACAAGAATAAAAGAAATCATAATCAATTAAGTTTTTAATTAAACCGTGAGTGAAGCAGTGTTGGCAAACAAACATACGGACTCATCAGTAATTCTCGCTATTTGATTCAAAGTACTAAAATTAAGTTTGTAATTAAAATTTCGATACATACCTTAATTGTCCATAACATGGCGAATTATTTTCGCCATGTAAACTGAGAAATAGAAGGCGACGCCGGCGCAAAAGAGGGCCACTGAGGCTACCAATAATACTTTTAAGTAGTTCAGTAGGTCTTCGAACATGTCGCTGCGGATGGCACTACCCTACTGCAAATGCATAATTCTATGCTGATCAGCGAGGCATCCTACACGCCCACATGGGGAAGTCGTTATCGGACGGGATGTAGATTAATGCGCCATACTGCGATGTACATTGGCTGAATATTAAATTAAAAGTTAGGGTTATTACTGGGTAGTTTTAACTGAGGTAATCGGGATAATTGAAATAAAAAGGGGTTAACGTAGTATATAAGCTGGCCATAATCTAGTCAGTAGTGGCGGCTTTTATTGGGAGTAAGGAAAAGCAACGGATAAGTTGGAAGCAGCCTAATTGTAACAAGGCAGAGAGGGAAGAAGGGAAAGGAGAAAATTCGAAAAAAATAGGAAAAGTAGAGAAATATAAAAAAGGGGGTGTTAGGAGATGGAGTGAATGAGAGTGAATCGGAGAGTGAAAGTGTGGATTGCTGAATTAATCCGAAAAAGAAAGGAAAAATATCTAAATGCATAATGTAATTGGCAAATTAACAAATACGATAGGCAGACAGGAAATTGTACTAACACTTTGGGGTTGGTGGTAGCAAAAAGGGCGGACACCTGAGACGTGGGTAACTTCTGTCATTTGGTTTCAGGTTGGATCCTAAGCCTGTTAGGGCTCCGGGTCGTAGGCGTCTCAAGCTGCTCAGGACGTCAATGTCCCTTACCCTCATCGGGGGTAATTTTTCTGAAAGATAGGGAATTAACGATGAGTGGGGATTTTTGGAATGTAGTTTCTATGTTGGACATTGAGCGCTACGATAAAATAATAGATCAGTTACAAGGAATCGCGTATGACGTAGTGAATAATGTCACGGATAGCGTAGCCGAGGTACCAAATGACGAGCTACGACGGATGCGAGAGAGTATAATGGGAGTTCAGTCAATGGTTGACCAACTAAAATTATTGTTATCTAACAACGTGACGGCAACCGAAGGAGGCCGTGAACGTAGAGCGATATTTGATAGTGTAGGTGTCGGATTAAAATATGCATTTGGAACGTTAGACAGTGGGGACTACGAGGATATAATTAGTAAGATAAATGAAGTCGCGGAAACGGTAGATGAGTTGACGCACTTTGAACAGAAACAATTATCATTTGTCCGCAATTTGCAGGATGGGTTAAAGATTACGAATCACGATGTATACTATTTATCTAGAGTTATTGGGGAGAAAATGACGTTAATTACAACATACGAGAATCGCACCAATCACGAAATCAATAATATTTATAATGCATTAAAGGTGCAGAATGGGGTTTTCTCGATTGTAAGAAGTGTAGAGTTCGTGACTCAGGCATTAACCACGGAATTGATTCAACTTCAAGGGGCTATTGATAGTCTAGCACGTGGCCATGTTACGGCTGCCCTTATCTCGCCATATAAATTATCAGAATTGTTGACAGACTTGGAAAAACGCTTACCAGACGATTTGTCCCTGCTTGTGTCAGGCGAACTGACGTGGGTACATTTTCATTACAGGCTGATTACAGCCATTGGGGTAAAAACAGACCAGGGAATTAGGGTAATTTTTAGGGTACCTTTAAAGTCTCAGGACCGATTGATGGAACTTTACAAAATCGTGAGTTTACCTGTCCCTGAATCTGCCTTAAACCGTTCCATCCAACTGGCAGACTTAAGTGATTTCCTGGCCATCTCCATGGACAGACAACGGTACAGCCTGCTGAGCAGAGAAGACCTGGAGTACTGCACTAAAGGAGCCTACGCAGTTTGTCAACCTGTGTTCCCGATTCGTTTGCGGGTAGAAGAATCCTGCGAAGCTGTCTTGTTCCTGGATCTAGAAGCCGAGACTCCAGCGGTTTGCGAGAGGAAGGTGCACAACGGACCTGTCGAACCGTGGTTTCACAAAATTCCAGAGAGAGGGGCGTGGTTATATCTAGTGCCGGACCCGTTAGTTTTATCGTATCGCTGCTCAAGAGATCCACAGCAACATTCATTAAAAATCCAAGGTGCTGGGATATTACCCAACATTTCGGACTGCTATGTATACCATTCTAAATTTATGTTACTTCCGTTCTCTTCAGGACGCTCTACATTTCCGGACATTTACAGTGGAATTGTAATTCCTAACATTTCCATAAATTTAAATTATCAAGAAAGAAGAATAGTGCACGAGTTCATTGACTTTACCGAAGGGCTAGGACCACTGGACGATATTACACAAGGATTATCTGTGCCAGGGCGACGGTATGCGCATCTTTCGCGGGTGTTAAAAGAAATTGAACGCAAAACAGACAGTTTTAAAAATTGGCAAACCCGGAAGTTGTCCATCATTGGTTTTGGAGCTGGACTAGTAATTGTCATTTTGAAGCGGCCCCGGAGAACCGCTCTATTAAGTAGCGTGATTCGGAAGGCTGGGCCTTTAGTAGTGGGGAGCGCAGAGATCCGAAGGATAATTGGCGCGTAAGTAGAAGGGCCGCCTGGCGCGGTAGAGTTTTGGCTATATCGACCGATGCCAGATAAGAATTAATTAAACACACTCACAGGTGATAGGAGAATTTAAAAGTAAAAATTGAGCGGCATGATGGAATACCCGGTTACGCTATCGTATGTGACAAGATTAGATTTCCGGTTGAGACGATTTGAGAAATAAATGCTGTCGTAACAAACGGAGAGAGTAGTAAAATAAATGGACCGGAAAACATAACCGGGATAATATAGGTCGAGGCGAGTGACGTGAGTCGTTGTTGGCATCTGGAGAAGTTGAAGTTCGTCCTGACTGATTTCAATGATCTCATCATTGTAATAGCATGATGCAGATCACGGAAGGCGTGTGGAGGATGAACACTGAAATCCAGCGCAGTAGGTGGCGATGACGTAAGGGTAGCTGTGATCCAGAGGTTGGGTAACCTTCGCCTCCCTCCTGTTATTATTAATCAAACATAAGAGAGGTGAGATTAGCCAATCATGGAGAGAGTCGACTGTGTAGGCGTGCTCGACACGGAGAATACATTATAGTATCATATTATGTAATGGCCTATTGGAGATATCCACAAAAATAAGAAATTAAATTAAATAAGAACTAAAATTGTAATAATGGTTGATCTAATAATAAAATATAAATAAATAAATAATTGTGATGACAATAAATACAATAAAAGGATTGAATAATAACAGTAACGTAAAGTAACTATAACAACATGAGTCATACAAACAATTTAAGGCATAATATGCAACAGAATATAAATAAATGAGACATAAACACTCGGAGGTGTAGTGGTAGCATTGTCAATAGCAGGAAGATTACAGGATTTAATGTGAGTAGTACCAACGTAAAATTATTCACCTAATTTCTATTACAGTAATCTGACAGGTTATCTAACGAGTTATATAATGACAATAGAAAAATGGTATAAAAGTAAAAACAATAAAGTGAAATTCTGTAATATAATACGAAGTAAATAATTATGTTATTAAATACACTGAAATACTGAGTTACAAAACAATATTGTTCGTAACTCAAAGAACATATCGTAGCGCAGCATGCTGACTATTGGGTTGAAGACGTGTCCATGAAGCAAGGGGAGTAGAGTGTTCAGTGTCAACCACCCGGTGCCTGACATTGAATGACGCCAGGAACCGGATCCTGACACTGGGCACTCGATCTCCTAAGATGTGCAAAGGAGTCGCTCAATCAGTGATGAAGCGTTGATTTATGGTCGGCTAATGGACTAAGAGTCGAACCACTTAAACTCACCGACGGAGCGGCTTAACGACGAGCGCCGTGGCCGAGGACCGGGCGAGGGACAGACCGCCAATTAGGGACGGGAAGCCGGTAGTGCGATAAACCAACCGATAGTGCTGAAGAAATTCGGATATTCGTAAATAGAACCGGGAAATAAGTTACGGAGAAAAAAATAAATAAATCCACACCGTGACGATTTAATTAATTAGTATTACAAGTTTTAATAGTAAAGACAGTTTAGGAAGTTAAAACAATTACAGCATCTTAAAATAGGATATCAGGTATTAAAATCCGGAATAAAAATAAGAAAATGAATTGCGTTATCTAAATCGGTAATTTTTATAATTCGCCAAAATTATAGGAGTTTTGTTTCGGAGGGTAGGTGTAATTATTTGACAGAGCTAGTAATGGATAAAGAGAGAGTGACTGGTAATTAGTAAATTAGGAGCTTAGTAGAAATTGCAATAACTTGATCATAAACAATTAAAGCCATAAAAAAGTTGAAACAATTTTGTTGTATATAAGGAAATGAATAAATACAAAAAAATAATAAAGAACTAGGAACAAAATAGAAAAAAAAATAAATTGAATCTTGTTAGGACGCAGGTATATTAGGCTTAAAGTATGAGTGTGGAATGATAGTGTAGAATGTCTGAGTGTTTGAGGTAGTTGGGAAGTGAGTATGAGGAGTTTATTAAGAGGGGAGTTTAATTGGTGATAAAATATGGAATTGTAAGACAAGAAGAATGAGGAAGTAAAATTAATGCTTTGTGGGAAAACTCAGTAAAATAAACTAAATTATTCGAACTACCAAGGAAACTTTCAAATTGATTTTGAATGTAGGTAATTTCAAATTGATTTTGAGAACTAAGGAAGAACGTTTTAAAATTATCGTTAAAATTTATTGGCTTTCTAAAGTTTTTAATGAGAGTTTATAAAACTCAAGATCGGTGGGAAGGGATAAGGCCAAACACTTTTAATTAGATGCGACAACGGGCTAAGAGCCTTGAAGTTAGCATTAGCGAATTATTTTAAATTTAATAAATGGAGTTTACAAGAATAAAAGAAATCATAATCAATTAAGTTTTTAATTAAACCGTGAGTGAAGCAGTGTTGGCAAACAAACATACGGACTCATCAGTAATTCTCGCTATTTGATTCAAAGTACTAAAATTAAGTTTGTAATTAAAATTTCGATACATACCTTAATTGTCCATAACATGGCGAATTATTTTCGCCATGTAAACTGAGAAATAGAAGGCGACGCCGGCGCAAAAGAGGGCCACTGAGGCTACCAATAATACTTTTAAGTAGTTCAGTAGGTCTTCGAACATGTCGCTGCGGATGGCACTACCCTACTGCAAATGCATAATTCTATGCTGATCAGCGAGGCATCCTACACGCGCACATGGGGAAGTCGTTATCGGACGGGATGTGGATTAATGCGCCATACTGCGATGTACATTGGCTGAATATTAAATTAAAAGTTAGGGTTATTACTGGGTAGTTTTAACTGAGGTAATCGGGATAATTGAAATAAAAAGGGGTTAACGTAGTATATAAGCTGGCCATAATCTAGTCAGTAGTGGCGGCTTTTATTGGGAGTAAGGAAAAGCAACGGATAAGTTGGAAGCAGCCTAATTGTAACAAGGCAGAGAGGGAAGAAGGGAAAGGAGAAAATTCGAAAAAAATAGGAAAAGTAGAGAAATATAAAAAAGGGGGTGTTA
Source organism: Flexamia atlantica (assembly GCA_035578135.1). NCBI lineage: Eukaryota > Metazoa > Arthropoda > Insecta > Hemiptera > Cicadellidae > Flexamia > Flexamia atlantica. Next base: position 61,476,683 of record JAQJVK010000006.1, read on the forward strand.
GGAGATGGAGTGAATGAGAGTGAATCGGAGAGTGAAAGTGTGGATTGCTGAATTAATCCGAAAAAGAAAGGAAAAATATCTAAATGCATAATGTAATTGGCAAATTACCAAATACGATAGGCAGACAGGAAATTGTACTAACACTTTGGGGTTGGTGGTAGCAAAAAGGGCGGACACCTGAGACGCGGGTAACTTCTGTCATTTGGTTTCAGGTTGGATCCTAAGCCTGTTAGGGCTCCGGGTCGTAGGCGTCTCAAGCTGCTCAGGACGTCAATGTCCCTTACCCTCATCGGGGGTAATTTTTCTGAAAGATAGGGAATTAACGATGAGTGGGGATTTTTGGAATGTAGTTTCTATGTTGGACATTGAGCGCTACGATAAAATAATAGATCAGTTACAAGGAATCGCGTATGACGTAGTGAATAATGTCACGGATAGCGTAGCCGAGGTACCAAATGACGAGCTACGACGGATGCGAGAGAGTATAATGGGAGTTCAGTCAATGGTTGACCAACTAAAATTATTGTTATCTAACAACGTGACGGCAACCGAAGGAGGCCGTGAACGTAGAGCGATATTTGATAGTGTAGGTGTCGGATTAAAATATGCATTTGGAACGTTAGACAGTGGGGACTACGAGGATATAATTAGTAAGATAAATGAAGTCGCGGAAACGGTAGATGAGTTGACGCACTTTGAACAGAAACAATTATCATTTGTCCGCAATTTGCAGGATGGGTTAAAGATTACGAATCACGATGTATACTATTTATCTAGAGTTATTGGGGAGAAAATGACGTTAATTACAACATACGAGAATCGCACCAATCACGAAATCAATAATATTTATAATGCATTAAAGGTGCAGAATGGGGTTTTCTCGATTGTAAGAAGTGTAGAGTTCGTGACTCAGGCATTAACCACGGAATTGATTCAACTTCAAGGGGCTATTGATAGTCTAGCACGTGGCCATGTTACGGCTGCCCTTATCTCGCCATATAAATTATCAGAATTGTTGACAGACTTGGAAAAACGCTTACCAGACGATTTGTCCCTGCTTGTGTCAGGCGAACTGACGTGGGTACATTTTCATTACAGGCTGATTACAGCCATTGGGGTAAAAACAGACCAGGGAATTAGGGTAATTTTTAGGGTACCTTTAAAGTCTCAGGACCGATTGATGGAACTTTACAAAATCGTGAGTTTACCTGTCCCTGAATCTGCCTTAAACCGTTCCATCCAACTGGCAGACTTAAGTGATTTCCTGGCCATCTCCATGGACAGACAACGGTACAGCCTGCTGAGCAGAGAAGACCTGGAGTACTGCACTAAAGGAGCCTACGCAGTTTGTCAACCTGTGTTCCCGATTCGTTTGCGGGTAGAAGAATCCTGCGAAGCTGTCTTGTTCCTGGATCTAGAAGCCGAGACTCCAGCGGTTTGCGAGAGGAACGTGCACAACGGACCTGTCGAACCGTGGTTTCACAAAATTCCAGAGAGAGGGGCGTAGTTATATCTAGTGCCGGACCCGTTAGTTTTATCGTATCGCTGCTCAAGAGATCCACAGCAACATTCATTAAAAATCCAAGGTGCTGGGATATTACCCAACATTTCGGACTGCTATGTATACCATTCTAAATTTATGTTACTTCCGTTCTCTTCAGGACGCTCTACATTTCCGGACATTTACAGTGGAATTGTAATTCCTAACATTTCCACAAATTTAAATTATCAAGAAAGAAGAATAGTGCACGAGTTCATTGACTTTACCGAAGGGCTAGGACCACTGGACGATATTACACAAGGATTATCTGTGCCAGGGCGACGGTATGCGCATCTTTCGCGGGTGTTAAAAGAAATTGAACGCAAAACAGACAGTTTTAAAAATTGGCAAACCCGGAAGTTGTCCATCATTGGTTTTGGAGCTGGACTAGTAATTGTCATTTTGAAGCGGCCCCGGAGAACCGCTCTATTAAGTAGCGTGATTCGGAAGGCTGGGCCTTTAGTAGTGGGGAGCGCAGAGATCCGAAGGATAATTGGCGCGTAAGTAGAAGGGCCGCCTGGCGCGGTAGAGTTTTGGCTATATCGACCGATGCCAGATAAGAATTAATTAAACACACTCACAGGTGATAGGAGAATTTAAAAGTAAAAATTGAGCGGCATGATGGAATACCCGGTTACGCTATCGTATGTGACAAGATTAGATTTCCGGTTGAGACGATTTGAGAAATAAATGCTGTCGTAACAAACGGAGAGAGTAGTAAAATAAATGGACCGGAAAACATAACCGGGATAATATAGGTCGAGGCGAGTGACGTGAGTCGTTGTTGGCATCTGGAGAAGTTGAAGTTCGTCCTGACTGCTTTCAATGATCTCATCATTGCAATAGCATGATGCAGATCACGGAAGGCGTGTGGAGGATGAACACTGAAATCCAGCGCAGTAGGTGGCGATGACGTAAGGGTAGCTGTGATCCAGAGGTTGGGTAACCTTCGCCTCCCTCCTGTTATTATTAATCAAACATAAGAGAGGTGAGATTAGCCAATCATGGAGAGAGTCGACTGTGTAGGCGTGCTCGACACGGAGAATACATTATAGTATCATATTATGTAATGGCCTATTGGAGATATCCACAAAAATAAGAAATTAAATTAAATAAGAACTAAAATTGTAATAATGGTTGATCTAATAATAAAATATAAATAAATAAATAATTGTGATGACAATAAATACAATAAAAGGATTGAATAATAACAGTAACGTAAAGTAACTATAACAACATGAGTCATACAAACAATTTAAGGCATAATATGCAACAGAATATAAATAAATGAGACATAAACACTCGGAGGTGTAGTGGTAGCATTGTCAATAGCAGGAAGATTACAGGATTTAATGTGAGTAGTACCAACGTAAAATTATTCACCTAATTTCTATTACAGTAATCTGACAGGTTATCTAACGAGTTATATAATGACAATAGAAAAATGGTATAAAAGTAAAAACAATAAAGTGAAATTCTGTAATATAATACGAAGTAAATAATTATGTTATTAAATACACTGAAATACTGAGTTACAAAACAATATTGTTCGTAACTCAAAGAACATATCGTAGCGCAGTATGCTGACTATTGGGTTGAAGACGTGTCCATGAAGCAAGGGGAGTAGAGTGTTCAGTGTCAACCACCCGGTGCCTGACATTGAATGACGCCAGGAACCGGATCCTGACACTGGGCACTCGATCTCCTAAGATGTGCAAAGGAGTCGCTCAATCAGTGATGAAGCGTTGATTTATGGTCGGCTAATGGACTAAGAGTCGAACCACTTAAACTCACCGACGGAGCGGCTTAACGACGAGCGCCGTGGCCGAGGACCGGGCGAGGGACAGACCGCCAATTAGGGACGGGAAGCCGGTAGTGCGATAAACCAACCGATAGTGCTGAAGAAATTCGGATATTCGTAAATAGAACCGGGAAATAAGTTACGGAGAAATAAATAAATAAATCCACACCGTGACGATTTAATTAATTAGTATTACAAGTTTTAATAGTAAAGACAGTTTAGGAAGTTAAAAAAATTACAGCATCTTAAAATAGGATATCAGGTATTAAAATCCGGAATAAAAATAAGAAAATGAATTGCGTTATCTAAATCGGTAACTATTATAATTCGCCAAAATTATAGGAGTTTTGTTTCGGAGGGTAGGTGTAATTATTTGATAGAGCTAGTAATGGATAAAGAGAGAGTGACTGGTAATTAGTAAATTAGGAGCTTAGTAGAAATTGCAATAACTTGATCATAAACAATTAAAGCCAAAAAAAGTTGAAACAATTTTGTTGTATATAAGGAAATGAATAAATACAAAAAAAATAATAAAGAACTAGGAACAAAATAGAAAAAAAATAATAAATCGAATCTTGTTAGGACGCAGGTATATTAGGCTTAAAGTATGAGTGTGGAATGATAGTGTAGAATGTCTGAGTGTTTGAGGTAGTTGGGAAGTGAGTATGAGGAGTTTATTAAGAGGGGAGTTTAATTGGTGATAAAATATGGAATTGTAAGACAAGAAGAATGAGGGAGTAAAATTAATGCTTTGTGGGAAAAACTCAGTAAAATAAACTAAATTATTCGAACTACCAAGGAAACTTTCAAATTGATTCTGAATGTAGGTAATTTCAAATTGATTTTGAGAACTAAGGAAGAACGTTTTAAAATTATCGTTAAAATTTATTGGCTTTCTAAAGTTTTTAATGAGAGTTTATAAAACTCAAGATCGGTGGGAAGGGATAAGGCCAAACACTTTTAATTAGATGCGACAACGGGCTAAGAGCCTTGAAGTTAGCATTAGCGAATTATTTTAAATTTAATAAATGGAGTTTACAAGAATAAAAGAAATCATAATCAATTAAGTTTTTAATTAAACCGTGAGTGAAGCAGTGTTGGCAAACAAACATACGGACTCATCAGTAATTCTCGCTATTTGATTCAAAGTACTAAAATTAAGTTTGTAATTAAAATTTCGATACATACCTTAATTGTCCATAACATGGCGAATTATTTTCGCCATGTAAACTGAGAAATAGAAGGCGACGCCGGCGCAAAAGAGGGCCACTGAGGCTACCAATAATACTTTTAAGTAGTTCAGTAGGTCTTCGAACATGTCGCTGCGGATGGCACTACCCTACTGCAAATGCATAATTCTATGCTGATCAGCGAGGCATCCTACACGCCCACATGGGGAAGTCGTTATCGGACGGGATGTAGATTAATGCGCCATACTGCGATGTACATTGGCTGAATATTAAATTAAAAGTTAGGGTTATTACTGGGTAGTTTTAACTGAGGTAATCGGGATAATTGAAATAAAAAGGGGTTAACGTAGTATATAAGCTGGCCATAATCTAGTCAGTAGTGGCGGCTTTTATTGGGAGTAAGGAAAAGCAACGGATAAGTTGGAAGCAGCCTAATTGTAACAAGGCAGAGAGAGAAGAAGGGAAAGGAGAAAATTCGAAAAAAATAGGAAAAGTAGAGAAATATAAAAAAGGGGGTGTTAGGAGATGGAGTGAATGAGAGCGAATCGGAGAGTGAAAGTGTGGATTGCTGAATTAATCCGAAAAAGAAAGGAAAAATATCTAAATGCATAATGTAATTGGCAAATTAACAAATACGATAGGCAGACAGGAAATTGTACTAACACTTTGGGGTTGGTGGTAGCAAAAAGGGCGGACACCTGAGACGCGGGTAACTTCTGTCATTTGGTTTCAGGTTGGATCCTAAGCCTGTTAGGGCTCCGGGTCGTAGGCGTCTCAAGCTGCTCAGGACGTCAATGTCCCTTACCCTCATCGGGGGTAATTTTTCTGAAAGATAGGGAATTAACGATGAGTGGGGATTTTTGGAATGTAGTTTCTATGTTGGACATTGAGCGATACGATAAAATAATAGATCAGTTACAAGGAATCGCGTATGACGTAGTGAATAATGTCACGGATAGCGTAGCCGAGGTACCAAATGATGAGCTACGACGGATGCGAGAGAGTATAATGGGAGTTCAGTCAATGGTTGACCAACTAAAATTATTGTTATCTAACAACGTGACGGCAACCGAAGGAGGCCGTGAACGTAGAGCGATATTTGATAGTGTAGGTGTCGGATTAAAATATGCATTTGGAACGTTAGACAGTGGGGACTACGAGGATATAATTAGTAAGATAAATGAAGTCGCGGAAACGGTAGATGAGTTGACGCACTTTGAACAGAAACAATTATCATTTGTCCGCAATTTGCAGGATGGGTTAAAGATTACGAATCACGATGTATACTATTTATCTAGAGTTATTGGGGAGAAAATGACGTTAATTACAACATACGAGAATCGCACCAATCACGAAATCAATAATATTTATAATGCATTAAAGGTGCAGAATGGGGTTTTCTCGATTGTAAGAAGTGTAGAGTTCGTGACTCAGGCATTAACCACGGAATTGATTCAACTTCAAGGGGCTATTGATAGTCTAGCACGTGGCCATGTTACGGCTGCCCTTATCTCGCCATATAAATTATCAGAATTGTTGACAGACTTGGAAAAACGCTTACCAGACGATTTGTCCCTGCTTGTGTCAGGCGAACTGACGTGGGTACATTTTCATTACAGGCTGATTACAGCCATTGGGGTAAAAACAGACCAGGGAATTAGGGTAATTTTTAGGGTACCTTTAAAGTCTCAGGACCGATTGATGGAACTTTACAAAATCGTGAGTTTACCTGTCCCTGAATCTGCCTTAAACCGTTCCATCCAACTGGCAGACTTAAGTGATTTCCTGGCCATCTCCATGGACAGACAACGGTACAGCCTGCTGAGCAGAGAAGACCTGGAGTACTGCACTAAAGGAGCCTACGCAGTTTGTCAACCTGTGTTCCCGATTCGTTTGCGGGTAGAAGAATCCTGCGAAGCTGTCTTGTTCCTGGATCTAGAAGCCGAGACTCCAGCGGTTTGCGAGAGGAAGGTGCACAACGGACCTGTCGAACCGTGGTTTCACAAAATTCCAGAGAGAGGGGCGTGGTTATATCTAGTGCCGGACCCGTTAGTTTTATCGTATCGCTGCTCAAGAGATCCACAGCAACATTCATTAAAAATCCAAGGTGCTGGGATATTACCCAGCATTTCGGACTGCTATGTGTACCATTCTAAATTTATGTTACTTCCGTTCTCTTCAGGACGCTCAACATTTCCGGACATTTACAGTGGAATTGTAATTCCTAACATTTCCATAAATTTAAATTATCAAGAAAGAAGAATAGTGCACGAGTTCATTGACTTTACCGAAGGGCTAGGACCACTGGACGATATTACACAAGGATTATCTGTGCCAGGGCGACAGTATGCGCATCTTTCGCGGGTGTTAAAAGAAATTGAACGCAAAACAGACAGTTTTAAAAATTGGCAAACCCGGAAGTTGTCCATCATTGGTTTTGGAGCTGGACTAGTAATTGTCATTTTGAAGCGGCCCCGGAGAACCGCTCTATTAAGTAGCGTGATTCGGAAGGCTGGGCCTTTGGTAGTGGGGAGCGCAGAGATCCGAAGGATAATTGGCGCGTAAGTAGAAGGGCCGCCTGGCGCGGTAGAGTTTTGGCTATATCGACCGATGCCAGATAAGAATTAATTAAACACACTCACAGGTGATAGGAGAATTTAAAAGTAAAAATTGAGCGGCATGATGGAATACCCGGTTACGCTATCGTATGTGACAAGATTAGATTTCCGGTTGAGACGATTTGAGAAATAAATGCTGTCGTAACAAACGGAGAGAGTAGTAAAATAAATGGACCGGAAAACATAACCGGGATAATATAGGTCGAGGCGAGTGACGTGAGTCGTTGTTGGCATCTGGAGAAGTTGAAGTTCGTCCTGACTGCTTTCAATGATCTCATCATTGTAATAGTATGATGCAGATCACGGAAGGCGTGTGGAGGATGAACACTGAAATCCAGCGCAGTAGGTGGCGATGACGTAAGGGTAGCTGTGATCCAGAGGTTGGGTAACCTTCGCCTCCCTCCTGTTATTATTAATCAAACATAAGAGAGGTGAGATTAGCCAATCATGGAGAGAGTCGACTGTGTAGGCGTGCTCGACACGGAGAATACATTATAGTATCATATTATGTAATGGCCTATTGGAGATATCCACAAAAATAAGAAATTAAATTAAATAAGAACTAAAATTGTAATAATGGTTGATCTAATAATAAAATATAAATAAATAAATAATTGTGATGACAATAAATACAATAAAAGGATTGAATAATAACAGTAACGTAAAGTAACTATAACAACATGAGTCATACAAACAATTTAAGGCATAATATGCAACAGAATATAAATAAATGAGACATAAACACTCGGAGGTGTAGTGGTAGCATTGTCAATAGCAGGAAGATTACAGGATTTAATGTGAGTAGTACCAACGTAAAATTATTCACCTAATTTCTATTACAGTAATCTGACAGGTTATCTAACGAGTTATATAATGACAATAGAAAAATGGTATAAAAGTAAAAACAATAAAGTGAAATTCTGTAATATAATACAAAGTAAATAATTATGTTATTAAATACACTGAAATACTGAGTTACAAAACAATATTGTTCGTAACTCAAAGAACATATCGTAGCGCAGTATGCTGACTATTGGGTTGAAGACGTGTCCATGAAGCAAGGGGAGTAGAGTGTTCAGTGTCAACCACCCGGTGCTTGACATTAAATGACGCCAGGAACCGGATCCTGACACTGGGCACTCGATCTCCTAAGATGTGCAAAGGAGTCGCTCAATCAGTGATGAAGCGTTGATTTATGGTCGGCTAATGGACTAAGAGTCGAACCACTTAAACTCACCGACGGAGCGGCTTAACGACGAGCGCCGTGGCCGAGGACCGGGCGAGGGACAGACCGCCAATTAGGGACGGGAAGCCGGTAGTGCGATAAACCAACCGATAGTGCTGAAGAAATTCGGATATTCGTAAATAGAACCGGGAAATAAGTTACGGAGAAATAAATAAATAAATCCACACCGTGACGATTTAATTAATTAGTATTACAAGTTTTAATAGTAAAGACAGTTTAGGAAGTTAAAAAAATTACAGCATCTTAAAATAGGATATCAGGTATTAAAATCCGGAATAAAAATAAGAAAATGAATTGCGTTATCTAAATCGGTAACTATTATAATTCGCCAAAATTATAGGAGTTTTGTTTCGGAGGGTAGGTGTAATTATTTGACAGAGCTAGTAATGGATAAAGAGAGAGTGACTGGTAATTAGTAAATTAGGAGCTTAGTAGAAATTGCAATAACTTGATCATAAACAATTAAAGCCAAAAAAAGTTGAAACAATTTTGTTGTATATAAGGAAATGAATAAATACAAAAAAAATAATAAAGAACTAGGAACAAAATAGAAAAAAAAATAATAAATCGAATCTTGTTAGGACGCAGGTATATTAGGCTTAAAGTATGAGTGTGGAATGATAATGTAGAATGTCTGAGTGTTTGAGGTAGTTGGGAAGTGAGTATGAGGAGTTTATTAAGAGGGGAGTTTAATTGGTGATAAAATATGGAATTGTAAGACAAGAAGAATGAGGGAGTAAAATTAATGCTTTGTGGGAAAAACTCAGTAAAATAAACTAAATTATTCGAACTACCAAGGAAACTTTCAAATTGATTTTGAATGTAGGTAATTTCAAATTGATTTTGAGAACCAAGGAAGAACGTTTTAAAATTATCGTTAAAATTTATTGGCTTTCTAAAGTTTTTAATGAGAGTTTATAAAACTCAAGATCGGTGGGAAGGGATAAGGCCAAACACTTTTAATTAGATGCGACAACGGGCTAAGAGCCTTGAAGTTAGCATTAGCGAATTATTTTAAATTTAATAAATGGAGTTTACAAGAATAAAATAAATCATAATCAATTAAGTTTTTAATTAAACCGTGAGTGAAGCAGTGTTGGCAAACAAACATACGGACTCATCAGTAATTCTCGCTATTTGATTCAAAGTACTAAAATTAAGTTTGTAATTAAAATTTCGATACATACCTTAATTGTCCATAACATGGCGAATTATTTTCGCCATGTAAACTGAGAAATAGAAGGCGACGCCGGCGCAAAAGAGGGCCACTGAGGCTACCAATAATACTTTTAAGTAGTTCAGTAGGTCTTCGAACATGTCGCTGCGGATGGCACTACCCTACTGCAAATGCATAATTCTATGCTGATCAGCGAGGCATCCTACACGCCCACATGGGGAAGTCGTTATCGGACGGGATGTAGATTAATGCGCCATACTGCGATGTACATTGGCTGAATATTAAATTAAAAGTTAGGGTTATTACTGGGTAGTTTTAACTGAGGTAATCGGGATAATTGAAATAAAAAGGGGTTAACGTAGTATATAAGCTGGCCATAATCTAGTCAGTAGTGGCGGATTTTATTGGGAGTAAGGAAAAGCAACGGATAAGTTGGAAGCAGCCTAATTGTAACAAGGCAGAGAGGGAAGAAGGGAAAGGAGAAAATTCGAAAAAAATAGGAAAAGTAGAGAAATATAAAAAAGGGGGTGTTAGGAGATGGAGTGAATGAGAGTGAATCGGAGAGTGAAAGTGTGGATTGCTGAATTAATCCGAAAAAGAAAGGAAAAATATCTAAATGCATAATGTAATTGGCAAATTAACAAATACGATAGGCAGACAGGAAATTGTACTAACACTTTGGGGTTGGTGGTAGCAAAAAGGGCGGACACCTGAGACGCGGGTAACTTCTGTCATTTGGTTTCAGGTTGGATCCTAAGCCTGTTAGGGCTCCGGGTCGTAGGCGTCTCAAGCTGCTCAGGACGTCAATGTCCCTTACCCTCATCGGGGGTAATTTTTCTGAAAGATAGGGAATTAACGATGAGTGGGGATTTTTGGAATGTAGTTTCTATGTTGGACATTGAGCGCTACGATAAAATAATAGATCAGTTACAAGGAATCGCGTATGACGTAGTGAATAATGTCACGGATAGCGTAGCCGAGGTACCAAATGACGAGCTACGACGGATGCGAGAGAGTATAATGGGAGTTCAGTCAATGGTTGACCAACTAAAATTATTGTTATCTAACAACGTGACGGCAACCGAAGGAGGCCGTGAACGTAGAGCGATATTCGATAGTGTAGGTGTCGGATTAAAATATGCATTTGGAACGTTAGACAGTGGGGACTACGAGGATATAATTAGTAAGATAAATGAAGTCGCGGAAACGGTAGATGAGTTGACGCACTTTGAACAGAAACAATTATCATTTGTCCGCAATTTGCAGGATGGGTTAAAGATTACGAATCACGATGTATACTATTTATCTAGAGTTATTGGGGAGAAAATGACGTTAATTACAACATACGAGAATCGCACCAATCACGAAATCAATAATATTTACAATGCATTAAAGGTGCAGAATGGGGTTTTCTCGATTGTAAGAAGTGTAGAGTTCGTGACTCAGGCATTAACCACGGAATTGATTCAACTTCAAGGGGCTATTGATAGTCTAGCACGTGGCCATGTTACGGCTGCCCTTATCTCGCCATATAAATTATCAGAATTGTTGACAGACTTGGAAAAACGCTTACCAGACGATTTGTCCCTGCTTGTGTCAGGCGAACTGACGTGGGTACATTTTCATTACAGGCTGATTACAGCCATTGGGGTAAAAACAGACCAGGGAATTAGGGTAATTTTTAGGGTACCTTTAAAGTCTCAGGACCGATTGATGGAACTTTACAAAATCGTGAGTTTACCTGTCCCTGAATCTGCCTTAAACCGTTCCATCCAACTGGCAGACTTAAGTGATTTCCTGGCCATCTCCATGGACAGACAACGGTACAGCCTGCTGAGCAGAGAAGACCTGGAGTACTGCACTAAAGGAACCTACGCAGTTTGTCAACCTGTGTTCCCGATTCGTTTGCGGGTAGAAGAATCCTGCGAAGCTGTCTTGTTCCTGGATCTAGAAGCCGAGACTCCAGCGGTTTGCGAGAGGAAGGTGCACAACGGACCTGTCGAACCGTGGTTTCACAAAATTCCAGAGAGAGGGGCGTGGTTATATCTAGTGCCGGACCCGTTAGTTTTATCGTATCGCTGCTCAAGAGATCCACAGCAACATTCATTAAAAATCCAAGGTGCTGGGATATTACCCAACATTTCGGACTGCTATGTATACCATTCTAAATTTATGTTACTTCCGTTCTCTTCAGGACGCTCTACATTTCCGGACATTTACAGTGGAATTGTAATTCCTAACATTTCCATAAATTTAAATTATCAAGAAAGAAGAATAGTGCACGAGTTCATTGACTTTACCGAAGGGCTAGGACCACTGGACGATATTACACAAGGATTATCTGTGCCAGGGCGACGGTATGCGCATCTTTCGCGGGTGTTAAAAGAAACGCAAAACAGACAGTTTTAAAAATTGGCAAACCCGGAAGTTGTCCATCATTGGTTTTGGAGCTGGACTAGTAATTGTCATTTTGAAGCGGCCCCGGAGAACCGCTCTATTAAGTAGCGTGATTCGGAAGGCTGGGCCTTTAGTAGTGGGGAGCGCAGAGATCCGAAGGATAATTGGCGCGTAAGTAGAAGGGCCGCCTGGCGCGGTAGAGTTTTGGCTATATCGACCGATGCCAGATAAGAAATAATTAAACACACTCACAGGTGATAGGAAAATTTAAAAGTAAAAATTGAGCGGCATGATGGAATACCCGGTTACGCTATCGTATGTGACAAGATTAGATTTCCGGTTGAGACGATTTGAGAAATAAATGCTGTCGTAACAAACGGAGAGAGTAGTAAAATAAATGGACCGGAAAACATAACCGGGATAATATAGGTCGAGGCGAGTGACGTGAGTCGTTGTTGGCATCTGGAGAAGTTGAAGTTCGTCCTGACTGCTTTCAATGATCTCATCATTGTAATAGCATGATGCAGATCACGGAAGGCGTGTGGAGGATGAACACTGAAATCCAGCGCAGTAGGTGGCGATGACGTAAGGGTAGCTGTGATCCAGAGGTTGGGTAACCTTCGCCTCCCTCCTGTTATTATTAATCAAACATAAGAGAGGTGAGATTAGCCAATCATGGAGAGAGTAGACTGTGTAGGCGTGCTCGACACGGAGAATACATTATAGTATCATATTATGTAATGGCCTATTGGAGATATCCACAAAAATAAGAAATTAAATTAAATAAGAACTAAAATTGTAATAATGGTTGATCTAATAATAAAATATAAATAAATAAATAATTGTGATGACAATAAATACAATAAAAGGATTGAATAATAACAGTAACGTAAAGTAACTATAACAACATGAGTCATACAAACAATTTAAGGCATAATATGCAACAGAATATAAATAAATGAGACATAAACACTCGGAGGTGTAGTGGTAGCATTGTCAATAGCAGGAAGATTACAGGATTTAATGTGAGTAGTACCAACGTAAAATTATTCACCTAATTTCTATTACAGTAATCTGACAAGTTATCTAACGAGTTATATAATGACAATAGAAAAATGGTATAAAAGTAAAAACAATAAAGTGAAATTCTGTAATATAATACGAAGTAAATAATTATGTTATTAAATACACTGAAATACTGAGTTACAAAACAATATTGTTCGTAACTCAAAGAACATATCGTAGCGCAGTATGCTGACTATTGGGTTGAAGACGTGTCCATGAAGCAAGGGGAGTAGAGTGTTCAGTGTCAACCACCCGGTGCTTGACATTAAATGACGCCAGGAACCGGATCCTGACACTGGGCACTCGATCTCCTAAGATGTGCAAAGGAGTCGCTCAATCAGTGATGAAGCGTTGATTTATGGTCGGCTAATGGACTAAGAGTCGAACCACTTAAACTCACCGACGGAGCGGCTTAACGACGAGCTCCGTGGCCGAGGACCGGGCGAGGGACAGACCGCCAATTAGGGACGGGAAGCCGGTAGTGCGATAAACCAACCGATAGTGCTGAAGAAATTCGGATATTCGTAAATAGAACCGGGAAATAAGTTACGGAGAAATAAATAAATAAATCCACACCGTGACGATTTAATTAATTAGTATTACAAGTTTTAATAGTAAAGACAGTTTAGGAAGTTAAAAAAATTACAGCATCTTAAAATAGGATATCAGGTATTAAAATCCGGAATAAAAATAAGAAAATGAATTGCGTTATCTAAATCGGTAACTATTATAATTCGCCAAAATTATAGGAGTTTTGTTTCGGAGGGTAGGTGTAATTATTTGACAGAGCTAGTAATGGATAAAGAGAGAGTGACTGGTAATTAGTAAATTAGGAGCTTAGTAGAAATTGCAATAACTTGATCATAAACAATTAAAGCCAAAAAAAGTTGAAACAATTTTGTTGTATATAAGGAAATGAATAAATACAAAAAAAATAATAAAGAACTAGGAACAAAATAGAAAAAAAATAATAAATCGAATCTTGTTAGGACGCAGGTATATTAGGCTTAAAGTATGAGTGTGGAATGATAGTGTAGAATGTCTGAGTGTTTGAGGTAGTTGGGAAGTGAGTATGAGGAGTTTATTAAGAGGGGAGTTTAATTGGTGATAAAATATGGAATTGTAAGACAAGAAGAATGAGGGAGTAAAATTAATGCTTTGTGGGAAAAACTCAGTAAAATAAACTAAATTATTCGAACTACCAAGGAAACTTTCAAATTGATTTTGAATGTAGGTAATTTCAAATTGATTTTGAGAAATAAGGAAGAACGTTTTTAATGAGAGTTTATAAAATTCAAGATCGGTGGGAAGGGATAAGGCCAAACACTTTTAATTAGATGCGACAACGGGCTAAGAGCCTTGAAGTTAGCATTAGCGAATTATTTTAAATTTAATAAATGGAGTTTACAAGAATAAAAGAAATCATAATCAATTAAGTTTTTAATTAAACCGTGAGTGAAGCAGTGTTGGCAAACAAACATACGGACTCATCAGTAATTCTCGCTATTTGATTCAAAGTACTAAAATTAAGTTTGTAATTAAAATTTCGATACATACCTTAATTGTCCATAACATGGCGAATTATTTTCGCCATGTAAACTGAGAAATAGAAGGCGACGCCGGCGCAAAAGAGGGCCACTGAGGCTACCAATAATACTTTTAAGTAGTTCAGTAGGTCTTCGAACATGTCGCTGCGGATGGCACTACCCTACTGCAAATGCATAATTCTATGCTGATCAGCGAGGCATCCTACACGCCCACATGGGGAAGTCGTTATCGGACGGGATGTAGATTAATGCGCCATACTGCGATGTACATTGGCTGAATATTAAATTAAAAGTTAGGGTTATTACTGGGTAGTTTTAACTGAGGTAATCGGGATAATTGAAATAAAAAGGGGTTAACGTAGTATATAAGCTGGCCATAATCTAGTCAGTAGTGGCGGCTTTTATTGGGAGTAAGGAAAAGCAACGGATAAGTTGGAAGCAGCCTAATTGTAACAAGGCAGAGAGGGAAGAAGGGAAAGGAGAAAATTCGAAAAAAATAGGAAAAGTAGAGAAATATAAAAAAGGGGGTGTTAGGAGATGGAGTGAATGAGAGTGAATCGGAGAGTGAAAGTGTGGATTGCTGAATTAATCCGAAAAAGAAAGGAAAAATATCTAAATGCATAATGTAATTGGCAAATTAACAAATACGATAGGCAGACAGGAAATTGTACTAACACTTTGGGGTTGGTGGTAGCAAAAAGGGCGGACACCTGAGACGCGGGTAACTTCTGTCATTTGGTTTCAGGTTGGATCCTAAGCCTGTTAGGGCTCCGGGTCGTAGGCGTCTCAAGCTGCTCAGGACGTCAATGTCCCTTACCCTCATCGGGGGTAATTTTTCTGAAAGATAGGGAATTAACGATGAGTGGGGATTTTTGGAATGTAGTTTCTATGTTGGACATTGAGCGCTACGATAAAATAATAGATCAGTTACAAGGAATCGCGTATGACGTAGTGAATAATGTCACGGATAGCGTAGCCGAGGTACCAAATGACGAGCTACGACGGATGCGAGAGAGTATAATGGGAGTTCAGTCAATGGTTGACCAACTAAAATTATTGTTATCTAACAACGTGACGGCAACCGAAGGAGGCCGTGAACGTAGAGCGATATTTGATAGTGTAGGTGTCGGATTAAAATATGCATTTGGAACGTTAGACAGTGGGGACTACGAGGATATAATTAGTAAGATAAATGAAGTCGCGGAAACGGTAGATGAGTTGACGCACTTTGAACAGAAACAATTATCATTTGTCCGCAATTTGCAGGATGGGTTAAAGATTACGAATCACGATGTATACTATTTATCTAGAGTTATTGGGGAGAAAATGACGTTAATTACAACATACGAGAATCGCACCAATCACGAAATCAATAATATTTATAATGCATTAAAGGTGCAGAATGGGGTTTTCTCGATTGTAAGAAGTGTAGAGTTCGTGACTCAGGCATTAACCACGGAATTGATTCAACTTCAAGGGGCTATTGATAGTCTAGCACGTGGCCATGTTACGGCTGCCCTTATCTCGCCATATAAATTATCAGAATTGTTGACAGACTTGGAAAAACGCTTACCAGACGATTTGTCCCTGCTTGTGTCAGGCGAACTGACGTGGGTACATTTTCATTACAGGCTGATTACAGCCATTGGGGTAAAAACAGACCAGGGAATTAGGGTAATTTTTAGGGTACCTTTAAAGTCTCAGGACCGATTGATGGAACTTTACAAAATCGTGAGTTTACCTGTCCCTGAATCTGCCTTAAACCGTTCCATCCAACTGGCAGACTTAAGTGATTTCCTGGCCATCTCCATGGACAGACAACGGTACAGCCTGCTGAGCAGAGAAGACCTGGAGTACTGCACTAAAGGAACCTACGCAGTTTGTCAACCTGTGTTCCCGATTCGTTTGCGGGTAGAAGAATCCTGCGAAGCTGTCTTGTTCCTGGATCTAGAAGCCGAGACTCCAGCGGTTTGCGAGAGGAAGGTGCACAACGGACCTGTCGAACCGTGGTTTCACAAAATTCCAGAGAGAGGGGCGTGGTTATATCTAGTGCCGGACCCGTTAGTTTTATCGTATCGCTGCTCAAGAGATCCACAGCAACATTCATTAAAAATCCAAGGTGCTGGGATATTACCCAACATTTCGGACTGCTATGTATACCATTCTAAATTTATGTTACTTCCGTTCTCTTCAGGACGCTCTACATTTCCGGACATTTACAGTGGAATTGTAATTCCTAACATTTCCATAACTTTAAATTATCAAGAAAGAAGAATAGTGCACGAGTTCATTGACTTTACCGAAGGGCTAGGACCACTGGACGATATTACACAAGGATTATCTGTGCCAGGGCGACGGTATGCGCATCTTTCGCGGGTGTTAAAAGAAATTGAACGCAAAACAGACAGTTTTAAAAATTGGCAAACCCGGAAGTTGTCCATCATTGGTTTTGGAGCTGGACTAGTAATTGTCATTTTGAAGCGGCCCCGGAGAACCGCTCTATTAAGTAGCGTGATTCGGAAGGCTGGGCCTTTAGTAGTGGGGAGCGCAGAGATCCGAAGGATAATTGGCGCGTAAGTAGAAGGGCCGCCTGGCGCGGTAGAGTTTTGGCTATATCGACCGATGCCAGATAAGAAATAATTAAACACACTCACAGGTGATAGGAGAATTTAAAAGTAAAAATTGAGCGGCATGATGGAATACCCGGTTACGCTATCGTATGTGACAAGATTAGATTTCCGGTTGAGACGATTTGAGAAATAAATGCTGTCGTAACAAACGGAGAGAGTAGTAAAATAAATGGACCGGAAAACATAACCGGGATAATATAGGTCGAGGCGAGTGACGTGAGTCGTTGTTGGCATCTGGAGAAGTTGAAGTTCGTCCTGACTGCTTTCAATGATCTCATCATTGTAATAGCATGATGCAGATCACGGAAGGCGTGTGGAGGATGAACACTGAAATCCAGCGCAGTAGGTGGCGATGACGTAAGGGTAGCTGTGATCCAGAGGTTGGGTAACCTTCGCCTCCCTCCTGTTATTATTAATCAAACATAAGAGAGGTGAGATTAGCCAATCATGGAGAGAGTCGACTGTGTAGGCGTGCTCGACACGGAGAATACATTATAGTATCATATTATGTAATGGCCTATTGGAGATATCCACAAAAATAAGAAATTAAATTAAATAAGAACTAAAATTGTAATAATGGTTGATCTAATAATAAAATATAAATAAATAAATAATTGTGATGACAATAAATACAATAAAAGGATTGAATAATAACAGTAACGTAAAGTAACTATAACAACATGAGTCATACAAACAATTTAAGGCATAATATGCAACAGAATATAAATAAATGAGACATAAACACTCGGAGGTGTAGTGGTAGCATTGTCAATAGCAGGAAGATTACAGGATTTAATGTGAGTAGTACCAACGTAAAATTATTCACCTAATTTCTATTACAGTAATCTGACAAGTTATCTAACGAGTTATATAATGACAATAGAAAAATGGTATAAAAGTAAAAACAATAAAGTGAAATTCTGTAATATAATACGAAGTAAATAATTATGTTATTAAATACACTGAAATACTGAGTTACAAAACAATATTGTTCGTAACTCAAAGAACATATCGTAGCGCAGTATGCTGACTATTGGGTTGAAGACGTGTCCATGAAGCAAGGGGAGTAGAGTGTTCAGTGTCAACCACCCGGTGCCTGACATTGAATGACGCCAGGAACCGGATCCTGACACTGGGCACTCGATCTCCTAAGATGTGCAAAGGAGTCGCTCAATCAGTGATGAAGCGTTGATTTATGGTCGGCTAATGGACTAAGAGTCGAACCACTTAAACTCACCGACGGAGCGGCTTAACGACGAGCGCCGTGGCCGAGGACCGGGCGAGGGACAGACCGCCAATTAGGGACGGGAAGCCGGTAGTGCGATAAACCAACCGATAGTGCTGAAGAAATTCGGATATTCGTAAATAGAACCGGGAAATAAGTTACGGAGAAATAAATAAATAAATCCACACCGTGACGATTTAATTAATTAGTATTACAAGTTTTAATAGTA
Source organism: Flexamia atlantica (assembly GCA_035578135.1). Classification (NCBI taxonomy): domain Eukaryota; kingdom Metazoa; phylum Arthropoda; class Insecta; order Hemiptera; family Cicadellidae; genus Flexamia; species Flexamia atlantica. The sequence goes on from JAQJVK010000006.1 coordinate 61,495,348, forward strand.
AAGACAGTTTAGGAAGTTAAAAAAATTACAGCATCTTAAAATAGGATATCAGGTATTAAAATCCGGAATAAAAATAAGAAAATGAATTGCGTTATCTAAATCGGTAATTTTTATAATTCGCCAAAATTATAGGAATTTTGTTTCGAAGGGTAGGTGTAATTATTTGACAGAGCTAGTAATGGATAAAGAGAGAGTGACTGGTAATTAGTAAATTAGGAGCTTAGTAGAAATTGCAATAACTTGATCATAAACAATTAAAGCCAAAAAAAAGTTGAAACAATTTTGTTGTATATAAGGAAATGAATAAATACAAAAAAATAATAAAGAACTAGGAACAAAATAGAAAAAAAAAATAATAAATCGAATCTTGTTAGGACGCAGGTATATTAGGCTTAAAGTATGAGTGTGGAATGATAGTGTAGAATGTCTGAGTGTTTGAGGTAGTTGGGAAGTGAGTATGAGGAGTTTATTAAGAGGGGAGTTTAATTGGTGATAAAATATGGAATTGTAAGACAAGAAGAATGAGGGAGTAAAATTAATGCTTTGTGGGAAAAACTCAGTAAAATAAACTAAATTATTCGAACTACCAAGGAAACTTTCAAATTGATTTTAAATGTAGGTAATTTCAAATTGATTTTGAGAACTAAGGAGAACGTTTTAAAATTATCGTTAAAATTTATTGGCTTTCTGAAGTTTTTAATGAGAGTTTATAAAACTCAAGATCGGTGGGAAGGGATAAGGCCAAACACTTTTAATTAGATGCGACAACGGGCTAAGAGCCTTGAAGTTAGCATTAGCGAATTATTTTAAATTTAATAAATGGAGTTTACAAGAATAAAATAAATCATAATCAATTAAGTTTTTAATTAAACCGTGAGTGAAGCAGTGTTGGCAAACAAACATACGGACTCATCAGTAATTCTCGCTATTTGATTCAAAGTACTAAAATTAAGTTTGTAATTAAAATTTCGATACATACCTTAATTGTCCATAACATGGCGAATTATTTTCGCCATGTAAACTGAGAAATAGAAGGCGACGCCGGCGCAAAAGAGGGCCACTGAGGCTACCAATAATACTTTTAAGTAGTTCAGTAGGTCTTCGAACATGTCGCTGCGGATGGCACTACCCTACTGCAAATGCATAATTCTATGCTGATCAGCGAGGCATCCTACACGCCCACATGGGGAAGTCGTTATCGGACGGGATGTAGATTAATGCGCCATACTGCGATGTACATTGGCTGAATATTAAATTAAAAGTTAGGGTTATTACTGGGTAGTTTTAACTGAGGTAATCGGGATAATTGAAATAAAAAGGGGTTAACGTAGTATATAAGCTGGCCATAATCTAGTCAGTAGTGGCGGCTTTTATTGGGAGTAAGGAAAAGCAACGGATAAGTTGGAAGCAGCCTAATTGTAACAAGGCAGAGAGGGAAGAAGGGAAAGGAGAAAATTCGAAAAAAATAGGAAAAGTAGAGAAATATAAAAAAGGGGGTGTTAGGAGATGGAGTGAATGAGAGTGAATCGGAGAGTGAAAGTGTGGATTGCTGAATTAATCCGAAAAAGAAAGGAAAAATATCTAAATGCATAATGTAATTGGCAAATTAACAAATACGATAGGCAGACAGGAAATTGTACTAACACTTTGGGGTTGGTGGTAGCAAAAAGGGCGGACACCTGAGACGCGGGTAACTTCTGTCATTTGGTTTCAGGTTGGATCCTAAGCCTGTTAGGGCTCCGGGTCGTAGGCGTCTCAAGCTGCTCAGGACGTCAATGTCCCTTACCCTCATCGGGGGTAATTTTTCTGAAAGATAGGGAATTAACGATGAGTGGGGATTTTTGGAATGTAGTTTCTATGTTGGACATTGAGCGCTACGATAAAATAATAGATCAGTTACAAGGAATCGCGTATGACGTAGTGAATAATGTCACGGATAGCGTAGCCGAGGTACCAAATGACGAGCTACGACGGATGCGAGAGAGTATAATGGGAGTTCAGTCAATGGTTGACCAACTAAAATTATTGTTATCTAACAACGTGACGGCAACCGAAGGAGGCCGTGAACGTAGAGCGATATTTGATAGTGTAGGTGTCGGATTAAAATATGCATTTGGAACGTTAGACAGTGGGGACTACGAGGATATAATTAGTAAGATAAATGAAGTCGCGGAAACGGTAGATGAGTTGACGCACTTTGAACAGAAACAATTATCATTTGTCCGCAATTTGCAGGATGGGTTAAAGATTACGAATCACGATGTATACTATTTATCTAGAGTTATTGGGGAGAAAATGACGTTAATTACAACATACGAGAATCGCACCAATCACGAAATCAATAATATTTATAATGCATTAAAGGTGCAGAATGGGGTTTTCTCGATTGTAAGAAGTGTAGAGTTCGTGACTCAGGCATTAACCACGGAATTGATTCAACTTCAAGGGGCTATTGATAGTCTAGCACGTGGCCATGTTACGGCTGCCCTTATCTCGCCATATAAATTATCAGAATTGTTGACAGACTTGGAAAAACGCTTACCAGACGATTTGTCCCTGCTTGTGTCAGGCGAACTGACGTGGGTACATTTTCATTACAGGCTGATTACAGCCATTGGGGTAAAAACAGACCAGGGAATTAGGGTAATTTTTAGGGTACCTTTAAAGTCTCAGGACCGATTGATGGAACTTTACAAAATCGTGAGTTTACCTGTCCCTGAATCTGCCTTAAACCGTTCCATCCAACTGGCAGACTTAAGTGATTTCCTGGCCATCTCCATGGACAGACAACGGTACAGCCTGCTGAGCAGAGAAGACCTGGAGTACTGCACTAAAGGAGCCTACGCAGTTTGTCAACCTGTGTTCCCGATTCGTTTGCGGGTAGAAGAATCCTGCGAAGCTGTCTTGTTCCTGGATCTAGAAGCCGAGACTCCAGCGGTTTGCGAGAGGAAGGTGCACAACGGACCTGTCGAACCGTGGTTTCACAAAATTCCAGAGAGAGGGGCGTGGTTATATCTAGTGCCGGACCCGTTAGTTTTATCGTATCGCTGCTCAAGAGATCCACAGCAACATTCATTAAAAATCCAAGGTGCTGGGATATTACCCAACATTTCGGACTGCTATGTATACCATTCTAAATTTATGTTACTTCCGTTCTCTTCAGGACGCTCTACATTTCCGGACATTTACAGTGGAATTGTAATTCCTAACATTTCCATAAATTTAAATTATCAAGAAAGAAGAATAGTGCACGAGTTCATTGACTTTACCGAAGGGCTAGGACCACTGGACGATATTACACAAGGATTATCTGTGCCAGGGCGACGGTATGCGCATCTTTCGCGGGTGTTAAAAGAAATTGAACGCAAAACAGACAGTTTTAAAAATTGGCAAACCCGGAAGTTGTCCATCATTGGTTTTGGAGCTGGACTAGTAATTGTCATTTTGAAGCGGCCCCGGAGAACCGCTCTATTAAGTAGCGTGATTCGGAAGGCTGGGCCTTTAGTAGTGGGGAGCGCAGAGATCCGAAGGATAATTGGCGCGTAAGTAGAAGGGCCGCCTGGCGCGGTAGAGTTTTGGCTATATCGACCGATGCCAGATAAGAATTAATTAAACACACTCACAAGTGATAGGAGAATTTAAAAGTAAAAATTGAGCGGCATGATGGAATACCCGGTTACGCTATCGTATGTGACAAGATTAGATTTCCGGTTGAGACGATTTGAGAAATAAATGCTGTCGTAACAAACGGAGAGAGTAGTAAAATAAATGGACCGGAAAACATAACCGGGATAATATAGGTCGAGGCGAGTGACGTGAGTCGTTGTTGGCATCTGGAGAAGTTGAAGTTCGTCCTGACTGCTTTCAATGATCTCATCATTGTAATAGCATGATGCAGATCACGGAAGGCGTGTGGAGGATGAACACTGAAATCCAGCGCAGTAGGTGGCGATGACGTAAGGGTAGCTGTGATCCAGAGGTTGGGTAACCTTCGCCTCCCTCCTGTTATTATTAATCAAACATAAGAGAGGTGAGATTAGCCAATCATGGAGAGAGTCGACTGTGTAGGCGTGCTCGACACGGAGAATACATTATAGTATCATATTATGTAATGGTCTATTGGAGATATCCACAAAAATAAGAAATTAAATTAAATAAGAACTAAAATTGTAATAATGGTTGATCTAATAATAAAATATAAATAAATAAATAATTGTGATGACAATAAATACAATAAAAGGATTGAATAATAACAGTAACGTAAAGTAACTATAACAACATGAGTCATACAAACAATTTAAGGCATAATATGCAACAGAATATAAATAAATGAGACATAAACACTCGGAGGTGTAGTGGTAGCATTGTCAATAGCAGGAAGATTACAGGATTTAATGTGAGTAGTACCAACGTAAAATTATTCACCTAATTTCTATTACAGTAATCTGACAAGTTATCTAACGAGTTATATAATGACAATAGAAAAATGGTATAAAAGTAAAAACAATAAAGTGAAATTCTGTAATATAATACGAAGTAAATAATTATGTTATTAAATACACTGAAATACTGAGTTACAAAACAATATTGTTCGTAACTCAAAGAACATATCGTAGCGCAGTATGCTGACTATTGGGTTGAAGACGTGTCCATGAAGCAAGGGGAGTAGAGTGTTCAGTGTCAACCACCCGGTGCTTGACATTAAATGACGCCAGGAACCGGATCCTGACACTGGGCACTCGATCTCCTAAGATGTGCAAAGGAGTCGCTCAATCAGTGATGAAGCGTTGATTTATGGTCGGCTAATGGACTAAGAGTCGAACCACTTAAACTCACCGACGGAGCGGCTTAACGACGAGCGCCGTGGCCGAGGACCGGGCGAGGGACAGACCGCCAATTAGGGACGGGAAACCGGTAGTGCGATAAACCAACCGATAGTGCTGAAGAAATTCGGATATTCGTAAATAGAACCGGGAAATAAGTTACGGAGAAATAAATAAATAAATCCACACCGTGACGATTTAATTAATTAGTATTACAAGTTTTAATAGTAAAGACAGTTTAGGAAGTTAAAAAAATTACAGCATCTTAAAATAGGATATCAGGTATTAAAATCCGGAATAAAAATAAGAAAATGAATTGCGTTATCTAAATCGGTAACTATTATAATTCGCCAAAATTATAGGAGTTTTGTTTCGGAGGGTAGGTGTAATTATTTGACAGAGCTAGTAATGGATAAAGAGAGAGTGACTGGTAATTAGTAAATTAGGAGCTTAGTAGAAATTGCAATAACTTGATCATAAACAATTAAAGCCAAAAAAAGTTGAAACAATTTTGTTGTATATAAGGAAATGAATAAATACAAAAAAAATAATAAAGAACTAGGAACAAAATAGAAAAAAAAATAATAAATCGAATCTTGTTAGGACGCAGGTATATTAGGCTTAAAGTATGAGTGTGGAATGATAGTGTAGAATGTCTGAGTGTTTTAGGTAGTTGGGAAGTGAGTATGAGGAGTTTATTAAGAGGGGAGTTTAATTGGTGATAAAATATGGAATTGTAAGACAAGAAGAATGAGGGAGTAAAATTAATGCTTTGTGGGAAAAACTCAGTAAAATAAACTAAATTATTCGAACTACCAAGGAAACTTTCAAATTGATTTTGAATGTAGGTAATTTCAAATTGATTTTGAGAACTAAGGAGAACGTTTTAAAATTATCGTTAAAATTTATTGGCTTTCTGAAGTTTTTAATGAGAGTTTATAAAACTCAAGATCGGTGGGAAGGGATAAGGCCAAACACTTTTAATTAGATGCGACAACGGGCTAAGAGCCTTGAAGTTAGCATTAGCGAATTATTTTAAATTTAATAAATGGAGTTTACAAGAATAAAAGAAATCATAATCAATTAAGTTTTTAATTAAACCGTGAGTGAAGCAGTGTTGGCAAACAAACATACGGACTCATCAGTAATTCTCGCTATTTGATTCAAAGTACTAAAATTAAGTTTGTAATTAAAATTTCGATACATACCTTAATTGTCCATAACATGGCGAATTATTTTCGCCATGTAAACTGAGAAATAGAAGGCGACGCCGGCGCAAAAGAGGGCCACTGAGGCTACCAATAATACTTTTAAGTAGTTCAGTAGGTCTTCGAACATGTCGCTGCGGATGGCACTACCCTACTGCAAATGCATAATTCTATGCTGATCAGCGAGGCATCCTACACGCCCACATGGGGAAGTCGTTATCGGACGGGATGTAGATTAATGCGCCATACTGCGATGTACATTGGCTGAATATTAAATTAAAAGTTAGAGTTATTACTGGGTAGTTTTAACTGAGGTAATCGGGATAATTGAAATAAAAAGGGGTTAACGTAGTATATAAGCTGGCCATAATCTAGTCAGTAGTGGCGGCTTTTATTGGGAGTAAGGAAAAGCAACGGATAAGTTGGAAGCAGCCTAATTGTAACAAGGCAGAGAGGGAAGAAGGGAAAGGAGAAAATTCGAAAAAAATAGGAAAAGTAGAGAAATATAAAAAAGGGGGTGTTAGGAGATGGAGTGAATGAGAGTGAATCGGAGAGTGAAAGTGTGGATTGCTGAATTAATCCGAAAAAGAAAGGAAAAATATCTAAATGCATAATGTAATTGGCAAATTAACAAATACGATAGGCAGACAGGAAATTGTACTAACACTTTGGGGTTGGTGGTAGCAAAAAGGGCGGACACCTGAGACGCGGGTAACTTCTGTCATTTGGTTTCAGGTTGGATCCTAAGCCTGTTAGGGCTCCGGGTCGTAGGCGTCTCAAGCTGCTCAGGACGTCAATGTCCCTTACCCTCATCGGGGGTAATTTTTCTGAAAGATAGGGAATTAACGATGAGTGGGGATTTTTGGAATGTAGTTTCTATGTTGGACATTGAGCGCTACGATAAAATAATAGATCAGTTACAAGGAATCGCGTATGACGTAGTGAATAATGTCACGGATAGCGTAGCCGAGGTACCAAATGACGAGCTACGACGGATGCGAGAGAGTATAATGGGAGTTCAGTCAATGGTTGACCAACTAAAATTATTGTTATCTAACAACGTGACGGCAACCGAAGGAGGCCATGAACGTAGAGCGATATTTGATAGTGTAGGTGTCGGATTAAAATATGCATTTGGAACGTTAGACAGTGGGGACTACGAGGATATAATTAGTAAGATAAATGAAGTCGCGGAAACGGTAGATGAGTTGACGCACTTTGAACAGAAACAATTATCATTTGTCCGCAATTTGCAGGATGGGTTAAAGATTACGAATCACGATGTATACTATTTATCTAGAGTTATTGGGGAGAAAATGACGTTAATTACAACATACGAGAATCGCACCAATCACGAAATCAATAATATTTATAATGCATTAAAGGTGCAGAATGGGGTTTTCTCGATTGTAAGAAGTGTAGAGTTCGTGACTCAGGCATTAACCACGGAATTGATTCAACTTCAAGGGGCTATTGATAGTCTAGCACGTGGCCATGTTACGGCTGCCCTTATCTCGCCATATAAATTATCAGAATTGTTGACAGACTTGGAAAAACGCTTACCAGACGATTTGTCCCTGCTTGTGTCAGGCGAACTGACGTGGGTACATTTTCATTACAGGCTGATTACAGCCATTGGGGTAAAAACAGACCAGGGAATTAGGGTAATTTTTAGGGTACCTTTAAAGTCTCAGGACCGATTGATGGAACTTTACAAAATCGTGAGTTTACCTGTCCCTGAATCTGCCTTAAACCGTTCCATCCAACTGGCAGACTTAAGTGATTTCCTGGCCATCTCCATGGACAGACAACGGTACAGCCTGCTGAGCAGAGAAGACCTGGAGTACTGCACTAAAGGAACCTACGCAGTTTGTCAACCTGTGTTCCCGATTCGTTTGCGGGTAGAAGAATCCTGCGAAGCTGTCTTGTTCCTGGATCTAGAAGCCGAGACTCCAGCGGTTTGCGAGAGGAAGGTGCACAACGGACCTGTCGAACCGTGGTTTCACAAAATTCCAGAGAGAGGGGCGTGGTTATATCTAGTGCCGGACCCGTTAGTTTTATCGTATCGCTGCTCAAGAGATCCACAGCAACATTCATTAAAAATCCAAGGTGCTGGGATATTACCCAACATTTCGGACTGCTATGTATACCATTCTAAATTTATGTTACTTCCGTTCTCTTCAGGACGCTCTACATTTCCGGACATTTACAGTGGAATTGTAATTCCTAACATTTCCATAAATTTAAATTATCAAGAAAGAAGAATAGTGCACGAGTTCATTGACTTTACCGAAGGGCTAGGACCACTGGACGATATTACACAAGGATTATCTGTGCCAGGGCGACGGTATGCGCATCTTTCGCGGGTGTTAAAAGAAATTGAACGCAAAACAGACAGTTTTAAAAATTGGCAAACCCGGAAGTTGTCCATCATTGGTTTTGGAGCTGGACTAGTAATTGTCATTTTGAAGCGGCCCCGGAGAACCGCTCTATTAAGTAGCGTGATTCGGAAGGCTGGGCCTTTAGTAGTGGGGAGCGCAGAGATCCGAAGGATAATTGGCGCGTAAGTAGAAGGGCCGCCTGGCGCGGTAGAGTTTTGGCTATATCGACCGATGCCAGATAAGAATTAATTAAACACACTCACAGGTGATAGGAGAATTTAAAAGTAAAAATTGAGCGGCATGATGGAATACCCGGTTACGCTATCGTATGTGACAAGATTAGATTTCCGGTTGAGACGATTTGAGAAATAAATGCTGTCGTAACAAACGGAGAGAGTAGTAAAATAAATGGACCGGAAAACATAACCGGGATAATATAGGTCGAGGCGAGTGACGTGAGTCGTTGTTGGCATCTGGAGAAGTTGAAGTTCGTCCTGACTGCTTTCAATGATCTCATCATTGTAATAGCATGATGCAGATCACGGAAGGCGTGTGGAGGATGAACACTGAAATCCAGCGCAGTAGGTGGCGATGACGTAAGGGTAGCTGTGATCCAGAGGTTGGGTAACCTTCGCCTCCCTCCTGTTATTATTAATCAAACATAAGAGAGGTGAGATTAGCCAATCATGGAGAGAGTCGACTGTGTAGGCGTGCTCGACACGGAGAATACATTATAGTATCATATTATGTAATGGCCTATTGGAGATATCCACAAAAATAAGAAATTAAATTAAATAAGAACTAAAATTGTAATAATGGTTGATCTAATAATAAAATATAAATAAATAAATAATTGTGATGACAATAAATACAATAAAAGGATTGAATAATAACAGTAACGTAAAGTAACTATAACAACATGAGTCATACAAACAATTTAAGGCATAATATGCAACAGAATATAAATAAATGAGACATAAACACTCGGAGGTGTAGTGGTAGCATTGTCAATAGCAGGAAGATTACAGGATTTAATGTGAGTAGTACCAACGTAAAATTATTCACCTAATTTCTATTACAGTAATCTGACAAGTTATCTAACGAGTTATATAATGACAATAGAAAAATGGTATAAAAGTAAAAACAATAAAGTGAAATTCTGTAATATAATACGAAGTAAATAATTATGTTATTAAATACACTGAAATACTGAGTTACAAAACAATATTGTTCGTAACTCAAAGAACATATCGTAGCGCAGTATGCTGACTATTGGGTTGAAGACGTGTCCATGAAGCAAGGGGAGTAGAGTGTTCAGTGTCAACCACCCGGTGCTTGACATTAAATGACGCCAGGAACCGGATCCTGACACTGGGCACTCGATCTCCTAAGATGTGCAAAGGAGTCGCTCAATCAGTGATGAAGCGTTGATTTATGGTCGGCTAATGGACTAAGAGTCGAACCACTTAAACTCACCGACGGAGCGGCTTAACGACGAGCGCCGTGGCCGAGGACCGGGCGAGGGACAGACCGCCAATTAGGGACGGGAAGCCGGTAGTGCGATAAACCAACCGATAGTGCTGAAGAAATTCGGATATTCGTAAATAGAACCGGGAAATAAGTTACGGAGAAATAAATAAATAAATCCACACCGTGACGATTTAATTAATTAGTATTACAAGTTTTAATAGTAAAGACAGTTTAGGAAGTTAAAACAATTACAGCATCTTAAAATAGGATATCAGGTATTAAAATCCGGAATAAAAATAAGAAAATGAATTGCGTTATCTAAATCGGTAACTATTATAATTCGCCAAAATTATAGGAGTTTTGTTTCGGAGGGTAGGTGTAATTATTTGACAGAGCTAGTAATGGATAAAGAGAGAGTGACTGGTAATTAGTAAATTAGGAGCTTAGTAGAAATTGCAATAACTTGATCATAAACAATTAAAGCCAAAAAAAGTTGAAACAATTTTGTTGTATATAAGGAAATGAATAAATACAAAAAAAATAATAAAGAACTAGGAACAAAATAGAAAAAAAAATAATAAATCGAATCTTGTTAGGACGCAGGTATATTAGGCTTAAAGTATGAGTGTGGAATGATAGTGTAGAATGTCTGAGTGTTTGAGGTAGTTGGGAAGTGAGTATGAGGAGTTTATTAAGAGGGGAGTTTAATTGGTGATAAAATATGGAATTGTAAGACAAGAAGAATGAGGGAGTAAAATTAATGCTTTGTGGGAAAAACTCAGTAAAATAAACTAAATTATTCGAACTACCAAGGAAACTTTCAAATTGATTTTGAATGTAGGTAATTTCAAATTGATTTTGAGAACTAAGGAGAACGTTTTAAAATTATCGTTAAAATTTATTGGCTTTCTGAAGTTTTTAATGAGAGTTTATAAAACTCAAGATCGGTGGGAAGGGATAAGGCCAAACACTTTTAATTAGATGCGACAACGGGCTAAGAGCCTTGAAGTTAGCATTAGCGAATTATTTTAAATTTAATAAATGGAGTTTACAAGAATAAAAGAAATCATAATCAATTAAGTTTTTAATTAAACCGTGAGTGAAGCAGTGTTGGCAAACAAACATACGGACTCATCAGTAATTCTCGCTATTTGATTCAAAGTACTAAAATTAAGTTTGTAATTAAAATTTCGATACATACCTTAATTGTCCATAACATGGCGAATTATTTTCGCCATGTAAACTGAGAAATAGAAGGCGACGCCGGCGCAAAAGAGGGCCACTGAGGCTACCAATAATACTTTTAAGTAGTTCAGTAGGTCTTCGAACATGTCGCTGCGGATGGCACTACCCTACTGCAAATGCATAATTCTATGCTGATCAGCGAGGCATCCTACACGCCCACATGGGGAAGTCGTTATCGGACGGGATGTAGATTAATGCGCCATACTGCGATGTACATTGGCTGAATATTAAATTAAAAGTTAGAGTTATTACTGGGTAGTTTTAACTGAGGTAATCGGGATAATTGAAATAAAAAGGGGTTAACGTAGTATATAAGCTGGCCATAATCTAGTCAGTAGTGGCGGATTTTATTGGGAGTAAGGAAAAGCAACGGATAAGTTGGAAGCAGCCTAATTGTAACAAGGCAGAGAGGGAAGAAGGGAAAGGAGAAAATTCGAAAAAAATAGGAAAAGTAGAGAAATATAAAAAAGGGGGTGTTAGGAGATGGAGTGAATGAGAGTGAATCGGAGAGTGAAAGTGTGGATTGCTGAATTAATCCGAAAAAGAAAGGAAAAATATCTAAATGCATAATGTAATTGGCAAATTAACAAATACGATAGGCAGACAGGAAATTGTACTAACACTTTGGGGTTGGTGGTAGCAAAAAGGGCGGACACCTGAGACGCGGGTAACTTCTGTCATTTGGTTTCAGGTTGGATCCTAAGCCTGTTAGGGCTCCGGGTCGTAGGCGTCTCAAGCTGCTCAGGACGTCAATGTCCCTTACCCTCATCGGGGGTAATTTTTCTGAAAGATAGGGAATTAACGATGAGTGGGGATTTTTGGAATGTAGTTTCTATGTTGGACATTGAGCGCTACGATAAAATAATAGATCAGTTACAAGGAATCGCGTATGACGTAGTGAATAATGTCACGGATAGCGTAGCCGAGGTACCAAATGACGAGCTACGACGGATGCGAGAGAGTATAATGGGAGTTCAGTCAATGGTTGACCAACTAAAATTATTGTTATCTAACAACGTGACGGCAACCGAAGGAGGCCGTGAACGTAGAGCGATATTTGATAGTGTAGGTGTCGGATTAAAATGCATTTGGAACGTTAGACAGTGGGGACTACGAGGATATAATTAGTAAGATAAATGAAGTCGCGGAAACGGTAGATGAGTTGACGCACTTTGAACAGAAACAATTATCATTTGTCCGCAATTTGCAGGATAGGTTAAAGATTACGAATCACGATGTATACTATTTATCTAGAGTTATTGGGGAGAAAATGACGTTAATTACAACATACGAGAATCGCACCAATCACGAAATCAATAATATTTATAATGCATTAAAGGTGCAGAATGGGGTTTTCTCGATTGTAAGAAGTGTAGAGTTCGTGACTCAGGCATTAACCACGGAATTGATTCAACTTCAAGGGGCTATTGATAGTCTAGCACGTGGCCATGTTACGGCTGCCCTTATCTCGCCATATAAATTATCAGAATTGTTGACAGACTTGGAAAAACGCTTACCAGACGATTTGTCCCTGCTTGTGTCAGGCGAACTGACGTGGGTACATTTTCATTACAGGCTGATTACAGCCATTGGGGTAAAAACAGACCAGGGAATTAGGGTAATTTTTAGGGTACCTTTAAAGTCTCAGGACCGATTGATGGAACTTTACAAAATCGTGAGTTTACCTGTCCCTGAATCTGCCTTAAACCGTTCCATCCAACTGGCAGACTTAAGTGATTTCCTGGCCATCTCCATGGACAGACAACGGTACAGCCTGCTGAGCAGAGAAGACCTGGAGTACTGCACTAAAGGAGCCTACGCAGTTTGTCAACCTGTGTTCCCGATTCGTTTGCGGGTAGAAGAATCCTGCGAAGCTGTCTTGTTCCTGGATCTAGAAGCCGAGACTCCAGCGGTTTGCGAAAGGAACGTGCACAACGGACCTGTCGAACCGTGGTTTCACAAAATTCCAGAGAGAGGGGCGTGGTTATATCTAGTGCCGGACCCGTTAGTTTTATCGTATCGCTGCTCAAGAGATCCACAGCAACATTCATTAAAAATCCAAGGTGCTGGGATATTACCCAACATTTCGGACTGCTATGTATACCATTCTAAATTTATGTTACTTCCGTTCTCTTCAGGACGCTCTACATTTCCGGACATTTACAGTGGAATTGTAATTCCTAACATTTCCATAAATTTAAATTATCAAGAAAGAAGAATAGTGCACGAGTTCATTGACTTTACCGAAGGGCTAGGACCACTGGACGATATTACACAAGGATTATCTGTGCCAGGGCGACAGTATGCGCATCTTTCGCGGGTGTTAAAAGAAATTGAACGCAAAACAGACAGTTTTAAAAATTGGCAAACCCGGAAGTTGTCCATCATTGGTTTTGGAGCTGGACTAGTAATTGTCATAGCAATTGTGTTGGGTGTTAAGTACTTACAAACTGTGTGGAGCTGCGTACTCTACACGTGGAGGTGTGTCAGACCAGCAAGAAGGAGTCCGGAGGTGCCGGCAGCGACTGTGGAGTTCTCCAGGAGCGCAACGGATCGGGCGGTGGAGTCACCAACGCCGACGATGTATCGTCGGTCAATATGCGGGACATCGGAGCAGTCACAACTGGCGGTAGAGCTGAGGCCACTCAGGGGCAGCGTCGCAGCACGGATCGTCGAGGACACGGATTTGTGAGTGTGTGTTAGTGTCAAACAGGTTAGGGAACTAAATTGTTATCTTGCTAAATTGGGGGGAATAAATTAGAATTAATGAATCAAAATGTCAGTGAATTCAAAATTTCATTTATGATATTTGGTAATGGTTTGTATAGGGTTAGTTAGGGTAGTATGGTTTAATGTAAGTTAAAATAAATAATATTGAAACACCTCGGGTAGTATAAGTTTTGAGGCAAGTTGTGCGCTCCGTATGTGAATTGACATTCCTGTCAATTGAAGGCGAGCCAAAAAGGGAAAAACTGGAAAAAAACGGGTCGTGGGAATGTAACCCACATTAAATTAAATTAGATTCGGCAGTCTGCTAAGGGACCAGCATGGGCTGATTTATTGGAAATAAATGTTCAGCCCGGGCGATAACGAATGTGGTTAGTGGTTTGGGGTTTCTGTAGTTGCGGGAACTAGTAGTCAGTCGAGCGGCGGGCTACCAGCGTTCGACATCGTGCGAGTTAGTATCTAGTGAAATTGTTGGAGTATGGCGGCTGGCAATGCAGGAAGGGCAGCGGGCGAAGGAGGGATGTGGGAAGTGTCCCACCCCTTTTTCAATCCAGAAATGGAGGAGCCCCCGTTCCCACCGGGCGAGTGGCTGTGGGGGGAGGTATGGACTCTAAGGGGGGTGGGAGTACACCCCATGGTGTGGTACTTCCATTACGTGCCACGACCCCTGCGGGGGGGACCCCTGTCAAGGGGGGAGGCGGCAGGCGCTGATGGAGCTGCGGAGGAGGACCGTAGACTTGCTGCCGCCCCCGCAGGATTTCTTGCGGTGGGATTGGCAGAGGTCCATATCGGACGAACGCTTGGTGTGGAACCGGGAGCTAGTTCCCTGTCAGGTGGTTCTTGTACCTCCGCCGACCCCCCCAGAGTCAAGCGACGAAGAACTGGTGCCCGTGGGGCGTGGGAATTGGCCGCCCCGTTGGGCCATTGAGCGGGGGATGGTGCCGCGACCCCGCGAGGCCGCTGATGTACCGGCACCCGCAGCCACGGACTCGAGTGAGGAGGACGGGGGGATACCGGTGGGCCGAGGCCATAGGCCGCGGCGTAGGGCGGTGCCACCGCGCCCTCGCCGCTAAAAGCCGGTAGGGGTAAAAGACCCCCTGGTAAGCCGCGCCGGGGAAAGAATTGGCTGATAACAATAAGTTGTATTAAATTTTGATAATTGGGGGGTATAGTTCCAAATTTTTGATTTAAATGTGTGAATTTTCCAAATTCAAAATTTATAATAAACATGTGTGGTGTCTGTGTCGACCACGAGTGCTGGGCCCGAGGCAGTCGCTGCAAAATTTAAGGTATGGTCACATTTCAGTATAAAAAAATAACTAATACTAATACTAATTCGAAATATTACAGTCTATTTTGTGTATTGTCATTTCAGGTTAAATTAATTACCAGCAAAAATTCGATATGATTTGTAGTTAACCGTTATAGGGTTGGTGTAGTGTCAAGTGGGTTAAGTGGATTAAAGGTGTAGCTAAGTCATACTGTGAGGTGTTTCAATTAAAAAAAGAAAAATGAATAAATAAATAAAATAAATAAAAATAAAAATGAATATGTAACTAATGGACATGTACATGGATATCTATAAGGAAATATATGTTCTATTATAATTAAAAATATTTTTGAGTTTACATAAAGACGTGTTTTTTTTTGTAACTTAAGACAAGCAATAAGGTATAATATTTAACGAGAAGGTAAACAACGGGATTTGATACAACATCTCTTGATATAATATGAGTAATAGGCGTGTGTCAGTTACTGTTGTGTTAAATATCATTATTTTGAATTGTTTAAATATCGCTATTTAAATATTTACAGAAAGGAATATGGCTATGGTTGACGGAAGGATAACCTAAACGATATTGGAGGCATAAAAATGACTAGATTAGGATTTGAAAATGTGCATACTTAAGACGTGTGAATTAGTGATTAAACTTGTATTATTTTTTTTAATCGTGACATATAACATGACCCAGGGAACTTAGGATTATATCACATTCTGTAGTTTAAAACAATGTATTGCATGTAATTAGCTTCTTTTAATTCTTTGAAATAACATGAGATGGCACAGGTATAGGATAATGGTATATACGATAACACGAATGGATAAGTGAGTTATGTGCGACCGAGAGTAGGGCAAAATATTCTTATGGACGCTTTGTCAAAAGTGATTTAGTTTTGTGAAATTAACACTGGGATGAGAAATTTGGTGTATTCTATTATTGTATTTGAGTTGATTGTATTGAGTTTTGACTATTGTATATTCTTGCATTTGGCGTGAGTATTTTCACTTGTTGGGTATTTTCATTGTAATGTTAAGTACCTAGCAAATTATGATGCTGTACACCTATGGAGTTTATTACTGCTTAAAATCGTGTATCACATCGCATCAATGCTTGATTATGAGTGACATATTAATACGTTATTATATAGTGCTACAATGTATCGTAAGAAAAGGATAGTGGGGGTGATTGTAATAGAGAGAGAGAGAGAGAGAGAGAGAGTATTGCAGTAAAAATAGCTGTGCTTGTTTTTAAAAAATGATAAAAACCAAAAAAATGTTGGAAAATTAGTAAATAAAAAAAATATGTATAATATAAAAAATATATAAAACAATATGTATGTAATCATTTAACAAAGGGATAGTTTGGATTGTGCATTAGTGTATATAGGATACTATTATTCTTTTTTAAGCTTATCCATTGAGCAATGTGGATACTGTGTCGTGTCGTAAAAACAAGTATAATTTAATTGATATATAATACAGTGGGTGTGTAGTGTTGTTGATTCTGGACTGCTGAAGGATTGGCAGAGAAATGAAAGGGAGAACCTAATGTTGTATTGTGTGTTTTTCGGAATTTGTAACTTGTATTTTAAATATAAGATTCTGTTTGAAGGAAGGCAATAGTCAGTGCTTAGTTTAAGTTGTTAGGGCTGAGATAGTGTAGAAGTTGGCACATTTGTAGTAGCAATTTTATTGGGATTATTAGTTAAAAAGATATAAAAAAAAATACGTAAAAGAGATATAAAAATATATAAAAAAAAATTGATGATACTAACAATTGATTATAGTGTTTACTAATGTGCAGTACTTATTTTGCTTCATTCATTACATTATTCAAGTATGATATCGTGTGCATTTCATTAATTAATTGTGTTATTCTGTGCATTTATATCAATTGATTTGATTATTTGTGAACTTATGGATTGATTTTATTCTCTTGGAGCAATTTCCTTATTGTGTTGTGCTATATATTCTGTTTCTGGTAGAGGGTATAAATATATTGTATAATTTTACTTATAACTATGTGACAATTTATATTGAGGCTATAAGGGAGGTAAGATGGCGTTATTATGTTAAAAATCTTTGGTTTCGCATTGCTTATTTAAAAAAATATTTACAATTTATTCCTCAAGTAATAATGGCATATCTCTTAAAGGATTGATTTAATCGATTGCTTGTTGCTTACTTATATGAAGGAAGATGAGGTTGATTAAGCGATTAAAGTATATTTACCGGAGTATTATTAAAATTTTTGTTTTTTGTAATGAATAAATAAATAACAAACGAGTTGTGAATAGTTGTAAACAGTATAGTGGGTTTTTACAATTTAATACGCAAACAAATTAATAAAAAAATATAAATAAAAATAAAAAAGGTTCTTGTATTTATATGTGAATACAATTTTTCCGGAAGTTCCTCTATCTTTACCCCAACATCGTCGTCGTCGACATTATTCCTATCACTGCCAACGAACGGTGGCCGGAACCAAACTGCTGGCGGTGATTACACATCCGTAACGCCGACCTTCGTGAACGGCGTGACTATGTCTAAGTACAAGGTCCTTCCGCGATGAACGCATCAGACATACATGGCAAAAGAAAATGGTTGTAGTTTCAGTTTCCACTCCTATTGGTTCCATTCCTTAAAATACAACAATTGAAATACTGATGTTTAATGAAATGATAAGTGTGTTACAAATTAGAATGTTTACGCTAATAAGCGATTTACAAAAAAAGTATGATAACAGTTATTTAAAAGTGTTTATTAAAATATATTAATACAAATGAACAATTTATTTATATAGTCTATAAAAAGAGATGATTATTATCTATTGATTTACATGCTCTATATAATACTTAGTATTTCAAAATAAAAATTAAAAAGGGTGTTTATTTATATGTTATTACAAATTTTCTGGAAGTTCCTCTATCTTTACACCAATATCCTCGTCGTCGACATTATTCCTACCTCTACCAACAAAAGGCGGTCGGAACCAAATAGCTGGTGGTGGTTTAATTTTATGTACGGCACGAAGTGCCCACTGACCAGTCAATTTATCTCTACGAGATAATGTACTCTGACACAAGACACACCCATATGTGGAAGAACAATTTCATCCCAACTCATCGGTAACTCCTCCGCTGAGAAAGATTCCCAGCAGCATTCTACTTACCAGTACCCTTATTGTTTTAGAACTAAGAAATTACATTTAGTTTTATAAAACACAGGTAAAATTCATCAACCAACTATTGAATCTTGTATATATTAAAAATTATAATAATATTAAAGAATTTAATAGTTACGATATACATATTGAGACAGCAGTTAATTAAAATAAAAATTAAATCAAATAACCTCTCATGTTCACTGGTATCCAAAATGCTGGCCAAAAAACGCTGGTAACCAAAATGATTAGTTTTTTGTACAGCCCTGTAGTGCCCACTGACCAGTCAATATATCTCGACGAGATAATGTACTCTGACACAAGACACACCCATACCGCCGACCTTCGTAAACGGCGTGAAAATGTCTTAGTAAAAACTCTTTTAAACTATTTAAACTCTATTTTTGACTAACTTTTAAAACTTCATAATTAACAACATGGTAGCAGAGCCCATAACGAATCCACAGTCTTCCTCATAGTCAATTTTGCCTCGCCATCCTACTGAAAATGTCTACACGGCTAGTAACGAAATGTGAGACGCTCACAGCACGATTGAAGGCAACACTTGACGAGGCGAATGTTCTACTGGACGACGAGGGAGCTTCACGTAGTAGGGTACGCAGCGAATTGGGTGCGACATGTTGAGCCATGAATGTTTTTAATTAATTAGCTACTGCATCTGCCCGAGTAGCGGTACGCTGTGGCGCGGCCAAGGTCACCCGGTTGTGGCTGTATGGCCAATAAAGTTCAAGGATGTATTACGTAATCAATTAGGTGACGGCGGCGTTCCAACGGTGCCAAGTGGTCAGGTCGTAACGTGAAGAATTTGGAGTGATTTGATTGGTGATAAATATGTCGTTTTCTATTGGCTATAATTATGGGGCTAGTGGTATTTAAGCTAGATAATTGATGTTATGAATTACTTAGATTTGGTAGCTTGAGCGGTTAACATCTTTTTACTTTGGCGATTAGTATTTTTTACGTATAAATAATAATAATTATATACTAGTCCTTGACTAAATATTACTATACATTTTAATATCCTTGAGTAAATATTACTATGCAGGGTGTTTTTTTAAAAAACTTGCTTCTTAATTTATTCGGAAACAAAAATAAATTGTAGTATTCTGTTTTCTGGAAACGTCTACTAACGCAGGGGGAAGTCAATTTCGCAGGAAAACTTTATCCCCCCAACTACCCCCTTCTCACCCCAACCCCTAACTTAAAATTTTCAAATGGCAACATACCCTTTGTGACATATCAAATTAAAGAGCACAAAAAAAGAAAAACTTTGGTGGAAGAAATATTAAAATTGCCTCATGCGTTCTCGAGATATTCAGTTTTTAAGGGTGTTTTTCGTTTAACTTCAAATTTTTATTATTCAAACATTAACACAGACATAAACATGATGTTAGCAGGAAACATTTAATTAATGACAGGAGAATGTGTGGTGAACTCAAAATCAACCCTTATTTCACCCCCTTCCCCCAAATCCTATGTTGAAGATAGAGACTTACCCCAAGTAATGTATCAAATTAAAGGGTATGAAAAAACTATATTTATTGCAAAAACTAAACTGAGATCAAATAGAATTTTTGATGTATTTTACAATCTGACAATCAATTTAAGTGCAAATTATTTTAAATTCATTTCTCCTGCAAAAAAAATTATTGCTGGCTAGATAAATCTCTTCGATACCGGATAGCTACAGAATTTAAAATAATTTGCACTTAAATTGATCGTCAGATTGTAAAATACGAGGATATCAAAAATTCTGTATTGGATCTCAGTTTAGTTTTTGCAATAAATCTAGATTTTTCATACCCTTTAATTTGATATATCACTAAAAATATAATTGAAAATATAATTCAGGACCCATACATTTAAAAAGTCCAACATATAACCAAGCTTTTAACATTCAAGTTTAAACCAAAAAAGGATTTAAAATAATGTATAGCGCTCAAGGCCGCTTCAAGCACAAGGATGTAACTTGTACAAAGAGTAAAAAAGAGAAGGAAACTGGTCTTACAAATAAGTGAGTACTTGTTTCTAAAGCTCGCCATTGGCTTTGCCAGGATGCAGATTTCATATAAATACTGGTTCTCTTTTATACCCACACTATCATGCTTGTCCTCCTTGCCAACATGTTTTTTGGAATGTTCCTTACATTTCTGCGACTGTGCCTGTTGGCCTATGGCGACAGTGACAATGAGAATACTCCCCCAGCTAACCAAGTAAGTTTTTAAAATAATTTTTTAATGCTTTAAAATATTTTCTGTGTTTCCAGCATTATTGTTGTAATATATAATTTTGCATCAACAGGTTTGGTAGTTTTATAATACTAACCAACATTTTTAGCAATATGTAAGACCTAT
Organism: Flexamia atlantica; assembly: GCA_035578135.1. Lineage (NCBI taxonomy): Eukaryota > Metazoa > Arthropoda > Insecta > Hemiptera > Cicadellidae > Flexamia > Flexamia atlantica. Next base: position 61,516,022 of record JAQJVK010000006.1, read on the forward strand.
ATATTTTAAAATATCTAATTTATCATATTTTTAAAATAGCACTTGTTATTTTCAGGAACTTAATCAAAGCCAAGATTTATTTGAAGACGATGTTTTACAACTCCACCCGGTAGATATTTTATTTATTTAGTAAAAATTTAAATAAGTAATCAACAATATATTTAACTGTACACCCCTAAACTATTACTAATAATTACATGTATTTTTTACAGACTGGATCCCCTCTCAACAATGTTACAAATGTACAACCACCATCCCAGGTACACTAACTTTTCTAATTTACACTTAAACAAACTTTTACATATCTACCATCCTAGTCACTGTTTATTTATATATTATATGTTTTCAGGGTAGTACTTCATCAGGAAGTACAATAACCAACATGCCTTTTTCCCAAGTACGTATACCTATCACTTCAATATTCAAATAACCATAGTTTACTAACCAATGTAGCATATTTATTCAGTTTTATTTTTTAGGAACAACACTATGAAATGATAAGGCTCTCTGGTACATCTACACATAGTGAATTATATATAGATCCAAGAGGAAGTTTTATTCAAAACAGATCGATAATTGATGAACATAGCTTAAGGGTATGTGATTTTTGTTAAATAATTTACTAATTGCTTGTATATACTAGATTTTTTCTTACAGAGGCATATTCAAGAAATTGTATCAGCTGAAGACTTGGCAATTCTTCAGCAAAGCATAAGAGAGGTATGGTATACTATAAAATGTTTTTCCCATCATAAGTCAAGTTTAAACTTTGCCAATATACTAAAAGTTTTTATTTTTTCAGTGGCCTGAATCAGACACACTTCCGCCTCCTGATAACACTAATAACACTGTAAGTATACAATTTAACAGTTTATTTTAGTTTTATTTTCACCTGTTTATTAATCATATTTTTAATACCTTTTCAATTCTTAGGTCAGAGACCGCTCACCACGACCAAGTCCTAATTCACCTACACCTCTCAACCAAAACAGAGGAAATGTGGAAAGTGATGACGAAGGTGTTTTTGCTTTCCCACCAAGGAGGTCAAGAACAAATTTCCTCCCTCAGGTACTAAATTTTATAGTTAACTGTTTCTAAACATTAATTGTATTTTTCCAGTTTAAGCAAAGAAAAGCATTATACTTCCTAAATTATATATAAATATAAGTATATGTATATTTATGTTTCAGAATATATCCGATATAAGATTAGCAGCCTTAGAATTAAGAATGAATGAAGCAAGTCCCTCAAGACCATCTACTTCTACCCATAAGGTAAGTTAATATTCCTATAGTGCCAATATCAATACACAACTGTTTAAATTGTCTATACTAATTTGATTATATGTTTACAGCAGATACCCTCTGTCCAGCCTCAACACTGTGTAGCAAGGAGAACAAATACTACCCAACATTATTTTGTAAACTTTGAGGGACACATCTTGTCTTTCTTCGGAAGATATGACGCTGCTACAGTCCCAGATTCATGCCGATTCCGTCCTATTGACCCAGTATGTACTTTTCAAAATTTATTTTTAAATAATCAAATCATCCAGTTTTAACTTATTTAATAACTTTTATTAATATTTCTACTTTTTTTACAGACTACCAGATTCGACCTGTTTAATGCTATGCGAAACAGTTGAGACAGGAATATATATCTTTATCCTCGAAGCTGAAGTAGATGGGATTACATGGAGATACACATCTCTCTACGTTAGTATTTATTTTTCTTATAAATAAATTACAATCTTTTTAATTTATTCTGTTTGATAAATCTTTAATGTCATATTAAATATTTTTTAAACCAATATTATAATTATAATATGTATGTTTTAGAGAGGCGGAGAAAGTTATATACCTGAGGGAGGACTAGCAACCTTATTTGCATTTCCTGCATATCACCCTCCTACAGTCATGACAGAATTTCCACCTCGCCGTCCCCATTGCTGCATTGAGATGGAAAGGGATCAAGATGGCTGGTTTGAAAACTGGCTCATGGTAATTATTTTTTAAAAGATAATTTTTTATGCCTAATATTCCAACATTATATAATAACTATATATAATTATTATTTTTCAGGATCTACAATTCACCCCAGGAATAGGACGAATATCTCCTTATGTGTCTGCGAGTGGTGTTCAACACCACACTAACCGCGCAGAAGAGCACATCGCAGCATTAAGGAGGACAGTTTTAGAAAGGGTAATTTTTAAATACAATATAGTACTATTTTCATAAAATATCATTGTATAATACATTTCAGAAACACGCACACACAAACTATATAAATAATCTGTTTCAGAATCACAATTTAACCGGGGACATCGGCAGAAGGGTTGAAGCAGTAGAGCGACTATCAACAATCAGACATGAGCTGAGGTCTATAACCCAGCTCACAACAAACATATTGGAAGACTCTACGCCACAGCAAGCTCTAGAGCTTGCGCCAACTATCTGGGCTGAAATACGGTCAAGCCTAGAGTCATGTTTGGAGCGACACGGCCGAGCATATGCAAAAAGATTAACAGCCTTTAGTAACCGACCGCCAGCTGTGGAACCGGCAAGGCATATAGAATGCCCTGTATGTTTTGACGGGTTGCCAACAGTGCTATTCAGCCCGTGCGGTCATACTGTCTGCCCAGCTTGCGCTAGGTAATTTTACTAATAAAGCTAAATATTATCTTAATAATCAACCATAATTAATTGACTACTTTCAGGAAACACAAAACCTCACCAAATTAAATTTTTCATTTTTCTAATTTAATATATTTTTTTACAGAAGAATCTGGACGACACAGTATTCACTTTGGCCAGTAATCACAGCCTACCGCCAGAGACCACCACCGCCACTTCAGCCAGGACCTCTATGCTATCACACCCTAACACCCCCGACATCTCCACTGTTCGAGGCTATAATGTCTCCCCATCCCTGACACAGCCTACATCACCTCTGCGCAGTGCCACTGCCAGCTCAGCCTCAGCTCCAGGCATCTCCACCTGTACAACTAGCACCAGCACCAGGTCCTGTGTCACCACCACCTGTACCAGCAGCAGCAGTGCCATATTATTTTAATTACCTCTACCACCATATATAATAAAATATTATTCCATACTCATATATTTTAATTTCCCCTTATTACATAACTAGTTTAAGATTAAAGAGTTTCAAGCAGTAATGTCAACCTGGTTAACCGTGACCGAGACCCACACACCTCTCAGGACTGCACACCGCTAGCCCAGCAGAGTGGGCGACCTTGAGAAAGGACATAAATCCCTCCAGCTGCATCACTCTCTCTACATCTACAATAATTAAAAACATTCATGTCTCAACATGTCGCACCCAATTCGCTGCGTACCCTACTTTCACGCAACAAACTGTTGGCAACGCTTACGACATTGGAAGGATACTCAGCAAGACTCGAAACGATGCTGGACCAAATTTATCGAACTGCGGACAAAAGGTCAATGACTGAGGAAGCAACGGATGACGCCGGAGATCCTTTTAAAGTCATACTTGACGGTGAGCAAGTAATTGCCAAACTTAAGGTAAGGATTAACTCATCTTCTCCTCAAAATCAACAACCAGATTCTAATCAGCTTCCTGGTACCTCTCAGTTTCAATCTAACATGCAACTTTCGGTGAGGTTACCCTCAGCAGCAACAAGAAATTGATTCGGCCTACAAGTTTGCTGTACCCCTTGGAAGTGCAATTGTAAATTGGAAATATTATATTTTTGCTTTGTCGGAGTGTGCCAAAACCATGAAAATTTCTAGTTTTCTTTATCTTAATTTGTTTAACACGTTATGATTGTAATTTAATTTGTTGTTTACTTTTAGAATTAAATCAAATAAGAAATGTTAACTTTTAAAAATGTAAATATTAAAACTCTTTTGAACTATTTAAACTCTATTTTTGACTAACTTTTAAAACTTATAATTCACAATAACATTGTCCTTTCGTGATGAAGTCATAAAAAATGAACTTCAGTTTTAAAATATTCATTTGCGTTTATACCCAACAGAAATATCTTTTCATTAAATAAAATGATACAAGATCTACAAGGTTAAGAGTAGAGGGTTCTAGGGGCTCCCATCCGTGGAGGACGGAGAACGATGACGTCATAAATATTTTTGTATTTTTTTTATTTTTTATTATTTTTATTTTATTTTATTTTACTTATTTGCTCCCATTCCGAGGATAATTGGAGGAACATGTTGTCACAGGTCATCCTCCACAGCCATGATCTTCTACATACACCTACTTTTCAAAAGAAATTGAGCGAGCGCGAGTTAATAAATTCATTATTTTCAATTCTTTGTTATTTTTTTATCAAATCCTTACGAAAAACATTTTACATATTTTCTTTTTTTATAAAATTACAAAAACATTTATAATTTTACAAAAGAAAAAATACAAAAAAACATTAAAATTTTAAGGAATAAAATACAAAAACATTGTTGCCTTGAGGTTTTATTTATTTATAGATTTGAACCTCCACTTCGACACCTGAGTTGGTATGGTGCACCACTCGGTGGCACCACAGAACCAGTAGATGGAATCTAAGTCGCTTATAGTGGCGTGAAGGGCGGATCATTTTTGTTTCCACCCCATGTACACTGATCGAGTGTACTTTTATCTTAACGTGCAAATCTTCATCATAAAAGAATGGGAACGATCTTTGTTCCCATTCCATAACGCAACTGTGACAGTCGAGAGTTGATATTTCTCTCTTAACAAGACTCAGCACTACCATCCTTACTGGTTGGTAGTCGCCCTCCATCTGAAGCGAAAAGCGAAACGCCAGAGAAGTTTCGACGCCACCGGTCACGTGTGTTCCATTGAAAGAAAAAGGATGGTCCGTCCATCTGAACCGAGAAACTTCGACCGCAAAAATCGCATGTGTTCCATTGAAAGAACACGAGGGTTCGTCTATTCATTTAGTTTTCAAAAAAACCCCGCTGCGACAAAGCTATTTGTCATTGTCACTTGACTGATAGGTGTTTAACAGGTGATGGACTAATAACATATCATCCCATCAGTGGTGGCTCGTGAGTTTATGTGATGGAGGCTGCCACTAAAAAACATATTCATCATACAAATGTATCATACTATAGCCTTAAACTACGGCGAAGCGGCAGTAAAAACATTCTTATTCAGAACGCTGTAGAAACATAAAAAAAGCTGTTAAAAGTTTACATTCCACTTTATACCAACGACCAGTTAATTACTTTACCAGCACTGTTTTCAAATAATTTTTAGCGTATAACGTTTAGTTTATACTGTGAGTTATATCACTAAAAAAACTATTTACGAATTAAAAAAGTCAGTTCTTTGTTTGAAGCATCGAGAAAATAAATTCCTGTATAGAACCTTTAGTCGACTTTCTTGGGAACAATATAAAAAAAGTGTAGAGTGCTGTGATCAATACTTTCGTAGTTATTAATTAGTTCCAAGGAACTGTTAACTCATTCAAATTAACACTGTGGAAACGTCAAAAATGATGTTAAAAATTTACATTCCACTTTATTCCAATGACCAGTTATTTACCTTATCAGCACTGTTTTCAAATAATTTTTAACGTATATCGTTTAGTTTATACTGTGAGTTATATTACTAAAAACACAATTAACGAATTAAAAAAGTCAATTTTTTTTATTTATTATAACTCTGCTTAGAAGCATCGGGGAAAAATTCCTGTAAAGAACCTTTAGTCGACTTTCTTGGGAATAATATTAAAAAACAATTTAGAGTGCTGTGATCAATACTTACGTAGTTATTAATTTATTCCTAAAGAACTGTTAACTCTTTTATTAATTGAGATTTCTACTCACTGTATAAACTAAACAATATAAAAATTATTTGAAAACAGTGCTGATAAGGTAATTAACTGGTCATTGGAATTGGTGGTTTGAAAACTTTGTAATGTTTCTACAGCGTTTTGAATGAGAATGTTTTTACTGCCGCGCGTTTGCTCCACCGTTCAGATTCTTTCGATAATCAGGGCATAGCGCAAGAACGCTTACAGAATTAACGTAATTAGGCACTACCTTACTTACGATGATTACAAATTGTATTCCAGGCATATACTATTAAAATGTTCCAGACGGGGTTAGACGATATATTTGTGTATGTACTGGCCTGTACGATTATCAAACATCTTCTCCAGGTCCAGCCCGTACACGTTCACACTTACCCCCCGGTTCATCTCCTCGAACTTACCGATTTTATCCAGCCTCACCGGAAACTCGAGATCTGAAAAGTCTAAATTGGCGCCGCACGTAATTGGTTATTGTTTGTTCTGATGATGTATCTTGTGAGGACAGCGTACATAAAGCATTGCTGGTCCTCATTTACTACATTAATAACTGCTTTTTTCCTGTCTATGGAGGGCGGGTAACGTGATATAGGAGCTACCTTTGAGCGGGCGATAGACATTGACCCTGACCTTCATGTCTAACACCCGCATGAAGGTCCATCCAGATCCCTTCATCTCGCACTGCTCTTTTTCTGTAACAAATTTATAAAAGAAGTCCCCACAGATGTCCCCCATGTCATCATTACGGAGGACGGGGACGTTTTTATTTTTAAATGCACGGCGGCAGGTTTCCCCGTGCACGTTCTCAAACTCACACTCGACCCAGAGGTTTATTTTTACGGCGGTGACGAATTGTAATACTCGGTGCATGAGAGCAACGATGTCTTCGAAGATGGTCGTCAGGAACTCCGGCAACGTGAGGCCTTTTTGGTCCGGCTCCTGCAGACAATAGGTTTTTAATCGTCCGCGGTAGCCAGACTCGACCTCGACGAAGTGTGATGATTCCAGTGGCAAGTGATCGGGGATGGCCACCGGAACTTCGTCCTCGCTGCTGCTGACGTTGCCTCCGCTTCCTGACGACGTCGACGGTACGGGATTATTAAAATACAATTATAAAAACAAACAATAGGGTCAAAGGGAAATAAATAGTACACATATGATCCGACTTTATTTATATAAATATATATATTTCATCAAATAGTTGCAAATTTTAGAAGAAAATAATTTCCTATAATTATTAGATTTAATAATTCTTTATTATTTTACACCCCTGTCCGGTCGTCTGGAACGGATGACGGGCCAGGGGTGGGGGAATACGCAGCATGACCTGCGATAGGCGAAGCACCTGACAACATAAGATATAATTTTCATTACTTTCCCAGTTTTTTTACACCTTTGTCTTTTAAATAATCTCAGTTAATTTTCATGAACCATATGGTTAACAGACAAGTTAAATTGAAAATGCATCAAAGTAAGGATTAGAAAAGTGGGAACAATAAACTGTACACATGATAAAAATCCAGCTTTATTTGCATAAGCCTTAGCTTTTTACCCACCTATCCGGTCGGCTGCGGCGGATGACGGGTCAGGGGCGGGGTCTGCCGAAGGCGTCGGGGCGTAGGCCGCGCGCTGATGCCGCAGTAAATTGTCATGTCGCTTGAAGGTGACGAGACACTGCGGACACCGGTGGTTCTCCAGCACGCCCTGATGAGCCTTCATGTGGCGCCGGAGGTTACATTTGTCAGTGAAGTCCGCGAAGCAGACCCCGCATACAAATCGTCGTTTGAAATCCATAGTCGATCTAAACAAAAGTAATTTAAATTTAATTAATCATAATGTAAAGTCGTACGTACCATACAGAAGTCGAATAAAATTAAAAATTTAAATTTAAAAATAAAAAAAATTAAACTTAAAAATAAAAAATTAAAATTAAAAAATAAAAATTTTAAATTTTAAAATTAAAAATAAATAAAATATCAAAAATAAAAAATTACAAATTAAAAATTTAGATTAAAAATTAAAAAAAAATAAAATAAAATAATTAACAATTTAAAAAATAAAAAAAATTTAAAATTAAAAAAATAATTATAGCCCAACCCAACACAATTTAAATTTATAAAATTCAAAAACCTAAATAATTAAAAATATACATATATAATATAAATATAATATAAATATATATATGTATATATTTATTTATTTATTTGAGTTCTTTTTAAAACCAAGTTTTTAGTTGTAATATTTCCTAACGAAATAATTTTAAAGATAAATTCTAGCCGAACCTAATACAGAAGTTTCTAGTTGAAATATTTACTAACGAAATAATCTTAAAGATACATTCGAGCCAAACCTAACACAGTTGAAATTTATAAAATTCAAAACCAAAAATAATTTTTAAAAAGTTAAAAAATAATTTTCAAATAATATTTTAACTGTTTAAAATATAGTTTCTAGTTGTAATATTTACTAACGAAACAATTTTAAAGATAGATTCTAGCAGAACCTAACACAGTTTAAATTTATAAAATTTAAAACCAAAATAATTTCAAAAAGTGAAAAATAATTTTTAAAACATAATTTTAGGTCTTTAAAAGATTTCATTGAAAGACATAACCTAACTCATGGAAGTAAGTGATGGTGCAATCAACTCGCTACTGTAAGTTTTGGTATAAAATAAAGATATTTTTGCATCAAAATACTAGAAACGTAGTTTAATATATTTCGTAAATACTTATTACCTATTTACTTACGGTCACATAATTTAATAATCACTTACACGAAATCACAAAGTATTACACAACACTAGCACGACGGAGCACGTCTGTTCGCTATAACCACCAAACCACTTCTGACCAGAGACCAGGGAACACGCCGCAGTATCGGCGGTGACGTCTCGAATTCCTGAAATTGACACGCAGTTCCTATTGTTGTCGGTGGGATCGGAAAGTTCTAGAAGGTTCTGGAACCCTTTTGTTGGCGTTAATTGGGTCTGTTAAAAGCCTGTCATCAGTGACAAGGGTCTTATTGTCAAAGGGTCGGCACCTGTTTACAACACGCATTTCTTTGTTAACAATAATTGAATACGCGACCCTTCATTCGTCAATGTCACATCATAATTGTTATCTTAAAGTATTGTACTCATTATAATTGGTTTTAATGAAACAGTCAGCAACAGTTTCGTGCATGTAGTTCTTTGTAGGTAGCTAATGAATAGCCGACCCTTCATTCGTTTATGTTACAACTTAATGGTTTCCTTCAAGTATTGTATTCCCAATAATTGTTGCCATTATCATAAGCAACCAACAACGTTCGGCGGTCTTTTGTTCGGATAATAACCTGTCGACCCTCCATCAATGGGGTGACAAGTCATCAATCATTCACCTACAAACAAAAAAAACGAGTGAGTGGATGTATTACATTCAGTATTTATTATAAATACTCTCTATGTTTATGGTGGCCTTTATAAAGGCCGTTTTTCTTCCTGGGTTGGAAAGGGGATTCATTTTTAATAAATAAAATGCTGAACATTTGTATCATTTCCCCAAAACTCGTCCTGCCGTTCCCGGCGAGCGACCTCCCGCAACACCAGGAGAAGTAGTGTTTTGGGTATCTCCCCATTTCCTAATGCCCTAGCAGCTTCTGGCCAAGACTGGATATTATCGGCCACTCGCTCAACACAGAGTTGCACCAGCGTCTTCATTTCGCCAACTCCCAAATCGTTCTGACTGGCGAAGTGGGTTGCAGCAGGCAGGGTACGTTTTAGTAGCTTTTTTTGTTGACAATGTCACAATATAATGGGGTCCAATAGTGACAAGTGAGCAGCAGACAAGAATCTTTTTTTTGTTGAGTTAATAGCCTGTTGACCCGACTGCAAAGCGGGCACAATAGAGCGGCTCGTTGCCGCGGACAAGTATTTAATAATTATAAACAAAAATAACATCACCTTTATGTTATTATAACAGCCCATTTGGGGCAATCCCGTACACTAATGGGGTATTCCCGTACATCCGTGTACGGCGGAACCCCGACTGCGACCCCGTGGACATTTTGAAACATAACCTCAAATCTATAGCACGAAGAAATCACCACCTTACTGTAAATTGTAACTAAGGAAATGAGCAATCTTTAGGTATAATAGTTATTATCTAATACGTAACGATTATCCACCTACCTCTTATTTCCCGTAGATGAAAAGTAATAACGAAACAATTAAAAAAAAGTTTTAAGTATAAAAACTGGCGTAGTGACTCCACGGCGTTCAACTCTCTCCTGCAAGCTTTCGGCGTTAGCCGCTAGTTTGCAGCCCTTACCGGGCCTCTCTATCCCTCCCCCCGGAACCGGAAACCATGGTGTACGGCCGTACCTCGCTGTACGGCTTTACCCCGCTCTCCCCCATAGGCTAGCAGCCGCTTGAAAAAAGTGGTGCAGCCTTGTACCCCTCTCGTATCTTCTCTTAAACTGGTACTCAGCCAGATAACCGATAAGATGTGCCTTCCGGCCCCGTAGCGAGGAATGCTAGAACGCACGTCCCTCCACGTGCGTTCAATAGCATTCGTATGCGCTCCGGTGTCCGGATCAACGAAATTTACACTGTGATTCACAGTAAAGTGATAAAAGAGGGTCTTCTCTGGAATGTTATCATACGCCTTCCAGCAGTCGGACATGATGATTGTATTGGGCAACACCCACTCCTCAAGGATCTTGAGGAGGGTCCGCGCATCCCTCTTCTCCACTGGAACAAGGAAAGTTTTGTTCGTCCCACTCTCCACGCCTCCAAACACCCACTGTCGTTTGACTTAACGTCCACGACAGTACTTGGATTTCCCGAATTTTGCTTCATCTATTTTAACAACTTTGTTGTGCCCTCCAAGTTTTTTACTGCACTTCAAAGCATCATCGATGAAGACCTGAAATAAAAAAAGATATGGGAAAAGCACAGACAGACGCTGTAATAACGCATGACATCAGGGTAAAATGGGTGGAGTTTACCGAATGTGTTACCATGACAACGACCGTCGCCATAGCAACGGCAGTAGTGGGGAACTATGTAACCATGGCAACGGGTATTGCCATAGCAACCGCGACAGGCGCCGCCCTGTGATTTGGTCGGCGTTTAATGGGGATGGAGGGATGGGGAGGGATGTACCTGTCTCCGTCGCCATTGACCAATTTTTGTGTCTTTACTTTTAACAATTTAACGTATAATTAATTATAGTCTACGTTACGGTTTAGACGGATGCTTACCTCCCGGAAGAAGCTGTACCAGTCGACGATGGTATGGTACTTAAGCTTCAGCTCCTCCCTCAGGAATCGTTCATATGAAGAAGGCGCCAAAGCTCCTGGAGACTCAGATGTGTTTGTGACAAAAACGAACCTAGCTTGGCCGGAACTCGCGTGCCACATTGCTTACGCTTCTTTTTTTCAAGGGATACTACTTTCCCGCAACGATATTGCGGCAAATTGCTAGACATTTTAGTTACACTTCCGCACCGATGGCAAATTATGGTCGGTTTAAAAACCCCATGGTCGCAGAGAAATTTCATTATTTCTTCATCCCCGAATGCACAAGCTTCCATTAACATTACGTTGCACTCGGTTTCGCACATCACGATCAAAATCGTTAAGCACCACAGTTGACGGACGCTTAACGGAGTCGCTCCTTACGCAGTCGAAGGAGCAATGAAGAATCGGATGGGTGGTTGGAGGGGGTAAAACATCGCACGTGCTTCTCAAGGTCATCTAGAGAACTGCTGTATAATTAGGCTACCATAGTTTTTTTTAAGTTTTCCCGGGAAATTATTACCATTTCTTAAAAAGTGTGGTAGGAGGTCTATAGGCACATCACGGTGTATGTACATCAAGGCAAGTCCATTAAGTCGTTTTTCACCACATCTAGATCTTAGGTAGGTTTTCAACAGAAGTTTTTAATACGTCTTCCTCAGATATGTATTAAATTGAACCAGTGATCACATCTAAAGCATAGAAAGAATATCAAAACGTTATGACTCGCTATTACTTATACTGTTGCAGAGTTGCACTTGTACACTGCACTGTACTACTTTATTTACTTAGCGTAATGGCCGACGCGACGCGAAGTGCCTAGCTGGCGCATGCGCGGATGCGTCTTCAATAGCGCTCCTAGCGGCATTCTAAATGTCAAAGATGTATAAACCTTGTTCTTGGGCAAGCTGATGTATACAAGATTGACAATTAATTGACGAGGGGAGTGCGGGGCGTTGTTGTAAAGTTATATATCTGGGATCTTTTCCGTTATACGTATACCACTGTTTCGGGTTTGTTTTTCAAGCTTGATTTTGGTAAGTTAGGCTAGGATAGGTTAGGTTAGGTAACCTAACCTAAACTAACCTAACCTAACCTAACATAACCTAACCTAACCTAACCAACTGCAACTGGGACCACTAACGGCCAGACGCTGGCTAATCGCGTGTAAACAAAGATAACGGTAGATAAGGTAACGAAACCGCAGGTAAAATATTCTTACGAGGAATTTCCACTTAAAATCGATTAATAACTATTATTTGATATAGTTTATGATGCTCGGTCACAAATCAAGCTAGAAGGTTAAATTCGGAATGGTGGTATACGTATAACGGAAAAAATCCTATATCTGGAATCTTCGATTTTAATTTTAAATATGTATTAGTAAAATCCAAATAGCAAATTATCAATGCCATAATGTTATGTTTATTGGAAGATTAGTGTATCAATAATCAAAATTCATCTTGCCAAAGGGGGGGGGCGGCCGCCCCTTGTGTTTATGTGTCGCCTTACATAAACACGTTTGACTTACACTTACCTACATTTTGTGTATTGCGTCACAGATCTTATTACGATAAAATTTCTTAAAATATTCTGCACGTACGATTTAAAACAAACTACAGTAAACTGTTTTCAAAACTTTTGAGTCCAACAGTCAGAGTTTAACTCATTTTCATTTTTTCTACAAAATTAATAACTTTAGATGGAAGACGCTTTTCGGCGTTAAATTTAAATACCATCACTTGCAAAAAATTAAAGTATTTCACAACTCATCTCTTTCAGGAATTCAGTATTCAGGATATAATAGAGAGCAAAAACTGCACTTGCCTACTGCTGCAACTGCGAGGGGCCCCACATGGCAAACTACAGGGGCTGCTCAGCCTTCAAGCAGGAGAAACGACTAAGCTACGCTGCTGCTGCAAAGACATCTACATCTACATCTGGGAACCTACGCCAACCCAACAACCCTCGCCTTCTCAACCAGCGCAAGAAGAGCGGAAGACGAAGAGGGCTTCAGGCAACAGCAGAAACGTCGCCGACGGAAGCCTAGGAACAGGGCCAACCGGGGCAGACACCAGCACCAGCAGTCCCCCGACTCCGACTCGTGACTCGCGTGAACCACCACCAAATCCGGAGGAAACGGTCTCCTCCCAGCAGCAAGCTCGCACTCCCGAGCAGCCACGCATCCCTGCCCAGTAGTGATGGTAACTATCCGATAGAAACAAAGATTCATCCGGTTGTTGCGCGCCAACCGATTCATCCGATGGTTACTTTAAGTTTCAACCGGATGAACCATCCATTCATTCGCATACGAATAATCTGAGCGCGCTATCCAAACAAAACCGTCTGTTCCAGTTTCATTCAATTGTAAAAATATTCATCCCGTATTTTCATTCGTTTGGAAACGAATTAGCTATTTATTAACTGAAACTGCTCTTTAATGAATGGTGAAAATACCAGTGCATTTGCGCCAATGTGTTCATATTTAACTTATTTACTACCTAACCTTGAATTCAAAATATTTAGGGAATTAAACAGGTTATTTTTTCATTCATTCGTTGGTGATTCATCTACTCAGCGGCTCGATAGTAAATATTCATCTAGACGCAAAACAGTTTATTCCTGATTATTTCATTTGTACACCGGGGATTTCATATCTTTTATGTTTCATTCCATGCGTTACGGGAGCCTTTGGAATGAATAAAATTTACTCAACTAACGCTTAGGAATTATTCTGAATTAATTTACCATATTTTTGTAATGCTTTCAACAAAGTAATTTGAATTTAGTGAATAATTATTTATGAAAATAGCTCACAACCCTGCTATGACTGGACAAACTATTTATAGCGGGACCTCTACAAACCGTTTAGATTTTTATTCGTGCACTAAAACAGATGAATTCTGAGAACTGAACGATCTATTTTAACGATAATTCCAATTACTTTAAAGCAGTTGTCTCTGTCAAGTTATTCGCAAATTAGTCTTAAAGTACTAAAATAATTTGCAAAACAGTTTAAATTGATTATTTTAAATTTTATGTTGGCGGATTCACTAGCTATTTCAATACCAATCAAATTATTCATAATTAGGCTTGTCATTGTTATAAGTTTTATCGGTTTATCCCGATCCCCCAAAATTAATTGAATTAATTGTTGAATTTTCTAAACTGTATTTATATGTTAACTTTTTTATTCCGGGTTAGGCAACCCGAAAATGCTGATTTCACTTAAGACATACATTTTTAGTCTTAAACTATATTAAGAAAGCTAAATGATGCGACGGCGGCGTTAGCGTCATTAGCGTCGGCAACGCGGCGTCGCGGCGTCGCGTCGTCGCGTCGCACAGTGGTCAGAACTACCACTTTAGACGCGAAAAATTATTAACTATGCGGGACGTCACTGAAGTCACTGAAAATATTTTAACTATCACTATTTTGATAAAATAAAACAAAAACATATTAGTATATTTTGAAATCTAGATAAGTTATTTATTGGAGTCTCAATTTTAAAAATTTCTGTAAATTAAAATAGTTACTTCAAAATTAAATGGTATTATTATTGAAGTTTACACTTATAACTGTTAACTTAACATTGAAATATTTTTTCCGTACAAATTAAACTAACAGAAAACTCAAATAAAAATCAATCTATTGCAAAGAATATTCAAATTTAAGTAAGTGTAATTGAATTTTAAAATAAAATAATGGACATCCATTTAAATAATTTTACAGTCGCGATCAGTTACCACTGGATCAGATGACAAAAGCAGCATATTCATCAACTCTTCCAAGGTGTTTTTCTGGAAGATTTTCGTGTGTAACTGACGGTAGTACTTGCTTTCTTTATGTTTGGCCTCTTGTGCCTATTCGGGATAACTAACTTCTGGAGGATCTGACCCCCATGGATCAGGATCTTATGTACCGTTTGAGGCATATAATACCAGGGGTATTTTTTCACGTACAGGCTGGCGGTTTCCATACAGTACGCTTTAAAAACATCATAATCTACTGCAAACCCACATGAGATGGTTTGCAGGATTACATGGAACCTTTTGATTATGGTTTCATCTAAACCCGTAATTCGGGCTGATAATTCAGCGTTGCGAAAGAATCGTCGGGCGTTGTTCCCATCGTTGGTCGAACCAAACCCGGGCTTGGGGACATTTATCAGAAGCCCTAATTGCTGTCGAAATTATTCTTGTATATTTTTTTCCTTGCTTCAACAATAGCTTTGTTGTCGCCTTTTACCTGCCATGTCTTGACAGGAAGCCTACAAGCAATGTGCAGTAGGCACTCAAAACATTTTATCCATCCGTGTAACGGAGAGATTCCGAACTGTAGATTATAATCGTGTATTGGACGATTAGAGACACTTTCGAGGTCGTTCATCAGTTTAGGAGTGGCCCCACAAATATAACAGTTTTGGAGGGATTCATCAGTAAGTGCGCTGCAAACTTTACCGTCAAGCATGGTGAGGTGTAGTTCAGCTGAAATCAACAAATCTTTGTCAGCTATGTGCAGTAGGCACTCAAAACATTTTATCCATCCGTGTAACGGAGAGATTCCGAACTGTAGATTTGAATCGTGTATTGGACGATTAGAGACACTTTCGAGGTCGTTCATCAGTTTAGGAGTGGCCCCACAAATATAACAGTTTTGGAGGGATTCATCAGTAAGTGCGCTGCAAACTTTACCGTCAAGCATGGTGAGGTGTAGTTCAGCTGAAATCAACAAATCTTTGTCAGCTATCTTCACGTGAGTTGCCGTTAGTGTTTCAATTTCAGTTTTTACTTTACAAACTTCTTCCTTAGTCAGGTCACTTGATTCGTTCTTGAAAATGATTTTCTTTGGGCGAAAGTATTTTGTAGATCCTGGGACAGGATTTTGTCAAAGAATCCTCCTTGTTTCAGTTCCCTCAAACATTGTTGCACAAGTCATTTGGATGGGAACAAGAGAAACTATAAATACATATTAATCATCAACGGAAGAGTCCCTGAATGCCTGCTTATAGCGGCTATGTCCCGCTGCACTATCACATCCCCATTTAAACACAACATTAATAATATCAGAATCACTTGATAAGGTCTCCATTACTACAGCCTCAGCTTGTACTAGCCTCTCAACTGTGTGATCTACTATTGACTGCAACGGAATTTCGCCGACTTGTTCATTTACGATGACATTTTTTGGGTAACACTCTTGTTTTCCCTGTCAAATTTTGCCAGAGCTTGGGTAAATATCAGCATCATATGCCTTGAAAAGCTGATAAATAGACACGTATTGCCTTTTGGTAAATTTATTGTCAACGTATAGAGCTAGTGCCTCCTCGATACTGATCTTGCATGGCAATTTCTTTTCCGGGTTACAGACCAGTTTCTTTAAAGTTATAGTTGTATTTGGGGAGTAAGGAACCACTTTTTACTATTTTGGCTCTATTTCTGTTGCCTTTTAAGTTTAGACTCATTTGTGTTGCAAAACAGATGTCGTCGCTCTCGTGTTGTTGTACAAGTTCTCGGACCTTTTTCCTCTTAGAGGACAATCCACAGTCTGAAAATAACTTCCGGGGACGTCCGATATGCGTTGGCTCTTCTTACCCTCTACAAACTTAATAAAATTCTATTTTAGTCCAGGCAATGAATGCTCAGAAAAAGGTATAGAGGGAATTGCATGGATCACAATTTTTGACTTTGTAACTTTGTTTGGACTAGTTAGGAGTAAAACATATCAAAAGTCCCCGCCCTTAGCCCTTGAGCCGGCTGGGCTGAAAGGGCCTAAAGGTACAATATTTTGGTTTTTCCTAAATATCTTGAAAACTATTAACTTTTAGTATTCCCTATTAAATTTGAAAATTAAAGAAAATTAAATTTCCTGTAAGAAAAATACATAATATGTCTACTTTGGTCCAACCGTTTACAAGGTAAGTACTAATTTTATTAATATTTAAAAAAAATAGCCCTTCCATAAGAAATACATGTAATTTTGAGGGTAACTTAGATGCCCAATTGGGCAACGCTTTTTTCACCTAAAGAAAAATGAACAGCATTCAGGAAATATTGACAAAATGTCCAGTAATTTGACACCTCAATCATAAAAATTGGTCTAAAATTAAGGCGTTGGCGAGCTCACAAAAAACGTTATTTTTCAAGAAATTATAACAAATTGAAATAATTCCTTGAAAAATAATAAGATCTTTAGACCCCCTTTTGTTTCTTTTCCTAATGACTCGTCCCAAAACAATTTCGTCATTTGGCTCTTCAGATTCAAGTGTATTATTAGTATCTACTACAAGCCCCTCTTCAATCACATCAACTGGGTGGCCCAGTTGTAGTTGTTCATAGTCTAATAAATTGCCATCAATAATAGAACTGGTTTCTGACCCAATCTCTGTGTCAGAAAGGCTTTTTGTTATCTCAATGTTAAACTCCGTATTTTCTGAAGATCCTGCGATAAGCAAGTCATTCAATGGTGATTCGTGTTCTACTTGATAAGAACACCCTGGTAAGTCATGGGCGGCATCAGGGCTTTTACTGTAGGAATGGTCTTGATAATAATCTGTTAAAGATGATTTCGAAGTTTTATGAAGAACGATGTCGGCAGGAAATTCGTCCACAACAACGTCGATATTAGCAGAAGGGTATTGATCCTGAAGCTCCTGCATCCACTTATCTATCAATTCCTCGCTGTTTTGGTCAATTGAGCTCAGGTTCCCGTTAACTGGTAGCTGGTCCATCTGAAAATTATTATACTTTATTGCAATTTACTACTACAACATGTAGTAGTGAAACCTCGTAATGAGGAGCCAGGATAACAGTGGAACCTCGTAAGTCAAATGTTCACTTTAGGCTTGTTTTTAAGGCTTATACATTAGTTAAAAAATTAAAACTTTTTATTTCTTGTCAAAATAAATCTTTATGGAAGCAAATTAAATGGACATGAGCACTTACCTTCAAGAAATTACAATAATAACAGCCAAAACTTGAACGCCGGCACCATCACATACAATCTTCCATGCGTGCTCATTAACTTACGAGGTTACACTATAAAACCTCATTGCCATCTGGACACAGACTTACAAGGTAAAACTTTTCTGCGTTTTTTGAGGTGTTAGAGATTTTTTTTGATTTTTTTTCAAGTACGCAGTTTGGATCAGCTGATTTTTCTGAAGATTTTAGTACCAAAAACTCAAAATCGCAAAAAAATCGACTTATGAGGTTTCACTTCTTATGACCAACTTTCAAGACAAACTTTTTTTGGGGGTTTTCCGATTTTCCGGGATTTTCCGATCGCGACCGAAAAAACTATCAGTTCCGAAATCAACGCGTTATTTCGAGCATTTTGAAAAAAAATCAATTTTGACACCAGTAGCCTACTGATGGAAAATGCATATTTACCTTATTAACTCGTTAATCATGTTTGATACATTTCGAAACCTTTGTTTGCTATAATTCCTAGAAGAGTGCGATAAACTGATCAAACTTAATACAAGGTTACTGTAGAAAATGCTACTTTGATCAACTACAAGCTACATAATGTAGGCCTACTACATCCACAGGAATAAAACAGTTCTAAAGGTATTAGTCTCATCAAGTGCTGTAATGGCTTGCATGGTTAAGTGTGTACAAAAATAGTTATTTATGTATTAAGAACGTAAAGAGAGTCTAAATACAAATATCCTTTAATAGGCCTACTAACAAGAACACCGCCATTGTAGCTAAATGTATCATTTTGAGGTTATATCCTTCCATTGCCAGACAACAATACCTCTACTAATGTCCCAAGCGAGCGAAAACGTTATCAGCCAACGAGCCAGAGGGAGCGAAAGACTTACGCTTGCTCTGGATCACTGTTTAGTAAGCAGTTGTTTTATGAGTAGTTTTCAGTACGTAAAGCTACAATTTACGCACAGATGAAGGAAAAGAATATTTATATTAGCATTAGCGTGACGATTAAAATTCTCTAGGTAATGGCAAAACAAATTTGTTTCACTCTTCCCTAGGGTTTGGGGTTATCCTTAACTCTTATAACTTAACAAACCTCCTGTAACAGAAAGGTTAGGAGACTTGATAGAAACAGTTAGATAGCTTCACAAACATACCTTCTGAAAGCGGAAGAAACTCATCCAAAAAACACTAAACACAACACAACTAGATAAACACAATTAAAAGTTTAAACTGCATTTCCCACGAGGTGTGGGTGTGTGTGTTGTGAAGGTGGACGGACAGCGAGAGAGAAAAGAAAACCGCGCAATCCTTGAGTCCCGCAGCATTATAGGTCTCTTTAGGCGGTTATTTTAAATACCGTGTTGATTTACACGGCTAAAGGTGCTACTCAGTGAAAGTCTACACCCTTTTACTACTAATTCGCTAACAAGTTTAAACTAACACCTTTACTGCTGTAAGCTATCGCTAAAGCCAGTGTAAGCTTAAGAATGGTCTTTTATAGGTGAAAAGTTGTAACATATTAAGTGTAACTTTGTACCTTAGTTTTTACAGTGTAGTTTTTTCATACCCTTTAATTTGATGTATCGCTTGGGGTAAGTCTCTACCTTCAACATAAGATTTGGGGGAAGGGGGTGAAATAAGGGTTGATTTTGAGTTCACCACACATTCCCCTGTCATTAATTAGATGTTTCCCGCTAACATCATATTTATGTCTGTGTTAATTTTTAATTGATAACATTTGAAATTAAACGAAAAACACCCTTAAAAACTGAATATCTCGAGAACGCATGAGGCAATTTTAATTTTTCTTCCACCAAAATTTTTCTTTTTTTGTGCTCTTTAATTTGATATGTCACAAAGGGTATGTTGCCTTTTGAACATTTTAAGTTAGGGGTTGGGGTGAGAAGGGGGTAGTTGGGGGGATAAAGTTTTCCTGTGAAATTGACTTCCCCCTGCGTTGGTAGACGTTTCCAGAAAACAGAATGCTAAAATTTATTTTTGTTTCTGAATAAATTAAGAAGCAAGTTAAAAAAAACACCCTGTATATTTAAAATAATGGTATACCTTACAAATGGATATGTACATGAAAAATTGTTTTTTTCGGTAAAAATAAAATTTTTTCAAACATGAAAATGTACATTTTTGCATCTAACAATTTTTTAAGTCGTTTTACAAAGTTTTTCTTCAAACAATATTTTTAGAGCTTTAAAAGGCGTATAAGTTTCATATATTGAATGTTTACATACGTTAAAAATAAAGGCCTCAAAAAGCCTTAAACCTACAGTATTCCTATGTAAGCGGTCGCCGCGCCGCCCCAGCAGCCAGCACTATATTTCCTATACAAACTATAAAGTATGATTATAGTACATTGAATTGAAAAAGTGTTCGTTCCTAATTTCAAACAGGAAAATTATGATAGTGAAATAGCATTTTCACATTAAAATAATAAATATTTTAACTGTATCCTTATCAAATTTTTATAACATTTCATCAACATTCGAACTGAAGCATGACGAAAAGTAATGTTATACTTAATAATAAATAGGGGACAATATAAATAGTTAAGTATTTAATGGAATGGTATGGCTGATATGTAATGAAGTTGCGTGCGGGGGGGGAGGGGAAGGGGTGGGCGATACGCGACTCACCTGTTGTGACCTGTCACTCAAACGAATTTAGTTTAGTTAGTTATGTTCCGCGGAATCCGTGCGTGGCTTGAATAACAACTGTTGTCTCAGATGTTATTGCGTGAGTTATGCGTGAGGTTCATCTGTGATGGAGTGTGTGATTTGTTATGGAAGGGAAGGGGATTTAAAAGTTGTTAAAAAGGTGTTGAGAAAATTAAAGAATGCAGTAGTATTAGAAAAGACGATGTTTTGAAACGTGTTGAGGAAAGTGAAGTGGTTTATGTCCATGAACAGTGCCGGGAAAAGTATACTCGGCGTCTACCAGCAAAGAAAGATGAAACTTCACCATCTGCAGTGAGAATACCAAGGTCAGATAAATTTGATTTTAAGAATCAATGCTTATTTTGTGGAGAGATTGCTGTCTTAGACTCTAAAAATCCAAATCAAAATAGGCTTATCAGTCAAGTTCGAACGATAGGAATATTAGAAACAATAAGATCCCTTGCTGTTGCCAGAGGCGATGATTGGGGAAATGCAGTGACATTGCGATTGAGTGGGGTTATAGATTTAGTGGCAGCTGAGGGTCGTTACCATCGTTATTGCAATCAGAATTTTTTGCGCCCAGACCTAAACATACCACAAACTGTAAAGAAATATGGAGGTCGCCCCACTCGCAACGATGTAAACGAAACATTTTTGAAATTGTGTGATTATATAGAAGGTTAAAAATTAACATCTATATATAAGTGGTAAGTTAAATTGATAAAATTACGGCAACTTTGGAAAATAATCGCCTACTGATAGACGAACTGGAAGTGAACAGGATGAGTGGACTGCAGACACTGATCGGGAAGCGATAGTAAAGGAAAACCCCGAGTTTGGACTTTGCCCGACTTGCAGACTCTATTGAAATATGAACATAAAAGAATTTTGAAATGGCGTCTACTATTGTTGTAGCGGCCGGAAATGTTTAAAATAAAATACTTGAAAATGAAAATGAAGGTTTTGGATTTTATTTGATAAATTCTTGACAAAGTTGTTTCAAGATGGGTTGAATGTTCTGTCAACATGAAGTTATGTTGCATGCTTTAGACTTGTTACTTAAGTTCCAAGGGAAAAATAAAAGGCTACTTTTCCCCTCAATAGGTATATTTGCTCTTTGAAAAGGATCTCTTCTCTCCGTTATTCAAAAACACCCTTCCCACACTGCCAAAGTAACAAAGCAACTTTAAGGAATCTATAAACTGTTTTACTGCTAAACCACCTCCATCTATTTGATCTTGGTTATCTAACTACTACTCCCCGCCTCATTATTAAATGGCAGTGCACTGAATATTTAATTGAATTGAACCAAACTGAATTATTGTAACTATGCTCTGTAATTTAATTGATATTGAACTGCTGACTTATATTTTAACTTTGAACACTAAGGCTTTTGATTATAAGCAAATTATAACGGGAAGTATTTAATCGTACTAAACAGCAGGTTGCTTGAGTTAATATGACAAAACATTTTAAAATTGAACATCATTAAATCGGTATTTGATCTAGTGTGATTGATAGATGACCGTGATTAACAACTTATTCTAAATAAATTACACAGACTTACAGAAAAAAACTTTTTTTTGGTGCCTGTAATGTTAAAGCTGATTTTAACTATGTTTGGGGCGCTGATTCCAATGGTGCAATCAGATTTTTTCTATCAGCTCTACTTTTCTAGCTTCAGCCATATCTTACCAGTAGATTTATTAAAATTTACATACCTGTGATATAGATAGCAAAATCTGATATAGATTACCTTACCTCCTTGGCCACTCAAACCTAAGTAGGTTGTTGGCCTCGCCAACAAGTTGCCTCCACTGCTGCCGGTCTGCTGCTTGCGCAAGAGATGCTCCCATTCTCTGAAGATCTTTCTGGACTGGACCTGGTCCCTCCACCGCAGCTTTGGTCTTCCCAGCGGGCGAGTACCACGTGGCCTTCCATTCTTGACTTTCTTCAGCACACTCTCTTCTTCCCTCCTTTCTATGTGTCCTGCCCATCTCAGTCGTCTACTCTTCGCTGTGGCTACAATGTCTGGATCTTGTTATAGTTCTCGGAGCTCACGATTTTTTCTTATTCGCCACTCACCTTCTTCATTTATAGGTCCAAAAATCTTTCTTAAAATTTTGTTTTCAAAAATAATGAGTTTGTTTTCATGATATTTTGTCATTGTCCATGTTTCTGAGCCATATAAAAGAACTGGTTGAATAATAGTTTTTTTACAGTCAGTTGGAACAACTTTCTAGTCAAATACCAAATTATGACCTTAAAATTTATATGGGCGATGCAAACGCTAAGATAGGTAAAGAACTGGTATGGAAAGAAGTAGCGGGGAGAGAGAGCTTACATGATACGACCAACGAAAACGGAATAAGACTTATGAGCTTCTGCCAAACATTTAATCTGTACACAGTGAGTACTGCCTTCCCCCACAAACAAATACACAAAGGAACATGGACATCTCCAAGTGGAAACACAACAAACCAAATAGACCATATATTAATAGATAAAATAAATAAACGCTGGATCACAGATGTACGAAGCCTTCGTGGAGCGGAATGCGGCTCCGATCACTACTTGGTCTTGGCAACAATAAAACAAAGGTTAGCAACTGTAAAGAAGGATAAAATGAAAGCGGGAAGAAGATTAGATATTGAAAAGCTTAAGAATGAGCAAACACGAAAATAATTCCAATTAATACTCAGCAATAGATTTCAAGTTCTAGAAGAACATGATAAAGAAAATGAAGACATAAGTATAAATGGAGAATGGCTTAAAATCAAGAATATAATTAAAGAAACAGCAGAAGTAGTCATAGGTTTTAAGAAAAGTGATCGCAATGGGAAACCTTGGTTTAACAAGACATGTGGAGAGCAAATTGAAAAGAGGAAAAAAGCAAAAATAAAGGTTCTAAATAGACCCACAGAAGAAGATGACGTTGCATTAATTGCAGAATCAAAAGAGGACCTAGGAAAACTTACCAAAATTATCATAAAAGAAGCAAATAAGATTCGACTTCAAATAAGTGAAGAGAAGTCGAAATACTTCTTGAAAGTAGGAAGAACCCAAATCAAAACGGATGAACCTCTAAAAGTTAATAATTATAAATTTGAAAAATTACCTGAATTTAAATACCTAGGAGTATCAGTTAATTGGAACAACGAAAGAGGAACAGAAATAGAAAAGCGACTAATTTTAGCGACCAAATGCTTCTGGAGCTTATCAAAATTATTAAATTCCAAAATATTATCAAAAAATCAGATATGTAAATAAATTATTTTACCACGCTTTTTCCCTTAATTTAGAATATTAAACTATTAGCTAGATGTATATAGCCAGTTGTAAGAATTAAAAAAATCTAGTTATGCTTGTAACAACTCATTTCAGTATAATTTACTAACCGGCAATTCATTTTGATTACTTTTTGTTATGGTATGCTTTTGAAATGCTCAACTAATTTTCATCATCAGTGCTGCTATCTGTCTGTAATATATTGAAAGTAGTCATATTACTTCCAGGTAAATGCCCTAGATAGCATAGGCATTCTCCTTATCTCAATTATAGAGATACGACCAGGCAGACTCTCCTTATCTGCCCTCTCTTGACCTTTATCTACTGAGTTTATTTAGTTGTTGATGTGCAGTAAGAGTGACAGTGTGAGTTGTGAGTTGGTGCAGGAGACTGATTGTTTGTATGTTGCCTTGAGCTTACTGTATTTATACTTTAAATTTAACAGTATAAAATGAGTTCAAGTCGAAGAGTTGTGTTAACCACCCTGATCTGTTTTGCTACATCTGTGGTGAGTATACATTGAAAGAAAATAGAAAAACTGTTAGTGATTTTGTAAAACGAGCGTATCATGCTTATTTCGGTATTCGCCTTGGGGATCAAGACAAGACTTGGGCACCGCATATTGTATGTAAAATGTGTACTGAACACTTACGCCAGTGGACAACAGGAAAACGAAAGTCTCAAGTTTGGTGTTCCAATGGTTTGGAGGGAACCCACAAACCACATTGATGACTATTATTTTTGCTTAGTAAATGTTTTGGGAATCGGAACAAGTGGACATATCCTGATTTGCCCTCAGCAAGACGGCCGGTTCCTCATTCCGAGGAAATACCCATTCCAACTTTTCACCAGCTGCCAGAGCTTTGTGAGGTTGAGGAGGAACCTAATCTCTTTGAGCAACTCTCTGACACAAATGATGGAAGTGACAGTGATTTTGAGGGCATTCCAGGGCACCAGGTCCTCAACTTTTCAATCAAAAAGGGCTAAACGACCTCGTCAGAGACCTTAATCTTTCAAAAGAATAGTCTGAACTACTAGCTTCCAGACTAAATGAGAACTTACTACACCAAGGAACAAAAATAATTTTTTATCGAACAAGGGAAAAGGATCTGCTACCCTTTTTACTGAAGAAAAAAATCTTGTATTTTGTCAAAATGTGAGAGGGCTCCTAGTACAAATGGGTCTTCTTGAATATGACCCAGATGACTGGCGCCTGTTTATTGTCAGCTCAAAGCGAAGTTTAAAATGCGTACTTCTACACAGTGGCAATAAATATGGCTCCATTCCAATCGCTCATTCAACGCAGATTAAAGAAGAATACGACGCAATAGCTCTGGTCGTGGAGAAAATCAAATATCAGGATCATAAATGGGTGATTTGTGTGGACTTGAGGATGGTTAACTTTCTCCTTGGGCAGCAAAGTGGTTACACTAAATACCCTTGTTTCCTATGTCTATGGGATAGCCGAGACAAGACGAACCATTGGTCAAAGAAAGAGTGGCCAAAGAGAGAAAGTATGGTTGTTGGTGAAAAAATATTATCAGCAAGCCAATTGTTGGACGTGAAAAATCATCCTCCCGCCATTACATATCAAGCTCGGCTTGATGAAGCAGTTTGTGAAGGCTCTCAATAAGGATGGCCCTTGCTTTGCGTATATAGGGGCAAAACTACCTCAGATAAGCACAGAAAAACTAAAAGCTGGAATATTTGATGGCCCACAAATAAGGCAACTTATAAAAGATCCAGCCTTTGTGGAGTCCATGAATGAGACAGAGCGGAGAGCATGGTCCTCATTTGTAGAAGTTGTCAAGAACTTCCTAGGGAACAACAAAGCTGAAAACTATGTTGATCTAGTGAACAACATGCTCACTAACTTCAAGACACTTGGATGTAATTTGAGTATTAAAGTCCACAACTTACATAGCCATTTGGACCGTTTCCCACACAACTTAGGTAGTATGAGCGAAGAACAAGGTGAACGATTTCATCAAGCTATAAAAACTATGGGGGACCGCTATCAAGGAAGAAGGGATACTCACATGATGGCAGATTATTGTTGGAACCTAAAACGAGACTGTACGACGAAACATTTAAGAAAGTCACGCAAACGAAGCTTCCGAAGTGTGAAATAGAGTCTCTTTGAAATGTAATTTGTTTCTCTTGAAAAAAACTAACATTAACTTGAGTACCAAAGTGAGTTTTTAAATAATGTGTGCGATTTTATGGATTTAATTATTGATTTAAAATGTTTTATGTGAAGAATTTTAATATCCCTGGTTTTTTCACCTGCTATTAACCTGCTTATGTATTCGAGTAATTATGTCTTAAGAGGTAAGTCAGTCATTTACATATCCCAAGAACTAGAGCTGATAGAGAAAAAGTAATGCCAAATTTGGATTCAGCGCACCAATTATACTCAGAATCAGCTATAAAACTCTCGGCACCAAGACCACTGTAGGTCTGTGTTATGTTAAATACCTCAAGCACTGGGCATACATTAAATTAAATAGCAATTAAAAATAAATTACTTTGTGTAAAAGACATGCTTTTAGGCAGGGTCTAATTTTTTTTTATCTATTTATGGGCATCACCCACCTTAAGGTTTTTTTATGCGGCGTTGCTACCAGCCACGACAGTAGTTGAAGAAATAATTTGATAAACTTGAAAGTTTGAGAAGATACTTTGCCTCTTGTGTTGGATAAATTTATTATTTGTTGATAATTAACTAACAAACATGAGTTTAAGAATGAAAGTCGTGAGTACGGATGGGGTTATCCTAAGTTCATATCTTTTGAAAATTTAATGAAAATTGAAAAGCGTTACATAAGAAACAACGCCATAGAAATAATTGCCACTGTTGAGTTAACATAAAGAATTATGACAATTTCAGACCCAAGTAATTCTCAAGAAGCTCCCCATGAGCAGTGCAACACTCACACAGTCTCTCTCTTATTAATATAATTTCTCTATAACAATCTTTTTTAAAGTGATTTCAAGTAAACTAAAGTGTTAAATAAAGTGTATGAAGAAAGAAACGCCATAAATGAAGTGTATGAAAGTGAAACGCCATAAATGAAAGTCTTAACTGTTTGTAATATGAAAGTTAAACATTACTTGGATACACAAGCAAACACAATTAATGTATACATCCATCACATGTGCGTTCATTAAAAAAAACAGTAATAAGTAGGTTTTACCATATCACTTTTAATTGTTGATTGACTCAATGATTTAATAATAAAACTTGGTTTCAGTTCCAAGTAAAAAATGTACAACTGTAACATATTAAACTTAAGTTAATGAATTTTAGGTTAATTATAAAGTTTTTAGTTGTCAGTCAATAAAATTAATAATAAGCCTACGTGTTTGACGACTCTGTCCTTTTTATATATTAGGCTACAGTGCCACAGTGCTAACAATTGTTTATATACTTTTTTACATTCTTACGATACACTATTTGTTCATTGCCAGAAATGAATTGTGATTACTTAAAAATGTCGTTTACATTGAATACGAAACCACTAGGTCGTAAAACACTAAAAGTTCACTAAAAAACAATTTAAGACATTAAAGTAAACAGCTGAATAAGAATTAACAATTATACTGTATCGATTAGATACAAGCTGGTTATTCAATTTATTCAAAAATAAAACAAAATGTCCTTTAATGCCACCACAAAAGGACATTAAACATATTAAGGACATATTAAGGACATTCTATTGTCTCATATTCTCTAGATTGATTTGTTACTGGTGTGCATCAGAATTTCTGTAATGGATTGAGGACGAAAACAATCACCTGTTATAACGGGTTTTGATTTAATACTATAGAACTTTCTTTTTATATTTTTATTTTAGACATTACAATTGAAGTATACTATTTTATTTGCGGGACTGATCGTCTTAATAGATTTTAAACTAACATTTGCAAGAAATAGAAAACTAACAAGTGTTTTATGCACGCCTCAAGTTTTTATTAAATTTTCTTATTCTTACAATAACAAAAATCCACTCTTGTTTTTACTTATATTCTCTAGTAATGAAAATATGAATGAAAGTTAATCATCTACTTGATTTTTACACTTACATAAATAAAATATAATTTCAGTAAGTACGACTCATCTGCATGTACGTTTGGTGCAGCACTTTCACAATAGCTTTACAAGTCTCTGGAATTATTTTCCCCTAACTTTGTGGAGAAATACCAGTGGGAAATTTTAAATCTTCAAAACTGCGACCTGTGGCTAGAAAACGCAGAGTAGCTACAAGACGCTCTTCAGGGCTTATCGGCCGCATCAGTCGAGTAACTTGCATCGTAATGAGCGGCCCCACCAAACTAAGATTACTATCTGACTTTCGAAGATGGTTCTTGAAGTCATACGGGTTTTCCTCTCTTAATATTCTTAGAGGTCCAATGTCATTGAATTTGTTCCGGTTAAACCACTCTTTTCGCCAAAACCTCTTCCTTCTTTTCTTCTTTTTTCGTCACTGAGTAAGTATTACTGGCTGCCGTCTCTTCATCATCCATGTTGCTACGCTATATCTTTGAACATCGGTTCTATCGCGGCAAACGAAGCTGTGGAACAATAGCCATAGAATCGACTTAATACATGTGGTCATATTAATTAAAAATGAAATTAAAATTGGTTTTATGCTTGAGTAAGATACAGGGGGCCCTACCAGCCAGTCTTGCCCCGGGGCCCCCAAGTATTACGTTACGGCCCTGTCTGGGTCAGTAACCAGCTGTAGTAAAACATCTGACTGACTGTGACGGTACAGTACTTGGTAAATCTTAAATAGTAGGGCACCACCTAATTTCCTACTATCTAGGGGACACAGTGGGAATCTGGGGTTTTGGGTGGGGAACTGTATAAAAATGCCCTCAAAAAGGGAATATTACCCTTATTTCTATACCCCTACTATCTAGGGGGACACGGTGGGAATTCGGGGTTTTGGGTGGGGAACTATCTAAAATTACCCTTATTAGAGGTAAAAATCCCAAAGTGAGGGTAATTTTAGATAGTTCCACAACCAAATCCCTGAATTCCCATTGTGTCCCATAGATAGCAGAGGTATAGAAATAAGGGTAATATTCCTAATTTGAGGGTACCTTAGGATAGTTCGCCACCCAAATTCCCAGATTATCTAAGTCCCCTAGACAGTAGAGAATTATGTGGGAACACACTTCGAAATCGAGGTTTCGGCTTTTGAAATTTACCTCTAGACAGGGGAAATTCCCTACAGCAGGGTAAAAGTAAAAACCCAAATTACCCTGGAGAGGGTAAATTTACCAGCCTTATACTCCAAAATATGTCCTTGATAGAGACATGTTATAGAAATTGGGTAAA
Organism: Flexamia atlantica; assembly: GCA_035578135.1. Classification (NCBI taxonomy): domain Eukaryota; kingdom Metazoa; phylum Arthropoda; class Insecta; order Hemiptera; family Cicadellidae; genus Flexamia; species Flexamia atlantica. The sequence continues at coordinate 61,545,365 of JAQJVK010000006.1, forward strand.
TTACTGCTATCCTACCTAACCATATCTAAACGCAATAGAAACCAATTTAATTAATTATTAATGGCTAGGGAGTAATCTATTAGCAACACAACCACCTATTGAACCTAAAATAAACGTATATGATATTTGGTGGTATCGGGGTTGGTGACGCCCACGGCGCAGTGGCCGACTGCTGCATCCCGCAGTGGGGCGCCGCGGCTGCAGCAGCGGCCAAGCTCTTAGATATAGGAAATTTGTAGTCGGGCCAAATTCCAATGCTTGAAAATTGTAACCGGTCCAAAACGCATTATTGCATAACATTGGTTAGCCACCCAACACTCCCGGTTCCCACCGAATTCCTATAGTAAGTGTTATTAATTAAATTTTCTTTATTTATGATAGCCGGTCTCAATTTTAAATATCCGACTATCTTAATCCTTAATAATGGAAAAAAATGTTATACACTTTCTAGATAAATCGCAATGAATAACAAAGATGTTAACAATGCTAACCGTGTAACAAACACAATATATTCCACCAAACTCGGAAAAAAACAATGGTTTTACAATATCACAATTTTACAACACAACAATTTTTGCAACTGGTTTTAGAACTGAAAACACCGTGCTTTCAAAGAAAGTCTACAATGTCCACTTTGTTCATGCGAACTAATGAAAAGTGAAACGGAACAAACTATCTCGCAATGTTCACTATCACACGAACTTGGCCCGGCTAATTCTTCATTATTTATCACTACTAGCCCTCGTTACGGTGAACCGCCGAGTAGAACTCCCGTCCAGCGACCCACTGAGCTTGCCCAGTCTGGTCAGTAACCAGGGAATGTTAATCTAAGGCGTGCAGTAAACGTATCCTCTTCTCCGTCTCCTTGGCTGCTCGTTCTTGCGCTCGAACTTAACCCGCCTTTCGCTTCACATGGAAGTTGCTGAAGAACAGCGTTTCGGGTTTGATTTTCAGGACCAGATACGAACCATCAGGGTTGGACATGCCATTGATCGCCAACTTGAGGTCTCCTCTCTCTTCTGCTCCGACATCCACCTCCTGCAACATTACCTCTCACGCCTTCTTCAAACCAATCTCACAGAATTCACGGATGAACACAGGGTCCTCTAACAGGGCAGCAGTGGCGACATTGGGTCTTGTGGAACGACCCCCAGATGAAAAAACATGATCACTAACGGTCCCCGCATCTTCCACAGTCGCATCGAAGTCGGTGTAGAGTTCAGCCTTCATCTCCTTAAGAAGGGTCAGGTTGCTCCGCCTTACTAGTACCAGGTACCGCTCCAAACGTTCACGGTTATTGTCCGCTTGGATCCGCTTGACATTGCACAACGTTTTTGCCTGATCTAGTGTTTGTTTCAAACAGTTTTCGAGATTATAGTCTCAACATTGAAGAGGCATGGCTGAAGCTCAAGAATTTGAGATAGACAATGAATTTATTTATTTATTACAGATATGTCTTAATTGCCATATAAATACGGTTAAGAAATGGTTATTGTTAATTCATTTGGTTGAAGAAAGGCCCGTTCTGTGAGATAAGACACTAGATTTTGTCCTTAATCCGTTCGTGCAATTCGTCAAATAACGAAGTCGGCATACGGAGGTAATTGAATAATATGTCCCCATCATTTCTTAAGTCTGGAAATAAAGTGTAGAATGCTCCAACATCCTCTCTTCTTTCATTAATAGGATTAACCCACATTAGCCTGTTTTTTCGCCTTCTCTTCGCTCGACCACGATATAACAGTAACGCAAGTAACTGCACTCTGTTCATTTTAAAACAAACCTTTTCAACAACAATAATTGCACCCTCTGTTCATTTCGAAACGAGTACACTTTTAAGCTAGCGCCCTTGTAATGAACGACGCTGTAGCGTTTACACGGCGACGGAGATTTTACCGTCATGTGTGTCCACAACGGTTTACCCACGGGCGGCGACGGAAGATAATCCGTGGCGGACAAAACCGCCGTGTGTCCCCGGCCTTCGTGTTTGGATAGCCAGTCCTTCATATATATTTTTTTACTTTTAGAAGTAGGTGCTTTGTATTTGTGTGCATTGTGATAAGGGGCGTCATCTATTACAATAACGGACCTTGGTGGTATATATGGCAGAAGTTTTTCTTTCACCCACTTGATCATGATTTCCTTCTTGACATTATCGTGGTAATCATCTGTAGTTTTCGGTGCCTTCCACATAGTCAAGGCGTAATTTCAAAACCAGTTTCACTTCCTGCGTGTATCATAGTTAAACTCTTAAAACTCTCGCAGAATACTTTCTGAATAAAGGTTTTATTTATTTGTTTACATGCTTTATTTCAGTTTTAAGAAAAACCAATTACAATAAAGCAGTTCTTATAATTAAACAAAAAGACTTAGAGCCACGGGAATAAACTGAAACTAACTTCTAAACAAAATAAGTAATAAGCACCGGACACTACAGCTGATCGTCGCCGCCGCGCTATATCCTATCTGCCCGACACTACATCCAGTCTTGAAAAATAGTCCAAACACTGAGCTTTAAATTTTTCCTCACCGTCGTAAAAAATGTCAACAATATGTGAAACCATGTTATAGAGCTTCATCATTGATAAAAGGGGAGAATGAACTAGAACATTAGTCACCAATGAACTAGAGTTTTTTAATCATCATTTTGTGTTCCCAGTGTTATAAGTTTTTCAATCACCATTGTTAATCCTTGGCCTTTTCCAATGCCATGAAGTTGTGATGTATCACAACCCTTATATTGAATGAATAAATAACAAGCCTGAACAGACGTCTTCACCTCATTTATTTTTTAAGGCCGGTATATTCCAGATTCTGGTTTTGGTTGACGTCGTTTTAGATTCTGGCTTGAAAATAACTTGATTACTATTCAAATTTGCATGAAAACAAAGAAGTACAAGTACATCAGTGTCATCTGATACTACAACTATCTCTCTTTCCTAGGCAATAAGGAGATCTACATCTCTTCTAGCACAGATTGTATTACAGCCAACATTTTCAAGTCTTTCACCTAATGTGTCCAGAAACCGTTCTTTGTTTTTTTGGCCCGCTAGAAAATCCTCCTTTTTCATTGTAACTACCATGTTTTGTGTGCAAAAAACTGCCGGTGGGTTTCTTCCTTTTGTTCTTCTTTGGTGGGTTACATCTTTGATTGGGGGGCAATCTTCATAGCCGTGAAAAACAATCGTTGCCTTACCGTGTCTTGTGAGGACGTATTTAACATACGACCTGCATACATCGGCAAACGTAATGCCCACTGACCATGGTAATCGGTAAAGGATTGCCCCTCCATCTAACACGTAAATAGGCTCCCTAAGTGTGATATCCTGACTTTGACTCAACTGTTTCCACATTGCGTCAGCCAGTACACGTTTCTTTGCCTCTCTGCGTAACAGAGTGCTATCAAATAACGAAACTGGGAAACTGCAAAGTTCGTATTTAAAGGCATCTTTCATGTTACACTCTTGTTTCTGAGAAACCATTATTAATTTTTGAAACATGAGGGGATTCCACTGAATTCAGGTGTGGAATAATAACACACCTATTATTATTTATCACCTCTGGAGTGGGATTGGAGATTACAAAGCAACAAACTATTTTCCATAATGAATGACCTAAAACCGGCTCCAACTAACATATTGGAATTTATAAGATTTAATTGTAAGTCAGACTGTAGTTCTTCTAGATGTTCTTGCCAGTTTCATGGACTTCTATGTTCTTCTGGTGGATGCCACGGTATTCTATGCAACAACACAAACATACAAATACTTTGACAACGATGGGTAGACTTTCATTTAAATGACTCAATCAATAATTGTATTTTTCATAACTGTAAATAAAAATTTTGATTTAAATTTGTGGGTTTACTTATCTTATATCAAAACTTAATTTATAAGTAATCAGTATACGTTTGTAACGTGATATTTTCACCACTTGCCCGTTTGGAGATAGATTCGGCCTGATCACCCGAATTATTTTACAACACCAGTGTTGGTGCGCGCCCAAGACTGCTCCTCAATTCACTGATAAAAAATAATCATGTTATGTACTAAAATATGTACTATATAACATGATTATTTTTCATCAGTGAATTGAGGAGCAGTCTTAGGCGCGCACCAACACTGGTGTTGTAAAATAATTCGGGTGATCAGGCCGAATCTATCTCCAAATGGGCAACTGGTGAAAATATCACGTTACAAACAGTGACACGCGACAAAACAAGGTATAATGATTGTGTCCCTGAATTAATTTTCAATGTGAACCTAACGCAGAATTTGGTAGGAAAACTGGGTTAAGTTCTAAAGTGATTGTATTGTTGGCCAGTAAATTAAGGTTTTATTCAAAGAGTTATAAGGTATACTAATAAGGATAGCAATAAAAGCCAAGAACGCGTTTTTGGAGGGTTGGAAGAAAACATTGGCAGATTTTAATAGTGAAGCATTTATTAAAATGATTATCAAATAAACAGCCTATACAAGAAATGTGCATGTCTATAAAACCTGTTATAATCATCAAGCAGTGTTTGTAACATTGAACCTTTCAACCTGTGCCGATGCAGCGGCGCCGCACACGTCGCAAGTGGCGTCACGGCTAGCGGCCCAAGTTGAAGCGTTTCACTAATTTGTTACTAATATATCCCACCTTCAAAGTAGGATACAAATTTATGTGTTGATGAATTTTGTTCAAAATTTAATGCAGATTCTCTTAAGAGCCACAAAATGTGTAAGTTCATTTCACCTGAGTTGTATTTGCAAATATATAAAGATGTTGCAAAAACACATAGAAATTTGGTATTATTTTAATTTAAAACTGTCTCATTTAAAGAAAACAATATTTAAATAGTATAAAAGTTGTTATTATCTTGAAGTAAAGTTAATGATGTAATGGTTTTTGGAAATTATTTGGATAGATCAGTGGTTCCAGGGGTAGGTGATATGAGATGAATATGCATACACGATACGGGGCTAATGAAATACTCTAGTTACAGCCAAGCGAAAATATATTGAGCAGTAATAGACTCTATACATGGTAGAAAGAATAGAAACTTAATACAGGAAACAAGTTGTAAGTGAAAAGCTACCTTCTAAAATATCTTCCCAACCGTAGCCAACGGATTATCCAATCGCCGCAATACACGACCACTTCACACCTGGCAGAATGACTGTATTTACATTGGGGTTATTTATTAGGCCCCTAATGGCATTTTGGCGTATTATTAAATTGATTAGCGTTTCCCAGCCTCCATAAAGTCACAGGAACGCTAATCGAGCTCAAACTTATATTTTATGTCTGTGCTAGGAGCGGTTCCGGGCTCTAAGATTCGCTGGATCGCTCATAACACTACTGACCGTATATTGGGTTTATTTTTATAAGCGTCCTCCAGAAAGTCACAGGAACGCTATATAAATATAAATCCAACATTTTATATGATAGGTAAGCTAAATTAAGCCACTCCCAACCCGTGTGGAGGTCACAGGAGCGCTCGACTTTCTTTATACTCACTGCCAAAACTGAGGATTTTGATTCAGGGGACTGATAGTTTTCAGAACCCCACAAACACTTAAGCAAAATGATGGATACTTGACACAACACAGGGCGGAGGTAATGTTCACGGCAGCGGAACCAACGGACTAACATAATCGCACGACCTACTTCTTCTAAGCACTAGTGATAGTGGTAACTGAACTCCCGAATCATGTTCAGTAATTGTCCTCCAGTAGCCGACTGAGTCTGAAGATGACCGATGAGCCCCGAACTTGATACGGTAAGTCGTGACTCATAGGTCCAAAGTTGTTGTCACTACAATGAGGAGCTGTTAAAGGAAACCGCAGAGTTATAATACGCTTATTTGTCAAATTATTGCAGTTTTAATAAAACTACATAAATCCAATGTGGCGGATGTTTTTTTCCAAACTGGTGACTTTCCGCTTCTTCGATTTTTGCCGATTTTTAGTATGATATTATAGACCCCTTCCTTGACAAAATGTAATACATTTCACTTCTATTACCTTTAGTTTGATGTTTGGCTTATTTTGACTCTAGATTGACTAGCCTAATTGGATCGGGAACAATTTTACAATTCTAATAAATAAAATATCCCACTAAGATAAATTTCCCATAAATGGGAAAATATGCCAAAAATGGGAAAACATCCCGGGAAAACGGGAAATAATAAATTCAACTATTTAGGGGACCCAGTGGGGTCGCGCGGTTTTGAGTGGGGAACTTTTCAGAATTGCCCTATTTAAGGGGCCAATATTCCTTATAGGGATATTTCCCATATAACTGGGAAAATTCCCACGGTTGGAATTTCTTAATTGAGTATTCTTTTTAGAGGAAATTGAACTGAACATCCTAACCAACCTAACCCATTCAAACGTATTCCGTTATGAAGAAGGTAAAAGGGACGACGGGTTAGGTAATGTTAGGTAAGGTTAAGATAGGTTGGGTTTAGTTAGGTTTGTTAGGTTAGTTTAGGCTGGGTAAAGTTAGGTTAATTTATGCAAACTTCTTAATTGGTCATGCCGGAGGCCTGAGGCCGTATGGTAGGTTTGGTTTTATTAGGTTAGGTGTGGTTTGGTTAGGTTAGGATAGGATAGGATAGGTATTTTTCAATAGGGCAAATCTAAAATAGTTCTTTAATCCTAATAATAATATTAAATTACTTAATAATAGTTTTGGTTTAAAAGATGACTGACTTTAATATTTTGGCGGATACAGCTGAGCTGCAGCAGTAAAAACAGTGGGGTCGGTTAACGGGCGCATATTTGATTTTTAACATATATTCCGCCGGATACCTCACAAAATGTTTGTTAAAACAACCGTATTTGGGCACGGCTGAGCGGATGTCCCTCCACTTGCGTTCTATATCATTTGTGTGGGCCCCACTTTCCGGATCAACAAAGTTTCTACTATGGTTGACCGATAGGTCTCTGAAACATCTTCGAAGCGTATAATACGCTCGCCAGCAGTCTGTAATAATAGTAGTTCCTGGCCCTACAATCCGAAGTATTATTCTTATGATAGTTTTTCTTGAACGATTAGGCACTGGTATAAAATAAAATTACTCTCCCGTCCCCTCACAACACCAACTAGCACCCACTGCCCCTTTACAATCCGTCCTCCACTGTATTTTCTTTTCCCAAACTTGGCTTCGTCAGTTTCTATGACACATCCAGGTCCTTCCCAGGGTTCAAAATTTACTTTGTTGTGGTGTTAAACGACTTCTCTATAAAACGAAAACCAGTCAACGACTGTATTCGGACCTACATTTAATGTGTCTTGCGAAAACTGATGTCTTGGTGGATTGTGATTTAACAGATAAAGAATAATCCTCCAACATTTAATTACATATAATTTCGTGTTTCCTAAAAAGACGATGTTTTGGCACTGGCCCTCCAATTGCACTGTTCTTTCTTTTTCATTATTCAGAGAAATAGTTTTCCTACATCTAAATTCTAAGGGTTTCTTATCTACCAACACTTCACTACCACATTTACGGCAAAAAGTCTTAGGTTTCATAACGATATGTTGTATTAAAAAATCTATGATATTGACCTTGTTAAAACTAGCCCAAACCCAAAAATTCACTTCACACACAGTACAACAATGATTATCAGCCATTTCATATTCTATAAACAAAGCCACACATACACACAAAATATCACTAACACATTTCTATCTATATTAATTTCACACCATTATGTTACTCAATTTCAGTTACTAAAATTACATCATATAATTTTTCATTTATATCAATTTAAAAATTGCAATACAAACTTACGATATAGATAGATTGTTTCTATCTAGCATATACAGCGGAAGTGATTCGACCAATGGGATTCGCGAAAATTGTAGTCAAAAGTCAACAGAAATCATTCAGTGGCTCTTTATACATTTTCAAGCAGGATGTGGACACAATTGTTGGGAGAGAATGGATACAGAAAATGGATGTAATTAGCTTTTTATCAACTCTCCAGATTGTAAATCAAGTAGAAATTGCATCAAAGAAATATTACATTGTCCCCTTAATTTGTATATAAAAATAAATAAATTAATAGTATGTACTTTTTTATTCAAATTACCTTAGACTTTTATTTACTCTTCAACGTCCATGTAGTCAGTATTTATATCTAAAACATCTTTAGTGATCATTTTTTCTCGTAAGTCTAATTTCATTACTTTGTTTGAAATTCATTGTTGGTGATGGTGATTTTATATTTTGATTAGGATTTTTGCGGACATTTGCCATCACTGATTAGTAAAAAACAAGTTTCACGACGTTTCGGCAGGAATCTTCCACCTGAAGACGGGATCAGATTCCAGATCCCGAAACGTCGTGAAACTTGTTTTTTACTAATTAGTGATGGCAAATGTCCGCAAAAATCCTAATCAAAATATAATTTCATTAGCTTATAATTTTTGATTTCTGGCTTCACAAAGTCTGTTACAAGCTCCAAATCCCAAATAATTTCTTTGATGATTTCATTTAATTCTTTCTCCTTGTCGAGCTCTATACATTCCTCCTTTCTCATTTTTGACCTTGCATCTTCCACTACCTTCGTCTTCCTCTGCGGTGCCACAGGTTTCTTGAACACGTCTTCCCTCTTCATCCCCTCTACCCTTTTCTTCACTTCCTCCTTTTTCTGTAGGACTAAATGTTTCTTGAACTCTTCTTTCTTGAACATGTCTTCCTTCAATTGTTTTATTTCACTTTCCATCTTTCTCAATTCATTATTCTTCATCAGGTCTTCGTACTCGTTCCAACTAATGTTGCATCCCATACATTTTTCCAAGTCTTCTTTCATTTTCTGTCCTTCTCTTCTAGTTTTTTCTCTTTCTTCTTCATACTCCCTCTTTCCTTCTATTTCAATCTTCTTTTGTTCATTTCTTGACGTTATGTTGGATTATTTTGACTTCTCCTTTACTTCAATATGTATTTTTCTTTCTTACGTTACTGCCATTTTCTCTTTTTCTTTTTCAACTATTCCGTTATCTTTCATGAAAATCCGTCTTTCATCCGTTGATGCCTTACTCGTGTGTACGAGCTCCGTAAAAACTTTTGTGGTTGTAATATTCCAAGTCTTCTTGCATCGTATGTATTTTTACCGCCTCTTCGTAAGGTAATCTATAAAAGGAGGACAGGATTAGGAGGCAGGACATTAAGGTAAGTGGAGTATTAAAATGGAAGTGGAAATTAAAATCCATGATTTGAGCCACTGAGCTGCAAGTATGATTGTAAGACTTTTTAAAATCTTCCTAGTTCAAGAGAGAAAATGCATTTAAACTCTTCCTTGACGTTAAAAAGAGTATCCACATTGCACTTCAGCAGGAAAAGGATGTAAATGTAAACCTAGCTATTGTAAGATGTTTATATGATTACAGAAATGCTTGCCACTATGTAACTTATAAATCTCCATCCGAATTGATGTTTGGACGCAAACTAAGAACTAGGTTTGATTTGCTAAGACCTGATCGATTTTCTAAAGTAAATTCTTCTTTGGCCAGGCAATCTGATAATTTCTCAGGTAGTATAAATAAAGGTTTTTGTGAAAACCAGTTAGTTTTGGTTGAGGACATCGGCACCTCTGAAGCTTCTAATTGGGCTAAAGCTAACATTGTGAAACAACGCAGTCCTGTATCATATCTTGTCAGACTTTGTAATTCTGATATTTTGTGGAAGAAACATTGTGATCAGATCTTGCCAATAAAAGAACATGTAAATCCTTCTGCTGCAAATTTTTCATCATTGCCTGTTATTAGTTTTGACAAAAGGTTGACTAGGCCTAATGTAGATTCTAGCTCACATGTAAATACTTCTGTTGTTCAAGAATCGCCTAAAGTAGATGTTTCTTTGACTAACCGGCCAAGGCGAAGTTTACCTTTAATTCCTGATGTATAGAAATCCTCACCCAAAGCAAATGTGAGAAAATCAGTCAGTCCCTGCAAGGACATTAGATCTGAACCGTGTTTGTCACCTCAATGTGAGTTGAGTAGGCCTAATCAAATTTATAAAGGTAATATTGAAAGCAATATAAGTAGTACACCAGTTAGGCCTATCTGTCCTAAGGATTATGTCCAAGGAATATGTCGGCCTTAGTCAATAACAAGACTACAATATCGCGCCACAATCATCCTTCACTCATTTGTCATTCATACTTGGCTTAAAATACCTACTTGGGTAGGTCGCCATTTCAGCTAATGCATCTAATCTAATGTATCTAATGTCCAGAAAGGAAATATCCTTTGAGGAACAGAGTGCCTCGAAAAGTCGTTGATGTTTAAGTTAGGTTAAGTCACATATGATATTTCTTTTAGGGGAGAGTAATGTAATGTATTTTCATATATCTTAATTATGAAATACTGTTTGTATTTTATGTTCTACAGTTTTATGTTCAACACTGCTCATGATGATTTGTACTCATTGTTAGAATATTGTTAGAATTAATAAATTATTCCATTCTTGTACCTGTAATGATGTCGCTTCATTTGAGAGTCTTCTCTAATATGTTGATAATAATTATCTAATTGAGTGGTGTTAAATGTCAAGTACACTACAGACGCAAAGCGCTTTGAAATGTCATGAAGAACTCTCAACTCAGTAGCTACAACCTGATCCTGGGTTCGCTCTCGAGATGTTGACTGATGCTGGTCAACACTGAATGTATTGACAGGGTTTGGTTGAGGTTTCGGCTGAGAAGTGGACTGAGTGGTCGACTAAGGAGATATTTCTCTTAGCTCTGTCTCGCCATCGTCTCGTGTACTATTCACGTTACCGTCGACCACGTCCTGCCCATTGTTGCCGAAACTTGACTTTGACTTCCGTTTATTCACAGAGTCATGCATAAATGACAGCTGATTGAAATATACAGGGTGTCCCATAAGTAAAGTGCCAAACTCCGGCAGTAGGTTATATGGGTCAAAATATAGAGAAAACACGGAATAAATTTAATTCCAAAATCGCTTCGTTTACTAGATATCCGCTATTTTGTATTTTTTTACAAACTATTTTTTATCTCCGACGATCTTTAGTCGATGTTTTTCTAACTCGGTATGTATCTGTATCTATTGAAGGTTAGTTATGAAAAAATAATCAGCATGATCGAACTGTAAGTTTCAAAATGGCGGCCGTTTATAAAATCATTAAGTTGAAATAACGAAAAAACAGTACGTTTTACACAAAAATATAAAGGATAACAATTTTTGGGCACTTTTATCTCCCATCTAATGACATCCAATTAAAGAAAATCGGTTAATATAGAACTGAGTTACGATCTTTTAACTCAGTTATCATTAAACAGTATTTGTGTTACAAATAGATTTATGGCGAACTACGGAAAAATATAGCACCCAGTTTTAATAACTATACAAATAAAAACATGTAACAGCAAATAAATAAAAAAAACTTTATTAAGTGAAAAAATATTCAAAAACGCCTAAATTGTAAAAAAATTGAAACAGAATAATGTAAATACCCTTCCAAATCCCGTTTCCATTATCACATACAAATGGAAGAACTGGGGGTCTTTTGGCTTGCACTTGAGAGTCCCGTCCAAGTGCCATTCACACTTCTCCACCTCGTTTCCAATAGACGAAACCACAGCAATGGCACACCCTTCGTTCCCAGATCCGAAGAACCAAAGAAAAAGGGATCTTCGTTCACTTTTCCGTACTTATCTTCCCATTGCTTAATTAAATCTGCTAACTTGGTCAGAGTTTTTCGGTTTTTTTTTGGGTTTTTTGAGCGGTGGGCGAAGCGCTTTGTTGTCATGAACTCTCAACTCGGTAGCTACAACCTGATCCTGGGGTCGCTTTCGAGATGTGACTGATGCTGGTCAACACTGAATGTATTGACAGGGTTTGGTTGAGGTTTCGGCTGAGAAGTGGGCTGAGGAGTCGCCTGAGGAGATATTTCTATTAGCACTGTCTCGTCATCGTCTCGTGTACTATTCACGTTACAGTCGACCACGTCCTGCCCATTGTTGCCGATTTCCTGTTGGTCTTCGTCCAAACTTGAGTTTGTCTTCCGTTTAATCAAAGAGTAACGCAAGAAAGACAGCTGATTGAATTATGCAGGGTGTCTTGCAACCCTATGAACAAACATACATAGCATTATTCCTTGGGTCAAAACAAACACATTTCACCTTAGGAACATGGGTCTCTGGTGCCTAGTTTTCCGTCTGTCTGTCTGTATGTGTTTTTACAAACAAATTCATAACTCTTAAACAGTTTGAGGTACAGCGTTGAGATTTCGCACAAATGTGTTTATCTTATTAGGATCTATCATCGTTTCAAATTATACCAAAATATCATTAATTGTTTCAAAATGGCGGGCTTTTAAATTTTTTGATGCCAAATTCCACGAAAACCGTTAATGTAAACAAAAGATTGCAAGGTACATAAAAGTAAGTCCATTTTATGTAGTTTTCAGTCATACCTTATTTGTTAAGATTGGATAAAGATTTACTGAGAAATTAGTTCTTTTCGTAATGCATAACCACTTTTCCCCATATAAACAATGTTAAAATACGGGGTGTTAAAAATCAAACTTTAACTGCTTATATTCACTTACCTATTGCGTATAGGAAAAAATGTCAAAGAATAATAAGTTCTTAAATTTAGCGTAGAATCCAAATACGCCATAAAATACAGGGTGGTCCATAAGAAAAATCAAAGTTGTCCGCCATATTGGAAAATTGCGGCCACTTACAAGAAAATGGAATTCATATTTTTAAATTACTTAAAAAAGTAGGTGAAGTCCCCCATTTAAAGTTATCTCTAAATCCAATAGTTTCTGAAATACCAGTGGTGGCACTGTTAAGTTGGACACCCCTTAATTTTAACATTGTTTAAATGGAGAAAAGTGGTCAAGCACAACGAAAAAATTTAATTTCTCAGTAAATATTTATCCAATCTCAACAAATAAGGTATCATTGAAAACTACATCAAATTGACTTACTTATATGTCTCTTTCAATCTTTTGTTTAAATTAACGGTTTTCGTGGAATTTGGCGTCAAATAATTTAAATGACCGCCACTTTGAAACGGTTGATGATATTTTGGTATAATTTTCAACAATGATAGATCCTAATAAGATTATCATTTGTGCAGAATCTCAACGCTGTAGCTCAAACCGTTTAGGAGTTATGAATTTGTTTGTAAAAACACATTCAGACAGACAGACAGAAAACTAGGTACCAGAGACCCTTGTTCCCATGGTGATATGTGTTTGTCTTGACCCAAGGAATGTATGTGCTATGTATGTTTGTTCATAGGGTTGCAAGACAACCTGTATATACTGCTTGCTATCAATCCTTGCAGAGCCAGATTTCTGTTGTGCTTGAGTGTTAAACACGCATGAGTAGCAATTTGGCAGACTCCGCCACTTCCGCTGCAACAGCTTTCCTGTAAAAATACAGTACAATATTAAATGTTGAATGTGTAATTTGTAATTGTTATTCAGTCAGGCAGGTTCAGGGTCAGACTTTTTCTCAAGCATGCAATAACAATGGTTCACAAGATTTTTTCAATAACAAAAAGACTGAACTAATTATATTTAAACATAATAAAACCTTTCCATTGTTCCAGGGTTCTCGCTAGTGGCTACTCATATTCAGATCTTCACTTCTCATACAAAGTTGGACTACCAACTACAGAGTTGGAGCAATCCAAAAAAAATAAGTAAAATAGGCATATTACACTTTACGGCTTGTCTTAGGAACGAAATTCTTCAAAATACTTGGTGTGGCTTCCAGCTTGGCATTGCCCACATTTCTTCCACGTGTTTTTTCTCAATGTCCATGGCGAATCTGGATCGGGTTTGTATCAAGAATGTGGAACACTTCCTTTGAGAGTCTAATGCTTTCCAGTGTCAACATGGTCTCACAAAATAATTGAATTCTTTGGTCAGGATCTTCCCCATTTAGTAAATCATCTGCTATGTATCGAGATGTTGCTGCCCAGTCAAAAGTTGTAAATGCTCTCAAGGCTTCATATATAGCCCAGTACGCAGTCATTCCTGATTTTGCAGTTTGTTGGACGGTGAGCATCAGTCTGAGACTATAGTTTTCCATGGTTCCTCTTAGTCCATTCATTACATCACTTGCATTAGTCTCATCGATGTAAGGACCTAATGCTACTCCACAAACCTTTACGTCATTGCATGTTATCTCGCAGTTGAGATTGGTCTCCTCAGTTACTGCTCGGCAAATTGCGGCGAGTTTGTTGGTGGAAATAGTACCTCGTTTAGCCAGAGCAGTATATATGAGTGTATACATGTTACATCCCGTTGAGCGTCCTTTCGGTGTCGATCTCGATGCCAGAAATGCCAGTAGTAAAGCTACTGCTTCGGCCACATCCGCAGTGATATCATTGTCATCGGGGTCATTTCCACCTTGTTGAATACCCATAAGTATCCGTAAATATTGAGTTCCAGTTAGATATAGTACACTTTTATAACTGTGATGTTATGTATGAGTCATGATTTTATAAACAAGTCTCTCTGATAAAATTGTTCTGCTCATATCCAAGAGAACTGTGCCACATTCTGTTTAACAGGAGTAGTTTTAAAAGCGCCTGTGGCTATTCTCAAGGCTTGATTTTGGACTAGAACGTTTATTAAGAGCTAGTTTATTAAGAACGTTTCCAGGAGCGTGCCCATATAGAAAAGAATCCAGTGTAGCTATTATTAGGCTTTGGTAAATTTTTAGTATACAGGGTGATTGATATAAGTGTCTCACCTATGTTTTATGGAAAATTATATAAGTTATCAAAAAAAGTTAAATGGTAACCCCCCTGGATTATTTGTCCTAAATTATATGGTGTTTTTCATTTTTTCATATTTCCTGCCATTTTCCCAGTATGGCGGCCAACTTGGAAATTTTAAATAGATACACTATAATTTTTTGTAATTTTTAGGTAGAATGGACTATTTTAAGACATTTTCGTTCTTTGCAATTTTTCTCTAAACCAAACCGTTTTCGAGATATATGCGTTTTAATGTTTGAGTTATCTGCAAGACCCTGCCAAGGAGGACCACAATCAATTGGTAAAAATCTTTACACCTACGGTTAAATACAGCAATGAATTCAAATTACAACAAATCTCTTAGCAACAATGGTCATTTCCATAAAAAACACAACAAAGGTAAGATAAAAATTAAAAATAGGTTAATAATAAGTCAATTTAAAGTATTTTCACGGTAGGTGTAATGATATATGACAATACTTTCAATTGAATTATTATTGAACATTTAATGTTTATCTTATCTTCTTGTGTTTTTTATTAAAATGATTATTGGTGCTGAGAAATTTGTTGTAATTTGAATTCATTGCTGTATTTAACCGTAGCAAATATACATGAACACATGATGGACACAAAAAGTGGCAATGATTGTTACCAATTAATTGGGGTCCTCCTGGGCAGGGTCAGATAACTCAAACATTAAAACGCATATATCTCGAAAACGGTTTGGTTTAGAGAAAAATTGCAAAGAACGAAAATGTCTTAACATAGTCCATTCTACCTAAAAATTACAAAAAATTATAGTGAATCTACTTAAAATTTCCAAGTTGGCCGCGATATTGGGAAAATGGCGGCAAATATGAAAAAATTAAAAACACCATATAGTTTGGGACAGATAATCCAGGGGGTTACCATTAAACTTTTTTTGATAACTTTTATAATTTTCCATAAAACATAGGTGAGACACTTATATCAATCACCCTGTAGAGTCAGGGTTCCCAGTTGCAAGCTAACATCTTTAAAATATTCAGATCTCTGAAACATTGTATGTACAGTTGTTCGATATGTTGTTTAAAGGTGAGTTTATTATCCAACACTTAGGAGTTTATTTTTTTCATCCACTTTTTTTGCCCAACAAGATTAAAACTCTTATTTAAGTCCAGTAAGGATCGCTTTCTCGATCACAACACTTCTGTTAGGATCGAGTTCCAGATGTAGCCCTTGAAATTCTTTGTTGACATTATCAAGTGCGTTTTGCATATCATAATATATTGTATCATGAGTTATTTCTGTTTAGGAATTGAGCTAATATGTGTAAAAAAATTAAAGATTCAATTTGTAAATAATTTACAGAGGCGGTAGCTGGAATAAGGGCTTTCGGCTATGAAAGCCCTTTTTCAGGAGAATGCATTTTCTTATTCCTTATGCATCAATGGTAATAGCCTGTGAATATCTTTTTTTTCCAGTGTGATGCGACAAAGTTACAGCTGTTGAAATCAGTTGATGTCGAAAGCCCTTTTGACAGAGAAGAGTCTCCAAGTAGCTGTTCCTTGTTGTTTATTATTTGTTGTCATGAGGCTATGTTGTCTTCAAAGTTAATGTTTTATTCCTGAGTGAATGTAATGAAATAACTAACACATCTCTGAATAATAGCAGAGAAGATGTTTTAAAGGCTAGTGTACAGGAAGGAGCGAAGAGAGAAGTCGTACAGACCGAGAAGTGGAAAAGAAATGTTGCTAAGGCGAAGCGTTTAAGAGGAGAACCGTATGTATCCAAACAAACTAAGAAGACTGTTGAAGGTAAGACATTTAAGGTAGTCAAAGGGTGTTGCAATGAAAAACGCTTTGAACAGTTTGAAAACAGTGAACAAAGAAATATTTTTCATGACTTTTATGACTTAAGCAGTAAGTAGTTGCAAGATATTTTAATTTCTAAGTGTATGGAAAAAAGAGATACATTAGATACATTAGTTGAGATGGCGACCTACCCAGGTATGTATTTTAAGCCAAGTATGAATGAGAAATGAGTAGAACAAAAAAACAAAAACGATAAATGCAAAGCTGGTCAAAGAATCCTTTTGGAACTTCTCCATATCCAAACGTGGTTTTGCTGTGAAAGTACGTCGTAAATTTTTAATGCATTTACTTCAAATCTCGGATTAAAGGGTTCGAATTATTCAGAAAAAGATTGTTTCTGAAGAAACGTTTAAAGAGCGAAGAGGAAAGGCACCAAATCCCAAAAAACTTCCAGTTGAAGTTTGGGAGTTAGCTATGGAACACTTGAAAAGCATACCGAACAGGCCCTCTGGCTATTGTCAAAATAAAACAAATAGGCTATATTTTGACAACCCTGATTTAAATGTCAAGGACATTTTTGAGGAGTTCTGCAAGTTTTTCCAGGAAAGGGTTGGAACTCCCCTCAGCATGAAATACAAAACATATCACAAGTTTTTCCGGGAAACAAATTTTGCTTTTAGAGCACCCAAAACTGATACTTGCGACTTTTGTAAGGAATGCTCTGTAAAATTGGAAAAAAATCCAAATGATGCATGTAAGAGTGCATACCTTGAACACAAGAAGAAAACAGAAGCATTTTACTAAGCTAAACAAGATTACATTACAGATGCAAAAAAAGAAGATAGCAGTGTTTTAGTCGTCGAGTTTGACTATTGCCAAAACCTCCCTCTTCTGAAACTCACGGTGACAAAACAGTTTTATAAACGACTGTTGTGGCTTTACGTCTTCAAATTGCCATGTACACGATGATACTGCATACTTTTATACCTTTTTGGAATCACATGCTAAGAAACGCTCTAACTCTGTTGCTTCTTTAGTGTTTGATGCAGTTAATAAGAAGATAGAGGAAAATCCAAACATAAAAAAGTGGTAATGATTTCTGACGCCACTGGAGGTCAAAATAAAAACTGAGTAATGATGTTTTCATCGTGGCTTTCAAATGCACTATCTGTAGAGGTTGTTCAGATGTTTCCTGTTCGCGGACATTCATTCGGCCAATGCGACAGAAACTTTAGTGTTTTAAAATCATCGTTAAAGAAACGGGAGGAAATAGAGCTGCCTGATGTTTATCACACAAAAATAGTTGAATGCAGATAGACACCAAAGCCTTTTGAACTTCAGGAAAATGCTCCAATTTATGATTGGGAAAATGGCCTAAGGGATTACTTTTTGAAAACCCCAACCAATGAAGCTAAAATTAAATTCACACTCCAGAAGTATGTAATCCTAGAATATAAGAGCACCGGTATCATTCAGCCCTACCAATCTTACAACTGTTTATTAGGTGACTCTTTCCAATTCCTGAAGACTTTGCCCAGTGAGATTACTCTAGATCAAGCGAAAAAAGTGAAACTAAACCCTGAGAAAATCAAAGACTTGAGATCATTGTTTGTTTTTTTTTTTTTTTAAAGAAGAAAGTGTAACTTTCTGTGAAGAATTTTTTAGAGGAGGAGTAGAAGCTGAAGTAGAAAATGACAATGACAGCTTAAATGCAGATTTAGTCATGAATGATGACGAATGATGTGACTTTGAGATCCGAGTTAATTCCAATCATTGTGAATTTTAACAATATTCAGTAACATTAATCTTTTTAGTTTTGTGTGCCTACTGGATCTGACTTTGAGATCCGAGTTAATTAAAATCTTTGAAGAATTTTAACAATACTTTGTAATATTAACCTTTTTATTTCTGTGTGCCTACTGTTTTAATGTAATAGGCCTACAATAACTTGTAAACAGTTAAGCCTATTATTTGTTATGATCCTATTATTCCAGTTTGATTTAATGAATAGGCCTAGGCTGTTTAATACCTATAGGCCTAACCTTTCCTAACCCTAACCTTAAATTTCAACTAACCTAATTAAGAAAGGCCTATGTCATGATTTCTTTTTAATTTGTAATTATGTAAAACAATGGATAGCCTAGAGTAGTGTTGTTAAAATTGAAAGCCCTTATTCCAGAGAAGGTCATAAACTAAATACCGGGTGTCTCACCTAAAGTGAACCAATAGCTAACTTTTTTATTATAAATCTGACAAAGAACTTCTTGTGGGGCACTTTCCTTAATTTTTAACGCTGCTTTTTGGAGTCACTTCGAAAATCAAAGATATGGCCGCCATTTTCCAATATGGCGGACAACTTTGATTTTTCTTATGGAACACCCTTTATTTTAGGGTGTTTTTGGATTTTACGCTTAATTTTAGGAATTTTTTATCCTTTATTATTTTTTCCTAAACCCAATGGTTGAGGAGTTATGAACAGTTAAAGCTAGATTTTTCCCATTTAAAATGCATTGGGACATTTTTGGTAGTCTGTATATGGAAAACGGTTGGGTTTAATAAAAGATACCAAAGAATAAAAGTGCCTAAAACGTTAGTTTAATCATAAAATAATTTTAGTCGAGATTTAATAGTGGAAATGTGTTAGTTTAAATATGGTTTTACTCCATAAGGAATACATGGAATGGCACAGTAAAACGGACACAATGCATTTTAAATGGGGAAAAATGAAATTTTGACTGCTCATATATCCTGAACCATTGAGTTTAGGAAAAAATAAAAAGTTATTAAAACTAAGCGTAAAATCCAAAAATGCTCTAAAATATAGGGTGTTCCATAAGAAAAATCAAAGTTGTCCGCCATATTGGAAAATGGCAGCCATATCTTTAAATTTCAAAGTGACTACAAAAAGCAGCGTTAAAAATTAAGGGAAGTGCCCCATAAGAAGTTCTTTGTCAGATTTATTACATTAAATTTAGCTATGGGTTCACTTTAGGTGAGACACCCGGTATATTTGTTCTCTATAAAAAGGGCTTTGAACATAGGTCAATATTTTTTACTATATCATTTTTTAAATATACGTTTGAAGAAAAATAATCAAATTTTTGTGGTCTAGAAGAGTTTACCAAGCTCCTATGATTAAAATATATTATCTTGAAGTGTAATAAAATGCTGGTTGTTATGTTGCAAAACTTTGGAGTTTCATAACTCAAATCAACAAAATGCCACAAAAGCTCTTATTCCAACTACCGCCGGACTAAAAAATGATTGAAATAATTAAAAATAGTATAGAAATAAATTATTTTTTTAGTCCGGCAAGCCGAATTAAAAAAGATTAAAACAATAATAAATAGACATAAAAATAATTTACAAATTGAATTTGTAATTTTGTTTACACATAAAATGGTTTATTGAATGTTCTGAAATTCACTGCACATAAAAATTGTTTATTTCATGCGAACTAATATGTAGGTATAAACGGTTTGTATTAAACTTTTTAATATAAAATATTAAGGTAGAATATTCAGATCTTGGGTAGAAGGTTCAGCGTTTAAGACTTGTATTTACGTTTAAGTACCTACCATTTTTTCGTTTATGCCGGTATTGTGTGTACTTCATATCGCGCCTATCTTCAGAAAGGGCGGTATTTGAATTAGAGTGTGGCAATGAAAAATGGTGTACTCGTATGATTACAGCCTGTGATAAAGTGATAAGATAACTTAAGTTTTGCCGTTTTTGGAGCCTACTGAGATGTGATATTGCAGCAAGAAAGGTGATTACAAATCATTTCTTTAATACATTTCATATTAAATTATGTTAAGGTAAGATTTCATAAAATAATCTAGTAAGGTTACTTGAATCCATCGTGTATTTAATGTGAATTGTAATTTAGGCATTTATACAATGACCGAGTATGACTGGTTTTTTAATGTGTGTGCACAATTTATACTAATGCTAACTAATCTAATTCAAGTAAAAAGATATAGAAATTGAACATTACACAAAGTCATCTGAAGTAGTACAATGGTTTGAAGAAAATTATTTTGAAGTCAGTTTTTCGAATACAAAATATGTTGAATTTACTATAAACAACCATCAAAATTATCAAGATACTTAAATTTAATTTTGTGGAACTAAGAAATTGAAAAAAATACAGTAAATTTTTAGGTGTTATGGTTGACAAAAATTTAAAATTAGATCAACGAATTGTTAAATTTGTAATAAACTATCAACAAACTTATTTGTATTAAGAATATTATCGCCATTTCGCAACAAAAGTACATTACTAACGGTTTACCATTCTTTAATTACACCTATTATTACATATGGAATTCAAATCTGGGGTATGGCAAAGAGAATAATTAAAGAACAAAAAAGAGCCCTAGAAATTATATTCAAGATGAAACAAAGAAACTCTTGTAAAAAAAACTTTTAAAGAAAACTATTTATTGACATTTTGGTCCATATACATTTATGAAACATTAATATTTGTGAAATGTAATATATCAATTTTTCATCATTCAGAAAATAATGTTTACAAATCAAATCTTCGTTAAAACAATACAATCAATACGGAATACCACAGACAACATTTTACAAACTACATTTACTATACAGGGTGTATCCGAAATACACCGAAAAACTTTGGAATATTGTTCCTGAGGTCAAAACAAATAAAAAATGTCATATAAATATATATCCTATCTCGCTCCGTTTTCCGTCTGTCGGTCTGAACGTGTTTTTTACATGATTAATCATAAATTTTGAACTAGTAGAGAGGTACCAGATTCAAACTTGGTACACATATGCTGGCTAATAGGACCTATCTTTGTGCTGAGTATCAAGTTTCTGTTTTGTACCGTTTCAAAATGGCGGCCGTTTTAATTTTTCAAAGCTTAATAAATAAAAAACTATAAACTAATAAAAACAAAAAATAACAAGAGACGAAAAAGGTGCGAAATTTTATTTCCTATCAGAATATTTACAGTCTTAATAGGGTCATAACACTAAAACAGAGGAAATTAAATTTTTATAAAGTTACAACATGCTAAATTATTAAATTTGCCCAAATTTACGGTTAAAACTTCAGAAAATGTTATAACAAAATGTCTGAACAGTTTAAAAACTTACCTATTGATGAATTCAAATTTGAATTATATCTTATTAAGAAAACATAATATTAAATAGAAGAATTTTTCGAAGATCAATATCAAAATTAATATGTCAAGAATCAACATGATCCAAATTTAGTTTTAAGTATAATATATATAACGCTGATGCAAAATCTTGTCAAAGCAAATAAATATTATTATTATTAGTAATATTATTATTCTAAATTAAACTAAACTTGATTTTCTATATTTTGTTATACTTGTAGTTGCTCTTTCTTCAGAATTTGATTTGATAGCTAAACTGCATTAAGTTTGTTCCTTAAATTGTTAATTTGTTATATGAGTAAAAACATGTAATATAATTTAAGAAAAAACTTACTTGATATTACAGGTCAAAGATAATCATTGGAGAATGAATAAGCATATTAAATCAATGAATATTTTGTTATACTTGTAGTTGCTCTTTCTTCAGAATTTGATTTTATAGTTAAACTGCATTAAGTTTGTCCCTTAAATTGTTAATTTGTTATATGAGTAAAAACTTGTAATATAATTTAAGAAAAAACTTACTTGATATTACAGGTCAAAGATAATCGTTGGAGAATGAATAAGCATATTAAATCAATGACTGACAACAAAAGGAAAAGGAAATATAAATCCTATCTGTTTGATGACACTAAGGTAAGTTGTTTCCTTGCAGCATGCTATAAACTATACATACCTATATTATTTATAGTTATGCATGCATACAGTTTAAATTATATGGAAATTCAAATGATTCCCTACATATTCACAAACTTCGTGACATTAACTCTTTTAGTTAATATGTTCAATTTAGGTTTTGAGAAATTTAAGCTCATGTTATAAGTTATGAAGTAAAACATCAATTGCAATAAATAAATGAATAAATAAATAAATAAATAAATAATTTAATTAATTAATTAATCTACTAGAATAATTAATTTTCAAAATGTAACAAATTATATTCTGAAAGTGCTCTCGAGCAACCTCAATTAAAATTGGGTGCATAACCACTGTAATTAAGATATCCGATAAGAATAAAAGGCAATTCGTGATTAAGAATGAACGACTGTTGCAATTATAAGCAAGAAATATGTTTCTAAAGAAAGCATAATGTGAAATTTTATTTATGTTTCAAAATTGTATATGTACGTTACTAGATTTACTAATTTAAATTTTTAATTAATTATTAACATAACTTCAAATTTATACAAACATTAAACTTGTTATTTTTTAATAGGGCTACAAGTAATATTACATAAACTCTTTTTTCATAAGTCATATTATTTTGTTTGAATGAGACTAAGTGAAATGAAATAAAGTTAGTTACAAGAACAATGGTACTATGTTAACCATGAAAAAATCTTGAATTATACAGGCGGTACATATACATTATTTATTTATGTATACATTTTTCAGGATGTGCCATATAGGACACTGTAGAAAAAGAGAGTCATTACACCCTGACGACAATGAGCAGCTTGTTTTTAATGTTAGGACAGGAGAGAACCTTCAAAAGGCACCCGGAGTTAACCGCAAGCAACTCACGGGTAGTGTGGGATTTTTACCCACTAAACATTGCCCACTGACTGCTATGGAATCTGTTAACATAACGGTTAGTGACATTGCCGGTGGTGATGAATGATCTGCAAGACTGCGTCAAGAGCTGAAAGGGGGGTTAGTCAAGTCGATGGTTGGCACCGGTGGCGAACCACCAGTGCTTGGAGATCCGGTGTTCTTGAAGGTCTACGGCGGGTCGAAGTCCAGGACGGCGGCTGGTCGGGGGCGGAAGTCCTCCGATGGCCTGTTTCTGGTCGCTATCTCTGCAATGCGAGGCAGGTGAGAAATTGCGGCGTCTCGCAGCAGCTTCGCTGACGTTCTCCTCGCGAACTCCTCCATGTATGGCACGTGAATTCCTCGTCGGATTGTCTCGTTCCGAACGAACCACGGCTGTCTCGTCGCTCTCCTCAGAAACTTGTTCTGGACGGCTTGAAGCTTCGTCCTGTTCGGCCGGCTGCAGAGCGTCCACCGAGCTGTACAAGCATACAAGATTACGCTCCTGACACAGGCCAGGAAAATGGTCACTTTTGCTCCAACTGGGAGTGTCGATCGCCGCCCGATGAGGGGGTCCAGGAGTCCGATGAGCTTGCGCCTCGAGATGCTTGTTCTGGGCGTGCGCGGCGAAAGTTAACCTGGAATCAAATGTGACACCAAGATATTTCACCCTTGCAGCCCACGGAATCTGCTGGCCGTCCAACGTGACACGCCTCGGAGCAGCTCTCGGCATCGTTTCCTGAAACAGATCGCCTGTGACTTGTCAGCATTGACAGAAATGCGCCACTGCTCCAACCACGGGGACAACTCGTCCACCTGGTTCTGCATCACCTGCACCGCTCTGTCGGGACGCGCGCTGTGACACACGAACATCGCATCGTCTGCGTACAGCGACAGAGTAACACCTGGAACAGTCGGCATGTCATTGGTGAAAACAAGATACAGCTCAGGTCCAAGCACACTCCCCTTGGGGACGCCTGCTTCAATGGGCCTGGCTGTAGACAGCTCCCCGTCGACACTGGTCCGGAACGTCCTGCCTGTGATGTAGGACCTCAACAGGTGGACTGCTGCGTCTGGCAGAGGGGACTCGGAGAGTTTGAAGAGAAGACCCTCATGCCACACCTTGTCGAACGCCTTGCTGACGCCTAAAAGCACTGCAACAGAACACAGGTTATGGTCATGTTTGTCAACAAGTTTGTTGACCACCCGCACAAGCTGCTGCGTCGTGGAATGCCCCCGCCTGAATCCGAACTGCTCAGGCCGGATGAAGCCCTCGAGGTAGGGAGATAGGCGGGATAGCAGGACTCTTTCGAAAAGTTTCGAAACTGTGGAAAGGAGTGAAATTGGGCGGAAATTCTGTGGAAAGAGGCTGGATTTTCCGGGTTTCGGGATCAAGGCAGTCCGGAAAGTGACGGAGGCGAAGGGCCGCGTTGAAGACTGAAACCAGAAAAATGAGAAAACACACTGGGGCTTCTCGGAGCGCACGGGATCCAACACCATCAAGGCCTGCTGCTTTCCTCGGCTTCGAGCGGACGATCAGGTCCTCGATATCCTCCATGGTGACAGCTGGCAAATCGTGTACCATGGCACAGCTCCTCTTCCGGCTCGGCGCTGAAGTACTCGTCCAAGTAATCTTCAACAAAGTCACAGAGGTCACCATCGAAAATGTCGGCATTCGGCGTGAACTGGTTCTACATGGTGTCAGCAAAGGCCTTAGCCTTCTCCGCCGCCGTGTAGACAAACCCCCGCTGGCCATGCAGTGGTTGGTTTGACTTCTTCTCGTTCCGCAGGATCTTTGCCAGCCTCCAGGCACTGCCATCGCCCAAGTCCAGACCGGACAGGTAGGCGTTCCACGTTTCCGACCTGTAATCAAGCAACAACCTCTTGACAAGTTCACATTGACGATTGAACGCCCGCCGTGCCGCTGGATGTCGGGTTCTCTGCCACTCCCTCCTCAGACGCCTCTTCCTCGAAATCTGCTCACGGACGTGCGCAGGCAGGGAAGATCGGGTGTCCCTCGGGGGGGCGGGTCTCGACGCTGCCGTCAAAGCATCGGCGAGTGCGCAGTACAGCTCGGCCACCTGGGAATCAAGGTCATGACAAGTTGAGATGAGCAAAGGGGGTCGCATTCTCTCCTCCAAGGTCTCAGCAAACAAGGCCCAGTCCGTCCTGACCGAAGCTCCGGGGGGATGGGCACCCATCACAGGATACGCGGCCAGCGTTGCCAGAACGGGGACATGGTCAGACGACAGGTCGTCCACCACGGACACCTCGAACTCGTGCTGAAGGTCCCTGCACAGAAACACATCCAGAATGTCAGGGGTTGCATTTGCCCGAGTGGGGTAGTAGGTGGGCTCCACGGTTGCCACAACGCCTACGTCCCTCCTCTGATCTACATAACGCGGAGAGCCCTTCCCCTGGTGTTGGTGCGCCTGCAGCTCCAAGTGCGATGGCATTGAGGTCGCCCCCGACCAGCACCGCCCTCTGGGCCGCAAACAACGCATCCAGACCACCCGGATCGAAGGCGTCACCCGGTGACACATAGACGGCAAAGAACAACACTTCGGCTCCTCCGACGTGGACGGCGATCCCAGTCGACTCGAATAGCATGTTGGTGGGGATGTGCCTGTGGGTCAGGCGCCGGTGAACAAGGACGGCCGTGCCACCACCAGGGTTTTCGCGACGGCCGGGGTGCCCGGTCTGTACGGTACTCCTGGTAACCTGGAACAGAAAAACGGACATTTGGATGCAGGTGAGTCTCACAAATCTGCAGCACGTCGAGGTCGTGATCAGAGGCGAACACGTGGGGCTCGTTCTTACTGGTCGCGACGCCGTTGGCGTTCCTCAAAGCCACCTTAAGCTTTCTGTCCATCTGCAATCACTTTTTTCAGTGCGTTCAAAATGACGGTAAGCAGCTCAGTTGCCGGGCGGACGGGTCCAAGGACGACGTTTGTGATCTCAGTGATCACCTCGAACACGATTGACGCGGGGACAAGTTTCAGGTCCCGTGGCTCTAGGGGGGATGCCTGCGGCCTCGCGGTGTCCTGCGACTGTTGCGGGCCCGGGGCAGAAACCTGCTCCACCGGGGCCACAACCTCTGCATCAGCTTCCTGCTTCTCCTCCTCCATGGCCTCATCTCCCGTCCTATCTGGAGCAGTCACATTTTTCTTTGCTTTCTTTCTCCTGATCCGGCGGCGCTTTCGTGGTTCTGCGGCGTCCTGCCCTCCCTTGACGGCTGCAGCGTAGGACGGCCCCGTCTGGGCTGCTCGGGACGAAGGCTGACCACGGGTTCCCGCTGAGTAACCTGCACAGACACATTTGCAGGTGCAGGCCTTAGCGCAGTAGTTACTCCCGCCGGATTCCCAGTCGCTACTCCCGCCGGCCCCGCGGGACCGGCTGGGCCCGTGAGGGAGCAGCGACGGGGTGAGTAGCGCGGCGCGAGCCGGCTACCCGCTTGTAAGCGGGGCACCCCCTCCAACTGGCCACATGGCTGCCCCCCCAGTAACAACATTTCGGCGGGGCCTCGTTCGGCGTCGTGCAGTCCTTCCTCTCGTGCTCGCCCCCGCATTTCACGCATCGTGGAGCCTGGTGGCAAAACACAGATGAGTGGTTGAATCGCTGGCACCGATAACACTGCGGTACTCCCGGACGGGCCGTGAACTCGTCAACTGAGACCCTCACTCCTAGGAGCGAGGTCAGTTTCCAGATCGTGGCCCAGCTGCCAGTCTTCCGGAACCTAACTAACAGAGAATTAGTGGGGTGACGAGACGGGCCGTCCTCTCCTGCTCTGGTCCTCCTCTCCAGCGGTGTCACCACGGTAGGCGAGAACCCAAGGTCCTCCAGCGCCAGCTTCACATCTTCCTCTGGCGTCCCAGACGGCAACACCCTGATGACTGTCTTAAATTCAGCCTCCTCCTTGAGCGCGAAGGTGTGAAAAGGCACCTTCTTTTGCGCCAGGAGAGACTGAACCACCCTGAAACTGTTTGCAGATGAGCACAAGACATGGAGCCGCTTGCCAACGAACTTGGCCTCGAAAAACGCTGTGGTCGCCTTCAGCTCCTTCAAAAGTCCCTGCCAGTCGTTTCCAACTGCTACAATGATCGGCGGGACCTTCTCCTTACGCAAAACATTTTCGTTAGTCTCAGAAACATCGTTGAGGCTTTCTACAATGAGCAGCCAGGACCATCACATATGCATCAACCTCTTCCTATCCAAGATTATGACTTTTTTTACTGAGTTTAGGGATTCATGATCTTCAATCCATGTATCGGGGGTCGATGATTCGGAAGGTGAAAGGATATTGTCAACTGTATCTGAAAACAATAACCCTACAAATGAAAATGACTTGAATTCTACCTCTGATGGCAGCCAAGAGGGTACAGATGAATGTTATGTGCATTCTTCCTCTGATGGTAGCAGTGCTCGTGGCTCTTTAGATGAGGAATTGAATGAAAATGATCTAGAAGACAATTTTTTAAAGCTGCCTATTTATGAAAATAGTCCTAATACAATTGGTTCGTTTTTAAGTAGATTTTCGGAACTGTATTCTAAACACAAACTGACCAAATCATGTTTTGAAGACTTCCTTAAACTAATTGTTGATATAATTCCTTAACCTCACAATATACGTACAACAAAGTACAAATTTGTTAAATACCTCGAAAATCTTACAAAGAATTTTAATCCTGAAATTCATGAATACTGCTCAATTTGCGCAGGTTATCGTGATGACACCATTACCCAAGATTTATGTACAGCTTGTGGATCTAACGAAAAAGGTTTGTTTGTTACTTTATCAGTTAAAAACTGTACATCCAATTTGTTTGAAAATTGTAATTTGCACAACCTCATAATTAACCAAGAAAATTAAATCAATATGAATGACATCATATGCAGTAATAACCATAAGGTGTTTAAGTCCACCACATGCCCATCATTGTATGATATTACTCTCAGTGATACAGTAATTCTGATGGAGTATCGATATCAAAAAGTTCTAATGTGCAGTTATGGCCGATTCAAGCCACCACCAATGAATTACCTCCACATTTGAGGGCCAACTTCATTATCATAATTACTGGTATATGGATAGGAACGACTAAGCCAAATATGAACACCTTCTTCAGACCATTAGGAGTTGGCTCTCAATTCTATTTGTATTTGGAATCACCCTGTAACGAAGCAAGAAATGCAAAGTAATATTGCCTTTTCCTTTGTTCTGCCGGTGCGCCAGCGAGGGCATTGATTCAGAACATTTCACAATTCAGTGGCAAGTATGGTTGCAACTTCTGTGAGCAAGACGGCAAGGTAGTGAAAAAGGGATCTGGTCACGTTAGAGTATATCCACTGGAAGATCCTTCACCAACTTTACGAACCAAACAAAGAATGGAGCAACAAGCAGATTTGGATCAAAACTGTAATCGTTTTGGCGTAAAAGGACATTCAGTCCTGAGTATTATACCTTATTTTGATATTGTAAAGTGATTCATATGCTCTGTGGCCTTCTTGGAGTAATAAGGCAATTTTTAAATCTCTGGTTTGATTCCACCAACTCGAACAAGAGTTTTTACATACCTCCGAATATTCGTAGAGATATTTATGAAGAATTAACTAAGATTAAGCCTCCCAATGTAATCGTAAGAGTTCCACGGTCAATATACAAAAGGGCCAGTTAGAAAGTTGCAGAATTGAGATCTTGGCTGTTGTACTATTTAGGTAAATTTGTCTTTTTAAAATATCACTGCGACCTTGGATCGGCCCTGATGTATTATAAATATATATGACAATTAAGAAAACAATTAATTAACAATATTATTATTACAATATTATTAAAACAATAAAGAAATTATAGTTTTTAAGTGTATGTATTAATGAATGCTATCAACTACTAAAGTGTATATTTTGTAATATATTACTCCATTGTGCAAATTGGTATTGACTTGTGAAATTCTAATTAAACATAATTTCAAAATTATATTTATGGAAAAAATGCTTTAATATCAATTACCAACTTGCAGCAGTTTATTATAGTAAAAAAAATATTGGGCTGAACCAGTTTGCCACCGATAAAAAGATCTCCAATACCCAGGATACCGCTTTTGTCAGAAAATCTCCATATTATACATACCTAATATTTTAAAACAATTTGTTTTTTTTACCAAACTACGACAAAATCACCTGTTTTACAAAGGTGAAACAGGAAAATTTTCGGCCCTAGGGCCGAAGTCAGCTGATTGTTTATTTTCTATAAACGTGTAAACATCACATAACTACATGGCATTCAATAGGTTCCTACGACAGGCTGCGATCATATGGTTTTCATTGTTATCGTTGCTTAATAAACATTAAAAAAAGTATCATTGCTTTATTTTTCATTTTTGTATTTTTCACTTTTTTCATTGCTCATTGTTTCATTTTAAGTGTGTAAAATAAATTTTCAGATTTTCAATGTTATGTAGGGTTTATTTAATTGTGTAATGTGATGAAAAATGGCATTCGCACCTCAGTTGAAAGGGTTTTGCAGCTCTCGATCTTTTCGAATTCCTTGAGCCCTCACGTCCTAATTTTCAGCCCTAGTTGCGAAATATACTATTTTGATACATAATTATTTATTATCAATGATTATTTCGTTTCAAAACATCACTATTTTCTCAACTGTGCTGTACTATGAACATTTAACGTGACAGTAAAGTGAATCCTTTTATTTGATTTCAGTACCATTACTCAATAAGGGGATCCAGAACAAATACCATCAACACTGTATCTTGTTGTAAAGGCAATTTTCATTTTTCTCAAAGAGAGTATTACTAAGGAGGAAATGGAACTTGAAAGGATTCTCTTAAAACGTTTTATTCGTGAAACTGAGGTGTTGTATGGTGAAGAAGAGTGTACATATAACATTTAACAACTTAAGAGGCGGTTCACGGACTCCGGGTTTTCCTAAGTCTGAGCGCAAAATCCAGTTATAACCAGTTTTTAGCGCAGCGGCTTAGAAGTCGAGTTCACGGGTTCGAGTTTACCCGCGCCCGAGCGGGGACAGATAAATTTCATCCAATTATGACAGGGATAAACCCGAGCGCAAAAGATCGGGTTCAGGAGCCCAATTATAGAAAACCCCGGGCCAAAACGTTAAACTGATCGGGTTCACGAGACATTGTCTAGCGCAAATAGGTTAATCTGGAGCGAAAAGAACAATGGTTTTGGACTTGAACTTAACCCTGCTGGGGGGCAGGGTTAAGGTGACATCATGTCGGGATTATCTCAATTGCTCGTTTATTGTTTTTTTGTAAGCAAAAAGAATGTTATCCTCGGATTCTGCATTAAATTCCGAACAATTTCATTACCCTCAACATAATATTTGATTTTTTTCATTTTTTACCACTGATTGTTGAAAACATGTTTAAAAATCGTAAAATTTAGTGAATAATTACAAATTACAATACAATTTAACATACTTCAAGTTGGTAACATTAAAATAGTAAAGTACGTTTATTCCTGAGACTGTTTCTTATATAAGATAAAACAGATGCCTACATGAAATAACAAAATAAAACTCATGTCTCAGGCAGGGGTAAGAAAATAGGAAATTTGTGTTTGGAGAGCAAGAGAGCAATGGCAGGATGCGTTCTTATCAGTACGTAGGAAGCATTCCTCGCGAACGGGCAGTCGTTCAGTTCGCTGTGCTGTTCAGTGTTGTGGTGTCAGCGCTACTGCGCTGTGTATAGTCGGTGCATCGAAACTGGGCTCCAAAATGTAATCCGCAAAAGGGTCCACTAATCCCCATACCGAATCTGGGCTTCTAGCCTTGCGCAGGTACTTGATCGTGCGTGCGACGTAATGACACTGGAAAGTCACCTGAGTTCCAGAGGGGCACAATCCCGGCCACCCCTGCCAACCCCGCCCCCGCAGTTACTTGTTGAACTTGAGAGCAGTTACATCGCAATAACAAGCAGTAAGAAGTGGTCTCCCATTTTGTATAGTTTTTAAGTAAATGCTGCATCATTGCTTTGGTATGGCGAACCTAAGCCCAGAAGACGTGGGGGAGGTGTTCTGCGACTTCATCGCTGTCGAGCCAGCAAACCAAAAGCTGACCAGCTTTGCGGATATTTAACTGAGATCTACATCGACCAAGGTTCCCTCTTCCCTTCACAAATTTGGGCTGCATACTCAGCAGAGTTGTTGCGTACAACAAACGCATGCGAGAGCTTCCATTCGCGGGTAATGAACTTTGCCCGTCGCCACACCCTAACATTTATATATTTTTGAAAACCTTAAAATCAGTGCAAATTGACTCCTACGTAAGACTAAACAGTGCGTTCAATTCTGAAGTGCCGAAAAGTCTGAAGAAAACATGTTTGCGGCAGGATTTTATCAAGAATAAAATTATTCAGCTGAAGAATGGCCACATTGACCTTATTATGTCATTCACCCGGATCTAAATCGTCACCAAATTTTTGATGTAAATAAATGCATGCTGTTTCAATTGTGTTATTTTTTTCTCTCTCCTTTGGCGATCCAACCGCGGGAGTTTTAGGAAGTGCCGGAGCCCAGTTTCGGTGCACCTCTGAGGGGCCTGGGAGGCTTGGAGCCCAGATTCGGCGTCTACCTGGTTTTAGGAGCCCAGTTTCGGTGCGCCCTGTATAGTGACTGTGACAATGGATTACCTTGATTATTTGGACTACCACAATGAACCACCACCTCGCATGCGACCGGCTCCTACCACAATTACAATCCTTTCAACGATTTAACAGACGACGAATTCAAAGATAGATTTCGATTTTCGAAAGAGGCCGTAAATTAACTAACTGAGTTATTAACTTCAAGGCTCGGCTTTCCTCGCAACAGAGCCCGTCAGAATATTCCAAATTGGAAAAAAATTTAATAGCACTCAGGGTTTTTGCTGATAGTTTCATAGGGAAACAGGCGATTTATTAGATGTTTCTAAATCTGCATCATGCCAGATAGTCCATCAAGTAGCGTTGGCTATTTGTTTAGAACTTAAAGCTGAATATATTAAATTTCCATCTGGGGATTACGCCACTAGAACAAGAGCCAGCTTTTTTGCTAAGTATGGGTTCCCCAACGTCTTAAGTTGTGTCGACGGCACCCACATTCCTATTGTTTGCCCTCCAACTGCAGACAAAAAGAGTATAGATGTAGAAAGGGATTTTTTTTTTCAATTAACGTCTTAGGAGCAGCAGGAGCAGACCTTGAATTCACCAACATAGTTGCTAGATGGAAGGGCAGTACACACGATTCTCGAGTGTTGAAAAACTCAAGACTGTATGCAGCATTTGAAGAACGCGATATGGGCGGAATACTGATAGGAGACAGTGGATACGAATGTAACAGGCAAGTAACAAAATAATTTTAATCGTAATTAATAGTTATATGTTTCTCCCCAATCAATTAATTTGTATGTACAGTTATTAATAAAAAAATGACAATCATGTATATTTTTAAATATTAACAAACATGTAAGATAAGATAAGAGACATGTGAGTAGCGAGCCGCGGTAAGAAGTGTCATTTATATGACCGTGAGGGGCCGGTTGCAGGTGTGTTGTTCGTCATATTGTTGGATAGAGGTACTGGATGCAGAATGGTGGTGGGAGGGGGGGGTGGAATCCACTTAGGAATGCCATCGTTTTTACAACGCTCTGCGTCTTTCGTATTACAGCAGCCATTGACGAACTTACAATGGGTAACCTAATTAAAAGTTTGTATATATATTAATTATAAAAATTTTACGAATAAAATTTTTGCGCTTTTTTATTGCGTTGCGTAAAAAACACTGACCTTTTCAGATTTTTGATGACACCCCTTTTACGGCCGGTAACACCAGCCCAGCGTCGGTATCAACGAGCGTTAATAAGGACCAGATCAACAGTTGAGAGAATTTTTTGTTTAATGAAGATCAGATTCAGGTATTTGAAATAACATACTTTATAGGAATCCGATCAATTTTATATTAATAATAACACATGTTTGACCTACAGGTTATTAATACGTATGATTACAACAACTAAAGGCTGACTACTGCAATAAAACTGGGAACTGCCAAATTTTCTCTCATCGCGGGAGGGATTACTCTTTATCATATAGAAAAAACTTGACTGACGACAATAATTTTTTATCTAAATATTTTTTTATAAAACGTTGACTGTAACAATTTCATATGTAAAAACTCGCCTTCGGCTCGCTGGGGGCTCCGCCCCCAGGCCCCCTACTGTGAGTTCCTTGGAGAGGGATTTTGATATTGAAAAGGCACATAACAAAATTAGTATATATGTTAACATACAAAGTCTTCATATCAGGTATCTTCAGTCGTGGTCAGAGGGGGGTTTGGATGTTGAAAGTTACAAGACAAAATTAGTTTAACGCCCCCAGGCCCCCTTGTTGCTCTTCGCCCTAAAGCAGGGGGTGTGTATTGAAAAGTCACCAAATTGCGATTAAACTCATTACAAATACTCAGCAAAATATATCATTGTAATGTTTGGGAGGGTAGTTAGTGGGATGTAGTTAAAGGGTTACTTTAGAGGGGGTTTTTGCGGAGGGGATTGGGTTTATTTTTATCGTTTTGAAAGAGGGTTAGTGGAGTCAGAGGTGAGGGGTGAGGCAAAAGAATTTGTTTAAAAACAACATTGCCTTAATTTGAAGAATGCTTTTGATTCTTTTTTGGTCACATTTCGGGGTTGATAGATTTTAAAAATTACAAATGACTTAGGATAAACATGGAGGTTGACACTGACGAATCCCTGGTCAAAAATTGAGTCTTTCAGCAATGAATAAATTGGCAAAAAAACCACGAATCAAATCTTAAATTTAATAAAAGTTCAACTTGATACGAAATTTTTAGGGGTAGAAATGGGGTGAAAATTGCAAATTACCTATAATTAACCGGAAACGTCAAACTGACTATCTCCGCGTCAATAATTCGGCATCCCCGGCCAAAAATAAAGTTGACAAAAAATAAAAACCAGGAGGAAAACTTAAAATTTAATGAAAGTTTACGTTTTGAGGACTATTTTAGAGGTTGAAACAGGGTGAATTTTGGGAATGACCCCCGATAACCCTAGAGGATCAAACTTACTATATCAGTGTTAAAATAGAGGTCTGTAAAATAAAAATAAATATAAAAAATCAGCAAAACCCAAAATAAACTGAAAATCTATGAAAATTTTAATTTAGAGGTCATTTTGGGAGTGAAGGAGGTGAGATAAGGCAAAATACGTAATGACCAAAATTGTAGGAAGTTTAATTTCAACTAAGGAAATAACCTTTGTTTTTGAACAGATGGTTTATTTTAGCCGCTAGAGGCAAAAAACGAAAAGTACTTTTATTGAAATTCAAAATTCCCTCCGTTTTACCCCCTTTTGGGGGGTGAAGGGGTTAAAATTGCTTGTTTTTGAAGATTTTATATTTAGAGTGACCACCCAATACATGTTTCTTTAAATTTACAGGGGCCTAAGTAGTATATAAAGTAAACTGGTGCTGGAAAACCTAGGGAAGATCTACGAAAATTGAAATATCTAGAGCAATCTGAGGGTGAAGGAGACGAGATAGGGCAAAAAGTCACAGGACCAAAGTTGTAGATCGTGAAAAATCCGTGGCACGTGGTGCAGTCCGTTTTGCAATAGGACCTCTAGTTTAGCCGCTATAGCCCGAAAACGAAAAGTACTTTTTTCGAACTTCAAATTTTCCCCCCTTTGGGGGGGTTGGGGGTGGAAATGTTTCGTTTTGACAATTTTTCCGGGGTTTTGACCACAAGGATTATTCGTGCCAAATTTCAAGTTTCTAGCCAACCGGGAAGTATGGTTTGAATTTGTATACGTGAGTGAGTTACACATCCGGCTGTATATATATATAGAATAATAGATTTTGTCAGTCTAATTTTCTACCGGGTGTTCAAAAAGTCCCGGATCGGCTTCGTAATTTTTTTATTATTAAATATTGACCTACGAAACTTAGAATATGTCTCTTGGACACAAAATACTATTTTAGCAAGTATTCAGTGACCCCCTATCTCCTCAGGGGGACGGCCCACGAGGAGTCAGAAGAAAATCTTAAATGTAAGCATAGGTTGATATGTACATCAAATTAAAGCTCTTTTTGAGTAGAATACAATGCCGCAAATCCGATCTCAATCGGATCATAGAATACAAAATGGCGGCAGTTTAAAATTTTCTCAACTGCAATTTTTAACACCCTTAAAAATTAGATTTCAGACGTTCTAAGCGTCCGTTCGAGATGCGGTTTGCGGCATTAAATTTTGCTTTATTACCCCTTTAAAATGATATACATATCGACCTATGCACAGCCTATGGCATAAACCACTTCCATGAGGGACGGTACCTTAAAGGATGTCTTGCAAGGATGATGACCGGCAAAGGTAGTGCTGTACATAATTTTAAAAGGCATGAAATTCTCAACAAAATGCCGCAAACCGCATCACGAAAGGACGCTTAGAATGTCTGAAATCTAATTTTTAAGGGTGTTAAAAATTGCAGTTAAGAAAAGTTTAAACTGGCGCCATTTTGGATTCGGTGATCCGATTGAGATCGGATTTGCGGCATTGTATTCTACTCAAAAAGAGCTTTAATTTGATGTACATATCAACCTATGCTTACATTTAAGATTTTCTTCTGACTCCTCGTGGGCCGTCCCCCTGAGGGGTTAGGGGGTCACTGAATACTTGCTAAAATAGTATTTTGTGTCCAAGAGACATGTTCTAAGTTTCGTAGGCCAATATTTAATAATAAAAAAATTACGAAGCCGATCCGGGACTTTTTGAACACCCGGTATATTAGTTACGATCTGGAATCAGTTCATAATACCGATAATTCCATGGGCCTTTACTCATCACATGGTCCTATATATTATTATTATTATCACTCAGTATTTTATAGGTAAAGTACACGTTGAATTTTTCAGATGTCTGCACGACAACAACACCTTGCTCTTCAGTCCCCGCCGATCTTGCATTGTTATTGTTGCGTGTGCCATACTGCACAACTTTGGAATTAGAGGGAGGTTATTTTAAGATGCTTTGGAACCACTTCCTGAAAATTATGAAATGGTTGAAGAAGACCAGCCTCGGCCAGCCTGCCCCGAAGGCAACTTGACACGCAACGATACCATCCAACGTTACTTTTTTAACTAGATCAAAGGATAAGGGGGAGTTCTCATTTTTCCCCTGTTTTTATTGTAATAGGGCAGCAGAATGTTGGCTTAGTCAATTTCCCATTTACTCTCTACTGAGGTTTTCAAGGAATCGCTTTGAGTAATTTCTCACTTTATCAATTTATTGATTAGAATTTTGGTTGTTAAACAATGTTATGTTAATGTAATTTAAAAAATAAACATTCTTGCCTACTTCATTATATGAAATTTTTGTGTTTTGTCACTAAGTCATTTACCAATATTTTTTTACAAAGGGTTTGTAAAACAAGCTATAATAGCTATAATTTTAATATATAAATACATCACTTGTTTATTTTTCTTTTTTTAATAGCCTAAGGGATTAATTACTGGATATTTTGTAATTGGAAATTCGCCGAGTATGCAGGTTTGCTGCGACGTGGGTATTTTGTAAGTAGTTGCGGCTGCAACAATAGGTACACTTTGAGTCCACAATTGGTTGCCATTTTTCACACTGACGGTTGAATAATTCTTCAAATTTGCTTTTTTAGTGTTGTGAGGAATTGAAATTGGAAAAATAAAGTTACTCGCATTTACATCCACATTGTGGTTGCAGTTTGAACATGTTGTCTAAATTTTTAGCATATATTTGAAATGAAATTCAAGGGGTTCATACAATGTTATTAGTTGAATGAAAAATTCAGCACAATCTTGTTGTTCGATTGCATTAAAAGGAGGTCCGAACTGATTTCTGATATTTATTGGACTTACAATTTGGTCGTTTTTTGGTGGTATATGGCTAATTTAATCATAGGGGAATCAATGGCATAGTTTGTTATGGAGGTTGTGATAAGTTGGCAGTTTAAAATACACTGTATTTTTGCATTTGCATAGTACGATACATTATCAGAATTTTAAAAACCAAATAAATATTATTTACCAGATGCTGGATCGCATAGGATATAAACAAGGCCGCACTAGTGTGGCCTTGATAAGGCGCTGTAGTATACAGCCAATGGAATTGAAATTAATTAACTTGAAACAGCTGTTTATGTGTTTAACCTATAAGTACAATATTCAATGAAACTCTAGATGCAAACTGTACTTAACCCTTGGCAGTTTGGGTATTCTTAGGACCAGGATTAGTAGTTACAATGGACATGCATTGCAGATATTCAGCTTAATATGCATGCACCCGAAAGGTTGCGGTATTAACACAAAACAAATTGCTATTATTTATTGGCGAGATTTAACCCTGGGTGCTGGGGATCGATGTTCCTCGCTCTACCACCAGTGGACATACTTTGTGACAAAATCGTGAACCCTCAAACTTTGGATAATTCTTGAATTAGGAATTTTTTTATGATAGACCTTATTAAACATTCGGCGCTATGACTATAATCTTTGACTTTTTCCAGTTTGTGAATAAACTCATCTTTAAATATAAAATGTTTAAGAGTTGAATTGCCGTTTTCTACCTTTGTAAGATTAGGCCTACTTGCGTCTGCAACCAAACTTCGTATTTATACGTGATAGGAGTCATTAATCATAGTTAATGTATGAATCTGTACTTTTTTACTTGACAAATTTTCCGCAAACAGCTGATATTGCTTCTGTTCAAACAAGGAGATTAGAGTATTTACTGGAGGTACTGTGACGATGACTTTGTTGATGAAAACCGGCCCTTTCATTTTGGCAGACTTTAGTAATTTAGTAATGAAATGTCATTCTTTGAACATAAATTTAAAACGATTCGAATCTTGAACATGAATTTAGGTTGGGTAAAACGGAAATAGACTATATAAGACACACATTCATTATAATTTATATAGGTATTTGTAAAACTATATAAATAGGTTTCATTGGTACAGAACCCTGAAATAATAGTTTAAAAATAAACCTATCACAATATAAAGAAATAATAAATTAAACAAATCAAGCGTATCTCCTGTCCTACCGTCCTCTCCATAAGCTTAAAACTTACCAGCTGATCAAAGTTTTACTGACGAAATAGTTTCTTCGTGGACTAAGCTTGTTTACATTTGAAATGTCAACGACGATTTGAAATGAAAATTTAAAAAGTTACTAGTTTTGATATCTAGTGCTTTCAAACTTTGTTCAGACTATCAAAAGGCACTACTACGAGAAAAAATAGGAGTGAGTGTGAAGTTTAATTCAATTCTGATGAGAAATAAAGTCGCTAGGCTTTCTGAACAAATCGAGGTGGAGGATTCGTTCAAAAGTGCAAGACCGGTAACTTTTTTGGTGACTTTTAACGTTTATTATTAACTTAATAGAAGTATTTAAAACAAACTGTCGTGTTTTTTGAAGTTTTTTTTTGGCCAGTTTATTATGTTGAGACGAAGTTATATTAAATCAAGGCTCTAATTTTCTTTTTTGAAAAGTGAAAAATCGGCTCCTAATCTGCGCTGTTAATATAGTCACTCACGTCGTTCATTCGTCGTCTGCTGGTGGACTTGGCGACGAGACACGACCGTGCCTCTAGATAGAAGGGCTGTCAAAGCTGCATGACTTATTTGAAATTTACAGGCCAATTTAGATGTGATGTCAAACTCTCAACAGATTTTTTTCTCTCAAAATAACTACTATTTGTATCAAGATTTTCATCATCACTCTCTTCATGACTTGAGGAAAAATATATGTGTCTTCATCAATGTAAGGTTGATCAATAATTGGACTTGGCTTTTCATTGGCAAGAAATGATCAGCTTGTAGAAGGGGACAGTGGGCTTGATCCTAAACCCGATGGGTTGTTTGGGTTAACGATAGGCTCTTCAACAAATTGGTTATTTACAGGAGATGAATGGCTTATGTCATTTTGAATTTCCTGACATAACTTTTTTCGTCCTCTTGGATTTTCTTTGTCTCGTCAGGTCCTTAAAAGATTTCTGTGTCCGGTTCATCTTCGGCCTGTTAAAACAATTTTAGGCTAAACAAGTATCACACAATCTTGGCATAATGTGGCAAGCCAAGAAGGATGCCAAGGTAGTAAAAATGCCGGGTTATCAGAAATATGGGCCAAAAGTGAAAAATATATGCTTTCTTAAGACTTAAAGTGATTTATTACAAAAATGAAAAAGATTCGTTAATTCTTGTAATGCAATCTGATAAATTGGATTGTAACTTAGCTGTTATAGACAATTTTACTATAACCTATTTAAAATATGACACCCAATAGTCTGATACACTCATTATCCCGACGCGATGGTGACGCTGCTGTACATACATTGATCAACTGGTCTGTCCTGTTTATTTAATAATCCTAGTATTAGGAGGGTCGAGCGTTGCTTGATGAAATATCAGAGAATTTAAATATAGTAATAAACATGTCACTTCAATAGGCTGTCATATAAGAGAAACCTAGGCTATGAGGGGCGTTATTTGCTTTTAGTTTTCATACCAATCGCTATTTTTATTCATTACAGTACTCGATCCTATTATATTATTATATTGTTGACATATTATGCAGATAGCCTAACTAATGAATAAATATTTAGTCGAAGGCTACCCGAGAACTTCTCTTCTTGTTTATTGTAAAAATATACACTAGAAAGAGTCTTAAATTATATTTTACTCACAACCGTTCAGCAACAATAAGTGTTTCGAATTACTCTTCTCGTAGGAAATATGAATTTTGAACTATGCAAATCCAAATAAAAACTAAGCTTTTTATTTATGCATATTTCTTAGGTTTTGAGGCTTAAAACCCCACTTTTGAGCAGAAAGAAGTCAAAATTTTCCCCTAGGCCGTAAATGAATTTTGCTATGGCGGAGCTCCGATCAAACAAATAGTTGACAGGTTACGAAATGAAAATGCAAAACATAATGTAGGTAATAAAGTATTGTGTTTAGTATGGACTAATGATTTGTTGAATAATGTAAATATAGAACATGTAGCTAAAGAAAATGAATCGTTAATTAAGATACTGACGGACATGGGATCAGCGGTGACAATGTTAAAATTACCTCCATTACCAAGGTTAGCTAGGTATGATAATTTTCATTTTAAGAAGTTGTAAAAAGTTACCATTAGAGTTGTCATTTGCCACAGTTTCCAATGAGTCACAAACGTGTGGGAGCTGGTCTAGAATAGCGTCAATGGCTCGATGGCGAACAGTTCATCTAGTTCGTGACAAGCTCACGAGTCTTTTAATTTTTTTGTCTCCATTTTCCTTGCATATTGATTCAAAAATGGAAAACCTGTTAGCTGATACATTTATTACATTATTAAATTATTTACAGTAAATAAAAAATTCCCCAGCGGTCCTTTTTCCTCGCAAAATCGCATCACAGCCAGATCAAATAAATGGGCATGACAGTGTACAATGCTCTAGGCTCTTCTTCTTGAAACCGTGCAGCAACGCCTTTGAATTTTCCACTCATGTTGTTAGCCCCATCATATGCCTGTCCCCGCATTTTATTGATGTTTATTCCTAATTGCTGTAGGTAGCCTTTGATAACATTATGTAAGTTTTCACCTGTAGTCGCTACTACTTTTAAAAATTCCAAAACCTCTCTTTGATTTGGATACTGCCGTCAAGCTTTGCGACATATCGCATGCAAATGCTGTTCATGAAATGAAACATCAGTTTTTTCATCGCAAATTACTGAGTACGCCAAGGCCTCGTCCACTTCTTGCACGATATCTTGAAGCATTTAATTTGTTATGCACTCAATGATCTCGTCCTGTACCTGGGCACTTTTGCATGAGTGAATTTGTGATTTAATTAGTGTCTGAATATCTTCGTCCATATTTGTCTATCTTAGTTCAAGGAAATTACCCCTGTACTTGGCTTATAATAGCTCCCGTACCCTTCTCAATTAATTTTCAACTCGACTCATTTCACTTCGAGCTTGGAAGGGATCTTTTACATGGCCAGTTCATGTTGACGATATGTTTATTAATTAATTTATAGATCTAGTATACTTAGCTTATAATACCTCCCGTACCCTTCTCAATTAATTTCCAACTCAACTCATTTCACTTGGAACTAGGAAGGGATCTTCCATATGGCCAGTTTATGTTGACGATATCTTTATTAATTTATAGATCTACCGTAGGCTTTACTTGGCTTAAAGTACATCCCTGGGTAGGTAGCCATTTCAAGAAAGAAGAAAGGGTTTTAATTTCAGTAATGTAAGAAAGAGTTTCATTTCAGTAATGTAAGAAAGAGTAAAGACTAAAATGACTTACCTTCACATCCAAATCCTTTCCAAAGGCTCTTCTAACCACAAATTTTGTTTTCGTGGCAGTTTCGTGTTCTGATAATTTTAATAAAAAGTCTTCAGAAGTATGGGAGGTTAACAATTTAATTTCTTCACACTTCATTTTCTTGCTAATAATAACCAATAAATAGCTCAGCTTAATCGTCTAATGGCGGTTCATATCTCACATCTCACTCAATTCAGTCTTTCGACCACACTATCGATTTTGCTACGTTAACACGATACGATACAAACGATTGGTAAAATAAATAGATATTGCACTGAAAACTTACAAAGTTTAGGACGGATAAAGTGCTCACCTTAAAATTCGAATGAGGATATGGTAGTGGGTGATTACAATATCGTGAGATTTGCTGATAAAATGTTAGGTCTAGTACATACCATGACAAAAGTGGCAAAAGGGCCGTAAATGAATTTTGCTATGGTGGAGCTCCGATCAAACAGTTGACAGGTTACAAAATGAAACAGCAAAAAATAAAGTAGGTAATAAAGTATTGTGTTTAGTAGGGACTAATGATTTGTTGAATAATGTAAATATAGAACATGAAGCTAAGGAGTATGATCATTAATTAAGATACTGACTGACATGGGATCAGAGGTGACTATGTTAACATACCTCCGATAACAAGGTTAGCTAAGTATGATCATTTTCACTTTAAGAAGTTGTGGGAATATAATAACTGCATTTATAATGTGAGCAGATATCGAAATGTGATTATTGTTGACATTACCGAATTTTTTATCACTGTATAGTCATTGTTGTGAGGAGAAATATTTCGAGGATATTATTACAATTAAAGCAGACCGGTTGGTAGATTTGATCCATTTGAATGAGAAAGGGTTAAGCCTCATTAAAAAGAGGGTAGAAATCAACGACATATAACTGATATAGACTGCTTATGAGATAGGAAAAAGTGAAGCCTTACTGGAGGATTGTCACCGACCTTCAAACACAAACGTCAAAGACTTGAAAACATGAACATGATTCTAATTTCGTTTGTCGTTGTTTTTGAACCATCAAAATGTTATATGATTAAAACAAAAATTAGTTTTCAATAGTTTTACCATCGTTTTATAATTTAATTATATACTTATCTTACATCGGAGACGACATCGATAAATATTTAATATTAGATTAAATAGTTTTAGTACTAATTTAAAAAGTGATGTGCACAAAAAGTGACTCCGCACCCAGACACAAGACGACCTCTAATTTTGCGGCCCTCTAATTTTGTTAGATCAGCAATATAAGTGGAATTAATTTCGTACTCTACATTAACAAACGAAAAACGAACGATTCAGCGATGGGAATTGAACCATTTAATTGATCGAATATAAAAACTTATTTCAAAGAGTCGACGTAATTAAATTAGTTTTGTCGTTATCTTACTTCAATTAAATAAAATACGCAAAAAGTATTAATTAAGATTATAAATCTGTACAGCATTTCTGACATATTTTAAAAACGTATTCGAATCTTTAGTCGTCTTCCAAAGATTCTATTCGTTTTAAATTACTGTTCAAAGAACGCCAAGTCCTAAACTACTATATTACTCCCCTTCACATTGCCTATCTCTTCATCAACAGCTTTTTCATCAACAAATGCATTGTGGCAATAACTCCAGTACAACA
This sequence comes from Flexamia atlantica, assembly GCA_035578135.1. NCBI lineage: Eukaryota > Metazoa > Arthropoda > Insecta > Hemiptera > Cicadellidae > Flexamia > Flexamia atlantica. The sequence continues at coordinate 61,588,603 of JAQJVK010000006.1, forward strand.
GACTCTAACCTCCTTGTTTTGAATAATTTAAAGGTCGATGAAGTGTTTTGTGACGGCCGTGAGTTTTCCGGTTTGTTCGTTTTTTTTAGATACTAGCCAACATGGCAGCGCCCACAAAGGCTTCACTTTTTTACAACGAGATGAGCAGTCTATATATTTTGAAGGTCGTTGGTAGAAATGGTCGGTTTTGGGATTAACTGGCGGGGTGGGGTTGTTGACCTTGGGAAGGATTTTTTTAGTCGCAGGTGATGATAAGGGACAGCTCGCCAGATCAGCTGACCTGGCGAGATGATCTATAAGATGATTTTATTGCTGGTAAACGCTATAAAATCATGTAAAATGCAAAAAAGGGGGGGTCCTTATCTTGATAATTGATCGGGGGGGGGGTCCTTATCTGTGACGTCACAGCTCCCCGCTTTGGCTCCATACACCTGCCAGCTCCCCGCTTTTGGCTTCATACACCTGCGCTAAGAACAACCATTTTCAACTATTATTAGACTGTTTTTACAGTTTTCTGTTTTAGCTGTGTTTTTCTCCAGGTTTTCCTGGCTTGTGTTACTAATCTTGTTATGTTCTAGGTTTTCTTCCACCTGAGGACGGGATCAGATTCCAGATCCCGAAACGTCGTGAAACTTGTTTTTACTAATCAGTGATGGCAAATGTCCGCAAAAATCCTAATCAAAATACTATTAGACCTCAGAAGTATAGTCAGGGTGTGAATAAATCAGACCTTACTGAAAATGGTACTAATTTAGCTACTAAGATTAAAGAGAATGCTAAGTAAGTGTTGTGCGACGGTGATTTAAGAGAGGAGTTATTAGATGAGGATAATTTTAACGAAGGACCGATCAGAGCTGATTTTTAGAAATGCCCTCGAATTGAGTTAACTGTTTATGGGAAATTAATTCGTGGCATTGTAGATTCAGGGAATCAGGGGACGATTATTTCAAAGAATTTGTTTAATGAATTGTTGCAGGTTAATGAAAATATTTTAAAACTTCTTGTCACTAATTTGCCATAATGGGAGCTACGGGTGTTAAAAGTCAAAAGATTATTGCTCAAGTGTTACTGGAGTGTAAATGTGAAGGTGAGATGTTTGACACTAATTGTTTTGTAGTGGATAGTATCAATGTTAATTTCATTTTGGGAAATGACTTTTAGAAGCGTTATTCTGTTATATTGAGTTGGACAGATAATAATTCGGAGTTATTATGTAATGAGAGAAGGGTTGTTGTTAAGTTTGTTGAAAATACTAAAGAGGTGCAAACTGAAAGTCAGACATGGTCTAGGAAGTTAAAATTTATTGAACTTGGTTCTTTAATCGTGACAGATGAAACAGATGAATTTAATCACATTTTAAGCTGCTTTATGAATACTGTCTCAATATCTCTATCTCAATATCTCTTTATCCATTAGTCTCTAATACTCTCAAACAATTGGCTTACTATCTCTCGACCCAAAATTAATAGTTTCTCTCTTAAATTCAGTGTTTCTCTGTAAATGCAGTGCTCCAAGATCGTCCAGAGCGTCTTGTGCGCGCTTCCGTGGCAGATATGAACTTTCGTATACGTTCTTCCGCGACTCGCGTAAAGAACCAAGAGTGAAAAAGTGTGAAAGAACTGTCACTGTGTGCGTCTTCGATTTCACGGCCCCAGGAAGTCAGCAGAAGCGGTCTTCTTTACCCTACACGGACCCTCTACCCTGGCCCATGGAAACATTGGACAAAGGTACAGACCGTTTTATTTTCATATGTGTGACAGTGAAATATAAATATTTTTAATCAAACATTTCATTAACTAACTATCAACTTTCTACAAACAACCTTTTGGGAATTTCAGTCTTAGAAAATTCTCTGGTCCTTCAAACTAATTAATTAGTGAATTACAATTAATGGCTCTTAGTCTACGATTGAATATTAACGTATTCCCCCCTCAAACGGAGGTCATCAGCCAAATACCTCATAGTCTATTATTGCATATTCTAAAAACAAAATGAATGATTTTTAATGGTAAATAAAAATACTGATACATTTTCCAAAATCACATCATTTTATTAAAAAGTTATTAATTATAAGCATTTCAAATCTAATAGTAAATACGAAGTGTGATATTGTATATTCTTGCCATATAAACATGTTATTTTAATGAAATTTAAAGTTAAAAAATAAAAATGTTTTTATTCTTTGAATTTGTAGGGCCTACACCTGCTGACAACCAACTAACTAAAACAGTGTTAAGCCTGGTGAACATCTTCTAACAAAAATCGAGTTCACCGCTAAATCACTCGATGTCATCTATGACTGACTCAGAGTCTGTAAGGTTTTTATAAAACTGGAGGCAGTCCTTTGGGATTAGTTTATATTTACAACTAGGTCTATTTGGTGTGTTCTTCTGTCCTTCCTTCTTCTGTGCTTTCTTTGTGGCTCTTTCCCTTACCTTGGGTTTTCTCTTTCCAGTGTTTACCTCGACAAATTCTGTCTGATTAAAGTCAGTTTTTACATACATAGACAATGGATTAGATTTCCTAACTTCAATCACTTTAAATGTTAACCAGTTTATGGGTCATTTCACGCTATATGGACAATTTAAGTAACCAAAATGAAAATTTAAAATTGTAAGAATTTGTGTGTTTCAGCAATTGTATATTAGCACTTTTATATTTAGTTCCAGGATTAAAATTGGGGCAGTGATAAATTTTTCTTTATTTACATTAAATAATTAATTTAAAGTTTTGAAAAAAATGGGGGAATGATGCATGAGGGAATGACGGAATTAGGGAATGATGTTGAGTTATTGGTATCACTGAAACTCATATGATTATTGCATACTAGTTTATTTCATTACTAATATTAATAGGTATACAAAATTACTCGTACTTATTCTCAGTTAACATCAACTGGTGAATCAAACTGATAAAAGATTCTATCGCCTTTGACCATCAAATTTGGTACAGGGAAAACTGAAATCAAATCTGTATAGTGGATAATACTTGAATCATTTTCATTGCACTTGAAACAAGTTTTACCCTTCCCTACACTTTGCATAAACATCACTTCAAGTTCTCCGTTATCATCTATTACCGTTTCACAGACAGCCACAAATCTTGACACGCCTTGTTTTCTTTGTAGTCCAACTAACACGAACACACCAGCTGTTACATCTTCCATATTTGGTAAATCTGGAAAGATTGTATATATATTATTAACTATCCAGCCTATTTTATTCATATTTTGGTCATATTAAAGCTGTTAAATAGCATTTTTCAAATTGATACAAAAGAAACATAATTTTAATTTGTTTGTTTAAGAAAGTAAATCTTTACGCTCCCAATATGTATAGAATTAGCTAACATACAAACAAACTTCAAGGTTGATTAAAATATATATTTTTACAAATTTAACCTCAAAAAGGTTTAATTGAAGTTTAATTATTTTACGCCCCAAAATAAAACTTAAAATATTACAAAAAAGTTTTTTAAATATCTCAAAAATTAAATTTTTTCAAGATTAGGGACGTAAATGTTGCCCTATCTGGAAAATCACCCAAAAATTAATTTTACTCATTAGAACTTAATATTAGCCCACAAGTAAAATCTTAAATTAAACTTAGATCTTCAAAGAGTAGTGGGGAAGTGGCGTTTCTGGCCCACTTTGCATAAATTAGCATAATGACAGCTGGCGGACGTGACGTCATAAGCTGTGACGTTTCTGTGCTGTGGGTATTTAAAGTTTAAATGCCCGGTGTTGGTGGGTATTTAAATTTAAATGACCGGAAGTGGGTCAAGGTCGGCTGGGGATGTTTTTAAAAAAGATCTTGCATTTTCGGGAAATCCGAAAATGCAAGATATTTTTTGTTTCTTTTTACAAACTGTTTCTTAATTGTTGTTTTGTTGATTTTCATTTCTATTAAAATACCATGTTAAACATTTAATCGTCAAGTTAACAATAAGAAAATATCTTACTAAAAAGTATCCAAATAAAGATGCAATTATATAAACATAAACTTTAAAAAGTAGCGTATGTTCTTCCTTTATATTTGTTAGCATTTCCTGAACAAGGTATCCAATATTGTAACCACATAAAAATGAAAGTAGGCAAATTACAAATTTCAACGGGTTCACAAAAACCAACTTGTAAAGTAGTGAATTTCTTTTTTCCTCCATTGTTGAATTTTTTAGTCGAAACCTATTAATGATAACATTATTGCCTGCGCTTCAGAACTAACAGTTGATGAAATTTCAGGTACTTGTACACTTGTAGTAGTTTCATTAGTCGTTGGTAATTGTTCGGAGGTTTGTGTAGATGTAGAAGAAACAGTATTATCTTGAAGCTCAGAGTCCATTTGTACTCGGGTGAAGAGCTGGAGCTTTAATGACGTGTGGTAGCCGCTGTCCTACTCCGTGTCGGCAGTTGTTGGTGGTGGTGGGTCATTAGGTTCAAGCACAGAAATGTAGATGGAATCATAATTTTCTGGAGGATGTACTAAAATATGTTGTACAGGATCTGCATCAATAGTGAAACTTTGCGTTTCAATGCAAAGTCAATCTTTAATAAAAGAAGCATACAAAACAGAACTCATGTTTATTTAGATGTTTACTCTGCGAGTCCTACCAGCAAACTGATGTATCGGTGGCGGTTCTGTGACCTCCCTTGAAATGACATGTGCAGCACGGAACATCTGCCGCACACCTGCCTTCCCCCACTACCATGAGAGACTCCTCGCAATTTTTGGATATGTAGGGTTAGTCGTACTGTAGCTCTTGTTGAGTGAACATGTCAGTATTAAACAATCGTTCTTAACATTTGGCTTAAAAATATTTTCAATAAAATATCGTTTTAAAACACTTATTTAACTTTGTACAAGTTACAATATTTTAAAGATGCTATTTTATTACATCGCCTTGATACTTCTAAAAATATTTAGTTGAAGAAATGCAAAATAAACTATAGTTGCGATTAAATATAAACTTGGTTAAAATGTTATAGATGTAAAATTGGTTTTTGTGTTAACTTTTACACTGTTGGTTGAATAACAAGTGTTACCGAAGCTTTTTGTTTGTCTCATTATTCTGCGTAATTTAAGTACCCACATGATAGGGTTTGGAAACATATAAAGTAAAATATGAGATGTAGAAAAAGTTTTTTTTAGTTTTTGCGTTATAACGTCTATACCGTTGGATTTATTAAAAAATGTTACTGAACCTTTTTTGTTTGTCTTTTGATTCTGCGTATTTTGAGGCCCACATGATAAGGTTTGGAAACATATAAAGTAAAATATGATGTAAAAAAGATATTTTTAATTTTTGTGTTATAACTTCTATACCGTTGGTTTTATTGACAAATGTGACTGGACCTTTTTTGTTTGTCTTTTGATTCCGCGTAATTTGAGTACCCACACGATAGGGTTTTAAGAAACTTTGTTACCCCCCCCAACAAAATGGAGAATCCCCCCCTTCCCCGCCAACAAAACGGAGAACCCTCCCCCCAACCAACCCCAACCCCAACCCCAACCCTAAACCTTTGGGACTTAGAGGTACGTGGACCCTTTGTTGGTCACCAAGGGTTGAGGCTTTAGCGAAAGCCCAAATTTAAAGTCTTATGTTGGCTCTCAGAAGGGCCGTTTTTGCCACCAGGGTTGACTTTGGAGGAGGGGAAGGAAAAAGGGTTTTTAATCTTTAAAATTTATTTTTAATTTTGCCACTTTGTTTTATAATTTCCAGGTATTTGGGATGTAAAGGAATTGAAAGTTGTCTAGGAAGAGTAATAATATCGATTTTGGTTTTTTCTTCATTGTATAGGTAAAAAGATGGGAAACGGGGTTTCACCGACGCCCCAAGAGGTCCTCTTCGGGCGAGAGGGGAGAGGAGAGGTAGGGGATGGGGCATGGGTTAGGTGTGAGAGGAGTAGGGAAGAGGGAAAAAAGCGTTATATAGTAGGGGAGAGATGAGGAGTGGGTATTGAAAGGAAAGGTTAGGAAGGGGGTAGAGGGATGTGTACGCACGTCATCACATAACCTATCCACTCCTTATTACGTCACGCCCACCCCCTTGACTTCACTTATGATGCCACATCACATCCCCTCTCCCTCCTCTCTCTCTCTCTTCCACTAATCACACCTATATCCTATTGCTAACCCCCCCTTCTATTCCCAAATCCCTTCCCTCTTCCTCCTCTCCGGACCCCTCCCCTAACCCCTTCTACCTGCCCCTTAACATCCCTACCCTTCCTTTCGGGAATTTTCTTTTTGAGTGACCACATTTTTGCAAATCATGTGTCATTTCTTTAATCAAGTTGATTTGATATTATGAAAAACGTATCATCTACCTAACAAAAGTTGTCATAGTACCACATTTATTGATTTTGTCACCTTCTCCTCTCGTCCACCCTTACCCCTCCCCTTCCTCACCACTATCTTCCCTCGCCTCTAACCTTCCTTTTCAAAAATCCAAGTCCAAATTTTATTCCAATTCCGTCCAAGACGTTATTATCAAATCAGATATTTCAAAGTAATTTTTAATTATCACATAAATATATTTACTTCACAGAAAAGGTGTACGATTAATCAAAATAATTTATTTCAAACACCAATAGCCACTTTCAATTCATCCTAGTCTTTGAAGACCTCTTCGTGCAATGAGATAACGCGTTACGAATAAATTTCTAAGTTAACCTACAACTGTCACAAAGCCGCCACAGTTTTAATGGAATCATATAACTAGTAGTTGTTGTAAAATTTTTGTTATATGTCCTATAACCTACTTAAACCAGCTAGCTCTTCCTCTTTGACCATTTATAGGTCGGAGCCTTTTCTTGGTATTGTTCGATTTAATTGATTTTGGAAATGTATTAATCTTAAGTTAGAATTAAAATTATTACAAGCCATTTTCATAATACTCGTAACCTTTTTTAATGAATTTAGTTGTTCATTTTATAAACATAAAGAGTGTGTGATTGGCTTTTTTAAAATACACATGTTGCCGAAATCCGTTTACGTTAATATTAAGGGTGATTTAATTTTAAAAACGGATGCCAAAAGCAGTCGGTTTAAGGTTTCCACTCGTGTTTCCTTTATTTAATACTCATTGTCACAGACAAATATATCGACGCTCATTTCTCTTTACCTAACAGTAAAAATATAATAATTATAAAAGTAAATAAAAACACATTTGTAAAGATAAGACTGTATTCACCTGATGTACAAAACCAATTGTAGGTGCTGCATTCTGTTGGCGAACTGTTACCACGGTAACCATTTCAAATTAAACCATATGTATTGATATAAACAAATAATCACTAAAGTACTTACAAAATCCATGACATAGGTCCCTTTCGGGCGATTCTGTGCCTAAACCCTATAAGATATTGTAGCCCAACTCAATTGTAGATAAGGTTTTTATTGGAAACTCGTGTTTCCTTTATTTAATACTCATTGTCACAGACGTATATATATATATATATATATATATATATATATATATATATATCGACGCTCATCACTCTTTATAATACATGGACCAGCGTACATATTTATGTTTTCCTATATTCTCATTTCCGAGACACACAGAATAAATATTAATACAAATATTGCTTTATGATAAACTTTGGTTAATGGTTTAAAAATTAAAAGCGACAGTCTTTGTGATAGTTTGTTTAACACTAATCTTAAATGATGACTAAAATGAGTGAAGGGTATTTTATTTAGTAAGTAAACACAGGTATAGTTAAACAAACTTTATTGTTTGCTCAACATTCCACATCACCCATGAGGTAAGAGCATGATGCGTTTTTTTTTATAGTGGTTTACCCAGTAGGCCTAGCCTAGACACAAAAACATGTGTCTAGTCCACTTTACAAAATACATTTAATTACACATACATTCATACAATAATAATATACATTTATAGATTTTAATATACACTTGAAATATGTATAAATATATACCTTTTTCTGAAGGACGATGTCTAGTTCACAATTTCATCTTCGGGTATTTTGTAGTGTCCCCACGGTAGTGATTGTATACCATCACTTAACACGTATAATTTATCATCGTGTGCTGACAAGGCGACTTTGTTAAGTAATACGCTGTACAAGTCGTGCCTAAAACTTCTTATCATATTTATTGAACGGTATTGGTCAATTTGTGTCTTCAGACAGTCTTTGTAGTCTTGAAATGTGATATCTTTTTCTATAACCGACTTCTTTACACCCTTTGATTTTTTTATGTGATGATCGTCTTCGGAACGGCTGGCATACATTTTCGACCGTAATCCTACATGCTCATACATAATTTTCCCGTTCAATTCATCCATGAAATTACCAATAGCCTTCTTGTTCCTATTGCTGAAACATGGATGTGTAGATGGAACCCCCCACATCACATCCCTTTCCTGGTGTCAAAGTAACTTATCATCTCCTTCATATCTTTGTAGAAGTCCTCAGTTTGGAGATGGTATGTCAGGCTTTCTGTATCGGTGTATTGCAATCTGGCTTTCTCCTTGTATCGGGCCTTTATAACGTTGTAGTGGAAGTCGTACATAAGCGTCTTCGATACATCCAAAATACTCATTCCCACGTAGATAGCCTTATTGAAGAATAATTTGGTTTTACTCATATGTACAGCTGCCAGTTGTTCAGTGAAAGTGGTTCTCCTCTTAAAGTTTGGTTGGGCTAACCATTTGTCGACTTGATTTTCTCGAGTTGCCAGTCGGATGTCAACACGATTGCGGATGTTCTCCATGGTTTTACCGAACACAGAATTATTCATCAGTTTGAAGAAGTCTTTTTCAAAATTGTTTGTGGCGCAAGTCCTCATATATGTATTGATATCAATATGAGGTTTGAGCCATTTCTTTTGAGTGAAACGTATTGCTCTGTGGATTTTCTTTAGTTTCAAGCCCAGAGAAATGTATTGTTCCAGATTTCTATAGTGAATTACATAATTTTTCTTATCAAATAAGGCTGCGAGTAGCTTTTTTCCTTGCTTTTGTCCTGGAGGCACTTTATGTTCGGGACTTTAACGTATTGTAAAAGCAGTTTTGTAAAAATGAAAAAAAATTAACCCCCACCACTCGGTTATAAAAGCAGGAGCGGGAACGCAAATTGTTTACTTGACTGTCTACAGTTGTATGGGTAACATCGTCTACAGCATTATAAACAATGCAAAGAAAAATGTTTTAAAATACCTGAAGATCAAGTTGACGGAAAAGCTCGTACAAAATGTAATTCTTTCTGCTACTGTAAATGTAGTTGCAAAACATATCAAAAGAACAAGTTGGATAAACTAGAAGAATTGCAACATCGACTCGGTCTATTGTGGCAGCGATTAAATTCAAAATGATTAAACAAACGCCTGCCATTTTTATCACCACCATTACCCCCACCACTACCCCCACCGTCAGAGGTACCCGCAGCACCGGCTTTGCAATAATCATTCCTGCTACACCTCTAGTCGAGTAAACAACTCTAGTCATGTCTCTCAACATTCGCGGGATTCACTACAACACTATCAATCTTACAACCTACAAGGATTTGGAAATTTTTAGTGAAGAACTAAAACAACTTATAGCCACTGGTTTCGGCTTATCTTTGGAACTTTATGCAACAAACAATCAAAACGTAAAAAAGTGTTTTTGCCAACTTACAACAACAAGAAGAATGAAAATAAGCAAGAAATTTCAGCACCGACAACAACCTACTTTTCAAATTAGGGAGCAAACTTTCCAAACTTAATGTAAAAGAATACTTTTGTAAAAAAAATAAAAGTCTTTCCCGAAAATGCAAGATCTTTTTTAAAAACATCCCCAGCCGACCTTGACCCACTTCCGGTCATTTAAAATTTAAATATCCATCAAAACCGGGCATTTAAACTTTAAATACCCACAGCACAGATACGTCACAGCTTATGACGTCACTTCCGCCAGATGTCATTATGCTAATTTGTGCAAAGTGGGCCAGAAACGCCACTTCCCCACTACTAATAAGTACTTGCACTGCTCTTGTTCCATAATACAGTAGATAGAACCGACTTTATAGTTAATAACATCCCTTTGACTCATGGAGGCCTTGGATATCTGCAGTTTAGTTTTGTTAAGTGTGAAAAAAACGTCTAATGCTCTGTTCACTAAATCTACGGTATGTTTATTTTTGGAGCTTAAAGCACAGCTGTCGGGGTTTTTGGATTTTTCTACTTTGCTATTTAATGCATCAAATAATGAATTCATAAATTCGAAGTTTGCAGTATTGAGAGCAGAGTTGGATTGGAGCTGCCCAGGCCCAACAGCTGTGCGCAGGGCTGCTGCAGTGGTGTGGCTCATCACATGTGTTGCGAGGGCTACATTCATCATTTTCCAGCTGTTGGGATTTATGTGAGCAGGGGTCAATTTGTGTACAGCTCGGGTTGAATTGCTGCTTGAGTCGATTTGGTACAACTTTCTTACATCATTAAATGAAACTTTTTCCCAAAGAATGAGAAATCATGTTTGAGGAGATTGTTCCTCACAGATTTAACTAAGTGAGGGACGTCAAACAATGCATGTATCTTGATGCCTTCATGTTTGAACCACGGTGCATCAAGAGTTACACCAAGAGACTCATATGCTGTTATATTGGTACTATTCCGGTCACAAACCAAGGCTTTTACTTCGAGGCCTGTGTCTTTTAGACATTGTATATTTCAATTAAAAGTTTTGTCTGCCTACCAGTTATCCTTTTATGATTATGAAATAGCCTACAGGCATCTTCCACTTGAAATATAAGCCTCGAACCATAAAGACACTAGCCTGTTTTCTGATTTTGGGCTGCCTACCAAGAGACCCACATCCTCGTACCCTTCGATAATGTCGAAGCGCTTACAGTATTCCAAGCCTTCCTTGATTGCCATTTCATCAAATATTAGCACACAGGCCTACTCCATAGTTTCCATACTATTTGCCTTACATTTTATTTGTGCTAAAAGTTTTTTATTGAAACCTGGTTTGAAACATTCTTTTGTTGACATCCATTTTTTATCTGTAGAAATCCCAGAAAGAACCAACGACTTTCTCAAAAATCTATAACACGATGTTAAATAAAGAGTTGTAACAAACGTTTTCTTGTTTATTCTAAGGTTGTCTTTTTTGTGTAGCTGCATGTTCATTAGAACAGCACCCTCCTTGCTTTTCACAGGAAAATCAGAATGAAATCCAGATGATCTCTTCAGCTTTTGTTTAGTTTTCATTAAGGTACGTTTCAACCTTGAGATAGCCGCTCGCTTAACAGCAAGCCTTCTTGATAGATCTTTTACTTTCTTGTTAGATTCAGCAGATGTTGATTTCAAAAGCAAATAACGGTTTGTTGGTGGTTTTCTTAATTTAGGATTGGGCTTTTTGGGAATCAAATGGCTAGTGCTTGGAGAAGCATTAGATATCCAAAAGAACGATTTGTGTATAAACATTAATATTTTTATTAACATTAAGGTGCGCTCTAAAAATAAATATTTTTTGTGAAGTTAACGGAACCCCTTTTTGTACAAATAGGTATTTTTTTATAACTAAGCTAACTAGAATATGATGCCAATATAATATAATAAATCGTTATTGCATTTCAACTTTTTGTGAGTTTGTGAGAAGAACCTAGTTAATTCCATTTTAAATCATTATTAATTATTAGTTAAATTATTAGTTAATTGTCCATTTTTTATCCCTCCATTTTAAGTCATCAGTTGTGTTTTGATCGAATTAAAGTTGAAAGTTAAATCTTGTTAATTAGTTGAAAGTTTGTGCTAGTTAAAGTGAAAGCAATTCAGTGGAAGATTGCTAATGTAACAGTTACAGGAACAGTTCAAAAATGTAACTAGTATTTTGCAAGTAACGTGCCCTGCAGGGAGCAGTTCGCAACAATTATAGTGGTAACATATAACAGTTGTAATCAATTACTGTATCTATTATCGGATCCTATTATTTTTCAAGAAAGTGAAAGTGCAGGAAACTGAAATGAACCTGCCCAGTTTTGAAAGTTTTTCATGTCAGTAGTAATGTAGTATTTATGCTTTTGTATCAATTTTTTGAGCAAATAGTATACTTTATCTATATCAAAATGTAAAAAAATAATAGGAAAAGTCAACGAATTTAATGATCTGGAAAGTTTGAAAATTATGTTGAGAGATTGACGCATGTTTTCAAGATTAATGCAATCAAAGATGAAAATAAGCTTTTTGTCTCCATTGGGACCGGTATTGTATACTAAACTTAAGAATCTGGTACATCCTGAAAAGGTAAATGATTTAGACGTTGATAATGTTATTGCTGAATTTATAAAGCAATACTCTCTCACAAGTAAAATAGCCTATGAAATGTTCATATTTAACAAAAGATCACAAGAAGATAGTTAAACGATCACTGAATATTCTGAGCAGGAATAGGGGATAGGGAGATGGGGGCTGACGTCATTAATGACGACACATCCATCCCGCAGCCTCATACCGCCTCGCGGTAGTTTCCCAATACACCCTACTGACCACCGACATTCAACTATCACATTAGGCCTATTTAATTAATTTAATTTATGATTGAATGTTAAAATTTTTTTACAAGAACTAAAGAATTAAAATTAGTAACTTTAAGCTATTTTGAAATAAAATAGTTTAATGAAGTTGTGAATAATTAAATAAAAAACATGATTAGATCCTTGGATTAGAAGCATATTAGTAAATCATAACAAAAATACAAATTACCACTTCTAAAATGTATTATTACCGTATCAGAGGGGTATAGTTTGTTATAATATGATAACTAACACTGGCTAAATGAGAATCACTTACTGTAGAATTTGAGAACATTTATCTCATGAATAGACCACTTTTCAGTAGCAGTTGCTTAGTTATTTTTCTGCTGTGAAACTAGAGAGGGATAAAGACATGATGTACCATCGATTTTCCATGATACAGGGAATGTGACGACAGCAACATTTTTATTTTGAGTGTCCATTGTTCCCTGAAAATAGAATGGTTACTGTTGTTAATGTCACATAAAAATTATCTACTTAAAAAAATTGAAATATAGGCCTAACAAAAAATGTTCCAAGTTCATTGGCTATGGAAGAACTGAAAGAGTTAAAGACAGTAGATTAAGTGACCCACACTGTCCTTAAAAAACAGGACAATTTTATATTTACTGAGGAACTCCAACTATCGAAATCAATTTTCAGAGCAGCTGAGGGAAGTTTATTAATAGAGTAGTCATAAATACAAAAGGTACTAAAACCAGTAGTAAACCGAAAACCAGTTAAAAAACCAAATTCTAAAAGAAAAATTAAATAAATAACCTGTTACAAGAATGTATTTAGTGAGACTTTACTGAATACTCTTATTTAAAAATATAAAGTGCATTTACTTCTGTCAATGCACTATATATTTTTAAATAAGAAAACTACATATACAGTATATTAATATTTGACAACTGTTAAATTGTTGAATAAAACTCCCTATCGTGTTGGGAAAATAAAATCAATTTAGGCATTTAGATAGGTACCTGAATTTCTTTCCTCCCTTTTAAAAAAGTATGAATCAAGGGAGTGGCAGCAAATTTGTATTTATATGGCAGCAAACCCATCTTCCTACTATTCTCAACAGAAACCTCTATCAATGGTGATAAGATGCCTAAAATATAAATTGAGAGAACAATATTCTCTATTACAACTATTTCTTCCGATTTTCGGGTACACCATGTATTTGGTTTTTTGTTTGTCAGTTCAAAGGTTTCGTAAAATACACATGAATACTGCTAGTGAATGAATACCAACGCTAGGTAGCGTTGGTCCGTTGAGTGAGGGTATTTGAAATGTGGATAGTCTCTAGAAGAGGTAGGATTTTTTGAAATTCCCAAAGAGTTGGTCATCATTTCATTGCATCTTTTGATGATATGTTGCAAAAGTTTCACCTTTTCTAATCCACTTCTTACAATATTGGAGGTAGTTTTCAAAATCAAATGCACTAGAAGCTTCAATAGACCCAAAATATTTCACACCTCTTGACAAATGAGTTAGATTGAGCATATTGTATGTTATGAATTTGTTGTTTTAACAAAGGTCTCCAGCAGTTGATGATGCTCTAGCAATTGATGAGCATGATTAATATTCGATTCTGAGCACATATTTGGGCTGGCAAGAATGAATACAGAAATCGATAAAAAATTTGTTAAGAATACAAGTGGTCATAAAAAGGTTTTTAAAAAACATCTTGAAACATTTCCTTAAAAATGGTATCATTTCTGTGGCTTTCCACCGCTTAATCTTAAGACCTTGATTTTCTGTTAAACCCCAATGGCATATGTTATTGACACAAGTTTTTCTGATATTGACGAGATAATGTATGGTAGTTTTGTATCTTGAACAAAAGTCCGCAAGAACAAAAGCGTTCGCATAACACCTAATCAACTAAATGCATATAATCTAGAAAAACTCTTTATAAAATCAATCCTAGGAATATACGTGAACAAAGAGTAACCGTTGTGAAATTCAGGGTTATGCTGTCCCATAAAACCTACATGTGTACGACTCGGAGCATTCATGTCTGGGAATGCCATCCGTGATTGTGTCCAAACACCTTTCTGCCTACACTTTGTACAGGAAAAGTAACCTATATGACCTTTTATGCTTAATATGAAATACTTAACTTGCGTGTCACAGATAAAGTCTATTACAGATACTATTCATTTCTTTTCACCTACGTTGACTCCTTCGCTTATTGATGATTTTAGCTCTTTGGCCAATTCTGAAAGAAAATTATTACAGGCTCTTGGTTTGGCTTTACCAGCATAGACTCCAATAGGAAATATCAGACCTAATTAACGGTATGTTCCAAACTCAACCAAGTATTGGCCAAACCTCGCAGGAACTGCTTTTAAAAAGGGGCAACCCGTCAATCCCTATAAACAACTGAATATGAAAAATTTGCTCTGTAATCTTGCTCAAAAGGCACTCTATTAGAAGCTTTTCACTAGCTTACAGTCATACGTTCCACATTAAAAAGGTGTACTTATTATAAAACCTACAAATTATTCCATTTATAACATAATTTATTACAAATAAAGACTTTTATAAATTTAAGAAGAGCTCATTAACAAGAAAAAATTAATAACATTACGAGCAACCATATATTTATGATTTGATGCAGAATAATTTTTGACGGTTGAGTTTTCTGCTTGTTTAACTCACAGCTGGAGTATCTTGTTTTGATATGAATCCCATGTTATTTAATGGGCCAAAATCATACTTTAAGGGCTTCCCAAGGCTTCTGGGTCTATGTATGGACGAGACTCTCAAAAGGCACATCTACACGTTAAGGGCTTTCAAACAACATATAAAACATTAAAATTGGGCCAGTAGTTTGGCTGCAATCTCGGTGACACAAATCACCTTATTCTTTTTATAAGATGATGATAACCAAACTACTTAATGATATTTTACATCATTTTCAAAAAGTTGGCCGCTCTAACAATACATTTAATCCCAAATTCTATAATATATGTAGAGAATTATAACCCAAATGTTAAAATTTAAAAATAGTTGTTACCGACCTTGTTGCTAACGCAGCAGTGTGATGCTAGATGGCGAGTGTGACTCCCAGCGACACAGCGGCGAATAAGACTCTCAGTAGACTGCAGTTCGGTGCATTTGTGCACTGCCATTAGCGGTCGTTGTACTGTGTAGTGCCGGGCAGAGCTTCAAGATCTACTGTACGGTGCGGCTGGAGAGGTCGATATGCGGGTCGCTGTACTCCTTACCATTCATACACTTAAGCATTGGTCGTTATAAAACGCAAAAATAAAACATATATCGATGTAGAATTATTTACCATATTCTTATTTTACACTGCCAAATAAATAATAAAGGTAGATGGTAATGTTTTATACTAGATTGGCTTAACATTAAAATTACAGTTTAGTGTTAGACATTAATTAAATAAAGCCTCATTTCCTTTGCCAAGGCTATTTTTACGTACGGCGTAAGGCCTTAAACCACATATAGCTCTATAGATTATAGGTATTTTATACCAATTTACAAATAGCAATAGCATATTAGAGACAAAAGTATTATATTAGAACCCATATTACAAAGGAGCACTATTACGGGACCCCTATAATTTTTATTGCTTTGATGTAACATATAGCACACCTTAAATAGCAGCGCACAAATCGAATAGCAAAGACATTAATTTTACACTTGGGAGAATAGCATACGACAACATATTAGCCTATTATATTTTAAAATATACAACTAAGATAATATTGTCATATGGTATTTGCATACGCTTTAGTTTTAAGTAATAGCATATCCAAATATTAGACAAATCAGACAATAAAGAGCAAAGTTGCTATTTTAGACTAATTTACTAATTTTTTAATTTAAAACGCACAAGTGTGATAGGAATAAAATATGACATTTACACATGTATTGACCTCAGACAACAACATATCACAACATCAGACGAATCGATCAATAAGAAGCAAACTTAGTACTTTCATCTGTTTTATTAATTTTATATTTCAAAATATATAAGTGTGATAGGAATGATATGTCGTAGCCACATGCTGTAATTGGGCACTTCATGAAGTGTCCAGCGCTAACCGGGCACTTCATGGAGTGCCCAACTCGCCTAGGCACATAGTGTAATTGAATGGTTTTCGCAAAAATTACAGTATGTGACCTGTGACAGAAATCAGACCTAATTCAAATTGAAAATTAAATTCAATATAGTCTTTTGGTCTATGTTAATTTTAGTACCTGTCACATTTCAAATTGTGCTTAACTTTGCTCTGAGAGTAAAAAAACTACAAATTGGCAATTGGCAAATAATCTTATTATTAGTAAAACTTAGCTTCTGAAACTTTTTCGGTTCTAGTAATTACATGGTCCATATAGGGAAAAACAAAAAATCTTTCAAAGGTAGGCCTACCAAATAAAACTAGAAATCAAAACTAAAATCATTTACTTTAGTCAAAGCTAATCAGGCTTTTATTTGATTGTCCCAAGGGGTACCCCATAATTTAAAAAAAGTCACTCAAACGCCCGAAGTGGCGTGTCGCTCCCCAGCTGCTGCTCTGCCATAGTCACACCCTGTAGGTGTCTGTCTGGTTGGGTTGATTCCATCTCTCCGCTGGCCCCTACTTGGACCCTTAAACAATTTCCCCTATTCTGTTTTTCTAACAAAAAAAAATTTACAAACATTGTTGGACAAATTTTAACTTCACTGTAGCTTTATTCTTAACAAATTCAAATCTACTATTCAATTAAATATTGCTGAACTAGGCCTACTTCAAATCTACATTTGTCTTATAAACTCCAAGGTACAGTTTGGGTTTTATGTTAAATATGTTATTCTGAAATGGATGTACAAGTAATCTGTTTGATATTTATTTCTGACTTTTAAACTTGTTCAAAAAATTACGTAAAAGTGATGTTAACCTAAAGTCTGGCTTCAAGCCCCAAGTATCTAAATGCTTTTACTTGAAAATAACAAAGGATAAATTAAATAACTTTACACAGTACATACCTCTTTCGAGGGTAGATATTCGCCGAGAGTTTCGGCTTCAAAACGTTAAATCTTATAAACTTTAATGAGAAAACATTAATTAGGTTCAAGATCTGATCGAAACCAAAAGTAGAAGACCGGGTTCGAGCACAAATCCGCGCAGCAACAGGTCACGGAAAGATACACGTTTAAAACTAAGTTGGAAATTATTTAAATTTATTATTGAACAATCACTCTATTCTAAAAAAAACAATTAAACCCCTTAAACCCCCCTTATTAATCAAACAAAAGTGAAATTACGCAAAAGAATAAAAGTTTTTGCCGACTCCACAGGTGGGACCACTTTTTCTGTCAATACCATGGACACCTCTAGTCATCAGTTCTAAAGGTAGGTAACATATAAGGTCGGCCATGGATTGTCCTCTATTTTCTTTTGTTAAAACTCCAGACTCTCTCATCTTAGACAAAGCTGTTCTAACAGTCTTTTCCACTGACGTCTAGAGCATCACTTGTGCATCGTGTACTAGAGCCTTTTGGAGTCGTGGTGTGGGTGGACGAAATTTCATACCGAGCAGAGCAGGTCATGACGTCATCGTTGATACGATTTCCTTCGAAACGTCGAAGTCGTCAGTCGTAGATTCTACATTAATCGATATTTGACTATCGGTCACGAGAGTGACTTAACGCAGAATTTGGAAGGATTATTTAGCTTCCTGTTACTATAACATTGATCTTGCCAAACTTAAGACCAAGGGTACTTTATATAAACATTTATTGGTAGAAATAAGTATACATTTTTAAATAATTGGTTAGCTTATTAGGTTAATTATGTTTAGCTTTGTTGATGTTCCAAAGTAAACAATGAGGCTAATCTAACGTTTTATTTGGGGTTATTTTTTAATATTCTCATCATTAATTTAGCACCGTTGTAGTTGAAATCGGTCAAATATTGCTTGCAATGTGTAGTGTGATACATTGAAGAATTTGAATCATAGAGATTAGATAATCAGATATGCAGACTATTTTAGTCCGATTCACTTGACTCTGCTCATTTAACTTGGCCTATAGTCCGTTCATTCAATACCATTTATGTTAATATCAGCGTCAGCTTTACAGACGGCCTGGGCCACGTTAATTGACTCAGAATACTTAAATATTCCTGTAAAATCATTTTATTTGGTTGAGGAAATGGTATCCAAATATAGCTAGGCTATTGCGAAGTACGGCATAGCCCACCATTCCCCGTATTGGGTGAGGTTTGTGATTTGGCAGCATTCCCCATGCAGGCTGACTGATGGGTGACTTGTTGGTGTGCCCCATTCTGGGGCACCTCGCCGTGACGCGCATGACTTCAGTCGTTTGTGACTGGAAAGTGTTCTTGACATTCCTCTGTCCCGCGCTAGCGCCCGAAGGAACAACCACTGCCCCCGCGAGGCCAACCCAAGCTGTCGGGAGCGCTGATCGGGGGAATTCAGCGCCGGGCACCCCGAC
This sequence comes from Flexamia atlantica, assembly GCA_035578135.1. NCBI lineage: Eukaryota > Metazoa > Arthropoda > Insecta > Hemiptera > Cicadellidae > Flexamia > Flexamia atlantica. The sequence continues at coordinate 61,607,598 of JAQJVK010000006.1, forward strand.
ACCCGCGGTACCAGTATAGGGTCTCACGTCACTGGTCGGACGGGTCTAATCCCTCCCTCTGGCTGTCGCCATGGTCGAACGTGGAGGCCAACCGCTGGAGGTGACGATGCTAGACGTCAACGTGGGCTCTAGCCATCTTGATCGTGGTCCTGAGGATTCCTGTCACGAGAGTGTTCAAGGAGCAGTCGTCTCCAAAACCCAGGATGGCAAGGTTCCTCTTCGTCGCCGCAGGCAGACCCCCTCTGGATCCGAAGACCAACGGAAGCACCTCCACCTCCCCGACTCCCATCTCACGAAGGACGGCTGGAATAATCCTCTTATACTTGGCGATCTTCTCAGCGGAAGCGGCAGCCAGGGCGTCTCCTTGTTCGAATCTGACGGTGACGTTGATGATTAAAGCCCTCCCCGGTGTTTTTGTCACCAGGTCAGGCTTCAATACCGGCTTGTCATCGATGCCTGGAAGTCTAGAGGAGATCCTGGGATCAGCTTCAAAGAGTTGCTCCTTCGCCGTAACAAAGCCTGCCTTCAGTAGACGGGATTCCACAGCTTCGACTATCTCGTCGTGTCTGGCGATTCTCATGGAACGACCCTTGGGGCACGCGCCAAGCACATGGGCGAGGGTCTCAGTGGCCACCCCGCATCCCCTGCAGATGACCTCCGTGGGCTGGTGGCGGTTGAAGTACTCCCGTGTCGGAAAGGTGTCGGAGCGGATACGGAGCAGGTCTATCTCTTCACCAGATGACAGGTCTCGCTGATACAGCCACTTATTCCCGTATTTGTTGCCCCGGAACGCTTCCACTCCTTTGCCCTGTGTTGGTTGCTTCGCCCAGTCGCTGTGGAATTCCTTTTTGCGAGTCACTTTCCATTTGTCCACGTCAGCTGCCGTACAGGGCCAACTGAGCTTAAGTGACTTGGCCAGCCGCTTCATTTTGCCAGGCATCGAACTGATCCCATACTCAGAGAACAGGACCTCCGGGAGCGGATCATCAGAGGACAGCAGCGCAAGGTACGACTTCAAGCTGGCCGCTCTAACGACGTCTTCCAGGACTGGCAACCCAAGTCCTCCGTCGCGCCTGGAACAGTACAGGAGGTTGTTTGTCGTGTGGATGGGCAGATGAAAGATTTTCTTAACGGCCTTCCTGATCCCAACATCCAGGGCCCTCAGTTTGGCTAGTCCAGGGAGGTCTGCGATCAAAAGGTGAAGCACTGTTGGGATCAAGTATCTCGTGAGCAGGTCAAGCTTCTGAAAAGGTTTCAGTCTCAGGGAACCGCAGCGCTCCGCCATCTGCATGATTCTGCTGGCGTTATCCCAATTATCGAGGCCACTCCTCAAGGTGAACGTCGCCCCCAGGTATCGAAACGGTTCGTCAACACCTACGTTCCTCAGCGTTTCTCCGCACGCCCTCACATCAATCTCGACCTGAGACCACGGTCCCCCGGAGGGTCCCCCCGATGTGACTCCAAAAACGGAACATTTCGAGACGGACAGGCTCATGTTCAGTCCAGCCAGGAATCCGGTGACCTCATTAAGGAGTGTCTGGAGGCCAAGTCTGCTCTCGCTGAGAAGGATCAGGTCGTCAGCAAACGCCAGAGTCCCGACCCTCAAACTTCTTCCCACCTTCACAGCGTCAGGCATGGTGTTCAAGCGCCGGACGAGGGGATCCAACACCATGTTAAAAAGCAGCGGGGACAAGGGGTCGCCCTGCTTGACCCCGCGACGTAGAGGGACAGCAAAGCCTCCGCAATTCTTGAAGATCGTCGAAGAATCTTGATACATCTGACGTAGGACCTCTTGCATGCAGAGAGGGGCCCCACACACGGACAGTGCATCGAAGATGGCTTGGTGAGGCACGGCATCGAACGCCTTGGAGATGTCAAGGACAGCGCCCATCAACGACCCGGACTTCCCTCTTCGAAGGAGTTCATCGAAGATTCTTGTGTTTGCAAAGCACCCGTTGCCCTCCACAAAGCCTCTCTGCCTGGGATCCAGCTCAACAATTCTCCTAAGACGGTCCTCGAGCACACCGTTGAACAAACGACAGAGTGTGTTGCCGATAGTGATGGGCCTCCATCCCCCAGCCTCGGACAGGTCCTTGCCCTCCTTAGGGATCATTGACGTCAGGTTCTTCAGCCACGCTCTCGGGAAGTACCTCTCGAAGAGAATCAAGTTGAAAAGGCCAGACAGGAGATTGGCGTGGCCCTTGAAAGAAACAATATCGCCCCGCCTCACGCCATCAGGGCCAGGCGCCCCTCTCGGCTTCATCTTCCTGATCCTCCTCTTGATGTCGGCTGGCCTATGTTATGAGATTAACATAGCCTATATTAAGTAGAAGAAATCGTGCTGATTGATCAACAAGGGCTCACCCTTTTAACACGGTGAACAAGCTGTTGTATTGACTCAGAATTAAATTTAAGATCACACCATAACTTATGATCAAAATAAATATATGAAATACACAACTGCCCAAGACAGTAGATAAACCTAATAATGTTGAAAAAACTTTTCTATATGATTTATGTAGGCCAACTAACTAGTTTAGCCACTGAGAGCAGTGTAAAGGGTTGATGACTTATATAAGTTTAAATTCTGCCAAATATTGTTCACATGTTCTCATATTTACAAAAACTAGCTACCAACACAAACATGAAAAATAAATATATTCTAAAACAATGCTGGAGAGTTTTTTGAGGCATTTCTCCTGGCCTCTGCCAAAAATGGTTTACATGTTCCCTTATTTACAAAAATAAACTAGCCTAATCTAAGTTCGCTTCAGCTACCCATACTTCATTGCTATATTCTGACTTTCAACTGGAATAAGCAGGGAATCATTCCATAAGATAGAGAAAGGATCGAGAGACAGACAACTTAAACGATTTAATAGATGCGAAGTTGAAGTTGCAATACTCGACTATCAACTATCGAGACCTACTTCGATAACCTAACCATCGTATCAACGATGACGTCATGACCTGCTCTGCTCGGTATGAAATTTCGCCCACCCGTGGGGTGGCCTTTGGTGGAGGGGAAGTTGTAGGGGTAACGGAGCGAGACTGAAAGTACCAGTTTTCCCCGCCAGGTACCGCAAGCGCATGCCGTTGTCGCCGTCATCATCGTAAACGTCATTATTTGTTGAGTAGTTACTTTTGTTAGGTTAGGAACAGGAACCCTATGCTACATCGTTTGTCAATTAATTACGTCTGAAGAGCCTTCAGTCATTTAGAAACAGAAATAAATATGGAGGAGGATCATTTAGAAATCTCTCAATTAATGTTGTAATTTATTACATTAATGCAATTTACAACATGGTCCATACTGATATTAAGCAGTATACATCCTACCTTAATAATATCCTGACCTTAAAAATTAACGATAACACTTACTTAAAAATAAATTTTAACTGTATAGATTTAGTCTCATGGGTAATTAGTTATTATATAGTTATTTTTTTTTTCAAAATGTAAGACGATTTCAAATTATATTGTACTTTGGCTTGACAAATTACAGTGTTATTCAATTGATACTGTGGAGGTTAATTCTAATTCTTGCTGAGTTTTTATTCAGCATTAATCAATGGAAATCCTCAAAAAATCACTAAACTTAATTATAATTGTGCATATTGTGAGTCAGAGTGATAAATATCGTTCGATTAAAAATAATAAATTGGATGTCGTGATAACTTAAGGTACTGTAGAGTCTTGAACTTCAGTAAAGAGAAATGAAGCAAAAATATTTTTTGTTGCTGTAAATTATACAAAATATCTTAAATTCAAGTAGGCCCAAAGCAAAATCAAGTTTACCAGTGGTGGATTGATAAGTGAAGATGGAATTGACACTGAAAAAACACCCTAAATTTGAAATGATGAAGGCCAACTAATTTGATAAGTAATCAACTTAAGTAACTATCTAAAAAAACTCAATTATGTTAGACTTAGGCTCTCAAAGTAGTTTAAGGCTTAAATATTGGGTTTGAGCCTTACTCTTTTATTTTGGTATTTTACTATTTTTAACTGGATAGAAACAACTTATGACAGTAATATTGGATGGTTACTGGAAATTAATTATTTGTAACTAAAAATGACTTAACAGTCCTTTACAGTCCCCTAGTTCAGTTAATTGTAAAAATTACAAATCGCTAATACCTTTTACGCTATTGCATACTTTTGACTCATTACAACCAAACTTCAAAATCCAAGTGACCTTTGTTAAATCCAAGGCTCTTGGTATCCGAGGTAGCCTCGGGCCCGAAGCCCTCAGAAAATCCGAGAGTATACTGAAAGTCTACCTATAATGATCAGGTTTTAGGCGGGAGTTAAAGGTATTCAATAAAATGAAAATCAAAGTAGGTGCACAAATAAAATTTTTATTCCAGCTGTTTTGATACGAAAGGTTCTTAACAATTCATGTGTGAAATCTAAAAATTAAATCTGTCGAAATTAACCTCTTCCTGAAGCTGACTCAAATCAGTTATCAAGAGATGGCGTATATCCTAACCCAATACAAAGGTAACAGATTAAAATTAGTGGGGATTAAATAACTGAAACTTCTGTAGGCTGATTCAAAATAATTTTTGACACTGAATCACTTGTATCGGAATAGAAGGCAGGTCCAGGAGACTATGAATAGGACAACATAGGAACACATACAAAATGAAATATCGGGGACTTTTGATAAGGCCTGGCATACTGGCCTACTGCCGCAACATTGAACAACTGAAACCTCTGGAGGCTAATTATAAATATTTTATAGGGTGGGTGCACCAGTGAATGACCGGTTAAGGACGATGTCTCATGTTAATTTAACATTACTCCCTTATTTTATGGTCACAGCTATATATTTTACTGTAGAAAGTTCATTTATTCTTTAAGGATTAAGCAATATTAGTTAAATATGTCACTTAATGAGAATACTGGTTGTAATATTAATTAAAATACAACTACCCCAATGCTCCAATAAATGACCGGGACTGCACCAGTGAATGACCGATCTTGCACCAGTGAATGACCGGTCTGTTTTGGCTGAATAACTGTCAAAAAATTTGAAAATCAGCTGACAACAATGATTAAGAATAATTCAGGTGAGAATATAGATCATAGCTAGTAAATGACCGATCTCGTTCCAGTGAATGACCGCTAAGTTTTTCCCCGGTCATTTACTGGTTTTTGCCCTAGTTAAGTTCCAATTTATGACCACCCTCAGTAATAATTAATCTTAACATGCACAGCAATAAAATTGATTTTTAATTGCAGGATAGTATGTTAAATATCATTTAATTGCAACACAATTTTGAAACAATCGTCAAATACAGAATGAATGTAAATCCAGGAAAGCCTTGCAGGGGTAATCACTAAACATCAAAATCGAAGATAGTGGGACACTCAATATTAAATATGTTTAAAAAGTATTTTCGACTTCAGCAATTTTAACCAATGAAAGATTATTGTTGAATAATATTCCAAGGCTGTTTATGCTTATTTTTAATTAGCTAGCCCAAAGGATATGCTTAATAACGGGCTTTTTAAACAAAACGGTCATTCACCGGGGGGTGGTCATTCATTGGTGCACCCACCCTACATTGAATCGCTTAGGAAAACATAGGATCACAAAGGCCTACAAAATCAAATATCGGGGACTTTAGATAAGGCAGCCCCCCTAGCGTACTGCCACAAGAGTAAAACAACTGAAACCTCTGCAGGCTAATTATAAATATTTTATACATTGAATCACTTGGGAAAACATAGGATCACATACAAAATCAAATATCGGGGACTATTTATAAGGCAGGCCCCCTGGCGTACTGCCACAAGAGTAAAACAACTGAAACCTCTGTAGGCTAGTTATAAATAATTTTTACACTGAATCATTTAGGACAACATAGGGTCACATAAAAAACCAAATATCGGGGACTTTTGATAAGGCAGGCCCCCTGGCGTACTGCCGCAAGAGTAAATTCTCAATGAAGACTTTAGATAGGGGAGACTCCGTAGCGTACTGCCGCACGATTCAATTCTTGATGGGGACCTCTGGAAAAGCAGACCTCAGAGGCTTGTTGACTGGATTGACCGGGGTTAGCTGCACTGCCAGGATCTCTGTAAAAACATAAGCATCAGATGAAATAGACATTTCATTGAATTCTATGAAATAATAATAAGGTAAGAGTCCCGCAAATCCAGACTGTTGTGGACTGAACGGTGTCCGGGTTTGTGAAAATTCCGGGTAATATGGAAAGGAGTATTACACCCATTGCAGCAGACCTGTATACTCAGCAAATTTCAAATGCAAAAAATACATATTTTAATCCAACGTAGCAAGACATAGTACACTTCTTAACCCTTTGCAATCATAAGGCCAGCAGGAGTGGCCACAACTCACCAGCAGCTAGTCGGAATTAATTTCCGTACAGTTTGGTTCTGCCGATCGGACGGCCAGCTGTACTGGCCACGCCCGACTCCGCGTCAGCTCGGCATTCATCGTGGCGGCTCACTCCCATCAGCTCGGAATTGTTTTCACGCCCGGCAGCTCGGTATTGTTTTTATTGTAAGCCAGCAGTGATATCGTAGGGTATTTCCACTGTTCAATGTCGCAAGCAAGCCAATCATTGAGTTAAATAACTCCTCACTAAGTTGCAGCACTCAGGCCAAATTTAAAAAACAAACAAAAACATAGGTACTTTGGTATTATACGGAGGCCACCATTTTTAGAGAGGATTTTTAACTGTATGCAAAAAACAACTACATAATTGGAGAGGTTATACTTTGATTGACTTACTGTCCAAATTTGACATGATTACGATGAGCGGTCTTTGTGTTCTCCTCCCAGAAGGCAGTGATAATGCCTTTATTAATGCCTTTATTAAACAAGCGTTTCTCTGGTACACCAGCTTTTCAGAACAACTTGACAAATCAATTGAAAAATCTCACAAAAAATTTACAAAACACATTTATAAAAAATAGGTTATACTTAACTATGCTCTATTAACAATTCTTTTATTTTTCTTTTGAAATAAGCATAGCTTAAGCTTTTTAGGCTATCGTGGAGCTCATTGTATAACCGGGGGCCAAAGTATGAAAAATTTTTCCTCCCAAATTCAAGATTTACTTTGGGGAAGTGGAGTCTCCCACCATGGCGAGTTCTGCGTTGAGAGACCTCTTTGCGGAAGGAGAGCCTCTCGCAAAGGTAGTCGGGCTCGCTTGTCATCAAAACCCTGTGTGTCATACAACATGTCACTTGCTGCATACAGCTTCCACAGGCAACAGCTTGACCGCTTCGCGGTATGGGGATATATGGTCGTATCGGTTTAAGCAAAAAACAAAGCGAACAGCAGAGTTTTGGAGCTTTTGGATCCGACCTAAATCCTCTTTTGAAAGGCTGTTGCCATATGAGGGAAAGCAGTAATAAAATACTGATAAAATCAGTGACTGCACAATATGTAATTTTGCGGTTTCTGGCAGTAGACTCCTAAACCTATACAGACCTCTTAGTCTTCCCAGGGCTCGCTGGGAGGCATGCGTTACATGATTTGAGAAGGAGAGATTTTTGTCAAGCACCACACCAAGTGTCTTGATCTTGTCACAAATTGCTAGGCTTTCGCCGTCAAGTGAGATGCTCTCTCCACTATTTTTGAGAGTCTGTACTAGGTTGAATGGTGCAGTGTGCAAAACAGTACATTTATTAGAATTGAGCTTAAGGCCATTGTCCGCAGACCATCTAGAAATGTTCTGCAAATCAGCGTTGATTTGACTGAAGGCATCCCTCATAAGCTCAGGAACATATGACAAAAGTAGCAGGGTGTCATCAGCGTACAAATGAGCTGTGCAGTGTTTTACACAATTAGGAAAATCAGCTGTATATAGCGTGTACAGGATAGGCCCCAGGCAACTGCCTTGAGGAACACCTCGCCGCGCCGCTTGGCAATTGGTTCCGATGTTTCACTCCCTAGTCAGGTGACCTGAAGTCTGTCTTTGAGATACGATTGAACCCACTTAGTGATTTCTTCACCAAATCCAAAGTAAAGCATTTTTGCAATCAACATATTGTGGTCTATAGAGTCAAATGCCTTGGAATAGTCTAGCATTACCAAGGTACTTTGTCTACCCTTGTCTTTATTGTCGATCATATCACTAAATAGGTTCGTAAGGGCAGTACATGTGCTGTGATTTTTTCTAAAGCCTGACTGAAGTTTTGGGATTAATTTTTGGACATTTACAAATTCATTTATCTGCTTGATAACCACTTTTTCTAGGATCTTGGATATTGCTGGTAATATCGAAATAGGTCTTAATTGTTCAACACAAGTAGGGGGCTGTTGTTTTAGGTAAGGGACGAATGATACTTTTTTCCAAGCTTTTGGAAATACGCCTTCTTATTCGATAACGATTCATTTATCAGATGCGTAATGGATTTAATGGCAAATGGGCTCACAGCTTTGATCATTTCAATTGATATTTCATCAGTACCTACAGCCCTTGATTTAATTCTATTCATTTCTGCTTTGATGGCCTGTTCAGTGACAGCAACAAATCTAAATTCATCATTAGCTTCATTTTGTCTATTATTCATGAAAAAATTCAGAACATCTCTGTTTATGTCAATGTCAGACCCCATATTTGCAAAGTATCTATTGATTTCACCAGCATCAAAATCATGCACAATTTGTGATTCACTGTTGTTAGTATGTATATCACATTGCTTCAAGCATGTCCAAAAGTCTTTACTATTCTTTGTCGAAGATATTCTATCAGTAAAATACATTTTTTTGCTCTCCAGTCCATTTTATTCAGATTATTTCTCATGGACTTGTACATTTCCCAATCTCTGGCATTTCGTGTTTTCCAATATTTATTTCTAAGGTTGTTTTTCTTTTTCGTCAGAGCTTTGATTTCATTATTTCTCCATGGGGCACTTTTCTTTGTTACCTTTTTGGATGTAATTGGCGCGTGAGTAATAAAAACTTTCAATATATTCGAAGTTATGGCCTTTTCAATGGTACCTACCCCTTTCATTTGCACAATACTCTCCCAGTCCATGTTAGTTAAGTCTTTCACTGCCTCTTCAACATTGAAATTAGAGAAATATCTGTAATGAATAATCTTTGGTTCCAATTTTTCTTTCTTTAAAATCAGGTCGCAGTAAACTAACTTGTGGTCTGTAATCGCCTTCCCTCTGTGATCTAAGATACTAGCTGCATCAATAACGCCGCTCCTCTTGATCTCGGTCGACTTGTCCACAATAATGTGGTCTATTAAAGTGGCCGAGGTTGCTGTCACTCTTGTCGATTCATTTATCAGTTGTACTGTGTTTGTTTCTTGCAAGAGTCGGTGTAAGTATTTTGACTTATGACACGATTTGGAGTTCAGATCAATGTTTGTATCACCAATACAGATCACAGAGTTGACTTGGACTGCCAGATCAACAAACAGAGAGTGAAACAAAGAAGCAAGGTAAGTGTACCTGACATTGGGCGGCCTGTAAACTACGCACAGGCCAAGTCTCCGCTTCTTAACTTTAAGGAAAACACAAAGAGCTCCAATGCCAGAACTTCGATCTAGTTCTGAAATGACCAATTGCTCATGGTACATTAACTCTTGCTTAATGTACAAGGCAACACCCCCACCAACTTCCTCATCATTATCATCATCATCATCATCATTTGAATTAAATTCAAAATTGCGGTCACTCCGCAACATATTGTAACCTGATATGTTGTAATTGTCTGATGGTGTACCAGGGAGAAGCCATGTTTCAGACACTCCAAAGACATCAAAATCAAAATAATGCACAAGGGCACACATTTCTGTGAAACCCGTTTTCAGTGAGCGCATGTTGAGATGTCCAATTCTGAGATTCCGGCTACATCCCCCCCTCACGGCTAGTTTTCCGGCACCGTAGCCACAGCTAGAGTCACTTTGGACAAAACTATAGGTAGCTACGTCCACCGCGCCCGAACTCAGTCCAGGAGCAGGAAGGGGCCGAAATACTAACTTCAACCTGGTCACACCGAGGGGAGACTTTTGGTAAGTCTAGAGACCGCAACACAGACGTAGTGAAGTTAGCGAACAAATGCCCGAGACGAGAGACACCTCGGCGGCTAAAGTGCACACCATCCCGGACGAGATCCTTTCTACCAACACAACAGTTTGCTTCCACAAAAGTGACACCAAAATTGTCACACATTGATTCCAGCTGAGAATTAAAATTGTGGAGAGCTTTATAGCCAATGTCTCGCCTAGTCAGAACACTGTTGAGGATTAAATTTGAATTTGGGAACTGTGTTCTGGCAGTGAACAGCAGGTCCGCCATGGCAAAGAGGGTCTCCCGCTTCCCATGCCCCCCATTGTACCCTGGGCCACCACGATAGCCACGTCTTAGATTGTTGCAACCAACATGAAAGTAAATCACACGTAAGTTTACATCTGCATAGCTAAGTAACCTATTTTTTATGCCCAATATTTTTGCCCCAGAATAACATTCAACGAAAGCTCCTTGTTCTTCGCACTTCTTAGCAGAGTATCTCAAATGTGAGTCACCAATGAGAAGCACATGTCGGAACATCTCTTCCGTTTGAAAAGGATGCAATGGTGTTCGTTCCACTTGGAGAGGAAGGGTTTCCGGTGAGGTTTGAGACGAGAATGGCGGCAATATAGACGTTTCTGGATCAGATAAAACATTAAGGGTTTCAGGGGATTTCTGTAGATTATGTTGTAGCTGTTTCTGTTGGCAGATAACATTCTTTGAGGACAGCCCTGTCAGTAAATCTACTCTTGTAGAAATCTCCCTATGTCTTTTTTTTCTTTCAACCTGCTTCAGCTCCCTCCTTCGACACTTCACATCAGTTTCCAAATCATCAATGGAAGTCAATAGGCGTTGACGATCCGCAGTCATTTGACTGATCTTCGAATTTGCCGGTGGTTTATTGACTTTGGTAGGCATATTAGATATGCTATTCTTTTGAATATTTGTTCCCTTTCATTTTTGAGGGATTTTTTATTTATATTTTTTATTTTTCTCTCTTGGTTTCTTCCTGATTTTTCTTCTTTTTTGTACGATTGGTTTGGTGTCGATTCTACTTTTTCAGTGTTTTTCGCATTGATTGGCGACTCACCTATTGTTTTGAGGATTTCAGATCTGTTTAAAATGTCATCTAAGCTTGAATCAAGAGAAAACTGAATTTCATCTTGTTTTCCTTTATTACTTTGGACATGCAAAGTTTCACTGAAATTGTAGATATTTTCACCCTCCGGTTTATTAAATGTTTTTTTATTTATTATATCAGGCCTCGAGTTCCCTTTCATTACATTTTCACTTTTGTTTAATGATTGACCTTTAAGAAAGTTTAATTCAAATCTTGAGAGTTCTAATTCAAACATTAAGTCTTCAACTCGAGATTCCAATATATTTTACTGGAGTGTCAGGCTTTGAATTTCTTTAATCAGAATTTCTGTACATGAGCACTTCTTTGTTTCTGTTGTTTTGTCAAGATTAGATATTATTGGTTCATTGGTACTTTTTTGTATTGCAGGTTTGGTTCTATTTTTCCCATTTTTTGGAACGTTATCTTTTGTAGCTACTCTTTTAGATATTATTTCTTCTGAGTGTTCTTCTTTCTCAATCTTAGTTTTGATTTCTCCTCCTTTTTCTCTTTTCTTTTTTTCTGCATTTTGTACTTGTCTTCGAGTCATTATGATTGAAGAATATGTTCTTTTCATAGTAGAGTATTAAATCTGTTGACTTCAAGTTTGTTTTTAAATCTACTATATATTTGTCAAATACCAATCAGTGGAAACATCGTACAGCCCAAACTACTTGACCTAGAACCTTGAAACTTTGCATGGATGTTCCTCTTAGGGTGTAGACATCCGCTAAGAACGGATTTTACAAAATTCGTAGTATAAAGGGGTTTTTGGCGAGGCCGAAGTTTTCAAATTTTCCCATTTAAAAGTATGTTGGACGATTTTTGTTTACATTTTTAATGTTCATAAAACTATCAGCTGGTAGTTAACTTCGGAAATGTATACGTTGACTAGAAGAACCCGTGGCTTCGCTCACGATTAAAATTATACATACACTATCACCCATGAATTATATAGTTTTGCTTTCCCATTTATTTTTCTTATTGTAAAATCTAATGTATGTAATGTATCTACTTCTTTGAACATATCAAATGTACTTCCATAAAGCAAAAGCTTTTAGAAATTCGCTCTTAGTACGAAGGTCTGCTACGACGGGGGTATTATATTCCTGCATAAACTGCCTGTACATAAAAAAATGTGACCATATCCAACGCCCCACCGACAAAGCCCCAAATGGTGTTGCTGCCCTGGGTAGGCTCATGCCCAATATCGGTGGTCCTTCCTCTTGCAAGTGCGTTTTGCTTGTGTCGGCTGTCCAGTCGATCGTCCTATCAGGCTAAGAGGATTGCGCTCACACACTCAAGAGGCCAATTTACAGAGACGAACGCCGAGAAGCATTTAATGGTCGTTTCCACGGTACCTGAGCTTGCCCTGATGATGATCATGGGGCATAATATAAGGAACGGCACCCTTGGCTTTTTCGACGGCACTTTGAATCTGCTCGCATATGTTACCCTTAATTAAAACTTTATTATGCACCCCCGTCGCAGCAGACCTGCGTATTAGAAATCCTATTTATTTCCTTCATGAAGGCATACGTGTTAGAGGAATCAAAGAAGTTAGCTTGAAATTTTATTCACTGTAAAAGATCATTTTCTTAAGGTTTTAGGGTCTACCCTGAACAAAAAATTACAATGCCACTCCAGCAATTATTAAAAAGTGCTGTCTTACGTTTTTAGACTCTATATTGAGCAAAACGTTTGTGTGAGCCGTCCCGGCAATTTTTTTAAAGTGTTGTAGGTAAAATTAATTCTTTACAGTAGCACACTCTTCCTCTTTAAATAGCAGTTAGTTGTCATAAAAAAAGTCCTTCAAGTATAAGTGATCAGTGATCACTGGAGTCCTTCAGTAATCAGTTATTTATTTTATGTTATACTACATATTATCAGCATTTTATATAGTGTATTGCACTTTGAAAAAATGCAAAAGTCTAATTCATTGACCACCTGGCACCAAGTACAAATCTTCATTTTAACAAAAATACAGTTAAATAGCAGAAAGAAATACCTTAATTTACATCACCTGTTTTAAATTTTACTTTCATATGTTTTGTTAGTAAACAAATCTAACTCAAATTATTTCAAAATCCCTGACATGGGTACCTTTAAGACGGTCCCAGGGCTAAGCCCTGAAAGTTATCACGAAATTGAAGGTGTATAAACCTACTCCATGAAATTCTACATTTATGTACCAAGTTTCGTGGCCATCGGTCCAGCGGTTTTTGTGTTTATCCCTGCCAACTAAATATATATATATATATACCAACATCCTCTTTTATACTTATAGATACAGATGATAATAAATTGATTTCTTTGATCGGCTTCATTAATTTTTGTTGATTTGTTTCAAGGCACAATTATGTACTTTATAAAAGAGTTAAGTGGCACCATCTATATTTCGGTAGCGGGAGTTATCGTTTTTCCTGGAGGCGTTCCTAATATTTGTTTTTATTACATCTATGCCTGTCCGATGATTTGGTGTTTCGTATAATTCGACGTACGCAGATTTAAACGTGAAGAGCATACTGCCTTTTGTGGCTGAGTCTTGAGACTAAATCCCGGTAATATGGAAAGAGAAAAGAACACTGATTTTTCAGTCACAAACAGAATGTGCTGAAATGATATGATTCTTTGATCTATTTATGTAAAAATTTATAAATTATACAAATCCCTGATTGTAAGTTATATTTATACTATCTTTTCTACTATATTTTTGTCAAATCCCACTGACCTATCATTGTAAAGCCAAAACTACTTAACCTAGAACCTTGAAAATTTGCATGGACGATCCTTACAGAGTGTTGGCATTCACCAAGAACGGATTTTTTTTAATTTGAGGTTATTAGAGGTTTTTGGTGGAGCTGAAGCTTTGAAAATGCCCCATGTTAATGTAATGGATGATTTTTTGTTTAAATTTCAAATTTTATTAAATCAAGCATATTAGCTTCACAAACGGATACGTTGTTACAGCTGATTTATAATTTGATTCCTTTTATCATGGTTTTATGGTTGTTTTGATGATTTTGTTAGGTTATTCGTACTATATAAAAGTTACATTTGGTTAAGGTTCGTACTTTACACGTTTAATCATAAGCTCATGCATTATGTGGTACCATCTTTTTAGGCAGCGGGAGCTTTAGTTATTTCCTTAGGCCGGCCTTTATGTTTTTAATTACAATCATGCCAGTTACAATAATTCGCAAATACCTTTTTCATCTAATTCGACGGTGTCCCGGCTTTTCACGGAAAAGTAAATGCTGCAATCAGTGGTTGATCTTAAATTATTACTACCCGCCCTTATTTTAAGTTAAAAACTAAGTGAATCGAGTTTGAAATACTGCCCACGGATAGCACCATAACTGTTTCGAACATTCAGCCCTTTACTATACTTAATTGATGCCCTACTAGGCAATCCAGGGACGTATTGGTAAATCTACAAAGAAGTACCTTAAAATCGACACATTTGGTGTTAAAATCGGTCCGGCCGTTTTCGAGATATAACGGTGAAAAGAAAACCTTCACTATCTACTGTGATATCCTACATCCTACTGTGGTATCTACATTTTATTCTACAGTCCGCCATAAAACAAACAAATCTCTACATGACATATTCCTTGATATAAACATTTTCTATTCAGTCATCTAGATTCTTCATATCAAGGTTAGAGGATAATTTTTATCGTGAGCGAAGCCACGGGTTCTGCTAGTATATTTATAGGTTATGTAGTTTTAAATCTTAAATTAAATAACTTTTTCGAAAGTTTCAAGGTTCTAACAAATTTATAAATACAGATTATTAGTTAAGAAAGATTTTTCACTTTATAAAAATCAATGTAAAAGGAAAAAATATTCCAAATATCAAAATTAATTAGGATAAAAATTTTATGGTGTAGTTTGTTTTTATGATCAGCTGTACGATTATGTCGGTGATACTGTGATGTCGGCAGGTAAAGCGTCACCGCCGCTAGCGGCAACACCTGATCGCCACTCTTATACAGCGCGCTGCGGCGGTTATGTTAGGTTAGGTTATCATAAATATGTTAGTAGGACTTACCTCGTTTCATTACAAATCAAAAGATACCGGATAAGTCATACGTTCACTCGCCAAATCCTGTAGGCAAGTGATGCACAAACTCCGGTCAGAAACCTGACCAAGGCCTACTTGGAGGGGATATGGCGGGCGAAGGTATGACTCATCTGGTATCGTTCGATTCGTAACGAAACGAGGAAAGTCCTACTAGCATATTTGTAATAACCTAACCTAACATAACCGCCGCAGCGCGCTGTATAGGGGTGTCCTCCGTATAATACCAAAGTACCAAAACATATTTTATCGGCCAATCCTGCTGGACATCCTATCGCAAATGATAACTGTTGTGGAAAAAAATCCGACTTCTGTACGCTAATGGTGGTGGCCAGTAGAGCTGGCCTCATGATCGCTACGGAATAGCGGCAAATATTCAATCTGATCGCAAAGGGTTAATGGTTCAATCCATGTACTGTGTCATGTACATGACATAGTACATGGATTGAACCATTAAGAAATGTTGTATTTACCGTTTATTACTACATTCCTTTAGAAAATAATAACAGGGCTTAATTGTAGCAGTTCTTGAAGTTGGGTTAAGCTTGGGTACCCGTATGTAAAAATAAAAACTTTCTTTGATATATTTTGATTTTTATAATTTAGTAGGCAAACCCTTACCTTAAATTACTGTATCTTTATCTGTTTCATGGAGCAAGTTAAAGCATATGGTATTTCTTTCTGAATTTGATAAAGTTTGCCTGTTTTCTTTAGCTGGGATCTTTTTTGAGCTTATGAATCGTCTTTGTTTTTCAATATTCATATTTGTTGGAACAGGCTTTTGTGGATGCGGCTGAAACATAAAAATTAAAGATTAGTCAAATCACAGGAAAATTTACGAGTAAAGTCAGTACTCAATCAGTGGTGATCCTGAATTATTGGCTTGTAGGCGTGAGTAGGCCTACCACAGTCACTTTGAACTACAGTTTGTCCTGTACAGTGGTTTGCGTATGTTGCACTTATGCCCTTGATATTAGTGTATGTCTTCATGAAAGGGTAGTCGGATTCCTCCTGAGGATTCCTGTCACAGTAGATTATGGTAGAAACATTGGGTTCATTTGTGCAACACATGCAAACCACCACATGTGACAAACCGGAATTCAAAGAAGGCCTAACTGATTATAATCTCAGTTTAACTTATTACCAACACCAACTAAACATGCACATACATAAAAAACATAAACATGCATACATATGCATATAACATGCATTTACATGGTGTAGATAGGTAAATAGATAAATAGGTAAGTTTGTAGTTTAGGTTTGCCGGTAAGTGGTTAGGTAGGCCGAGTTAGATAGGTAGGTAGAGTACACTAAATAGGGCGGGCGGCAAAAAATGAAACTCATCAAATTGTCTGCTAAACCACAGCTGAAATTACTAAATAAAAAAAGTTTTTTCATCACTCTGTATACGAAAATTGCCCGTTACCGTACAGCTGAGATCTACGAAAACTCTCGATTTCCTTACGTCAAAACAAGTAATGATCAGATGCTTTTTCGGTACCAAAACATTTCATTCCCTTACCCAAACAAACCATTTCCGTACCAAAACAAAATATTCCCGTACCCAAACAAACGAATTCCTTAATTTGACAGTTCAGCCGTATTGTGTTTACTTATAGAAAAATGACTAAATTATGAAATGCTGGATTACTTTTTATAAGTTTGGTCACTTATTTGCATCGTGATGAAAAGTACTGTTCACAACTCGTCACAAAAGTACCATTTCGGGGCTCGATCGTGTTTTACTTGCCCCGAAATGGGCTACTTTCGTGACTAGTAGTGAAATATACTATTGTTGATCTATCAAAACTTTGTTATCGATTTTTAGGGGCTTTTACGTGTGAATTTGTGTTTACTGTATGATACTGTGTACTGTGTTTACATATGATAAATTTACTAACTACGCAAACAAATAAGCAAAAATTTCACCAGCATGGTGTGAAAATTATTGGTCCGATTTGGTGCCCGCGATTAAAGGCAGGAAGAAATATAGGTGTAGATTTAGGTGTAGAAGTAAAGTAGGCCTAGTAGTGATGTGTCAATTTGTCTAGTGAAGTCAACTCAAGTCAGCGAGTTGAGTCAATTCGAGACACAAATGAACTCGAGCCCATGGTTCAAGTATATAGAAAGACCAGTGTGGTTCGTTACTTGCAAAAATGTTTAACAAATGCCAAGGGCACAGTTAGACAATAAATAAAAAAGGTTACAATTAAAATACTTACAAGTGGTCGACTGTTTGTAGTTTTTAGGGCATTTACTGTAGCAATTGTCTCTTTCAAAGTTTTCTTCACAAAATCTATTTCTTCCTTTGAGGTTGTGGCCTCCATCAATTGTTTCCATAGAATTTCTAACTCTTCTTTAGAAGATGTTTTATTCTGAGAAGAGTTACTTATTTCCATCAAAACACATTGATTTCCATGTTGCATGTTGATTTCAAGAGGCCTACTATCGTTCTGTACGTCAGCGATAGGCTCGGATTCTTCACTTACAGGGACAAAAATTAGCTCAGATTCTTCATTTACAGGGACAAGACCATTTTTCAAAATACGGCAGACCGCATTAATGTGCTTGCACATATCGTTTTTTATTGAGTTATCTAGGCATGTACAAATGAATTCATGAAAACAACTATTGCAATGTAGACTCTGAAGTTGACATTTTACACAATCGTGGACTTTTTTTACATAGTAAAATTCATCATTTGATGCTGATAATACTGTCCATTTATTGTTGTCATTGATAATATTTTCTTCAGGGATAAGCAAAGACCTTTTATGCCTTCTTCTCAAGATCTGTAATTTACTGACAATTTTTCCTTTTTCAAGTTTAATCATATAATCAAACAATATGTCACGTATTAAGTTTAAAATAGCATACAGCGTTTTATCCAGGTGGTGCACCTTTTTCCCCCGCAGGTAGCAGTATTTCAAGACCCTATTAAAAATTTCAAGGCTCATATTCGTGTCGATTCCAGAATGATTTCTCTAGGAATAGGCTCAAAATTTATATCTATCATTCTTCACGTAGTAATCATAAAAGTATTGGAAATACTCAACGGTCTCTAAATCAATTTTCATCTTATTCATGGCTGCAGTGAGAATACTGTGAAAAGGATGGCTGTCCAACTTGTAAAGGAGAGTTTTTAGTATTTTGTAGACAGTTTCTTTCTTTTCTTTGTTCTTTATTTTGTTGAGATTGCCCCGCTAAGCCCGCAACACATGCCAAGTACAGAAAAGCCGCGTTTTAGTTTGTCCCATGGTTTTACTCCACGCCGTGTAAAATGTTTCCTCCATATCAGACATGAAGACATCAGGGGTAATGAACCCAGTTACACTTTTGATTAATTCAAAAAGCAAGGAAATTGTTGATTCATCCCCTCGAATAGCAAACATAAAAGCGCAAGGAACACCTTCTCTCGTTTCATCCAGTGTTAACAATGTATAAAGTTGGAAATTGTAATTGTAAACACCATGAGTTCCATCAATACTTACAGTATTCTGACCAAAGTTTGTAAGTAAGGATTGTTGTGCTTTTGTCGTATATATTAAAACAAATCATCTCCTTTAACATGAGGATACGTGGGGTCACAAACACCTTGATGCTTATAAATTAATAAAGCGGTACTGGGATTAAATTTCAGTTCATTTACCCAGGATTCAACACTGATAGGGTCAAATTTGTGTTTAATTGCTTCTGAATTAATGTTAAAAGTTCTTTCCATGTTTGTCCAATATTTTTTGTTTAGAAGATGAATTCTTTTTAACTCGTTTTTTGTCAACGGTATATGACGTGTTCTGTTCAAAATTTCTTCACGCGGAGTTTTACATACAAGCTGAGAAACAATTAGCTTCTTATCAGCAGCTGATAGTCTCATAAATTTCAAATCTTGTTTGTGGCTCACATGAGTTGGCAAATACACATCAGAAACTCCACCATTACTGTCTATCTTGATGTGCATTTCGCAAGGGCAGTAGCCATTAATTTTAAATGACATTTTCATATGGCGGGGATATTATGCCCTTTTAGCGAATTTCCCCTATAGGGAAGAAGCTATTACCGTAGGTCTCATGGTAAGACCTAAGCGCGGGACCATCATAACTTTTCGTTTTGGTGCCCCCAGATACCAAAAACACCATTCGTTCAAATTTGTACATATATATATATATATATATATATATATATATATATATATATATATATATACAGAGTGAGTTTTAATTGCCTTCCCCCTTACTTTTTTACATTTCTAAAAATAACTATCCCAGACCCCACCCAAACATTATTGGGTAGTAAGTACCTCGTTTTGAGGGGGTACTCATTTTCGGCCGCCATCTTGGATCCGCCATATTGGATCAAAAATAATTTTTTCAAATGTAAAAGTGGTGTTGTGACCCATCATTTCAAGCTAGTTTTTTTTTACTAATTACAATGCCGCAATCCGTTTTTTAATATCTCGATTCGTTCTCAAGATATGAGTACTTTTAATTTATTTATTTTCAACCAATTTTAACATTACAAATTGATAAAATAGGCCCATAACCACAAATTAATGCTAGTTAGTGACGAATAACCACCATCAGTCATTGTTGAGCGATTTACACCTAACTTTCACCAATGTAATTTTTTTGGCCGCCATCTTGGATCCGCCATTTTGAAATAAGGTAAGTTATTTCAAATATGAAGTTGGTGTTGCGACCCATCATTTCAAGCTGGCTTTCTGCGCCGAATTCAATGCCACAACCCGTTTTTAACTATCCTGTTTAGTTTTCAAGATATTGACAAATTTCTAATAAAAATCTCAAAATTAAATCTCAAAATATATCAATTTTTCAAAAACTAAATTTTATAGCTAAAAACGGGTTGCGGCATTGAATTCGGCACAAAAAACTAGTTTGAAATGATGGGTCACAGCACCAACCTCATATTTGAAATAACTTACCTCATTTCAAAATGGCAGATCCAAGATGGCGGCCAAAAAAAAATACATTGGTGAAAGTTAAGTGTAAATCGCTCAACAATGACTGATGGTGGTTATTCGTCACTATCTAGCATTATTTTGTGGTTATGTGCCTATTTTATCAATTTGTAATGTTAAAATTGGTTGAAAATAAATAAATTAATTCGGGGTGTCCGTTTCCATTGCAATGGTGGTCCTGGTGGTGGAGGAGGTAGTTCGTGCGGGAGTGGTGTTGGTGCTGGTATCTGGGGTGTCCTTTTCCATTGCAATGGTGGTGCTGGTGGTGGAGGAGGTTGTTCGTGCGGGAGTGGTGTTGGTCCTGTATCTGGCATGTTCTAGATGGCTTCAGTGTTGGCGGGGGACGTTATTTCCAAGGCTTTTGTCAAGGGTGAAATTGAAAAATCCATTTCATTAGTGGGAACTGCGATTTGGATGGGTCGCCGAAGTTATCGCCCCATTGCAAACCGTCGGCCGGAACTGCTAGGCTGTCATCTTCGGAGTTATTAGAAGCTACAACAACAGCCTCCAAGACCTGAGGCGACTCCAAGCTGGCACTAAGACCTTCCTCTTGAGGGGGTTCTTCGGAAGTTGTTGACGATTCTCCGTTAGTGATGGTGGTGGAGGTGGAGTTGTTGATTGTTTTTGTTGAGTTGTCCTGCACCTCAAGGTTTCTTCGGTACTCAGCCACCTCTTGTGTCGTATCCCTCCATACTTGAAACAGTGCTCTTTCCTCGGGTTCCAGGCTTCCTTCCTTAAACCTCGCCAGCCTTTCTTTTACGATTTTTGTCTCAAGAAAGGCAAGGTGGCCTCTGAGGGTCAGTAACAGACCGTGGTTGAACTGTATTTTTTTTCCTTCGCACTTTTTGCCTTTGAAGAAGTTCACATTCTTGGCGTGACTGTTTCCGGCTTTACAGTGTCGAAAACGGATTTGAGCATCGGTGCAAAATCTTCCATCTTGATCTTGGCCGCGCCATTTTCCGATCTCCACTCGTGAACGGTTTTTTCCAAGCATCTTTGACGGGATGGAATACAGCCACATCCATGGGCTGGAGGATGTGGGTTGCATTAGGATAGAGGCTTGTAAGCTCGATCTGCTTCGAGGAGCAGGAGTCGCTGAGATGGAAGGTCATGTGGGACGAATGTCCATCAACGAACAGGATGTCGGGCCTTGGGATGTCTTTCGTCAGTAGCTAAGGGTAGAACACGTTCGTTACGTACTCACAAAACGTCTTGCCCGTCATCCAGCCGGATTCGGATTTCCCTATTCCCCATTTGTCAGGAACTTTCTTGTGAGGAAGTTTCCTTTACCCTTTCATATGCAAAGACAATCATAGGTGGCGCAAGGTCACCGGCGGCGTTAGCCATCACCAAGACCGTCAAACATTCCTTCTCGTCGTTTTCGGTGATGGCGTAGACATGTTTTTCGCCTTTTTTCACATAGACACTCTTGCTTTTGGACATAAGAAGAATGCGCTTTCATCGCAATTAAAGATTCTTCTCGGGTCTTTGAAGCGATCCTCGAGATTTTTGGATTTGACGTAGGTTTTTACTTCATCAAACCATTGCCTAATTTGATTTTCAGTAACGTTTGATCTGGACGTGGTCAAAGTTTGACAGACTCTCGCTGAGATGTCCGGGTGACGCTAGAGAAAGAGGGTGAACCATTTATCTCCGGGGGCAGACTGAGCGAAAGGGGTTTTCCTCTTCAGGTTTGCCATCAATTTTTTTACGCTGCCCAGTACTTGGTCTTTTGATACTGGAAATCCGGCGGCACCAATCGAGATGATCCAGTTTTTGATCACATCCTCTTCCTCCGGCGTTAAAATTGATGGCCTTCCCATCTTACAGTTGAACTCATACTTCCCGCTGATCTTGTCTTTTAAGGTTTGGCGGGGTACCAGGAACTTTTTGGCCGCAGCCGACACCGACATGCCACCCTGTACGGCTAGTATCGCCTCTTCCATCGTTTCTTGTGGATACGCCCTCCTTGGGTTTTTCGCCTTAGCAGGCATCCTAAAAATAATTAAAACTCGTTAATTACCGTACTACGAAATTTACTAAAATTGTTTGGCACGGCTAAAGTTTCGGTGGGTATAAGAGAAATGTTATGAACCCAGATGTAAGATAAGATGTTATATAAGCAGTTTTTTTTAACAACCAATTAAATAAAATCATAAAAATTTGAAATTTTCGATTGTAAATACATTAAATTGTGTTTAACGCAGACAAATTTCATTTCAATAGTTATGGACTTTGTGGATTCGAGCACGGAATTTAGAATGAGGGCAAGTTCGGCGGCTAATGTCCGTGATGCTGATTTTATTATTTTAGGGCTCAACATTATTACTAATTTTAATTTAAAGTAAATACTTGAAATCTTATTAAAACAAAAGCATAACGTCTGCCGGCTATATTTAGTAATAAATAACGCCCCTAAAGTTGGATACATTTTGCATAACACTTTGTTAGGTCCTGTAGTAGAATAGCTCTTACTTTTGGGCATTTTTTCAATAGAATAAAGGCAATTTTTTGCAAACGGACTTTAGCAGAGCCATTATTAACTACAAATAAACGATATTATCGCTAATATACATTGTATCAATTAAAATCTAACCCTTTTGAGGCCTTTTGAATATTCGGAGTTCCAAGTCTAAGATCCGTGGATTAATACGGAGTTTAGAAAGAGGGCACGTTCGGCGGCTAATGTCCGTGATGCTGATTTTATTATTTTAGGGCTCAAAATTATTATTAATTTTAATTTACATTTAAAGTAAATACTTTTATTAAAACAAAAGCGTAACATCTGTTGACTGTATTTAATAATAAATAAAGGCCAGACAGTTTCATATCTTTTGCATAGCACATCGTTATATCGTAGAAAAGTAGCTCTTGCTTTTTTGCGTTCTACCAATATAATAATGGAAATTTATTGCAAACGGTGTTTAGTAGAACCTTTATTAGCTCTAAATAAACCATATCGGTGCTTTCAAATACTTTTTTTGTTAAAAGTGAACTGTTTTGAGACCTTTTAGAAAGCCGTTGTTTAAGTCTAAAGACCGTGTAACTCATATGGACTTTAGAATTTTGCCGCGATTCGCGGCTAAATATCGTGATGCAGATTTAACTATTAAAGAGTCAAAAACTATTATAAAATAGCTTAAATAATTAAAATACATTTAATAATCTACAAAACAACACAAAAATAAGTTATATAAGTCAAATAGTTATGAATTTAAACCTTATTTCACTTACCTCAGTTCTTGTAGAAATCCGTAAGGAATGTAAACAAATCCAACAGGTGAGTAACGCTCGCGATTTCAGGCGACATTGGAGCAGACTGCTTGTCGCCGATTTCGTCACGACCATAGAGGAATAAACTACGATAGTCAAAGAATATAAAATACGCGTTTTTAGCGTCGGAACTCGATCCGCGTATATATTATAAGCCTTTGAAGTAAAGATTTACGGACTTTAGGTGGGTCACGGAGCTTAGACACTTTACCTTATGTGCAAATTTCTTACAAACTTCTCCATTACATCTATCTATCTCTGAGTATATTTCTTGCAGAAACAGTTTTTTTGGTTGTTACAATTGTATATTCTTCACCTCTATTCCTCTTCTCTTTTTGCAATCTTCTTAATGTTTCCGGTTTTTCTTTTTTTAAGTTTGTTTTGAGCAACAATAATAGAAGCACCTTCTTTAGCGTTTCCATCTACTTCAAAGGACTCTGGCTCAAATTAACTGTAGATTTAGGCCTAGCTGAAGATTTTTTTAGGCCTAATTGTTTCAGAAGGTTCAATTACGTTATTTACAGTTTCTGTATCATTCGCTCCCAGTTGATGATCATTCTTACAATCACTATCATCAAGATGATTGAAACATAGGTAACGGTAACATTGCCCACAAGCTGCAAAAAGTTCTTTCTTACAGTTACCAATTTCACAAGTGGCAGGTTGGTCATCCCTAGGATTGTTGGACTCCGGTATGTTATTGTCACTGTTGTCTAAGGTACATGATGTATTTGTTTAATTCATGTGCATTAATGCAAGAACCCAAAATTTAAAATGATCTTCACAAAACATTAAGTTGCAACTGTCACAAATTGAGTAAATTGGTTTGCTACAACACTCAATGTCACATTCCGGAAAAAAATCTGCATTATCAGCTATGTCTGTATGGCTAAACTGCAAGGAAGCTAATGGAACATCATCGTCACTGTCTAAATCCATCTTCATTTTGTAATTGTCTATGTACTAGATTAATTTATTCCTCTTCTAGGCCTTAATAAAACACAGATCTATAATACAATAACGTTCATAAGGAGCATGAACTTAAATTATTCCAGCTTTTCCTCTTCTAGGTCTTAA
Source organism: Flexamia atlantica (assembly GCA_035578135.1). Taxonomy (NCBI): domain Eukaryota; kingdom Metazoa; phylum Arthropoda; class Insecta; order Hemiptera; family Cicadellidae; genus Flexamia; species Flexamia atlantica. The sequence continues at coordinate 61,632,136 of JAQJVK010000006.1, forward strand.
TAAAACACAGATTCTTTCTAAACTTTCACAATAATAACACCACTGTACACACAAGCAAAGTTATGTTGTGAATCTTTGTTTACAATGTTTTTGGTCTGTTTAAATAATGATAAGACAGACAGCTGTTGTTGTTATTACCAACCTCACAATATCAAAAATCCCCTAAAATGCAAATATTTTTAAGTACAGATACGCCTATACGTCTCTGCCTCTGGAAGCTGAACAAGATTTCCACTGAGCGACATACGGTCGTAATTACAGATACGCCCCTATGAATCTGCCTATGGCAGCTTAACGAGATTTCCACTAAGCGTCATACGGTCGTAAGTGAAGATAGGTCTGTATGTATCTTGTAATGAAAGCCTAATGTTAGTTACAACCCCTATATTTTTCACACTAACCTTTAAACCGTAGGAGATACAGGTACGCCAGTATGTCTATTGCGTAGAGCGCATAAAACATAGTTGGGTGATTAGTGTATCTCAAAATCGAAAATTTTGCAAGTTACAACCCTATGTCTATTGCCCGACAACCGTTGGATCAATTTCATCAATGCTTTTTTCCGGCATATTGGGCGATGGTGCCGTCGTCAATAGCCATCAGACTTTCCCCGTCCGTACAGCATGGAGAGCAGGATCGTGAGACTGGTATTTTGTCAGGTGGGTTTCTCCGTGTGATCCATCGATTCCGCGACGAGTCTCAGGTCCTCATCTGTCAGGTCGAGGTACCTCGGACTCGCTGCCAACTGTTAACGAAGCCGGGTTCCAGTGAGAAAATGAGGGGTTTCTGCTCCATATTTGTATGCAAATTCGTTGATAACAGCAGAGCCTTCTATGTATTTTACATTTATGACAAATAAGTATTTATTGTCACTGGCTACGTGAGCTTCCTCTCTAAGTGAAATCATTAGATCAAACCGACCCAAGTCTTTTTTAGGGACCAAGAGGGCAGCTGGCCTTCTTAGTTTTGACATTATTAAAACTCTTTTTCCTGCAAAGGTTTCTTCGGTTATTGTTAGAGCTTTAAACTGGTCGCTTGCTTTATCATTTTTTTGTGACAGCTATTTTTTTAAAGCATGTCATCTACTTCACCCACTCCTCAATTAAATATCCAAAGTTTTAGTAGAAGGCATTTGCTTACTGCAATATAATTTTCGTAACTAGAGTTTCCTTTTATTTTTTTCTGCGTCTCCTAATATATTTTCTATATGTTTAAACAGCTTTTGAACGTCCTCCATTGAGGGTGTTTCCTGCCTCCTTTCGTAGGATCGGCGTTCAGCCTGTTTACGCCCAAGTGAGGCAACCTGTTTGGCAAAATTCCGGTCTTATACCGGGTGTCCGTAAAAGAACTCCCTACTTTTGATGACCTCTAAATTGTAAATTATAAATCATATTGACTGAAATTATAAATCAAATGATAGGTAAACTCACCAAATTTTTGTTATAAGCCACAAATGTTTGATGAATATCACTTTGGGCACATAGCAAACATAAAACAAAAAATCAAATATTCTCTGTGCACCAGTAGTGATTAAAATCACGTTTTAGTTAGTTTTTTTTAGATTTAACAGCTATTTTGAAAACTGTGCATCCTAAAGAAACCTGAGTTTATAGTATTAAAAAAAATGAATTTTCCCCTACAGTTTGGGTGTTTTTGCAGGTTTTTAGCTTTTTAGATCCTGAGAAATGAGTTTTGGAAACGATCAAAAAGGATTTTTTTGTGTTTCTTGTGCCAAACTGCTTAAGTTGGTAAAACCTAAAATTTCGACATTTAGCAAATTAAAGAGAAAATCACCAAAAATATAAGATGTTTTAAACATAAATTGAGAGGTTTCTGTAGGATTCTTGATTTTCAAGATAACTGTTAAATCTATAAAAAAAACTTATTAAAACGTGATTTTTAATGCACTACTGGTGTACACGGAATTTTGGATTTTTTGTTTTATGTTTGCCATGAGCCCAAAGTGACATTCATCAAATATTTTTGATTTGTAACAAAAACTCGGTGAGTTTACCTATCATTTGATGTATAATTTGAGTCAATACGATTTATAATTTACAATTTAGAAGTCATCAAAAGTAGGGAGTTCTTTTAGGGACACCCGGTACTTTTTGCCACGCCTCGATGACTTTAATTTTTCATTTAGTTCTGGCTATTCATCTCTTCCTTTTCTTAGTTCCAATAGAAGCTCTGTCAAGATGTAATTTGACGGTTCTCTCAGTTTGGGCCCGTATTGGTGAGGTGTCGTGGGCTTGGCCATCTCTTGCCCTTCTTTCTGCCTCACCATAACCACAAATTGTGTACATTGCTTTTACAAATGCGTTGTAGTACTTGGGCTGAAAAATGTCCCCTGTAGCTGATATCATTTAACTTTTAAGTTCGATTGTTTTTTTTGTGGGAATGGAAGGGATGAAGAATTAGTTTAAATTACAAAAAAATCATCACTGAACTGTTTTCAATAACTTACCAACACATAACCTGTAGGCTTGGTTAATGAAGGGTATTCATTCATATATTCAGAAATTGATGCATCTGATTTTAGGAGCCTGCTGAGTCGTATTTCTGCCGTCCGTTTCTTTCCAATAAGAGAGGACAATATCAAAGGGAGTTGTGAAATTTTGCAACCAAAATTCAGTAACTTGTTTGCAACTTCTTCACTTGTTCCTGGTACCTCTAAAAATAATACAACATATTTACTAGTTAAGCACACTCATGAGCAATGATCATTTTAATTTTAATTGAACATTATGAACAACAAAGACTTTTACATTATCAGGAATTTTATGACCTTTTAATGTATTGTAATAAGGGGTTACCTGGATAATATGAAGTGAATGAATACAAAAAATAAATTATATAATGAAATATATAATTTATAAAATATAAATTTACATGAATTTGACCAATTTTATCAAAAGATTTGTCTAATTGAAATTTGATTTTAAATTTAATGTAATTAAATATAAATTTTGACCAGTTTTATTGTAAAGTATTTTTACATTCAATTTTGCTGATTCACAATTCATCTGTGATAATTTTTTCGACCAGTTTGTAAATATGGCCTTAATTTTTTTTGGCTACCATTGGTAATTTCAGGGAATTCTGCTTCTAAATCCCCCATCACCTGAAAAACTCTTGCAGATGATGGACATCTTTTCTCCTTAATTTCTTCTTTAAGCTGATTTTGATTGCTTCTTTAAGGGCGTTTGAAACTTTTGATTTGTTATGTGCTCTTCCTTTGGAAAACACCCTCTTTCTCCCAGGCGAGTTGTCCCTGTTGTCGTTCCTTCCCCTGACTCACTATTAAAAAGCCTCTTTATGATTTTGGGTCTCTTTGTCACTGGGCTTTGTCTTTATGAGGATGATTCTATTGGTTCTTCAATTTGAGGAATGAAATCCATTTCCTCATGATCCTCTGAATGTTCTTCAATAACAAACGCCGTATCAATTTCATCAATGCTTTTTTCCGGCATATTGGGCGATGGTGCCGTCGTCAATAGCCATCAGACTTTCCCCGTCCGTACAGCATGGAGAGCAGGATCGTGAGATGGTATTTTGTCAGGTGGGTTATTCCATGTGACCCATCGATTCCGCGACGAGTCTCAGGTCCTCATCTGTCAGGTCGAGGTACCTCAGACTCGCTGCCAACTGTTTACGAAGCCGGGTTCCAGTGAGAAAATGAGGGTTTCCTGCTCCACATTTGCATGCAAATTCATTCATAACAGCAGTGCCTTCTATGTATTTTACATTTATGACAATTAAGTATTTATTGTCACTGGCTTTGCGAGCTTCCTCTCTTAGAGAAATCAAAGAGATCAAACCGACCCAAGTCCTTTTTAGCGACCAAGACTGCAGCTGGCCTTCTTAGTTTTGACATTATTAAAACTCTTAAAACTCCCTGCAAAGGTTTGTTCGGTTATTGTTAGAGCTTTAAACTGGTCGCTTGCTTTATAATTTTTTTTGTGACAGCTATTTTTTTAAAGCATGTCATCTACTTCACCCACTCTTCAATTAAAAATCCAAAGTTTTAGTAGAAGGCATTTGCTTACTGCAATATAATTTTAGTAACTAGAGTTTCCTTTTATTTTTTTTCTGCGTCTCCTAATGTATATTCTATATGTTTAAACAACTTTTGAACGTCCTCCATTGAGGGTGTTTCCTGCCTCCTTTCGTAGGTTCGGCGTTCAGCCTGTTTACGCCCAAGTGAGGCAACCTGTTTGGCTAAATCCCGGTCATATATTTTTTGCCACACCTCGATGACTTTAATTTTTTCATTTAGTTCTGGCTATTCATCTCTTCCTTTTCTTAGTTCCAATAGAAGCTCTGCCAAGATGTAATTTGACGTTCTCACAGTTTGGGCCCGTATTGGTGAGGTGTCGTGGGCTTGGCCATCTCTTGCCCTTCTGCCTCACCACGACTACAAATTGTGTAGATTGCTTTTACAAATGCGTTGTAGTACTTGGGCTGAAAAATGTCCCCTGTAACTGATATCATTTAACTTTTAATTTCGATTGTTTTTTTGTGGGAATGGAAGGGATGAAGAATTAGTTTAAATTACAAAAAAAATCATCACTGAACTGTTTTCAATAACTTACCAACACATAACCTGTAGGCTTGGTTAATGAAGGGTATTCATTCATATATTCAGAAATTGATGCATCTGATTTTAGGAGCCTGCTGAGTCGTATTTCTGCCGTCCGTTTCTTTCCAATAAGAGAGGACAATATCAAAGGGAGTTGTGGAATTTTGCAACCAAAATTCAGTAACTTGTTTGAAACTTCTTGACTTGGTCCTGGTACCTCTAAAAATAATACAACATTTTTATTAGTTAAGCACACTCATGAGCAATGATCATTTTAATTTTAATTGAACATTATGAACAACAAAGACTTTGACATTATCAGGAATTTTATGACCTTTTAATGTATTCTAATAATGGTTTACCTGGATAATATGAAGTGAATGAATACAAAAAATAAATTTTATAATGAAATATGTAATTTATAATATAAGTTGACATAAATTTGACCAATTTTATTGTAAAATTTTTTAGATTCAATTTTACTGATTCACAATTCATCTGTGATAATTTTCTTCGACTAGTTTGTAACTGTGGCCTTAATTCTTTCTGGCTACCATTGGTAATTTCAGGGAATTCAGCTTCTAAATCCCCCATCACCTGAAGAACTCTTCCAGATGATGGACATTTTTTCTCCTTAATTTCTTCTTTAAGCTGGTTTTTGATTGCTTCTTTAAGGGCGTTTGAAACTTTTGATTTGTTATGTGCTCTTCCTTTGGAAAACGCCCTCTTTCTCCCAGGCGAGTTGTCTCTGTTGTCGTTCCTTCCCCTGACTCACTATTAAAAGGACCATGTTATGCAATAGTAGACCAAGCGACAAAAATGTTGTTTTGAGAAACATGCACTTTTGCAAATGTATATTTAAAAATCAATATGAGGTTTTAATAGATAAGGTAATAGGTTTTTCTTGTAAAGAATACTTGAAATTTGTTCTCTATGTAGTTTAATGTTTAAATGGCTCTTGGTCTACAATTGATTTTTTACAATTTTTATTCAAAAAAAAATTGCAATAATAGACTATGAGTCAAAATGGCGCTTGGTCTTTTATTGCAGAAATCAAATACTGGATTATTGGGTATCAAAATAAATTAAATTATCAAGTAAACATTAAAAAAGGTATATTTTTGTCTTAAATACAGTCTTACACTCAAAGGTACAGTAAGGTCATTTTATAAAATTAGAAAATGCAACCATCAGTCTTTAAATTACATAGCTCAGGCCTACTGAAAATGTCTCTTTTAGACTGGTTCTAACTCAAAATCTAAGTCACCTCCGAAGCCTTCAATGTCATCTTCTATTTCCTCTGACCCAGTAAGAGTTTTGTAGAGGCCCAAACAGTCTTTTGGTATAAGTGGGAACATCGATTTCAGATCTTCAAGCTTTTTCTTTGCAATTGCTTTTCCAATTGGCCACAATATTTTCAACTTTCTTGAGAAAAAAGAATCATTTCCGTCACTTTTCCTGCCTTTCTTCTTCAGTATGTCTATTTTCTTGAAGTTCTTATCTTCCAAATCTGTTTTTACAAACACAGGCTCTGACTTTCGAACTTCAATAACCCTAAACGTAAACCAATTTATTTTACCTCCTTCGGTACTCTTCTTTCGGTTGGTTATAGATTGTTCTAAATCCTTAGTACTATAAAAGTCATTTGTTTCCATTTCTTTGACGATAAGGGGATTCTTAACTCTGCATTTGGTTATTACTGACCTGTAATCATCAGGTGTGTACAACCTTTGTTGCAGCTTCAATGCGGATTCAATATCAGAAAAATCAGAGTCATTTCGAAGAAATGTATGACCCGGAACAAGGAAGTGTTGTGTTATTGTGTGGAGGGCAGGATGTTCCTCAAGAACAGACTTCAAAAGCAAAACGATTTTAATATTTCTGTTCTGCCCTCCACACGAGTCCGACCATAAGTTCAGATGTTCAGTACTTGGTGATACTTCTTCTAAAATAAATTTTCTTAAGGCAGAACCTACCTCCTGCGCACCCCGTCCAGCTGCCCCCTCAACCCAAGTATAACAGAATCCTTTATCTTGTGAATTATGTATCCCAAGATAATAAAAACACAGCTGCCTCTTGTAATAAACAATGTTAGTAGGAATACTGGGCAAGGGAAGGGTTTTCTCCAAGTCAAACGAGATACATTCTTGAATTCTTGCCTCGTCTTTTTTTGCCTCTTGAAATTGTTTGTTCATCATATCTCTAGCATTTTCAGCTGCCGCCAAATGCTTATCATGCTCAACCTTAGCAGCTTCTAACTTTTCACCTGATAAACTTTGTTTTTTTAACAGCAAGCATATCGCACAAATTGCATGTGTCCTTTTTTAAAGGCTTTCGTCGAAGGTTAAATTTAGTTAAAAAAAACCTTTTTTGTACCTTTAAGTTTTTTTCTTTAAGTTGTAGAAACAGGACTGTCATACTCTTGTTTGTACAGGTTATACATAAGCCGAAGCGTTACATGTGGAGCTAAGTATTTAGACTGACTGTTAGAGCGACAATAATGTGAATTGTATTTAGGAAATTTTGAAATATGATCGATCACTTCTTTGATTTTAGCTTCAGGTATCCTATTATGGCCACCAGCTTTCCCCCGTCCATCCATGATGATGCCGTTGTTTATTCTCTTTTTTTTTCAAAGCCTTGTCTACTACACAGCTGGACACTCTCAAAGTTTGACAAAAAAAAGGTTTGCAAACCTTACTATCGCAGAGGTAGTATTCTCGAGTAGTTTTTTTTTTAAATTAGAGTTTTGAACTCTTTTTCGCTTTATGGGAACCTCTTTGACCAACCCTAGAAGGATAAAACATCTGGCTTCATAAGACCCAGCTTTATGGAAGTTATTAAAAACCCATTTTCTTTGTTCCACAGAAATAGTATCATTGCATTTTAATTTGCAATTGCATTGATAGTCTCGGAATTCTTTTTCATATTTTACTTCTCCTGTTACTGAGATGTAATCTTGATTGGTGTTGACTTTCTTCTTTTTAGATTCTCTAGTCTGATCAGGGAACTTTCTCTTCCTGCCTCTTTTAGGTCTGCCAACTTCGATAATTGCTTCTTCTTCTTCAGCGCTCACAACTTGTTCTAATTGAGTATTTTCAATATTTTCAGAAATATCTTCATCAACGCTGTCATTCTCATAAAAAAAATCTAAAGTTTGATGGGTATGTGAAGAACTATGTGCTTGGTCTTCAGTTATATTAGGCATATAACCATTTACAATATCTTTATCAAGCCTATTTTCAAGAACTTTATTACGCCAATTTTTTTGCTGTTGTGTCGATATGTCATCTAAAACTTCAATCAAATTTACAGAATTTTCTGCATCAAGCCTTTTTTCAAGATCTTCATTAGGCCTATTTTCTTCCTGTTGTGCTGATATGTAATCTAATGCTTCAATCAAATTTACAGCATTTTCAGCATCAAGCCTATTTTTAATAACTTCATTAGGCCTATTTTCTTGCTGTTGTGTTGACATGTCATCTAAAACTTCATTAGAATTTACATCACTTTCTGCATCAAGCCTATTTTCAAGAACTTCATTAGGCCCATTTTCTTGCTGTTGTGTTGATATATCATCTAAAACTTCAATAAAATTTACATTATTTTCTGCTTCAAGCATTGCTTTCAATTCGGGATCATCAATCTCAATGACTAATAAAGATGGATTTTCAAAATTAAAACTAATATCAACATTATCTGAAGGCTCAGGTACTGTTAATGGGCTAGGCGCATTAATATTAAGCTTAGTTTCATGAGAATTTATAAGCGAACTAAAAAAATCACCACTAGGCCCGGGTTTATTTGATAGGTTAGGCCTATTGAAGTTGGCTTCAGCAGAATTTTCAATACTAAAAAAATCCCCGGAAGAACATGGTTTGGGGGATGAGTTAGGCCTAATGCAATGGTTTTCTTCAGACGATGATACCTCATGGCCATCTTCTTTTGAAGAGCTTATGGTAAGAGGGGAATGTTTTAACATACCGTCTTCACAGCCTGGACCTTTTTCAGAATAAGGATGGTCGTGGTTAGTATCATGGCCTACAGTTCTGTCAATGTACGGATCAGTCTGGTGGTTGTTTTCCATTGAATTCACCTGTAATAAAACAAAAAGAATTAGAGTACAGTTGGTACAAGCATAATATGTATACTAACATAGCCTAAAATACGCTAGCCTAAAATAGTGGAAATAACGATGTATATTAATACATGTAATGTTTTCACTGTTTGATGTAATATGTATTATTGCAGATATATACTGCAAATAATTGCCAATGATTTTTAACTTAACCAAGTAGGACGAGGCCTAACCTAAAAATTGTTTGGAGGTTAAACAAATGTATCTTACCTGATTTTTAATAGCGAGCTCACAGAGCTTTCTTCCTCTGCTGTAATTCATGTTTCCAAAAGTGTGTTAAACACTACTAGTTTATTTTAACATACTAAATACATTACGTTTTCATGTTTTAAACACAACACAGCTAATTAGTCTCGTGGTAGATAAACAACCAACTAACTGAACAACCCCAATAGGTAATCAGGGCCAGCTGAAAATTGACATTCTATTTTGTGCAATCATAGACTACGTTGCAACCTTTTTGCATTAACAGACCAAGTGTCTGTTACATAGTCTTTAAATGCGTAACATTTGTCGCTTGGTCTACCATTGCTTTAAAAGTTGGTGATTAGTCTACCAATGCGTAAAATAACATTAGAGTTTCAAGGATTGGTGGTTAGGTTTTCATTAAAAAAATTATACTACCAAATATGGTATTGGAATGAAGGTTTTTTCACATAAAGTATAAATATTCAGCTACCAGATAGCAGCACCAACTCAATTTCCCATATTTTGTCGCTTGGTCTACCATTGCATAACATGGCTTTTTTAAAAAGCCTCTTTATGATTTTGGGTCTCTTTGTTACTGGGCTTTGTCTTTATGAGGATGATTCTGTTGGTTCTTCAATTTGAGGAATGAAATCCATTTCCTAAGGATCCTCTAAATGTTCTTCAATAACAAACCTCGTATCAATTTCATCAATGCTTTTTTCCGGCATATTGGGCGATGGTGCCGTCGTCAATAGCCATCAGACTTTCCCCGTCCGCACAGCATGGAGAGCAGGATCGTGAGATGGTATTTTGTCAGGTGGGTTTCTCCGTGTGACCCATCGATTCCGCGACGAGTCTCAGGTCCTCATCTGTCAGGTCGAGGTACCTCAGACTCGCTGCCAACTGTTTACGAAGCCGGGTTCCAGTGAGAAAATGAGGGTTTCCTGCTCCACATTTGCATGCAAATTCATTCATAACAGCAGTGCCTTCTATGTATTTTACATTTATGACAATTAAGTATTTATTGTCACTGGCTATGCGAGCTTCCTCTCTAAGTGAAATCATTAGATCAAACCGACCCAAGTCTTTTTTAGCGACCAAGAGGGCAGCTTTATAAACTGATCGCTTGCTTTAACATTTTTTGAGACAGCTATTTTTCTAAAGCATGTCATCTGCTTCACCTACTCCTCAATTAAAAATCCAAAGTTTTAGTAGAAGGCATTTGCTTACTGCAATATAATTTTAGTAACTAGAGTTTCCTTTTAATTTTTTTTCTGCGTCTCCTAGTGTATATTCCATATGTTTAAACAACTTGTGAACGTCCTCTATTGAGGGTGTTTCCTGCCTCCTTTCGTAGGATCGGCGTTCAGCCTGTTTACGCCCAAGTGAGGCAACCTGTTTGGCTAAATCCCGGTCATATATTTTTTGCCACGCCTCGATGCCTTTAATCTTTTCATTTAGTTCTGGCTATTCATCTCTTCCTTTTCTTAGTTCCAATAGAAGCTCTGCCAAGATGTAATTTAACGGTTCTCTCAGTTTGGGCCCGTATTGGTGAGGTGTCGTGGGCTTGGCCATCTCTTGCCCTTCTTTCTGCCTCACCATAACCACAAATTGTGTACATTGCTTTTACAAATGCGTTGTAGTACTTGGGCTGAAAAATGTCCCCTGTAGCTGATATCATTTAACTTTTAAGTTCGATTGTTTTTTTTGTGGGAATGGAAGGGATGAAGAATTAGTTTAAATTACAAAAAAATCATCACTGAACTGTTTTCAATAACTTACCAACACATAACCTGTAGGCTTGGTTAATGAAGGGTATTCATTCATATATTCAGAAATTGATGCATCTGATTTTAGGAGCCTGCTGAGTCGTATTTCTGCCGTCCGTTTCTTTCCAATAAGAGAGGACAATATCAAAGGGAGTTGTGAAATTTTGCAACCAAAATTCAGTAACTTGTTTGCAACTTCTTCACTTGTTCCTGGTACCTCTAAAAATAATACAACATATTTACTAGTTAAGCACACTCATGAGCAATGATCATTTTAATTTTAATTGAACATTATGAACAACAAAGACTTTTACATTATCAGGAATTTTATGACCTTTTAATGTATTGTAATAAGGGGTTACCTGGATAATATGAAGTGAATGAATACAAAAAATAAATTATATAATGAAATATATAATTTATAAAATATAAATTTACATGAATTTGACCAATTTTATCAAAAGATTTGTCTAATTGAAATTTGATTTTAAATTTAATGTAATTAAATATAAATTTTGACCAGTTTTATTGTAAAGTATTTTTACATTCAATTTTGCTGATTCACAATTCATCTGTGATAATTTTTTCGACCAGTTTGTAAATATGGCCTTAATTTTTTTTGGCTACCATTGGTAATTTCAGGGAATTCTGCTTCTAAATCCCCCATCACCTGAAAAACTCTTGCAGATGATGGACATCTTTTCTCCTTAATTTCTTCTTTAAGCTGATTTTGATTGCTTCTTTAAGGGCGTTTGAAACTTTTGATTTGTTATGTGCTCTTCCTTTGGAAAACACCCTCTTTCTCCCAGGCGAGTTGTCCCTGTTGTCGTTCCTTCCCCTGACTCACTATTAAAAGGCCTCTTTATGATTTTGGGTCTCTTTGTCACTGGGCTTTGTCTTTATGAGGATGATTCTATTGGTTTTTCAATTTGAGGAATGAAATCTATTTCCTCAGAATCCTCTGAATGTTCTTCAATAACAACCGTCGTATTAATTTCATCAATGCTTTTTCCGACATATTGGGCGATGGTGCCGTCGTCAATAGCCATCAGACTTTCCCCGTCCGTACAGCATGGAGAGCGGATCGTGAGATGGTATTTTGTCAGGTGGGTTTCTCCGTGTGACCCATCGATTTCGCGACGAGTCTCAGGTCCTCATCTGTCAGGTCGAGGTACCTCGGATTCGCTGCCAACTGTTTACGAAGCCGGGTCCAGTGATAAAAATATGGTTTTCTGCTCCACATTTGCATGCAAATTCATTCATAACAGCAGTGCCTTCTATGTATTTTACATTTATGACAATTAAGTATTTATTGTCACTGGTTATGCGAGCTTCCTCTCTAAGTGAAATCATTAGATCAAACCGACCCAAGTCTTTTTTAGCGACCAAGAGGGCAGCTGGCCTTCTTATTTTTGACATTATTAAAACTCTTTTAAATCTCCCTGCAAAGGCTCGTTCGTTTATTGTTAAAACTTTAAACTGATCGCTTGCTTTATCATTTTTTGTGACAGCAAATTTTTTAAAGCATGTCATCTACTTCACCCACATCTCAATTAAAAATCCAAAGTTTTAGTAGAAGGCATTTGCTTACTGCAATATAATTTTAGTAACTAGAGTTCCCTTTAATTTTTTTCTTTGCGTCTCCTAGTGTATATTCCATATGTTTTAACAACTTGTGATCGTCCTCTATTGAGGGTGTTTCCTGCCTCCTTTCGTAGGATCGGCGTTCAGCCCGGTCATATATTTTTTTGCCACGCCTCGATGACTTTAATTTTTTCATTTAGTTCTGGCTATTCATCTCTTCCTTTTCTTAGTTCCAATACAAGCTCTGTCAAGATGTAATTTGACGTTCTCTCAGTTTGGGCCCGTATTGGTGAGGTGTCGTGGGCTTGGCTATCTCTTGCCCTTCTGCCTCACCACGACCACAAATTGTGTAGATTGCTTTTAGAATATAGATGTGCGTAGAATGTTCGGATCATCTACGATTTCATAGGCCAAGACTTTGATTGACGTATCAACTAATTCTTAATAAAGGGCTTCCACTTGAAGTTTTTAAGAAATGAATAATGATATCCCTATCAAGGGCGGGCATCGTCACACATTATTTTTATGTTTTCGTTTAACACTTCATTCAGTGGTGGTATTTTCTTCCTTCCTGAAATTAAAGTTAAAAACTTATTGGACCTTTGCAATAAAAGAATAAAATTCAAATTTAGGGCCAATAAATTCCACGATTCCACAAGCTGCAAAGGTTAGGCGTGCACCAAAATTCCTCTCTTTAAGTTTATATGCCATTACTGTATTATATGGATGGAAATCAAAAGCTAAATGCAATATTCTGCAAACGGATGATTTCGACTAGTGCAAAGCCATTCATTGACTGTCTTCGAGCTGACCGCTTAGGACTACGCAGCACACCCTCGCGAACCGTTACCGCTTAGGACTACGCAGCACACCCTCGCGAACCGTTACCGCTTAGGACTACGCAGCACACCCTCGCGAACCGTTACCGCTTAGGACCACGCAGCACACCCTCGCGAACCGTTACCGCTTAGGACCACGCAGCACACCCTCGCGAACCGTTACCGCTTAGGACCACGCAGCACAGCCTCGCGAACCGTTACCGCTTAGGACCACGCAGCACACCCTCGCGAACCGTTACCGCTTAGGACCACGCAGCACACCCTCGCGAACCGTTACAACGTTGTACGGCATTCGGCCAGTCCGAGGTCTCCTACTAGGTTTGATTTTGAGTGCAGAAGCCGCGTTCCGGAAATTACTTACCCATCTTTGAATAGTTTTTCGGATTGGGGTTGCACCATGACGGCCGACGTTGAAGTGAACACGAAACTGACGTTGAGCAGAAATGAAAGACTCATTGCTCTTGGAAAAAGTCTCTAAGACATAGGCACGATGTTGCGGTAACTATTGATGATCCACGGTAACTATACTCCAAATGGCATCAAATAAACATTCATTCGCCTCAACAGTGAACTCTCCAGCCGTTACAATAGCTGAGTAATAAAATTTTAAAAATTGTCCCTGTTTTTGGGACACCCGGTAATTAAATATAAATTAAAATACATTTTTTTATCCATGGAAGGCATTTTTATCGAATTTCCCGTATGAGAAGAAGCTATTACCGTAGGTCTCATGGTAAGACCTAAGCCCGAGACCATGATAACTTTTCGTTTTGGGGCCACCAGAAGCAAAAACAAAACCATTCGTTCGAATTTATGCTTCCCAATCACACCACATAAGCCTACCAGTCACACCAGACATGCCTAAAAGTCGTACCACGTATGTATAGGTAGGTGACTGGTAGGTTCACAATACATAGACCTACTTGTCACACCATATATGCCTACAAGCCACCACAACCGCTATCAGCATTACCACAAAGGCCTACCAGTCACACCAAATATGCCTACCAGAAACACCACACAAGCCTACCAGCCGCACCATATTTGCTTACCAGTGGTAGGTTGGATGACTGGTTGGCATTTGTGGTGTTGCTGATAGGCCAATATGTTGTGACTGTTAGGCGTATGTGGTATGACTGGTAAGCTGATGTGGTGTGACTGGTAGGCCTATGTGGTGTATGTGCTAAAAATATGTAAAGGCTATATATATATAAAATTCGCCATCTTATCTTAATACTACATTGGATCATAGGCTGTTACACAGCATAGACGGTACAAACCAAAAAAGTTACTAATCACACTGACCAGGCATTACTCGTTTTACCATGATGCTTACATTTGAGTAATTGCTAAAAATAGCATGATAAAATTGGCCATCTTATACTAATACCACACAAGATCACATAACTCGACACGCTTTTACAACTAACTTGAACTGTCGGTTTCAAGAGAGGGAAATCTGTAAAATGCATTTTACAAAAAAGATTCAAATGAAAAAAGATATTGTGATAGTTATTACCCTTTAATACGTGGATGAGGATATACTTTCGTTGTTATGCAGTCTGTTTGTTACTTACTAAACATATTTTTGACACAAAACTTGAGGGTTTTCCAGTCTCTATTCGCTAAAACAGGATCTTTGAGTAAACAGGCATCACACTCTCTTTTATTTGGTACTTTTTTAACAAAATATGTTTTTGGCTATATGACTTCTAATTACTTAACTGAAGGTCAAAGGAAAAGTTAATATAAAAAAATCACAAAAGAAGCACCCTGTTTATTTCATAATTATTCAAGAAAAATTCGAATGATTTGCCTAATTAAGGCACGGCATACAGGGCACGTAAAGGGGAGACAAATTTCGGTCTCTACAAGATCCCCGGTGTTTGGAATTATCATCGTGTGGTATTCCTCACGCCGTACAAGTCTATTGCACGCAACTGGCACAACACTGCATGGCCGCACGGAGTGATGACCCTGGTTGGCCGGTAAGTGTGACACAGCACGCATGCTGCACGGCCCTCCCCAGCTGGTCCGCGCTCCTCTGCAGCGCCGGCGCCGACCGACCGTTCGAGCTCAACTCGCTGTTGGCAGATCTCGGCCAGACTCATGAAGTTATGCCGCTCCAAGTGAGTAACTTCCCACCTGTAGTTAGCGTACGGCCGCTGTTGTCGACGTATGCCACCAGCAGGTTCAGCTTCTAAAAACAAACAAAATATACCTTATTAATTCAAGCATATATTAATATTTTAAAACAAGATAATTAATAATTATTTTATTTTTATGAAATTTTAAGGAGAAACAGGTAAACCAAATCACTATCTTATTTTGTAATATATTATTCTATAACACCATTTTGCCGTGTTGTAAGTAGGGTCTACATACTCTATATTTGGACCCTTAATTAAATACGTAAATAATTTAAATTTTCTTGGTCTAAAGACATAAGAAACAATGAAATAAATAATAGCAATTCCAAGCTTTAATTTATTGATTTTATTTTCTTTATTCCAGATGTCAATGCCTTACATTTCGCTTTCGAGAAAACTAGAACAGTGATTATTTATTTATAATCAAGATATTACCATTCAAGTGTGTGTTTTTGTTTGTTTGTTTGTTTGTGTGTGTATTAAAGTTCAATGTATTATCATTGAATATCAAAGTCAATGATATTAAAAAGCATATTTTTAGACAAACCCTAGTTTATGCGGGTTAAAATACATGAATTGTCATAAATATTTCCATATTTTAATAAAACTCTTACAATGAGTGTGAATATTACCTTGAAATTCATCGAGACTAAGCAACTCCACGTCGTCGTCGCCGTTGTCATCTTCATTGTCGACGCCTCGGGTATCCGCCGCTGTTGGCGGGGTGTAACTACGCGGTGGGACGTAGCAGTCAGAAAAGCCGCAAGAGACAGAGTGCCATCAACTACTTTACTCTGTAGTTTTGCATTAGCTGCATCTTGCAAGAGCCATTTGTTTTTTTTTAGCCCTGACATAATCTCTGCCCTCCGACAACTGGGTGTAGTGGTCAATTTCTTTTACAGAAATTGCCATCAACCCTCCTGTAACATAACGTTTGTTTCGTGATTATTCCAATTTCATGTTATAAATTTAAAAGAGAGTATAAATGAAAAAATAAAGGTACATATCACAAACGTAGGCATTCTTCAGTCCAATCTAAATTACTTTTATTAAGATAGTTTTTTCCATTTATAACTAATGTTTTGGAAAAAAATTAATAATATTGTAACCTTAACTACAATTTTGGGTACCTTGGACAAAACTTTTCAGAGAGGCCTCTCTAATTAAAACGAGTTTCACATACGCCTCTTTAAAGCAGCGGATTTCTCAAGTTTCGCATTTAAAAACAAACTGTCATAATGAGTCTAAATAAACATTAAATAAACTGTTTGCATTTAAAATGAATCCAAAGTAAAGAAATTAAGAAAAAGGTAGCCCAAATTAAGAATAGTTGAATTATAAATAAATATATAAAATATTACTTCAATACAAAATTACAGCGTAATTGAATAGTAATACAATGAATGGAATTGTTATATTACTATTCAACATGTATTGTATATTGTATAGTATTGTATTACTGTAATGGAGTTGTTTCTCATGTGTTTACGCTTTGATTGGGGACCCCCTGACCGATTCTTGTGCTTTCTGGAAAGATTTATTCTTGTCGCAAAAAAATAAGAATGAAATTGCGATTAAACTTGATTAACTAAAAGCAATGCACATTACATTTTTTATTGATTCAGAGACAAACGTATTAATATATTCCTCGCTTTTTTCATGCTGAAAATTGGCTTAAAAGGCTTTTAAGTCTCTGCATCTAAATTTAAACTACAAAAGACGACGTTAAAATTTAAAATAGATCGTTGCAAGCAAAGGGTTTCCTAACGACTCAATGTACCAAGAAGCAATTTGTGAAAGTTAATTCCCTAATACGGAGAACATGTGTCAATGAAATAAAGCAGTGTTTCCAATGAAAATGTCCAAAACCTATCACCTGCACTTGCGGTGGGGGACGGTACATTCCATCAGGTGCACTGAGGAATGATTAGGGCATTTGAAAATATTTTGTTGAATACTTGCCTGTCGGGAAAGGTTCCCCGAAGAAAACCCCCTTCACGGTAGGATCACAGCTATGTACTTCTGTCCTTTTACGCAGAGTTCTTATGTTCCATATTGATTGTTAAAACACCTGAGTTTGAACCTCTTTTTCAATCAATCAGTTTAACATCTTTGCTATATTTACAATACTCTTCGAGGGGACGCCAATAACAAGCGACGTTTTTTATTTTGTTAAGGTAAATTTTTATGTGATAACAAAAATATATATATTAAAGTTACACTCGGTCTTGCCACATAAGATTTATCCCTGTTCGATATTTCTAGGGATCGATTTGCTCTGTACAAATTCTAGAAATTCTTTTGATAATATAGACGATAGATAAGTTTCACAGGTACTAGTGAAGAATTGCAAATTATAAATATTATTTCTATTAAATATACGCTAAAACAGTCTTTTGTCCAATAATTTAATCATTTACCATACAACAATAAACTAGCCTACTTGGTGTTCAATAAGAATATAACAAACGGAACTCGCTTCGCTCGCTGGGGGCTCCGCCCCCAGGCCCCCGTTTGTGTTCCCTGCAGTTGAACAATACCCTATATTGAAGGACCCCAATAGGGCGTTAATTGCCAGTGTTGAGATAATTTTAAGCTGGAGATTTTGTGTACGTACTTCAATGAAAACTGATGAAGAACTTATAAAATTATGAATTTTCAACGGATATTGTAAGGGTTGGTGAAAATTATGTGTATGAAGGTATATTTATATTCGAATGTTATCGATGAGAATTAGTTAAGTTGGATGTGAGAAGAGAGCCTATGTATGTGTTTTTACTTAGTGCTGTCGGTGATTAAAGATTTTGATTATGTTTTTATTGGGATGAATTTTGAGGAATGCAGATGGGTTTTTGAAATTATTTTTGAAATATATTGTTTAGATGAAATGATTTAGGAAAGTTGGATTTCAATAACGAATAACTTTTGTATTAAGGAAGAATTAATGCAATTTTATTTCCTTGTCAGTTTACCTAGCAATAGTTTATAGTAGGCGTATCCAGTTTCGCCAAAAGGGGAGGTCAGGAAACGTAGAAACCATGTATTTACAACACTATAAAAACAAAATAGATATAAAATAAATGGGGAGTTTGTTTTAAGGCAGGCCCCCTTGCCTCTGCCTGTGAAAAGGTTAAAAATCAGATCTATTTACACCAACGAAAACAAAAATAATGGGGAGTTTGACGAAGCCTTAATTGTTGCCCTCTCCCTTGCCTCTGCCATAAACAATTAAAACAGAATCATTAACATAATTTTAAACAACTATGTACAACACCGGGGACTTTTTTTAAGCAGACCCCCTATTGTACTGCGTGAATAGTCTAACTACAACGAGGAGTTTTCATCATCTCGCAGATCCCCTAGCCTACAGAGGACGTATTTATCAGTATTAAAGAAGTAGGTCGTTAAAGACTATGTTCTTCACATGGGCGCACCGAAATTGCGCCGCAAAATCCAGGTAGACACCGAAATTGCACCGTGACTCTAAATCTTGTCCCAGGGGTAGACCGATATTGCGCCGCAGTCCTTCCTAGAATCACATGAGGGAGGCAAGCACTGACTCCTCGCCTCGCCTTCGAAGTCGGAACACAGGAATTCCTTAAAAACCCTTCGTTATCGCCCCTTGGAGGGAAGTGGCGAGTGAGTAACGGAGTCAGGCTAAATTTGAAAATTCATACAGATGGTTAGCTTTAATGGCTGGTATGGAGGTGTTATACAAGAATTCAAGATTGGTTCTTCGGACAAAAATACTTCTACTGGTATCTTCTTTACACCTGCCAAGTGGATATAAACTGTATCAAAAAGTGCAAGGTTTTTACGTTAAGCCAACGTACTAACACTTGATTTCACTTGATTAATCGCCGTACTGTTTGATTTCTATTTCCGGTAACTAATTAATTTATCAAATATATCGTTCGATTTATTTTATATGGTGCTGGAATATGGCAACTCATAAATTTTTTTCTGAGGGGCTGTTTCTGTATTGATATCATTGATTTATAATTTTTGTAATGAGGATCGCAAACAATAAACACCTAATTCTAATTAACTTTAATGGATCACTTGCTCGTGAATGGAGGTACCTATCGCTTAGGTGTCTTATGCAAAACTGACAAATCATGTGTAAGGTACAAATATTTTGTGGTTCGTCAACTGGTCAGGCTAGGGGGACGAGGGTAACATTCCTAAATCATTGCGTGGTGTTGCAGTCTACAGGTAACTGCCACCCTCACGACGCAATATCGGTTAGGGATTAGTGAACCTTTCTTGTCAGATTGGTTTCCGGCGCAATTTCGGTGCCTAACTCTACTCAGCAAAACGTAGAGCTGACCATGCGTGAAGCAATCCGTGCGTAGATCAACACCGACTGATTCTATCGTCTGACCTTGGCTCTTGTAACCGGTCATACAATAGGCCATCATCAGTGGGAACTGGCCCATCCAGAAAGATCATTTTGTATGACCTACAAACCCCGCGGCTATTAAGAAGTGAACGAAAGTAATCAAAAACCTGCCTCTGATCATCAGACAGTTTGACTACCCACTCCTCAACCAACGCTCTTTGTTGATTTTCACCATAGATGAGCAGTTCCCTACCCAACTCAGTAGTCTTCTTCCATATCAGGGAGATCGTAATTGGATAAACAGGAACCCTGACGGCGTAAACTACGATCAATTTCGACGAGGGCAAGATGGTAGGCCAGCTTTGGATCATGGGGATTCCTTTCAATGTGATCCTCGCAAACGAGGTCTCTGAACTTGTCCCACAAGATTGCTCCAGGAGCCCCCATGTTATAAAGGAGAACAAAGAAAGAGCGGAGTCTTGGGCCTGTCATGAATTGCGCAGCATCTTGCAACGCGTAGTCGTACTCATCTTTGTCTTAGACCAAACCGAGTTTCCGTGTGAGTTCCTGGAATGTGCGGACAGTTGGGACCACCAAGTAACAGAAGATCGAGATAACCACGACAAGAAACAAACATAAGTAGGACACGAAGGTAGTATCGCTCGGTCCGATTTGGAGAAACCCAAAACATTCATATTTTATTTATGATTTATTGTTATATATTTCCTGTTAAGCGAATTTGGCAAATGCTTAACTTCAGAGAGTTTCGGGTTTTCAAACGAAAAATCTTAACCCTCTCAAGGGAGGCGTCAGGATTACGCTGCGAGTACCGCTGAACGTCTTCCCTGTTTTTTTCAGGGTTTATACAAGTCTACATTTTTATATCAGGTAGTAAGACATTGAGCAATTCGATTTCGAAATGCCCCCGTTGCAGGAGACCTGCATACTCGGCGAATTTCAAATGCAAAACAACATATTCAATCCAACATAGCGAGATTTTACATGTTTTAGTAAAGAATAAACTACACTTTAAGGCAAGAATGAAAAGAATTGTAGTTCTAGATTGTTTTGGTTATATATTTTATAAAAATATAGCAGGATAATTCAAAAAGTATAATAATAAAGTATTTAATTTAACAATACCTATATTGCTAAACTGTTAATACTACATTACCGACTTAGTTCGAAGATTCAGAAGTTATAGATTCTACTGTAAGATACAGTATGATGGTAAGGAAGATTAGCGAGAACCTATAAGGCTAGATTAAAGAATCAAAATTGGAGACATAGGAAAATTTCGAAGATTTTTAACTTTGTATGCATTTTCAAGCTAAGAACTAGTTATTTTATTGGTGATTTGTAATATATATGCTGTAGAGATTATGTGTAGCATATTTCAGGCCTCTACATTTAATATCAAGCCAACTGGAGCTGGAAAAACGAAGGGAAATCTTCGAAAATTTCAAATTCTAGAGCTATCTAAGGGTGAAGGAGACGAGATAGGGTAAAAAGTCATAGGACCAAAGTTGTAGATCGTGAAAATCCGTGGCACATGGTGCAGTCTGTTTTTCGATAGGACCATCCGTTCGGCCACTAGAGCTCCAAATAACTTTATTTCAAAAAGCTTTTTTAGCGATTTTTTAATAACTTTTTTGAGGGGGTTAAAATTAAAAATTGTAAGTTCTGATAATTTTCCCCATATGTTCAGGCAAAAAGGGAAGTGGGTGCAAAATTTCAAGTCTGTAGGTCATCGGGAAGTGGAAAACAGTTCGTATACCTGAGTTACACCAGCGGTTGTATATATATTAGACTCGCCTTACGGCTCGCTGGGGGCTCCGCCCCCAGTGTGTGTCCCTTATTGGGAGGTGATGGTTTATGCAAAGACACTAAAACATAATTAATTTTATTGTTAGGTTAAAAAAACTCCATGCAAGGTATCTTTGGTCGTGTTCTAGGGCAGTGTATTGAGTGGGAAGTGAGTTTTCTCTAGCGGAAAATTTGTTAAAAAGAGAGTTGTATCGTCTGCATAAATTATGCAGCTGATATTGTAATTTTTAATTAGAGACGGGAAGTCGTTAGAAAACAAAATGAATAGAGCAGGTCCCAGCACGGATACCTGAGGACTCCCCCTGTGATTGGTTTAGGATCTAATCTAAATGTGGTAGTGATGCCAAATGAAGGATGTTGGATATCTACAACTTGGATCTCCCTTTTAGGTAGCTGACAAACCATTTGTTTTCTAAGCTCCTTATTCCCAAGCTTGTAAGTTTTCTAGAGATCCGTTTTTTTCTAATTAGTAGGCCACTTTGAGGGCGAAGGAGGCAAGGAAGGGTAAATTACATATCTACCAAAGTTGTTGGAAATTTAATTTTAAATTGTTCTTCTTTTTGCGAGGCCAACTTGGAGGTTAGGAAAAATTGAAGGAGGTGTGTATTGAAGAGTCAGAGCATGAATACACTTTTTACAAATCCTAGCAAAATTTATTGTTCGGGGGGTCAGTGAGGGAAGTAGCCGGTGGAGGTATTTATGATGGAGGGGGTGGGGCTATTTTTTTGAAGAGGTTTCATGGGGCTCTGGTTGAGGTAAACGTATTTCATCAAAAATTACAAGTTATTTACTAATTATCAGCACAAGTTATTTTGGGTTTGTTCAAGGGGGAGGGGTTATTGGTGGTAAGGGGTTTTTGGTTATAGAAGGTTAATTATTTGAAAGGGGAGAGGGTTGGTGAGCTAAGGACGTGAGTCAAAAGTATTTATTTAAAAATAACATCGCCAAACAATTGAAAAATGCTTAATTTGTTTCATTTATTTGTCGGTTTTGGGGTTGAAAGGGGTTAGAGCTATCTAAGGGTAAATGAGGAGTGTAGGGCAAAAGATCAAATTACCAAAGTTGAAGAACGTGAAGAATCCGTGGCACATGGTGCAGTCCATATTTTGATAACACCATCCGTTCGGCCACTTCAGCTCAAAATAACAGCTTTTAGAAAGGCATTTTTTAACGATTTTAAAATGATTTTTAGGGGGTTGAAAATTACAATAGCAAGTTGAGATAATTTTACCCTCGGATTTAAGCAATTAGGAAAGTGCATGCCAAATGTCAGGTTCCTAACTCAACAGAAAATTATAAATTAACTGTTTGCAGATTTTCAGGGATCTAAGTCTTAGTTGGCAAATTTCTAAGAGTTACTACCTCTTAATGCATTTTAGTACCAAGAACTAGTTATATTATTAGTGATTTGTAACATATATGCTGTAGAGATGTTTGTACCGAATTCCAGCCCTCTACGTATAATATTAAATCTATTAAAGCTGAAAAACGTCGGGGAAATCATAAAAAATTGAATGTTCTAGAGCTAACTAAGAGTGAAGGAAGCGAGATAGGGCAAAATATCATAGGACCAAAGATGTAGATCATGAAAAATCCGTGGACATGGTGTAGTCCATTCCTTGATAGAACCATCCTTTCGGCCACTAAAGCTCAAAATAACTGTTTTTTTAAAGCATTTTTAAAGACTTCTTAATAACCTTTTTGAGGGTATTGAAATTTAAAATTGCGATTTTTGATCAATTTACCCTCGGTTTTAACCTATGAGGAAAGTGACAAACGCTGACATTTGGAAGATTTCGACGATTTTTTTAACTTTATACGCATTATAACATTAGGAACTGGTTATTTTATTATTGATTTGTAACGTATACGCTGTGAAGTCAAAACTTGGGTCTCTCATTTAAAGAATATATTAGAAAAAACCACGAGGAAAATTCAAATTTAATGAAAGTTAAACTTTAGGACTCTTTTTGGGGTTGAAACGAAATAAATTGGCGAATGACCATTGATAGGGGCCTAAACCTGAGCGGTAAAACTGACTCTATGTCAAAACTTTGAATCACAATAAAAAATAAACACACAAATAAAGAAAAACCAAAAAAGTGGAAATTTACAAAGATTTATTTCAGGGCACAGTTTAGGGGTTAAGGAGGTGAGATAGGGTAAAATATCCGAAAATAAGAACCAAAATTGTAGAAAAACTAATTTAAATACAATATTGACAATTGTTTTTCGATAGGACCACTAGTTTGGTGGTGGGAGCTGTTGGTTGTGGAAGGTTAATTATTGGAAGGGGAAGAGGGTCGGGGGCCAGGGGGTTAGGCAAAAGTATTTGTATAGAAATTACAATGCCAAACATTTGAAAATAGTTTAGTTTGCTTCATTTATTGGTTGTTTGTAGGGGTTGAAAGGGGTGAGAAATGGCCAATGACTTCGCTTAAACGTGGGCGGGGACACTGAGTAATACCTCAAAACTTGGGTCTATCATTTAAGAATATATAGAAAAAACCACGAGGAAAGTTCAAATTTGATGAACGTTCAACTTTAGGACACTTTTAGGTGTTGAAACGGAATAAATTGGCGAATGACATTTGATGGGGCCTAAACCTGAACGGTAAAACTGACTCTCGTCATGTCAAAACTTTTAACCAAGATTAAAAAAAAAATACTAAAAAATAAAATGGAAATCAAAGAAACCTTTTTAAGGGCCAATGTTAGGGGTGAAAGAGGAGAGATAGGGCAAAATATCCAAAAATAAAAACAGAAATTGTTGTAAAATTTATTTCAATACAGTATTGATCTTTGTTTTTCGACAGGATAACTAGTCAAGTCATATTTTGGTACAGCTCAGCATTGTTGGTTAGAGACGTGAGTGTTGCTGTGAACTATTCCTTATTTATTGCCATTTTCAGTAACGCTGGTGGTTTAAACTATTTCAGGTTTCCAGGCGGAAACAGAATACAAAAAAATATTATGTTAATTCTAAGCAATGTTTGTTTGGCAGTGACTCCTAACAAGAGCCTGTCTGGTCTCCAAACATAACACCCTTTGAGTTTTGGACGTTGAGTTACCTGAAGAGCAATGTTTTTGCTTCGATAACCACCTTTGTTAGAAAACATGGCATTAAATTCGTTCTCTACAACATTCGCTTAAAAATTAACTGAGTAATACAAATATCAATACAAAGATAGTTTTTTTAATGTTTTGATATAGATTTTGTTCAGGCATTTGTCATCACTAATTAGTACAAACAAACCAGACTGGAAGATTTTTTTCGACCACCCGTCATTATATTAATAGGGCATTAATAGAGAGAGATTGTTACTCTTTTACTGGTAACAAATATAATAGTTGTTACTGGTACTGAAACACTGCAATACACAGAATGAAGGCAATATTTAAAGATGTGTTAAAAAATGTTTAAGTTTAAATAATACTAATATTTGGTTTCGACGGGTGTTCTAATATTAAAATTCTACATAGAAAAAAATTGGAGAAATTTCAAGTCGACAAAAACGTACTTGAACCAGAAAAAAAACTGAACCAGAGAACTACTCGACCAGATAATAACCTGCTAATTCTTAAATCTGATTTGGGCACGTACTGCATTACCGCAGGTATGAAGTGTAAACAGCGAGAACCTAAAAGTAAAATCATTGTTTTAAATACAATTAGCGCACGAAAGAATCATACGATTGAAGTATTTTCAGGCTTAAAACATCAACTTTGCTTGTAAAGAATATTTATCTAGAAAAGTTATTTATTATTTTTATTTTTACCGATAAGAAACACATTAGCAGTTATGAAAGCTGCATTAAACAGCAACTTAAATGGTTTAACGAGACAAATGTCAAAGATTTTTTAGCTTTAGATGCATTTATATGCTAAGAACTAATTATATTATTGGTGATTTGTAACATATATGCTGTACAGACGATGTGAACCAAATTTCAGCCCTTTACGTTTAATATCAAGCCAACTGGAGCTGGAAAACCAAAGGAAAATCTACGAAATTTGAAATTTCAAGAGCAATCTAAGGGTGAAGGAGACGAGATAGGGCAAAAATTCACTGAACCAAAGTTGTAGATCTTGAAAAATCCGTGGCACATGGTGCAGCCCGTTTCTCGATAGGACCATCCGTTCGACCACTAGAGCTCAAAATAACATTTCTTTAAAAAAAGCTTTTTTAGCGATTTTTTAGTAATTTTTTTTGAGAGGGTTAAAATAAAAAATGTTGACTTTTGATAATTTTTCCTGTACATTGACCCTCCAAGGAAACTTCGTGCAAAATTTCAAGTCTCTGGGTCGTCGGGAAGTATGGTTTGAATTTGTATCTATTAATCAGTCAGTTACACATCGGATTGTATATATTTTAGACTCGCCTTACGGCTCGCTGGGGGCTCCGCCCCCAGGCCCCCTACTGTGAGCCCCTTTGAGAGGAATTTTGTGATAAGTCACATAACAAAATTAGTTTATTTGTTTACGTACTAAGTCAGGGTGGGGGTCTGCGTTTGTCACGTACGTTTGGTCCTGGTCAGGGATTTTCCTAAAAATAAAAACTGTGAAGGAAATATAAAAGCTCCGCTCCCAGGCCCCCTATAGTGAGTTGCGGGGGGTTTCTGAAGAGCCAAGAGATAAAGTTTAATAAACTGTTGTTAGTTGTCAAATACTTATCACAAGGTATCATAGGTAGTGTCAGAGGATAAGTTGTTTGAGGGTTAGTTGGGGTCAGGGGGTTGTTGAATGGGATGGGGGTTGTTTGTTTTGAGGAATTTTGGTTTATGGGGCGGGTAATTATTATTTTAAGGGAGAGTGGGTTAAGGGGGCTCCCGGGGGGGTTTGGCTATTGAAAAGTTACTGGACAAATCTAATTAAACTGATAACAAACGTCAGAACAAGGTATCCTTGATAGTCATCAAAGGAATTTTTGGTGGTCGGTGGGGTTGTTGGTCGCACGGAATTAATTATTCAAAGATGGGGTGGAACCAGCTAGATAAGAAAAAGAAAATATTGGGTCTCTCAGTTATGAAAACAAAGAGAAAAACAGTAGTATTGAAAATTCACGGAAAAGTTTACTTTTGAGGACTATTTAGGAATTTACCCTGTCCACAACAGGGTAAAGTTGGCGAATAACGTACGATTAACCTGTGGCCTCTGAGAATCGCGGGCCAGGGATGAGGCAAGAGTATTTGTTTGAAAATAACATTGTCATACATTTAAAAAATGCTTACTTTGCTTCATTTACTGGTCGGATTTAGGACTCGATAGGGGTAAGAAAAGGCCCCCTTAAAGGGTTTCGCCCCAAAGCGAAGAGTTTGTATTGAAAGTAACAAAACGAATAAACTGTTTACAAAGCTCAGCAAAATTAATTATTCTTAGTTATGGGATTTATAGAAGGGGGTGGGTAATGAGTCATCAAATTTCTGGAAAAGCAAATAGATTAATTTCTGGAAAAGCAAATAGGTTTCAAACCCAGGGATATTTCACAAAAACCTATTCATTTAAAAATATGTATAAGATAAAAGTAAAATGTATAAACCAATTTTCTCCATAAGAATAATAGGGGTAATGAGTATGCAGGTTAGCTGACATGGAAATGTAAAAATTTAAGTTTTTTTTCAGTATTCCAGTAGGTAACAACTAAATAAAGATATCTACCAATGTTTTTCAGATTTGTTGAGAAATAAGCGATATATAGAATTTTACTTATTTCCTATACGGTAAACATTGAGACAAAGTACTGTATTTACCATAATCCATATCTCGGCAACCAATGGACAGAGGACAATTATTCACAGTACCAAATTGTTGTTTTTTCAATTTAAATCCAATGATCCAACCCAGGATCTGATAATTTACATTTTATATGTAAAAGATCCCAAAAACCCATTTTGAGGGGTTTATCTATCCCCTCCTAACCCCAACATCCGATGTTCCCATCAGGCTAGTGTTGGGTATTTCCTGTTCCTCCCTTTTGAATTAGTAAGATTTATAAAAATGCTATTTTAATAATCAAATTAAATCCAATTAAACTTAAAAAACAACGTATTACAGATTTTTTCCACATCATTACAGCGAGAAATGAGTATGCAAATTTGATGTCACAGAAATGAACGAATTGGGAAATTTAGGCCATTCTTCGACTATACATCAACCACATCAAGCAACATAACAAACATTATTTTAAAAAAATTAAAAAATAAAAACTAATATTATTGCTGATTTGTAACATAGCTTGTTAGCGATTTTTTGTAATTTTTTGAGGAGGTTAAAATAAAAAATGGCGTTTTTGATAATGTTTCCTATATATTAACCATCCAAGAAATATTCATGCCGAATTTCAAGTTTCTAGCTAATCGGGAAGTATGGTTTGAACCGGGAAGAAATACCTCTAGAAAATCGCTGACATTTGGCGAATTTTGAAGTTTTTTAAGTTTATCTGCAATTTCATATTACAAACTAGTTATATTATTCCTGATTTGTGACATATATGCTGTAGAGTTGATTTATGCCAAATTTCAGCCCTCTAAGTATAGTATTATATCATATGGAGCTGAAAACCTGGAGGAAATGTTAAAATTGAACAAAAGTTTAACTTTTGAAGGCTATTTTAAGGGTTGAAACGGGGTGAATTCTGTGTATGTCCCCTGATAACCCAAAAAAATCAAACTTACTATTTCATTGTGAAATTTGAGGTCTGTAGGCTAAAAACAAATATCAAAAAAATCATCAAAACCCAAAATAAACTGAAAAATTTATAAGAATTTTAACTTTAGAGGTCATTTTGGGAGTGAAGGAGGTGATATAAGGAAAAATACGTAATGACCAAAATTGTAGGAAATTTAATTTCAACTAAGGAAATAACCTTTGTTTTTGAATAGAACCTTTATTTTAGCCGCCAGAGGCAAAAATCAAACAGTACTTTTATCGAAATTCAAGTTTTCCCTCATTTCATCCCCTTTTAGGGGGTGAGGGGGGTTGAAATTGTTTGTTTTGAGGATTGTATATTTAGTATGACCATCCAATATATATTCCCAAAAAATTATACGGGCCTACGTAGTATACCAAGTCAACTCTTGCCGGAAAACCCAGGTAAGATCTATGAAAATTGAAAAATCTAGTTCAATCTAAGGGTGAAGGAGACGAGATAGGACAAAAAGTCATAGGACCAAAGTTGTAGATCATGAAAAATGCGTGGCACGTGGTGCAGTCCGCTTCTTGATAGGACCTCTAGTTTAGCCGCTACAGCCCTAAAACGAAATTCAAGTTTTCAGTCCTTTTTTAAAAATTCAAGTTTTCCCCCGTTTGGGGGGGTCGGGGGTGGAAATGTTTTGTTTTGACAATTTTTCCTGTGGTTTAATAACCAAAGGAATATTCGTGCCAAATTTCAAGTTTCTAGCTCATCGGGAAGTATGGTTTGAATTTGTATCCCGATGGGTGAGTTACACATGCGGCTGTATATATATATATAGATTTAATCTAGATTTCAGCAATGGGCAATGGCACCGCAGGGCATACAGAAAACTACAACCTTTTTGGACTATCGAACCCAGAGGTGGACCACTGCATCTGCTAATCAACTATCAACTAATTAATAATAAAATAATAAATCTATAATTAATTAAATAAATAATTAATTATAGATTTATTATTATTATTAATTAATTAATTAATTAAATAATAAATCTATAATAATTACTATTTTAATATCTGAAAGGGTCACACCACATATAAATCTAAAATATATACAATCCGATGTGTAACTGACTGATTAATAGATACAAATTCAAACCATACTTCCCGACGACCCAGAGACTTGAAATTTTGCACGAAGTTTCCTTGGAGGGTCAATGTACAGGAAAAATTATCAAAAGTCAACATTTTTTATTTTAACCCTCTCAAAAAAAATTACTAAAAAATCGCTAAAAAAGCTTTTTTTAAAGAAATGTTATTTTGAGCTCTAGTGGTCGAACGGATGGTCCTATCGAGAAACGGGCTGCACCATGTGCCACGGATTTTTCAAGATCTACAACTTTGGTTCAGTGAATTTTTGCCCTATCTCGTCTCCTTCACCCTTAGATTGCTCTTGAAATTTCAAATTTCGTAGATTTTCCTTTGGTTTTCCAGCTCCAGTTGGCTTGATATTAAACGTAAAGGGCTGAAATTTGGTTCACATCGTCTGTACAGCATATATGTTACAAATCACCAATAATATAATTAGTTCTTAGCATATAAATGCATCTAAAGCTAAAAAATCTTTGACATTTGTCTCGTTAAACCATTTAAGTTGCTGTTTAATGCAGCTTTCATAACTGCTAATGTGTTTCTTATCGGTAAAAATAAAAATAATAAATAACTTTTCTAGATAAATATTCTTTACAAGCAAAGTTGATGTTTTAAGCCTGAAAATACTTCAATCGTATGATTCTTTCGTGCGCTAATTGTATTTAAAACAATGATTTTACTTTTAGGTTCTCGCTGTTTACACTTCATACCTGCGGTAATGCAGTACGTGCCCAAATCAGATTTAAGAATTAGCAGGTTATTATCTGGTCGAGTAGTTCTCTGGTTCAGTTTTTTTTCTGGTTCAAGTACGTTTTTGTCGACTTGAAATTTCTCCAATTTTTTTCTATGTAGAATTTTAATATTAGAACACCCGTCGAAACCAAATATTAGTATTATTTAAACTTAAACATTTTTTAACACATCTTTAAATATTGCCTTCATTCTGTGTATTGCAGTGTTTCAGTACCAGTAACAACTATTATATTTGTTACCAGTAAAAGAGTAACAATCTCTCTCTATTAATGCCCTATTAATATAATGACGGGTGGTCGAAAAAAATCTTCCAGTCTGGTTTGTTTGTACTAATTAGTGATGACAAATGCCTGAACAAAATCTATATCAAAACATTAAAAAAACTATCTTTGTATTGATATTTGTATTACTCAGTTAATTTTTAAGCGAATGTTGTAGAGAACGAATTTAATGCCATGTTTTCTAACAAAGGTGGTTATCGAAGCAAAAACATTGCTCTTCAGGTAACTCAACGTCCAAAACTCAAAGGGTGTTATGTTTGGAGACCAGACAGGCTCTTGTTAGGAGTCACTGCCAAACAAACATTGCTTAGAATTAACATAATATTTTTTTGTATTCTGTTTCCGCCTGGAAACCTGAAATAGTTTAAACCACCAGCGTTACTGAAAATGGCAATAAATAAGGAATAGTTCACAGCAACACTCACGTCTCTAACCAACAATGCTGAGCTGTACCAAAATATGACTTGACTAGTTATCCTGTCGAAAAACAAAGATCAATACTGTATTGAAATAAATTTTACAACAATTTCTGTTTTTATTTTTGGATATTTTGCCCTATCTCTCCTCTTTCACCCCTAACATTGGCCCTTAAAAAGGTTTCTTTGATTTCCATTTTATTTTTTAGTATTTTTTTTTTAATCTTGGTTAAAAGTTTTGACATGACGAGAGTCAGTTTTACCGTTCAGGTTTAGGCCCCATCAAATGTCATTCGCCAATTTATTCCGTTTCAACACCTAAAAGTGTCCTAAAGTTGAACGTTCATCAAATTTGAACTTTCCTCGTGGTTTTTTCTATATATTCTTAAATGATAGACCCAAGTTTTGAGGTATTACTCAGTGTCCCCGCCCACGTTTAAGCGAAGTCATTGGCCATTTCTCACCCCTTTCAACCCCTACAAACAACCAATAAATGAAGCAAACTAAACTATTTTCAAATGTTTGGCATTGTAATTTCTATACAAATACTTTTGCCTAACCCCCTGGCCCCCGACCCTCTTCCCCTTCCAATAATTAACCTTCCACAACCAACAGCTCCCACCACCAAACTAGTGGTCCTATCGAAAAACAATTGTCAATATTGTATTTAAATTAGTTTTTCTACAATTTTGGTTCTTATTTTCGGATATTTTACCCTATCTCACCTCCTTAACCCCTAAACTGTGCCCTGAAATAAATCTTTGTAAATTTCCACTTTTTTGGTTTTTCTTTATTTGTGTGTTTATTTTTTATTGTGATTCAAAGTTTTGACATAGAGTCAGTTTTACCGCTCAGGTTTAGGCCCCTATCAATGGTCATTCGCCAATTTATTTCGTTTCAACCCCAAAAAGAGTCCTAAAGTTTAACTTTCATTAAATTTGAATTTTCCTCGTGGTTTTTTCTAATATATTCTTTAAATGAGAGACCCAAGTTTTGACTTCACAGCGTATACGTTACAAATCAATAATAAAATAACCAGTTCCTAATGTTATAATGCGTATAAAGTTAAAAAAATCGTCGAAATCTTCCAAATGTCAGCGTTTGTCACTTTCCTCATAGGTTAAAACCGAGGGTAAATTGATCAAAAATCGCAATTTTAAATTTCAATACCCTCAAAAAGGTTATTAAGAAGTCTTTAAAAATGCTTTAAAAAAACAGTTATTTTGAGCTTTAGTGGCCGAAAGGATGGTTCTATCAAGGAATGGACTACACCATGTCCACGGATTTTTCATGATCTACATCTTTGGTCCTATGATATTTTGCCCTATCTCGCTTCCTTCACTCTTAGTTAGCTCTAGAACATTCAATTTTTTATGATTTCCCCGACGTTTTTCAGCTTTAATAGATTTAATATTATACGTAGAGGGCTGGAATTCGGTACAAACATCTCTACAGCATATATGTTACAAATCACTAATAATATAACTAGTTCTTGGTACTAAAATGCATTAAGAGGTAGTAACTCTTAGAAATTTGCCAACTAAGACTTAGATCCCTGAAAATCTGCAAACAGTTAATTTATAATTTTCTGTTGAGTTAGGAACCTGACATTTGGCATGCACTTTCCTAATTGCTTAAATCCGAGGGTAAAATTATCTCAACTTGCTATTGTAATTTTCAACCCCCTAAAAATCATTTTAAAATCGTTAAAAAATGCCTTTCTAAAAGCTGTTATTTTGAGCTGAAGTGGCCGAACGGATGGTGTTATCAAAATATGGACTGCACCATGTGCCACGGATTCTTCACGTTCTTCAACTTTGGTAATTTGATCTTTTGCCCTACACTCCTCATTTACCCTTAGATAGCTCTAACCCCTTTCAACCCCAAAACCGACAAATAAATGAAACAAATTAAGCATTTTTCAATTGTTTGGCGATGTTATTTTTAAATAAATACTTTTGACTCACGTCCTTAGCTCACCAACCCTCTCCCCTTTCAAATAATTAACCTTCTATAACCAAAAACCCCTTACCACCAATAACCCCTCCCCCTTGAACAAACCCAAAATAACTTGTGCTGATAATTAGTAAATAACTTGTAATTTTTGATGAAATACGTTTACCTCAACCAGAGCCCCATGAAACCTCTTCAAAAAAATAGCCCCACCCCCTCCATCATAAATACCTCCACCGGCTACTTCCCTCACTGACCCCCCGAACAATAAATTTTGCTAGGATTTGTAAAAAGTGTATTCATGCTCTGACTCTTCAATACACACCTCCTTCAATTTTTCCTAACCTCCAAGTTGGCCTCGCAAAAAGAAGAACAATTTAAAATTAAATTTCCAACAACTTTGGTAGATATGTAATTTACCCTTCCTTGCCTCCTTCGCCCTCAAAGTGGCCTACTAATTAGAAAAAAACGGATCTCTAGAAAACTTACAAGCTTGGGAATAAGGAGCTTAGAAAACAAATGGTTTGTCAGCTACCTAAAAGGGAGATCCAAGTTGTAGATATCCAACATCCTTCATTTGGCATCACTACCACATTTAGATTAGATCCTAAACCAATCACAGGGGGAGTCCTCAGGTATCCGTGCTGGGACCTGCTCTATTCATTTTGTTTTCTAACGACTTCCCGTCTCTAATTAAAAATTACAATATCAGCTGCATAATTTATGCAGACGATACAACTCTCTTTTTAACAAATTTTCCGCTAGAGAAAACTCACTTCCCACTCAATACACTGCCCTAGAACACGACCAAAGATACCTTGCATGGAGTTTTTTTAACCTAACAATAAAATTAATTATGTTTTAGTGTCTTTGCATAAACCATCACCTCCCAATAAGGGACACACACTGGGGGCGGAGCCCCCAGCGAGCCGTAAGGCGAGTTTTGAATGTTATACACACACAAAAAATGTAAACACTTTTAAAATTATAAACTTTTTTAGCTTAAAAATAAAATTATAAATATTTTTAGCTATTTGTTGTTTTATGACAACTTCTTTTGGCAACTCTCTAATTATATATAATTCTATTTTGGAGCTGGATGTTAAAAAGGGAAGATGTTCAATCCCACAGCAGAAAAAGCACAAACGAAGTTTTGAAGGAAAAAGAAAACATTTCTACAAGGAATTGTAATTAATTGTGTTGTAATAAAGCCTTGCCAGCTTTTCTTCTTCTATAAGATTTACCTATGTTTATTGTGGTTTTATTAACATTGTATGTAAAAAAAAAATTTTTGTAAAATATGGCCATTTTATGATTTTTGTTTAAAGTTTTACCTCATTTTGTAGACAATCTTTACGTGATAGAAAAAAAAACAATAAAAGCACCAAAAATACATGGACATCAACGATTAAAACTAAAACAATTTTCAAAAATATTTTTTGCAGGCATATGAATTAGACTTTAGTCTTAATTTTAGCCTAGAGTTTAATGTCCAACATTAAAATCTTTGGGAAGCTGTAACTTCTGATTGGATTGACCTTTTGAGGCACGGTTTGCCCTGTTATTATCTATTAACTAAGACCTTTAAAACGAGGTATAACTGAAGGTATGGTTATATTTAAGAATTTTAAAACTTTCCCTTGAAAAAGTGAAAAACTGAAAAAATAGTACTTCAAAATAATCCTGTTTGTAATAGATACACAACTGTAAAGTTCATTACTTTCTGCAAAATAATACAAAAGTTATTTAATATATTCCAGACTTTTGCCGATCCCTGTATACAAGGTAATAACCAATTTGTTATTAAACAAAAGGTATCACAAGTAAGAAGTTACATATACACCGTGTGTCCCAAAAGTCCCACCTCCTGTTTATTATTTTTACTTTTTTATTAATAGAGATAAAAGTATAATATTCAGGTTATGTTTATAAGATCAAAAAAGGAAGTTTTTGTGGTTATTTAAATTTTCACCCCCGACCCCCCAAGAAAAGGGATAGTTTGGGGGTAAGTCGAAATATTTAAATGTAAATCCCCATCGAATTGTACATAATTTCAATGGTGATAATTAAAAAAAAAGAATGGCGCAAACTAGAGGTCTCTACGTCAATCCTATCAAAAACTTTAGCAGTTCAAAGTTTTAATTTTTTTTTTCAAAATAAAATAAAATACAAATTTTTTAGAAAATCATGGATTGAACGACCATGTCAGCTAGTCACACTAGAAATATTGGCAAATGTGAGGCAGGCATTTGAGTCCAGACTTTACTTCTGCCTGAAAGTGAATGGTGGACATTTTGAGCAGTTAATCTATCCCGATTAATACCAGCACGATTAATACCCGCAACCGAGGCCGAACGCCTGATTACGACTCACGTTCAGGCGACTCAGGACGGTCGTAATCAGGCGTTCAGCTGGGTTGCAGGTATCCAAAAACTCTCAAGTACCCCCTTAGAAAACGGGAAACGTTTTTATAGTTTCCCGAAACGTCGGGTGTACATTTTTGGCGTTTTATGTTCCTGTGTTATGTGTTATGTTTAGTGTTTTTTGTTTGTTTTTTTAAGTGTCGACAAGAGGAGTTTTTCAAAAAGTCATCGCTGATTGGACGGACGGACTTATCGCCATAAACCTGGAGGTTTGTAGAAGCGCAATAGTTAGTAAATATAACATAAAACCCCACCAAAAACATGTCATTCAAAGAAACGATCGAGTTTCTTGATCGATTGTTTCAATGGCATTGATAATCCGTTGTTGGATCTCAGGTATGCTCTCTCTAGTAGCGGTGATGTTTACACCTTATCTTTGATATATCCTCACAAGAAAAAATCACAGGGGGTGATGTCCGGAGATCTTGGAGGCCAGTTCAGGAGAGCGTCATCATTCGGACCAGCGCGCCCGATCCACCTCTCAGACAGAAAATTGTTCAGTTCAGCCCTATCCAAGTGGTAATGTGGAGGTGCACCATCCAATTGCAGAATAAAACGAAAAATGGTTACTAGGAGGATCTTCATTAAACCTGGTCGTAAAGTGTAATAACTGATTGGTTAATGTGATTATCCAACACACAAAAAGCTTTCCTGTCTTCGAATTCAGCCATTACACAACACTTACACAATAATTGACTTAACAAATAGCTGATTAGCTCCCAAAATATTTTGAGTTTTTCTTTCCAATGGTACCAACTGAAATAGTCTTAAAATAAATTTACCCAGTAATATATATAATCAAAATCAGGAACATCACTTGTAATAACCTTGTATATCTCCCCACTTTTAAGTGTTCGCCATTTATTATTAGTGCTTTATAGTTTTATACATGGTGTTATTTTTTCGCAACCCAAACTTTATTTTATCAGTGAATGATCATTCCCCCTTAGATCCCTGGATTTGACCCCACTATATTATTTTCTTGGGGATACATAAAAAGTAAGGCCTACGAAAACAGTTCACAGGATATTCAGCACTTCAAAACAAACATAACAAATTTAATAACAGAAATTCAAAGAGGTACTTTGCAAAAACGGGTCCAGGATTTGATGGAAAGAGCACAATTTTGTATAAATGTCAGTGGCGGATTGTTTGAGCACATTATTTAAGTCAAATTTTATCAAACTTAAATAATAGGTTGTATAAAATGTAAAGATTAACAAAACAATACTCATTTCATCTTTATATGTGCATTATTCAATTTTAAAAATGGGTTGCGTTAAAAACCCAAACTGTGTATTAGTTGGTTACTCGTAAGAATCATCCTCGAAATTGGCGGTTATTGTAATTGAGCCTACTAGTATCAAAAGGAGCAATCTCCAATTTTTTTGAGTTATTGGTACCACTAGAACCATCTGTTGATTTAGAATCGAGTTACAAACAAGAAAAAATCATTTTTAGGTTTTTATAACCAAAAATATGCGTTGAAAAGTAGTGTTCGAATCATAATGAGCAATATTTTAATAGCCTTTAAATAAAAAAGAACAAACTCCAGATTGCCCAATCAGCTGTCGCCTGTCAAGATCACGTGACCACCATTTTGTTTACTTTCCAATTTCTTCACTCTTATTATATTATGCTATTTTTACTTAGTAAATTTTATGAATCTAAAAATATTTTACGAGTAAGATTTTAAATGAGTTTAAGTATTGATAAAAATATTTTATAAGGTTAGATAAAACATAATAATGGGACTCAATACCAACTGAAGTGTAGCCGGTAACTCCAACTAAGGCAAGGAAAAGGTTTCGGCAGCCAGAAAGTGGGCATGCAACGTAAAGAAGAAACTCAAGTTAAATAAGTTGGTTAGGCCAAATTTAATTTCCAATAAAATATATTTTACTTTAGTTTTCTTACTTCCCACATATCAAAACATGAGTGAATTCTGCCCAATGCTTTAGGCTATAAACATAACCTCAAAGTTGAAAAGCTAAGCACAACAATATTTGTATTAATGACACCAAGTTGGCTACAGTAGTAACGTGTTTCAAAATGAATTTTATGTTCATATCCTAAAGCACTTTTACTACTTTATTTTACTGGGCAGTAATTATTATTTTTACAGGTATGCTCCAAAGGACTTACCTACACCCCCTACTTGCAAGAACAAGTTCATCCAAGTGTGGAACTTTAAAATTGTGCGACCTAATTACATTTCATAACAAATTTAATAGTAATCGTTCTTACGAAACGCAATTTGCTTTTATACGCAAATACATCGAAAACGAACCTGTAAAACGAAGACGACCTAAAACTGGAAGTAATGCTGCTAAAGATTTTCAAACAAAATTTTTCACCAGAAATAACTCAGGTAATAACGTGCAGGTATGCCAAAAGGTATTCCTCATCATCCTAAATATTTCGAGGAAGCGTGCTGAAACTAA
The DNA here is from genome assembly GCA_035578135.1 of Flexamia atlantica. Lineage (NCBI taxonomy): Eukaryota > Metazoa > Arthropoda > Insecta > Hemiptera > Cicadellidae > Flexamia > Flexamia atlantica. The sequence continues at coordinate 61,669,611 of JAQJVK010000006.1, forward strand.
TTAAAAAAACATCAGCAAAGACAGGAAAAATTGTGAAAGAAAAAGGCGGAGGGGATAGAAAATCGCTAAAATACCAACCTAAGAAAGAAAGTATATTTAAATTTCTTCCCTCTTTAAATTGCATCGAAAGCCATTACTGCCTGTTATCTAAACTAACTGTCAACAAACTATTTTAATGTAGGGGAGAGTAGGGCTAGTTGACACAGTTTCAATATTTTATTTTTTATCAAGCTATGAATGAGTGTTATATTATGATAAAAATTATATTATGAAAGCCAAATCATTCACTAATTACCAATTTATAAATAAAAAATTGTCAAGCAACTCAATGTGTATCAACCTACCCCACATCGGGGAGAGTTGATACTGTGGTAAGGGCGATTGATACTTTTCAAGGAAAAAACAAGTTTAAGCAAAATAATGGAAAGTGTCTTAATTAATAACTATAAACATAAAAGTAGATACATGTACTTACTTAGTATAGGTGTAGCCTATTTTTACCTATTGATAACAATGAAGCTAAAAAAAGTGTCACACACCTAACAGCTTAATGAATACAAACTATAATGACAACAATAAACTGCAGAGATGTATACAGTGTGCCCCGTAACTATCTAGACAGATGTATACATAGAACGTTCTTGCTTAGGTCAAGACTAATACATTTCAATAAGAACATGGGTCTCTGGTGCCTAGTTTTCCGCCAGTCTTTACGTGTTTTTAACAAACAAATTCATAAATCCTAAACTGTTTGTGGAAAAGCGTTGAGATTTTGCACAAATGTTTATCTTAACAGTTTCAAAATGGCGGCCATTACTCACAGATGGAATACGGAGCGAGATATACTCTATACTTATTCGACATTTTTTGTTTGTTTTGACCTAAAGAACGTGCCCACGGAGTTTCGGGAGAGAGTTTAGAAACACCCTGTATATATGAGATGTACAAGATATTTAAGTAGACGGGTAAAAGAAAAGAAAAAAAATTAGAGACTTTTACAGGCCTTCAAACTCAATAAATAAAACAATCCGTATTAGTTACAATAGACAAAAAGTTGGGACAATCACTTAGAATGTCCTCAGTAATGTAAACAAAATATTTTTCTTGTCAAATTTAACAAGGAAATCTGATTAGGCATAACTAACCGATACCTCAAATAAATGTTATCTCAAAGTAAAAGTTTTCATAACAATAATCCAGCTTAATCACCAGATTCTACATCAGAAGAGCAATGGATACAAATGTAAAATTTCTTATCTTCTCCACAAGCACTATGAGCCCAACTTTTACACGCCATACATTGGGTCCAATTTTCACCATGATTTGATTCCGAAAATGACTTTAAACAAAATAAACACAGAACATCTTCTTCCTCCGAGTCTGAGTCTTTTAAGTGCTCTTTCTCTTCGTTGTGATTTTCTTTTTTTTAAACGACACTTCTTTGTTTAAATTTTTTTTTTAACCTCGAGATTTATACAACTTATTTTTCCTTGGCTTCTTTCTCCAATATATCCTTAACAGGAGTGCTAGTCATAATTGCTGGTTTAAATGGTTTCTTCCCTTTCTTGTTTTGTTTCCTTTCCACAGCATTTGGAAAGGAGCGAATATCTCTAGAACTGACAACACTTGATGCAACATTAAACCCACTAGTACATGGACTTGAAATGGCACTAACAGGCAGTGATCGCAGAGGTTTATCGTCTTGTACTGCAGCAATCATCATGTGGAATTTTGAATATAGTTCTAATTGATCTTTCTTGTAAAGTTAATATTGCTTTTGTTTTGTAATTACCCAAATTGGAACTGCGTATGTCATGAGAGGGTATATTAGTCCATAATAGGTGGTCAGTAAACTATTAATATTACAAGTTTTGGAGAGTCTTTTTATTACAAAAATGGCCCTTGATATTTTAATACAAACTTCATCAGTGTCATTTTAAAATTTAAAATTTTTCTCCAAGGTAAAACATAAAAATTTTATTTTTTTGATCGGTTCTATTACTTTATTTTTTGATTGAATGTTAAAATTTAATTTATTATGATTTGGTTTGTTATTCAATTCTATTTAATGCGATTTTTTTGCATTTATTTCAAAGCCAATTTCTTCCATCCATTGTTCAATACAATTTATTTCTACAAAGGTTTTCATTTCCAGAGATTTATAATTGAGACTATTCAAAAATATTGAAGTATCGTCTGCAACTAATGTGATTTTTCATTTAATGTACAAATTGTTCTACAAGTTATATCTACAAAATTTTGATTTAATAAATGGTTAATGTTCAGGTTTCTTTAACTGGTATGCCAACCTGAAATATTGCATTATTTTTAATAATGTTTTTAAAAGATATCGATGCTAGTAAAAATATAAATGACACTGTATGGTAAAAAAGATATTTGTGTATTTGTTGTTAGAATGTTTTACTGAACACTCACTTAGATACACGACTTATTAAAAATCTTTCCAATGCACGTGATGATGTACTATTTTCAGCTTCACCCCATGAATATACTCTTCCAGTTACTTTCACAGAATTTACCACTTTCAGAATATCCTTTAGGGTCCTTTAGGGTGCAGAAAACAAACTTTGAATTATTCATTTTCATCATGTTTCTGAAGAATACATGCAACCCACCGCGATTTTTCATGTAAATCTGAATCATATTTTTCACTTCATGTGGGTAGCTTTGTGATAAGACGATTTTTAGAAACGGGTGTAAATGAGTGGAGTTTTTGAGTACCCTCAATTGTTTGTGATTCATCAAATCTTGGTAAAATTTACAGCCTTACTGTAATCTTCAAGTGTGCAGAATTCAAAGTCTACCACTTTCACACAAACACATAAAACCTTAAATAAAAAATACATGTAATTAAAACTATCTTAAAAAATATGACGTGATCAAAGAAAGATTTAAGTGTTAGAGACAAACGGGTTAGTTACTTTCGTCGTCGTGATGCCTCTCCCAGATCTCCCATATTTTCCCCAAAATTGAATCTCTATCCCGGGATTTAACCCTGCTGTACTCGAAGACAAAGGTAAGAATCTTATAAAAGCCCCGTTTCGCCTGGTGTGTTTTGGAATATAAATATTTGTGACACAAAAACCAGACTACACAGAAATGTTTTCAAAGGATGTACATTGTTGTTATCACGTTTTATTGTCTCTAAGGAATAGGGGGCGTAGCTCATTTAATTATGTGACTCCCTCCTCCAATTTGCACTATTTATTTCGATTTTTATTTGTTATTTCTTTAAAATTTTAACCTAGTACAACTTGAAGGGGTTGGGGTTGGATCTACCAACTATGGGGGTGAGATTTGCCCTCCACTTAAATAGATAACACACAAATGACCTCACACCATGACTCGTGATTTTTAATTATCCAAGTTCAAATAAATCAGCAAACAATAACTGAAATTTCGATTAAAAACATACATCCGTTCTCTTTCATTCGGGCACCCCAGTGTGGTAGATCGTCACCTTATAATTATAAGAATCTTATCTACTTGACACCAGCAAAAGATTATTTAATTTACTATTTTATAACTTCAATAATTGTCTAATGATAAGGGTGTGGGTAGAGGTGCATCAGTTAAACTCCAGCAACTAACCCATACAATACTTTATTTTGGCATTGTTACCCTTTCAACAATTTACACAGTGTTTTCTCCACTTAACTATTAATAACATTTTGATGTATTTATTCTACCAATGAAATATGTCTACCCACAAAGTTAATTTAAAAAAATTTTGTCCCAAGATGGATCACGTCATATTCTTTAATCCAATTACCGATTAATCTTTCTATGGATTCATCCGCAAGAGGGTTGAATTATCCCCGGTCTCAGGTTCGCCTGTTTGAAAATACAGGACCAATTAAACCTTTATATATATATTTTTTAAATTCTTTATAATTTGCTGAAAACCTTTTATTTAAAACTATATATATATTTCAACTTTAATCAAAAGCAAAGCTATCAATTTTAAATCGGTACTGTAAACTCTCTTAAAAATTTTACCAACTCTACAAAGTTTATTTATTATTTTTTTTTTTTAATTTAGAAAATTTGATCCTTTTTACTCGTTAACATTAAAAATTATTGAGACTGTTAACTGTGACTATTTAAATGATTAATAGTTCCCACTTCCCAATATTTTTGTAATAGTTTAACAAGATCTTAACATTAAGACTAACCTTATTCTTTCGGCGACTAAGTTGAGAATGACTTCTTTAAAAATTTAAAAAGTTCCCGGTGAACAAATTTCCCATAATGCCATTATACTATCTTTGATTGGTTTCCCCTCCCTGGAGATTCTTAACTCTCGACCAATGATAAACCTGTTGCTATGGTAATAGTTGACATGGTAACATGCTCCGCCCATAGGTCACATGACTGGTTCTGTTATTTTCTTTGATAACTGATATGAATTTAATCTGGTCAAAATATGTACGGACGACGCAAAATATGTTTAAACTATTTATACTTTAGAAAATATCACATTTCTTAATTTTTGGAAAACCGATAACAGTTATAATTTCAATAGCGTTTGTTTTGATTTGGAAGCTTGATAAATTATATTTCTAAAGTGGTATCACGCTGGAATGCGTGTTTGTTTACTTGCAACAAATTCTTCTTTTATTTGCCCGAATAATTCTTTAGCTAAATCGATCGATTTTGATTTAAAAAAGGAAAAATCGTAGAGGGCTAAAAATTATCGGGTCATAAACTCCCCTGTGTGGTCTAATTTTGAAAAATTTAAATTTCTCACTGTCTCTAAGATATTTCTAAGTTAACACTACAATTCTATAAGTCATACAATTTTAAATGCCTATGAATTCAAAAAATTATAAGTTCATGAAAGGCCTCCTGTTACAATACAAAAGTCTTACATAAATACATATATGTATATAAATATGTTTTTCTTAGAATTACAATATCCAATATTCAAAAAGCGTTAAGCGCCTTTCTGAGATGTCTCCCGACGCCGGAGCACTTGTAGTGGAGTCGAAGCATGGCGTTGCAATCGGTTGTCGAATCAGTTAAATGGGTAGCGTTCCAAGCAACGGGTGCCTAGAATACAACTCCTGGGAACATACGTATAACAAGCAGCAGTTTCTGTTTTTTTTTTTTTTTTTTTACTTAATAAATAGAATTTAAAAATGTTAACATAATCCAAATGAGACAAATCCCTTTTTGTTTTGTGTAGCTTGATATGTGATAATTTTGTTGAATATTTGAGTGTGCGGTGTTGGTCTGTAGTTCCCAATCATACATTTTCTCAGATTTGGTGATTTTAGAAATGTTTAATCTTAAACGGGTGCGAATGTCATTTGGCTCCTCAATCTCGCGGTGAGAGGTAGCATGAGTAATGGGGACAGAGGTAGCGGTCAGAGAGAGAGAGAAAATGTCTACCAGTGTCTTTGCAGATTTTGTCTAGCGCGGTAAACTATTTTTAAAACTCAAATTATAAAGTACATCCAAATTATTTTCATGAATTTATCGGTATCTAATTTTTTTTACATTAAACGTATTTCAAAACAGTGCAAGTGTGAACTTTAAATTTGGAATGGTTTAATTATGGTGACGACTTTAATACGAGAGTTTTCTAACCCAAATTATCGGGGGGTTTTTGGAATGATATTTTGTTTCTCACGGTGAACCGGACGTGACGTATCGGCATCACGCCACCTGTGTTGCCTTTACTACCCATGAGGCTTTTTCCCCAGTCTGTGATGAGTCAGGATCGCGATTGTGTGTCGGTAGTGCGGTGTTTCTTCCTTTAGTAAAGTGATGAGTACAATTTATTATTTTTTTTATTAATTAATTATCTTAACTTAAAGTGTAAGGTCTCACTCCTACAATCATACAACTCATTCACGCCTTTTTAATTTGTCAGTAGTTATTAAATAAAACTATACAATTTTCTCACAAAAATTCTAAACTCTTAATAAACACGACATGTAAAAAAAACTAAAATTTCTTTGGAGTAATAACTCATTTCAAACATTTCCTAATTAATACCCTTTTTTTTATTGATTAGTACTTTTGCTGTTTTACTTTACTTTCATTTAAAAGAAGTTATTTCCCCCGAACTGAAAGTTCCCTCATAAGTAAATGACAGGCTATTTCGTGATCATACACCTTAGTGTTGGAGTTGATGTTTTCTTACTTCTCCGGTGCGGAAGTGTCTTCTTGTCCAGTGGAGGATACCCAGGGATGGCTGTTTGTTGGTTGGTAAATTTTTGTAGAAAAGTTTATGATTACTACTATACCAAATTGGTGATGCACTGCCTAACATTTAAGTTCAGTGTTAGCACTCTTATGATATTAATTTTAGATTTCAGCGAGTTCTTTTTTTTTTAACAAATGTGTGTGTTCACCGTTTAATATTTACAAATGTAGCCAATCGCGCACTGCACTAAATTTTAGTAGTGTCCCAGCGTTAGTACCACTGATTTTACTATACAACGATGTCAGAGATAACTGACTGATTTCATTTGCATTGAATTCCTTTATTCATAAAGTCTTACTGAACTCGCTAATGAGATATGCTTCTCACTGATGGATGTACTCACTTTCATTTACAAAACCCTTATTAAAGTTCCATTCCATTTTCTATAAAGTATAATTAATTGGTATATGTTGGTTTTCTGACAACTTTTAAGTTCTCCACTTCAGTAACAATCTTAGTTACCAAAATGTACTTGCTGTATACCTCTTGATTATTTCTTTCGTGGATTTTTCACTTGTAAGATTCACTACGCGAGACTTCCGGTGCATAGCGGTAAAGTTGATAAATAGCCTGTTTACTAGAATATTATTCTCCCATAATTTTGTTATTGCTTTTACCCCTTTTTTTTTGCAAAAGTACGATTTGTATATCATTGGTAGTCACAAAGTTACTTAAATACTGAACATATTAATTTCTGACCTTTCATTAAAGTGTTAAAAGTTGCACCTTTAAGTTTTCCTATTTTTCTTTTAATTTACAGTTTATAATTTTCATTTATACCTTAAACGTCTCTAAAATAGGATCTTTGATCACGTTTACATACATTTTGAAACTTAAAGTTACCGTTTATACAAATTTCAGTGACCTTTTATTTTTAGAGTTTATAATTGACAGCTGTTATCTGATAGCTATGAATAGCCGTGAACCGTTATTATCATTTAATAACAATTTTGTTTTGAAAATATTTTCTTTTACCATGTAATGATAAACTGTTGTTTACAAATATCTTACACCTTTTTCTTTGCAAGATTAAAAAGGTTCTACAATGCTTAACTTAATATACAAAAATTACTTTTCCAACTAACTTAATATGGCTCTCTTGCTTTCCAATGAAATAAGTTTCTTTATGAGTTTCGAAATTATTTTCTCCTAATTATTTATCATAAATTATGGTTTGATATAAATCTCTTTATTTCTTTGAAACTCACTTCTGGTTATTCTTTCTATTGCTTAAATAATTATACTTTATATCCCCTAGTACCCTACTTCTTTTGTTTTGTAATTTTCCTAGTTAACTACTAGTTTTCAATTTAGTAATCTATTCCCTTTAGTTCAGTATTTAGTAAAGTTTACTAGTGTTTAAGTAAGTGTATCTATTTCTTTGTCTACGTTTATCGTTAAAGTCTTAAGTTAACAAAATTAGTTTTGAGCTCAGTAGTTTTCCTTAGTTTATTATAGTAATTTCATAGTCAGTATTAGTAATTATTCAGTAGCTCCAGTTTGAGTAAGTTTCTAGTCAGTTCTTCCTAGTCAGTAACCTCAGGGTAGGTAGTCATTGTTCGTTGTTGTAATTTCAAAATTATCCCACTGCGCGCATTATTCTAGTAAAAGTCTATATAAACTGTCCGCACTCCGCTCGTCTTACCGCGTTATCCTTCCGCCTTTTACCTAAATCCCCCCCCAATCATCTCCCCTATTAACTAGATTCCATTTAATGGACCTATCATAGCATTAATGCCCAATGCCTCTCAAAATTCCTATTATGTTTTTCACGACTTAAGTTTTAAAATCGTGTGCAGAATTCACTCAACCCAGAGAAAAATTTCATAAACCCATGATATACGGTATTTCCTGTAGTATTTAACTTCTCTCTAATCATTGGTTGAATTTGCTTATTTTATAAACAATACTCCTAAATAGCACAACAATAAAACATGAAATTACATCAAAATAAAGCCCTAAAAATTATTTAATTTTGTTCCTTTAATTTATTGTTCCACAATTGGTCGTTGCTAAATACAACCAGGCTTCGCTACACCATTGCTTTCGGGTCACAACGCTAATTATTATTATTAGCCCATGCTTACTACAGATAAACAATTTAGTGCGTTCCATACCGCTGCGCAACTTTAAATTGACTTTATTCACATCACGGTGTGCACTTCCGCGCGTGAATAACTTCTAATTTACCAATTAATGGTTGTATTTGTGATGGAAAATACCTGGGCTTCGCTCAAAGGGTCTCCACGGCTAGTAACTTGATCAAGGTTACCATCCACAGAGGTTAGTGGCGTTCCCAACCATAAATTCCATCTTTTAATTTATAACAAAGATTTTGATACCAATTACACACATCTAAATCTAAATATAACCCTTTACACTCATAAAATTTTTCAATAAAATAATTTACCAATTTTTCTTTCATTCACAATTGATGAGATTCGGATTTGTTAGGAATCTATCCCAGCTTTAGCTGGTGTATGTGGCAACGACGAATGTCTTCTAAATGGATTTGGTGTTGTAGAATGCAGCTTACTTCTGAGAGAAATAACTTTATTGTAAAAGGGCCGTCGTAACGGAAAAATAATTTTGCCATTTGTTTCTTCACCTTTGAACTGAGGTGGTGTGACTTTAAATACACCGTGCTGCCTACAACGAATGGGTGCTTTTTACCATCTTGGTAAATAGCCCGTTTTCGCGCTTGGACTAATTTGGCTTTGTGTGTTTCTATTGCGGTTTTAAACTTTTCTCGTGCCTCGATACTCAATTGATCCGCCTCACAAATCTCTCTTAAGTTCCACAAATTGGTCAGCGTGTTAGCTGGCTCATAGCCCATTAGTAGGTCAAAAGCGGAAAACCCGGTGTTTTCGTTTTTTGCAGTGTTCAGACACATCTGCAAATTATACAAATCCGAATCCCATTTAGTGTGTTGATCGTTATAGTATGCTATCAACAATGCTTTGAGATTTTTAATGTATCTCTCCGCATAGTTGGGATTGGGCCGGTAAGGAATTAATTTTACGTGCTTTATTCCGTGGGCAAAAGTAAAATTACGAAAGGCTTTGCTTACAAATTGTCGGCCATTGTCAGTTACAAGAATCTCAAATTGCCCAAAATTTTGAAAAATTACCGTTTTGATCTTTTCAATAATCGGTAAGCTTTTGGCCACCCGTAACGGAACAAGCCACGTATATCTGCTTACCGCTTCTGTCAGCACTAGCACATATTCGTTTTGTTTTGAACTCTTTAAAAGAGGGCCCATAATATCACAATAAACTTTTTGCATGACAAATTTAGGCTCATGGGAGATTAAGTCTCCCGCGAACTTTTTCTGTGCTGCTTTAGAGCGCTGACAGACGGTACACCCTCTTACGCGTTCCGATATTTCTCGCCTCATGTTGTACCAAAAGAAAAATCTTTTTATTCGCTCCATAGTGCGTTTTACGCCAGGGTGTCCTGAAATCGGTTCATTGTGATAGTAATTAAAAATCATATCTTTTACATTGTTTGGCACAACTATTTTTGGCGTTACATTAAATTTTGGTTGAAAAAACAAAATTCCGCGGTTCATACTATAATTATCAACTCTTTGGCCGTTTTCTAGTTGATTTATTACAAATAAGGTCTCAGGATCCCTTTTTTGAAAATCCCCAATACTTTGAAAAGCCTCTGGGCAGTGTTTTATGTTATTAAGCACTACCTCAGAGTTCTCCCTTTCCTGTTTTACCCCTGACTTTTTGTTACCCTTTTTATTTACGCACCTTTGCTTCTTTTCAGGCTTTATCTGTGACACTATCTCTTCCCCACAAACATTTTTCCCCTCATTATTGTTTCTTGATTCCCCTTCAAACATTCTGGACAGAAAGTCTGCCATTTTCTTTTGGTGTCCGGGTACAAACTCGGTAGTGAAAGGTAATGCCAGTAATCGCTCGCTCCACCTACCCAGTCGTCCCAGCTTTTGTTTTTGTGATAAAACAAAAGATAGGGCGCTGTTGTCTGTTCTCAAAACGAAAGGTCGGTGCTCCAAGAACGGTTTAAACTTTTCAATGGCCCAAATAGCCGCAAGTGCTTCTTTTTCATAAACAGAATAATTAACCTCATTATCATTAAATCTTTTAGAAAAATACGCTATTGGCAACATAACACCATTGTCGTCCAACTGTCCCAAGCAGGCACCGGTTCCTAGCTGGCTAGCATCCGTGTTGAGGTACATTGTTTTATCGAAATTAGCCATAGCTAAAATAGGAGGATTTGTAATTGCCTCCTTGAGTTTTTGAAAAGCGTCCTCACACTGATGGTCCCAGACCCACCTTGCGTTCTTTTTGCGCAATTTTGCTAGTGGTGCGCACACAACTGCAAAATTTGGTATGTATCGCGAATAATACTGTACACTGGCTAAAAACCTGACTAAAGCTTTGACATTTTTGGGAGGTTCACACTCGGTAATTCGGACTGTGCGCTCTGGATCAATTTTGATTTTGTTCTTAGAAATTATGTGTCCCAAATATGAAATTTCTGTGAAAGCAAACTTTGATTTCTTGGGGTTAATGGTGATGCCATTATCCCTCAATCTTTTAAAAACTGTCTGGAGATCATTATAATGAGTCTCTAGGTCTGGCGAGTAAATAATTAAATCGTCTAGAAAATTGGTACAAATCTTAAACTTTAAATCACCCAAAATTCCATCAATCGCAGAGCAAAGTCCGAAACTTCCTGCGTGAATTCCGAACGGTAGTCTTTTATAATTAAAACAGCCAAAGGGAGTCGAAAAATTGGTAAGATGTCTACTTCTAGGACTAATCTCTAATTGGTGGTAGGCAGAAGTTAAATCCAGCGTCGTGTAAAAGGCACTGTCGGTAAGGTGGTGAAAAGTGGACGGAACGTCGCCTACGGGCCAGTTTAATTTTTCTAGTTTTTCATTCAGTTTAGAATAATTAACTACCAAACGATATTCACTAGATCCCGGTTTCGGAATTACAAAGCTAGGCGAGTTATATTCACTGTGGGCTTTTTCAATCACCCCTTGCTCCAATAACTGCTCAATAATCTCCCTCATAATTTTAATCTTTGGGGGAGACATAGGATACGGTTTTAACCTTACTGGAGTGGGATCTATTACTTTTAAATCGATCTGAAAATTTTTAACAAGTCCCACCCTGTCACTAAACAGATCAGAGAATTGATCTATCAGCTGATGTACTTTAGTGGAAGCCGCTGGTGTCCCAATAGTTAAACCTTCAGTTCTGTCCACTCTACTATAATTTATTTTTCCCGCAGAAACTGTGCTTACAACTTTAAAAACTTTAGCCGTATTAAATTTAAAATACCCTTCATTGTTTGACAAATCTAAAACCATATTTGTTTCCCTGATAAACTGATAACCTAAAATCATTCCCCAGTTTAATGTATTGGCTACTAAAAACTTTGTCTTCCAACTAAAATCCAAAATTTTAATCTTTACTACACACGTACCGACAATCTCTATTTCTGACTGGTTAGCGGCGTGGCAAACAATTGGTTTTTCCTCATAAATTTTAATTAAATTCAGTTCCATTAATGAGTCAAAAGTTTCCTTATTAATTAAATTTACGGAAGCACCGCTGTCCAATAATGCATTATAAGTTAGCCCTTTGTTTAATTCTACCTGAATGCAAGGTAAGGTACTTCCGGCTATTTTTTGACATTGATTTTTTGCCAAGAACCAAAACTTTTCCCTGAGTTTCCTTTCTTTGTTTTTAATTGAACGTTTATGGAAAGAATTAAAAGAAGCTAATTACACGCAATACATTGACTTAAACTACAGAATGTGATATAATCCTAAGTGCCCTGGGTCATGTTATATGTCACGATTAAAAAAAATACAAGTTTAATCACTAATACACACGTCTTAAGTATGCACATTTTCAAATCCTAACCTAGTCATTTTATGCCTCCAATATCGTTTAGGTTATCCTTCCGTCAACCATAGCCATATTCCTTTCTGTAATGATATTTAAACAATTCAAAATAATGATATTTAACACAACAGTAACTGACACACGCCTATTACTCATATTATATCAAGAGATGTTGTATCAAATCCCGTTGTTTACCTTCTCGTTAAATATTATACCTTATTGCTTGTCTTAAGTCACAAAAAAACACGTCTTTATGTAAACTCAAAAATATTTTTAATTATAATAGAACACATATTTCCTTATAGATATCCATGTACATGTCCATTAGTTACATATTCATTTTTCTTTTTCTTTTATTTATTTTATTTATTTATTTATTTTTAATTGAAACACCTCACAGTATGACTTAGCTACACCTTTAATCCACTAAACCCACTTGACACTACACCAACCCTATAACGGTTAACTACACTCATATCGAATTCTTGCTGGCAATTAATTTAACCTAAAATGACAATGCACAACATAGACTAAAATATTTCGAATTAGTATTAATTATTTTGATATACTGAAACGTAACCATACCTTAAATTTTGCAGCGACTGCCTCGGGCCCAGCACTCGTGGTCGACACAGACACCACACATGTTTATTATAAATTTTGAATTTGGAAAATTCACACATTTAAATCAAAAATTTGGAACTATACCCCCCAATTATCAAAATTTAATACAACTTATCGTTATCAGCCAATTCTTTCCCCGGCGCGGCATACCAGGGGGTCTTTTACCCCTACCGGCTTTTAGCGGCGAGGGCGCGGTGGCACCGCCCTACGCCGCGGCCTATGGCCTCGGCCCACCGGTATCCCTCCGTCCTCCTCACTCGAGTCCGTGGCTGCGGGTGCCGGTACATCAGCGGCCTCGCGGGGTCGCGGCACCATCCCCCGCTCAATGGCCCAGCGGGGCGGCCAATTCCCACGCCCCACGGGCACCAGTTCTTCGTCGCTTGATTCTGGGGGGGTCGGCAGAGGTACAAGAACCACCTGACAGGGAATTAGCTTCCGGTTCCACACCAAGCGTTCGTCCGATATGGACCTCTGCCAATCCCACCGCAAGAAATCCTGCGGGGGCGGCAGCAAGTCTACGGTCCTCCTCCACAGCTCCATCAGCGCCTGCCGCCTCCCCCTTGACAGGGGTCCCCCCCGCAGGGGTCGTGGCACGTAATGGAAGTACCACACCATGGGGTGCACTCCCACCCCCCTTAGAGTCCATACCTCCCCCCACAGCGACTCGCCCGGTGGGAACGGGGGCTCCTCCATTTCTGGATTAAAAAAGGGGTGGGACACTTCCCACATCCCTCCTTCGCCCGCTGCCCTTCCTGCATTGCCAGCCGCCATACTCCAACAATTTCACTAGATACTAACTCGCACGATGTCGAACGCTGGTAGCCCGCCGCTCAACTGACTACTAGTTCCCGCAACTACAGAAACCCCAAACCACTAACCACATTCGTTATCGCCCGAGCTGAACATTTATTTCCAATAAATCAGCCCATGCTGATCCCTTAGCAGACTGCCGAATCTAATTTAATTTAATGTGGGTTACATTCCCACGACCCGTTTTTTTCCCCAATTTTTTCCCTCCTTTTGGCTCGCCTCCAATTAACAGGAATGTTAATTCACATATGGAGCGCACAATTTGCCTCACAACTTATACTACCCGAGGTGTTTCAATATTATTTATTTCTAACTTACATTAAACCATACTACCCTAACTAACCCTATACAAACCATTACCAAATATTACAATTGAAAATTTGAATTTACTGACATTTTGATTCATTAATTCTAATTTATTCCCCCAAATTTAGCAAGATAACAATTTAGCTCCCTAACCTGTTTGACACTAACACACACTCACAAATCCGTGTCCTCGACGATCCGTGCTGCGACGCTGCCCCTGAGCGGCCTCAGCTCTACCGCCAGGTGTGACTGCTCCGATGTCCCGCTGATTGACCGACGATACATCGTCGGCGTTGGTGACTCAACCGCCCGATCCGTCACGCTCCTGGAGAACTCCACAGTCGCTGCCGGCACCTCCGGACTCCTTCTTGCTGGTCTGACACACCTCCACGTGTAGAGTACGCAGCTCCACACAGTTTGTGAGTACTTAACACCCAACACAATTGCTATGACAGTTACTAGTCCAGCTCCAAAACCAATGATGGACAACTTCCGGGTTTGCCAATTTTTAAAACTGTCTGTTTTGCGTTCAATTTCTTTTAACACCCGCGAAAGATGCGCATACTGTCGCCCTGGCACAGATAATCCTTGTGTAATATCGTCTAATGGTCCTAGTCCTTCGGTAAAGTCAATGAACTCGTGCACTATTCTTTTTTCTTGATAATTCAAATTTATGGAAATGTTAGGAATTACAATTCCACTGGAAATGTCTGGAAATGTAGAGCGTCCTGAAGAGAACGGAAGTAACATAAATTTAGAATGGTAGACATAGCAGTCTGAAATGTTGGGTAATATCCCAGCACCTTGGATTTTCAATGAATGTTGCTGTGGATCTCTTGAGCAGCGATACGATAAAACTAACGGGTCCGGCACTAGATATAACCACGCCCCTCTCTCGGGAATTTTGTTAAACCACGGTTCGACAGGTCCGTTGTGCACCTTCTCTCGCAAACCGCTGGAGTCTCGGCTTCTAGATCCAGGAACAAGACAGCTTCGCAGGATTCTTCTACTCGCAAACGAATCGGGAACACAGGTTGACAAACTGCGTAGGCTCCTTTAGTGCAGTACTCCAGGTCTTCTCTGCTCAGCAGGCTGTACCGTTGTATGTCCATGGAGATGGCCAGGAAATCACTTAAGTCTGCCAGTTGGATGGAACGGTTTAAGGTAGGTTCAGGGACAGGTAAACTCACGATTTTGTAAAGTTCCATCAATCGGTCCTGAGACTTTAAAGGTACCCTAAAAATTACCCTAATTTCCTGGTCTGTTTTTACCCCAATGGCTGTAATCAGCCTGTAATGAAAATGTACCCACGTCAGTTCGCCTGACACAAGCAGGGACAAATCGTCTGGTAAGCGTTTTTCCAAGTCTATCAACAATTCTGATAATTTATATGGCGAGATAAGGGCAGCCGTAACATGGCCACGCGCTAGACTATCAATAGCCCCTTGAAGTTGAATCAATTCCGTGGTTAATGCCTGAGTCACGAACTCTACACTTCTTACAATCGAGAAAACCCCATTCTGCACCTTTAATGCATTATAAATATTATTGATTTCGTGATTGGTGCGATTCTCGTATGTTGTAATTAACGTCATTTTCTCCCCAATAACTCTAGATAAATAGTATACATCGTGATTCGAAATTTTTAACCCATCCTGCAAATTGCGGACAAATGATAATTGTTTCTGTTCAAAGTGCGTCAACTCATCTACCGTTTCCGCGACTTCATTTATCTTACTAATTATATCCTCGTAGTCCCCACTGTCTAACGTTCCAAATGCATATTTTAATCCGACACATACACTATCCAATATCGCTCTACGTTCACGGCCTCCTTCGGTTGCCGTCACGTTGTTAGATAACAATAATTTTAGTTGGTCAACCATTGACTGAACTCCCATTAATACTCTCTCGCATCCGTCGTAGTTCGTCATTTGGTACCTCGGCTACGCTATCTGTGACATTATTCACTACGTCATACGCGATTCCTTGTAACTGATCTATTATTTTATCGTAGCGCTCAATGTCCAACATAGAAACTACATTCCAAAAATCCCCACTCATCGTTAATTCCCTATCTTTCAGAAAAATTACCCCCGATGAGGGTAAGGGACATTGACGTCCTGAGCAGCTTGAGACGCCTACGACCCGGAGTCCTAACAGGCTTAGGATCCAACCTGAAACCAAATTTCCTGTCTGCCTATCGTATTTGTTAATTTGCCAATTACATTATGCATTTAGATATTTTTCCTTTCTTTTTCGGATTAATTCAGCAATCCACACTTTCACTCTCCGATTCACTCCCATTCACTCCATCTCCTAACACCCCCTTTTATTTCTCTACTTTTCCTATTTTCTTAAAATTTTCTCCTTCCCCATTCTTCCCTCTCTGCCTTGTTACAATTTGGCTGCTTCCAACTTATCCGTTGCTTTTCCTTACTCCGAATAAAAGCCGCCACTACTGACTAGGTTATGGCCAGCTTATATCCTACGTTAACCCCTTTTTATTTCAATTATCCCGATTACCTCAGTTAAAACCACCCAGTAATAATCCTAACTTTTAATTTAATATTCAGCCAATGTACATCGCAGTATGGCGCATTAATCTACATCCCGTCCGATAACGACTTCCCCATGTGGGCGTGTAGGATGCCTCGCTGATCAGCATAGAATTATGCATTTGCAGTAGGGTAGTGCCATCCGCAGCGACATGTTCGAAGACCTACTGAACTACTTAAAAGTATTATTGGTAGCCTCAGTGGCCCTCTTTTGCGCCGGCGTCGCCTTCTATTTCTCAGTTTACATGGCGAAAATAATCCGCCATGTTATGGACAATTAAGGTATTTATAGAAATTTTAATTACAAATTTAATTTTAGTACTTTGAATCAATAACAACAATTACTGATGAGTCCGTATGTTAGTTTGCCAACACTGCTTCACTCACGGTTTAATTAAAAACTTAATTGATTACGATTTCTTTTATTTTTGTAAACTCCATTTATTAAATTTAAAATAAATCACTAATGCTAACTTCAAGGCTCTTAGCCCGTTGTCGCATCTAATTAAAAGCGTTTGGCCTTATCCCTTCCCACCAATCTTGAGATTTATAAACTTTCATTAGAAACTTTAGAAAGCCAATAAATTTTTACGATAATTTTAAAACGTTTTTCCTCAGTTCTCAAAATCAATTTAAAATTACCTACATCCAAAATCAATTTGAAAGTTTCCTTGGCAGTTCGAATAATTTAGTTTATTTTACTGAGTTTTTCCCACAAAGCATTAATTTTACTTCCTCATTCTTCTTTACTTACAATTCCATATTTTATCACCCATTAAACTTACACTCAGACACTCTACACTATCATTCCACACTCATACTTTAAGCCTAATACACCTGCGACCTAACAAGCCTCAATTTATTTTTTTTTTTTATTTTGTTCTTAATTATTTTTTTTGTATTTATTTATTCCCGTATATACAACAAAATTGTTTCAACTTTTTTTGGCTTTAATTGTTTATGATTAAGTTATTGCAATTTCTACTAAGCTCCTAGTCTACTAAATACCAGTCACTCTCTCTTTATCCATTATTAGCTCTGTCAAATAATTACACCTACCCTCCGAAACAAAATTCCTATAATTTTGGTGAATTATAATAATTACCGATTTAGATAACGCAATTAATTTTCTTATTTTTATTCCGGATTTTAATGTCTGATATCCTACTTTATGATGCTGTAATTTTCTTAACTTCCTAAACTGTCTTTACTATTAAAACTTGTAATACTAATTAATTAAATCGTCACGGTGTGGATTTATTTATTCCTTTCTCCGTAACTTATTTTCCTGGTTCTATTTACGAATATCCGAATTTCTTCAGCACTATCGGTTGGTTTATCGCACTACCGGCTTCCCGTCCCTAATTGGCGGTCTGTCCCTCGCCCGGTCCTCGGCCACGGCGCTCGTCGTTAAGCCGCTCCGTCGGTGAGTTTAAGTGGTTCGACTCTTAGTCCATTAGCCGACCATAAATCAACGCTTCATCACTGATTGAGCGACTCCTTTGCACATCTTAGGAGATCGAGTGCCCAGTGTCAGGATCCGGCTCCTGGCGACATTTAATGTCAGGCACCGGGTGGTTGACACTGAACACTCTACTCCCCTTGCTTCATGGACACGTCTTCAACCCAATAGTCAGCGTACTGCGCTACGATATGTTCTTCGAGTTACGAACAATATTGTTTTGTTACTCAGTATTTCAGTGTATTTAATAACATAATTATTTACTTCGTATTATATTACAGAATTTCACTTTATTGTTTTTACTTTGATACCATTTTCCTATTGTCATTATATAACTCGTTAGATAACTTGTCAGATTACTGTAATAGAAATTAGGTGAATAATTTTACGTTGGTACTACTTACATTAATTCCTGTAATCTTCCTGCTATTGACAATGCTACCACTATACCTCCGAGTGCTTATGTCTCATTTATTTATATTCTGTTGCGTATTATGCCTTAAATTGTTTGTATGACTCATGTTGATATAGTTACTTTACGTTACTGTTTTTATTGTATTTATTGTTATCACAATTATTTATTTATTTATATTTTATTATTAGATCAACTATTATTACAATTTTAGTTCTTATTTTTGTGGACATCTCCAATAGGCCATTACATAATATGATACTATAATGCATTCTCCGTGTCGA
Organism: Flexamia atlantica; assembly: GCA_035578135.1. Classification (NCBI taxonomy): domain Eukaryota; kingdom Metazoa; phylum Arthropoda; class Insecta; order Hemiptera; family Cicadellidae; genus Flexamia; species Flexamia atlantica. The sequence continues at coordinate 61,688,199 of JAQJVK010000006.1, forward strand.
GCACGCCTACACAGTCGACTCTCTCCATGATTGGCTAATCTCACCTCCCTTATGTTTGATTAATAATAACAGGAGGGAGGCGAAGGTTACCCAACCTCTGGATCACAGCTACCCTTACGTCATCGCCACCTACTGCGCTGGATTTCAGTGTTCATCCTCCACACGCCTTCCGTGATCTGCATCATGCTATTACAATGATGAGATCATTGAAAGCAGTCAGAACGAACTTCAACTTCTCCAGATGCCAACAACGACTCACGTCACTCGCCTCGACCTATATGATCCCGGTTGTGTTTTCCGGTCCATTTATTTTACTACTCTCTCCGTTTGTTACGACAGCATTTATTTCTCAAATCGTCTCAATCGGAAATCTAATCTTGTCACATACGATAGAGTAACCGGGTATTCCATCATGATGCTCAATTTTTACTTTTAAATTCTCCTATCACCTGTGAGTGTGTTTAATTAATTCTTATCTGGCATCGGTCGATATAGCCAAAACTCTACCGCGCCAGGCGGCCCTTCTACTTCCGCGCCAATTATCCTTCGGATCTCTGCGCCCCCCACTACTAAAGGCCCAGCCTTCCGAATCACGCTACTTAATAGAGCGGTTCTCCGGGGCCGCTTCAAAGGTTGGGCCCATAAATTTTACTTGACTGCCCAACTTTATTACTCGCAACTCGCCACTGCTGCTACGGCATTTCCCTTCTCTCTGCACTTGCCAGACGCTTTCCGATAATCAACTTAATTTGCTATACCTCCTTATCTTGCTTCTTAATTCTTGTTTCACTACTATATTTAACCAATTCTCGTATAATTTCCTTACTATCTTGTCGAATGCTGATTTAATTAATCTCTCTTCCTACCCAAGACACTTTACACTTGACAATTATAAAATTTACTACTACTATTTACAAAAGTTATTATTTACACCTATCTTTTAAACATTGTTTACTCTCCGTCTGTACCCCGCCGCTTACTTCGCAAATTGTACGGGGGTTCGGGTTGTTCTGGGCTACCCACTACTTCCGGCGGTGACCAGTCTTGGTCATTCGGGTCATCAATGTATGTTAAATTACCTCTTCTCCTTCAAATATCGATACATCACTCTCACGTAATTCGCGTTGTGTTTTATTTAATTCCTCGTTTGGCCTATACCACGACTCTTCATCATCACTAATAGAGTCACCATCGCTTGCGTCACTAGCCTCCTTACTACTAGGTGACGTATAATGCCGCGAATGCCCTGCCACGCCCTGCGCGGATTCAGGCTCCCTAACATCGTCGTCCTTCGGAACTTCCGGCACAAGCCGCGGCTGAAACTCCGCCATTATTTCCGGCGTATTTTCGGCCTCTCGCCTATCAACTACGGTTTCCGGTTCTGGGTGTGGCTCTACTTTACCGAGTTGTGATTTTATTAAATCCACAACTTTGTCATATTCCAATATTATGTCGTCTCTTAAGTTTCCCCGCGATGCCTTGAGACGATTGACATTGAGGTTAACGCTTTTCCCATTCAAGTCTACTGTATATACCAAATCAGACAACTTGGCCACAACTCGGTGTGGCCCCGACCATGCCCTAGCAAATTTGCTACCCGGTAATTTCTTTATTTCCGGATGCAACACGTAGACTAGACTACCTACTTCGAATTCTACCAATTTCTTTCCCTCGTCATAATACGTCTTACTTTTGGCCCTGGCCTCGTCGGAATATCGCCTTGCCAGCGCGTAAGCCTCCTCCATGCGTTTTACTAATTTATCCCCTGTTGGTCCTAAATCTTGTAGACACTGGAAATGATCTTCTGTCGGCAGATTCATTTCCCTACCGTGAAACAGAAAATAAGGTGTTGCGTTTATAGCAGCACACTTACTATTCCTCATAGCTATAAGGCAAAACGGCAAGTATTTATGCCAGTCACTTGAATGCTCTTCCACAAAATGGGATAGCATATTAGCAAGCGTGGCATGCTGTCTCTCAAGTAATCCATTACACTTCGGGTTATACCCGGTCGTTTGGATTTTCTTAACCCCCAAAACACGACAAACCTCTTGGAAAAGTTTACTCATGAAATTAGTTCCACGGTCTAATAGTAACTTTAAAGGTATGCCATACCTAGCTACAAAACTTGTTACGAACGCATATGCTACTGTCTCTGCCCGTTGGTTTTCTATTGGAACCGCATCGACATACCTTGAATGGAAATCGATAAAAGTTAAGATATAACAGTAGTGTCCCGCCTTGGGCAACGGACCTACTATGTCCAAACTACAAACTTCCATTGGTCGTGTTACTGACTCAAAAACTCCTAACGGCGCTATTGCTCGGTTTGAGTTCTTCCTAAGATTACACGACCAACAAGACTTGACATAATTAGCCGTATCCGTATTTAATGACGGCCAAAAGTATCGTTTCTTTAACACGTCCTGTGTTTTATTTATCCCTAGATGCCCTGAAAACACTGTATCATGGTGGTTCTCTAAGACGTAATAAACCATCCCTTTCGGTATTACTAGTTTATTACAGTCATCTTCCCGTTTGTACAGCAACCCGTCTTTGTCTAAGAAGAAAACAGAGGTTTTATTTTGTTCAACTTCCTGTATTTTACTTCTACAAAAATCGTCCAACTGCTGCGTCTGTCTTACAAGGTCCCGTGACCAAATAGGTCCCGTTATCGCGTTTATCCGCGAGAGTGCGTCGGCTTGCAAATTCTTTATTCCAGCTCGATGCTTAACTTCAAACTCGAATTCCGAGAGTAACAATCCCCATCGGATTAGTCGTGAGGAAGGGTCTCGCATCGAAAAGAGCCACTTCAAAGCTATGCAATCGGTTATCAGCGTAAACCGACGCCCATACAAATACGGTCGCCACGCCTTCACGAGGGTAACAAGCGCTAGCAGCTCGCGCTCGGTCGCTGAATAGTTAGTCTGCGCTTTATTTAGCGTTTTGGAATAATACGCAATAGGGTGTTCCTCTCCGTCCAACACCTGTGACAGGACTCCTTCTACACTGACCTTGGACGCATCCGAAGTCACTATGAACGGTTCTTCCCAACATGGATATTTCAAAACCGGTTCTTGAATTAACGCTTCTCGCAGCTTATCGAACGCCGTTTGCTGACGTTCTCCCCATTGAAGTTCACTGTCATTCCGAGTTAACTCTGTTAGAGGTTTACAAATACCACTGAAGTCCGGAATAAATCGCCTATAGAAATTTACTAAGCCTATAAACGATCTGACCTCCTTCACATTAGTGGGTATTGGATAGTTCTTTACAGCCGATATTTTCCGCTCGTCTGGCCGTACCCCTTCACTTGTAATTACATGACCTAGATACTCCACTTCCCCGTGAGCAAACACACATTTTGAGGGCTGCAATTTTAAATTAGCGTCCTCAAACCGTTGTAACACGTGCCCGAGTCGTACCGCGTGTTCCTCGACCGTTCGCGTCGCTACGATTACGTCGTCAAGGTAGACCAAGACTCCGTGACCTATCAAGCCTTTAAGAACTTGATTCATTAATCTCGTAAACGTAGCAGGTGCTCCCGAGAGCCCAAAAGGCATGAATTTAAAACAATATATTGCAGAGGGCAACACAAAAGCGGTCTTATGGACGTCCTCAGGTGCTACAGGCACCTGGAAATACCCGGATTGCAGGTCCAGAGTCGTGAAGACACTCCACCCACCGAGTGAGTCCAATGTCGTCTGAATCAGGCTCAGAGGCTGATTACTGGGTACAGTTATCTTATTTAAAGCACGATAATCTACAGCTAACCGATAACTGACCTCCTCCTCACCGGATGGTTTCACTGGGTCTACCGGCCGCTTCTTTTTCACTAGCACAATTGGCGCCGCGAACTCACTATCGCTCGGAATTATTATGCCTTTACGGAGCATATCGTCGATATGTTCCTGTACCGTCTTCATCAAATGATGAGGTATTCGATAAGGCGTTAACCGTGGTGCAACAGCACCTTCGCGGAGCGGTATCCGGTGTACGATTTCGGTCGTACAACCCAATGGTGAAACCCCGTCATACAATACACTCTTATATTTCTCCAACACCGGCCTTATTATATCCCTATCCTCCTGGCTTAAATGCGCTAATTTATTCACTATTAATTTGTCTATATCAATCGTACCACTAGCTGCATACATTCTGTCCCAATCACATTCCTCATCCGTATCCGCACGCAATTTGCCCCACACGGCATCTTCCAAATTCTCACCTTCATCCCCATACGCATATTTCCCGCCAACCATTTCACTGTTCTTTTTCCTCTTCTTCTTGTTTCCTTGTCTTCTTTCACTTCCGCTGTTCTCGTCCATTTCGTCCCTTATAATCTCATTTTCTTCCTGATTCACTACATAAACTTCATAACCAACTGTATCCACATTTTCCAACTCACACATTTTTAACCTCACATCACTGTCCATAACACTACACTTTTTATCATCACTTACCAACCGTCACATAACTACGTCACTATCTTCCTTGTTTACTTCATTACCGCCGCTGATATCCTTTATCTTATCGCTCACGTCACAACAATTCACTGTTCCACTCTCAACACTGTTTACACCGATTAATTCACATGTCTTTACTAAGCCCGTTACTTGCATTACACTATCACCATTACAACCCGTTACTCGATTATTAACACTAGTTGTACCCATTTCCTCCTTATCATTTCTCTTTTCACTTACTTCATCATTTCTCTTTTCACTTACTTCTTCCGTCACTTCCTCTATAATCACACCACTACACGATAATCCACTATTTCCACCATATTTCACTCCATTATATCTTACTAACGCACACACTTTATTTCCACTTACCGTATCTTCTATTACCTCACTTGACACTTTCATCTTATCACTTTCTTTATCCCCAGTACACTCACTAACACTTGAATCTTCATTTCCTGCCTCACTGGCTATACCTACGCGTTTCTTCACTTTCAATACAATCTCATACGGATTCAAATATATACAACTACACTGCACCAACAATTTACCTTCTTCATCACTAATTACTTTACTCACTGTGCTCTTTAACACTATCCAATACTCTCCAAAATCGTCACCCTCTATAAACACTTCCTCCGGTACTTCTATAACCCTTTCCTCTTGACCTCCCGTTTCCACTAGCTTTAGCTTCCCAACAAACTTCAATTCACTATTGGCATCAACAATGACCTCCCTGCGCGGAACGACATACCAGGTCCGAACCTTACACTTGGAATAACATTCCCTACGTACTTCCGAACTACTTGACTCAGGGCTCGGGTTCATGACGCCCGTTCCCGTCGTCTGTCCATTCACTCCACCCGCCTGCAGAACAGGTGGTTTCGAACTCTGAATGGCGCCCACACAGTAACGCCCGTCCGGGTCATTGCTAAAATCAATTATCACTTTTAGCTCCCTCAACGCGTCTGTTCCCAGTATTCCATCAAACATCAAATTATCCATATTATCCACTACATAAAATTCCAACCTCTTTCTTTCCCCATTTATTTCTACTTCCACTTCCGTTTTCCCCAAAATCTTCAATCGCGCTCCCGTAATACCTAGCGCGCGGATATCTGAATGAGTTATATGCTGAGTATTTACACCATAGGCCTCCCGTTTTAACAAAGATATTTTCGATCCAGAATCAATCAAAATTTTCAACTCACGCTCTCCAATCTTACACACAATAGACAAATCATTCCTTCCGTCCACGCATAAACTTTGTACGATAAAATGTCTAACAGCCGGGTGGCCTAATTCTGAGAAACTGTCGGACGACTGGGGTTTAAATTATCGGTCTCTGCTCGATTCTCCGGTCTTACTTGGCATTCGCGTGCGAAATGCCAGCGCCCCACTGAGCCTGCCCACTGAGGTCAGTAACCAATGGATGTTGTCCTAAAGCGTGAAGAAACCTCATCCTCTTCTCCGTCTCCTTGGCAGCACGGACCTGTGCTCGAACTTCTCCCGCCTTACGCTCCACATGGAAGTTACTGAAGAACAGCGTTTCCGGTTTGATCTCCAGGACAAGATACATGTTATCAGGGTTGACCATATCGTTGACCGCTAACTTGACGTCTCCTCTCTCTTCTGCTCCGACATCCTCTTCCACCAGCATCACCTCCCACGCCTTCTTCAACCCAATTTCGCAGAATTCCTTAACGAAGACAGGATCTTCCTTGGTGAACAGCGCTGCGATGGCGAGACATTGGGTCTTATGAAAAGCTCCCCAGATCAGGAATCGATTACTAGTAGTCGCAGCATCTTCCGCAGTCGCATCGAAGTCGGAGTAGCCTTCATCTTCCATCTCCTGAAGCAGGGTCAAGTTGCTCCGCCTTACTCGTACCAGGAACCGCTCCATTCGTTCACGGCCATAACGCCGCTTCAGGTCTCTCCAGCTCAAATCTCCTTCAGCCATCTCTCAACCAGATGAAAACCTTCCTCAAAGAAAATGACTTCTCTTCGCTGTCGGACTGAAATCAAATCACGGGGACTTCAGGATGACGAAGCTACAAAGACATGTGGAATACGGGGACACCCCCTTGCTCACAGGTGAATGCCCCGTATAGGCCAAGGAGCCCAGGGGATTGGAGGGATCCCCTAGCTACTCCAACGACCTTTTACTCTGGGAACGTGGTCCGAGGGTTGATGGAATAATTACACAGTGACATGAGGTTGATAATCGGTTTATTATGACTCAATAATTGACTCAAGTTACAGTGACTTTACAACCAGGTTGGCTCTTGGTACCACAGGTACACCAATGATAAAATTACATGAATCTCGTATTGAAGTACTTAGAGATTACTTTTAAGATACAAGGTGACTGATTGGAACTATTACATTTATAGGGAATGTGGAGACTAACTAGGATAGGAACTGGCGAGACTTACAGAAAGTAGCGGGGCGCATGATGCGTCACGACGACGAACGGGCGTGCGGACTGATGGGTGCGCTGGTCTACAGACAGTGAATACTACGCCCAATTTTCCGGGGTATATATTGCAACCGCCAATATCCTGCCCGGCCCACGGCGACCAATGAGAAAGCCGTATTTTGCACAAGACCAAATATGGACAAATCCGCAAGTTCCCGGTTGCCGCGGTCAGCCCAGCCCGCAGATCCCGTTACACGATTTTAGAAAGCGACTTGCGAATTTTTAAGCAAGCCCAGCCCAAAACTACCGTTTAGGGCCATATACAACAGACAACAACACCACAGTAATGTTTGAAGGGCATCCCGCCAACCATAACCCCAGGCAGGCGGACATCTCGCCTGCCTGAAATCAGTGCTAGGGAGAGCCGGAAGTTGAAGGTGGGAAACCCTAGACTCGGGGCTAATCGTTCCTTCCCTCGAAAGGTTTTAATTGACTTACATGAGCCCGATGAAAAAATGCTCCACACTCAGGGTGGTGGAGCATTTTTACATTTTTTTTACATTTTTTTCTTACTCCGGTTTCCAAACTGCATGAAACCGGAGTAAGAAATCTTTGAATTTGATAAGGCCCTGTCCATCGTTGAGCCAATTTCCCAGAAATCTTATCAACCTTTTTACTAATAGGATGAGCTTTAAACAATACCAGATCACCTACTCTAAACTTATTTTCTATTCTACCCCTGTTATAATATTTAGAACTTCTTCTTTGTGCGAATTGAAGATTCTTGTATGCTTTTGACCAGATTTCTTTAAACTTTGTGGATAGGGACGTTCCGGCAAAAGTTCTCTAATATTCCATTGAGCGCAGAGAGGGTGGTTAGCCTTTCTCCCAAACATCAGCTCATAAGGACAACACTGGTGACCTTCGTGTCTAGCATTGTTGAATGCTTGCTGTAACCAACCAAGTTTTTCATCCCAACATCTATGGTCCTTTGAATGATAAGCAATTAAAGCCGATCTTAAATTCCTTATGTACCTTTCAGCTAAATTCCCTTGAGCATGATACTCAGTAATAGTAATGTGTTGTATGCCTAATTCAAAACACATATCTCTGAAAATTTTCGATTTAAACTGTGGGCCATTGTCGCTTACAATACTTAGAGGTGACCCAAAACTCTGAAAAATGTTGTCTTTTAAAGCTTTAACCGTGGTTATTGCAGTAGCTTTATACATAGGTATTAACCAACCAAACTTGGTGAATGCGTCGACACAAATCAAAATCATGGTTTTGCCGGACTTGCTTCTTGGATAAGGCCCACTAAAATCTAAATAAATTCTCTCTAGAGCTTCTTTTGGCGGTTCTACACCGCTACATAATCCAATCTTGGTATTCCCCGACGGTTTGCTTACTGCACAGACCAAACAATTCTTTACAAATTCATTGACATCTCTGATCATTCCATCCCAATAGAATTCTTGTTTAATTTTATGGAGAGTTTTGAATTTTCCTAAGTGTCCCCCAAAGGGCGAGTCATGATAGTATTTTAGAACCATGTTTCTCAGATTACAGGGTAGTACTATTTTTAAATCTTTCTATCTTCCAACAGTCTTGCATAAAACACCTCTTCGCAATTTATACATCTCGCTGTTATTTCCTTGCTCTAAATCTTGAATAATAGGCCTCAACTTTTCATCAGATATTTGATGCTGCCGAAGATCATCAAAAGCCAACGGAAAACTAGTAATTAATCCCACTTTTGGTTTTCCTGGAACTTCAATTTCCTGATTTGTTTCTGAGTCTTGTATCTCTTCCGGTGTTTCCCTCGACCCTTGTAGTCTCCTCTCCTCTTGGGTAGGCTCGAACATCCTCGAAAGTGCATCAGCGGTAAAATTTTCGGATCCTCGAATAAGTCTGGCTTTAACCTTAAGACTTAAGATGGATACTTAGAATTCAAAGTATCCATCTTCCAATCTTCCCGAGTTGACGAGGATGTGCTAATAACCATGAAAGAGCCTGACAATCGGTCTCAAGTATGAACTCTGTGTGCTCTAAGAAATGCCTAAACTTTTCTATTCCGAAGCAAATGCCTAAACACTCTAATTCGTAGGCCGAATATTTCCTCTCATGTTCAAGGTTCGTGAAGCGTATGCTATCGGATGTCTTGTACCGTCATGCTCCTGTTGAAGAACTGCTCCCCAGGCCGATGAGCTAGCATCAGTTTGAAGTATGAAAGTTTTGGTAAAATCCGCCATTTTCAATACAGGAGGTTGCGACATAATTTCTTTTAATTTTTCAAATGCCTTCTGTTGTTCATCAGTACAAACAAATTTCACTCCCTTTTTACGCAAGGCATTTAATGGGCTGGCAATCTGAGCTAAGTTCGGTATGAACTTGTGGTAGAAATTCACCTTGCCTAAAAATCGAGCTATTTGTTTCGGGTCTTTTGGAGCGGCAAAATTTCGAATCGCAGACGTCCTTTGATCATCAATACGAACTCCATGGCTTCCTACTATGTGCCCAAGAAACTTAATTTCCTTTACAGCAAAATGTACCTTCGCTGGATTGACTGTGAGCTTAGCTTTCCTTAAACGTTCGAAAACCGTCCGCAAATGTACCAAATGCTCAAGGTATGATTCACTAAATACCACTATATCATCTAAATAGTTATACACGAACTTAAATTTCACATCATGAAATATCATATCCATCAATCGAGACAAAACTTGCGCCCCAGTACTAAGTCCAAATGGAATTCTTGTGAATTGGTACAAATTGAAGGGTACTGCAAAGCTGGTGAGATGCCGGCACTCTTTGGTTAACCCTATCTGGTGGTATGCCGAATTGAGGTCAATTACCGTGAAAAATTTGGCTCTTTCGAAATAATGAAATGCTCCATGTATGTCGGGTAGCGGTACCGATTCAATCTGAATACGCTGATTAAGTAATCTGTAATCAATAACTAGTCTAAAATCCTCCTTACTTTCACCCTTCGGTACGAGAAAAGCTGGACTCGAGTAATTAGAATTAGATACTTCTATCACACCCTGGTCTAGGAGTTTAGTTATCTGTTTCCTCATTATTTCCATTTTAGGTGGGGATAGTTTATAAGGGGATAGTTTCACAACAGTAGGATCGATCCAATTTTATATCATACTCAGTAAGATCTGTTAGGCCTAATTTAGTTGTTAGAACGTCATAAAATTGCTCTATTAATTTCTGCATTTCCTCTCGGGACTGCTCATCTAAATGTGATAAATCAACATTATTGTTTTTCTTATCCCCCTCAGATTTCATGTTTGTCACTTGTTTAGCTCCGGAATTACCGTACAAATGGATAACATTTTTAGGCTCAAATTTGAAATAACAAATTCCTTTTTGCAAGTTTAAAATAAGTCCGGTTTTCCTCATAAAATCCGCCCCTAAAATTACTGGGGTAATCAACTCATCGCCTATCATAAACGGGACAACCCAGGAATACCTGTCAATCTTTATTTTGGTCTGTACCATTCGATCTATTCTAACTTCCTCGCCAGTAGTGGTTAAATAAGTATTGCCAGAAGGATTTAGCTCCCTGAAATTCACAAACTGGTTTAACTCTTGAAAGCATTTTCGATCAATAAAACTACTAGCAGCTCCAGAATCGAGTAAACATCTCTTTTCAATGCCACCAAAATCTACATCAATATATGGAAATGACTGGGTTTTGTTATAGGCCCTAATTTTATTACCGGTTTTTTGTTTACCTTTCTTATGAGCCCGACAGTTCTTTTGGGGAACGTAGACCACTACATTCCCCGGCGAGGCACGTTTTTTGAACGCTGATCGTTAGGATTAGACCCACGGCAATCTTTTCTAAAATGACCAGTGCCACCACAACCATAGCACCTAATTTCCCCTCGATTCCGGTTTGGACCAAACTCTCTTGGATTTAAACCTGATCTCTGATTCTGAAAATATCTCGCTCCTCTATTTTCGTGGTATTGTTGATTCCCTTCCAAAGGGGTTTGTATTCTGCTCCCCGGCCCATGAAGAAAAACTCGCTCTCTATCCGCATACTCAACATTCTGCGACTGGACGCACATTAAATCTAGTTCGCTAAAATTTTCCGGTCTCTTCACGAAAATTGAACGAGAATGTTCTGCAGGGTTAAGTCCTAATAGGATTGTATCAACTACCTGACTTTCCGACACAGGTAACCTTAGCAAATAAGCAGACTCTTTGATATCAGTAATGTAGTGTGCCAGGCGCTCATCAATTCTCTGTACTCTGTGAAACCTCTCCTTTTTCAACTGCTCAAAAATACCTACGGGGATGAAATATTTCAGCACAGCTTCATGAAATTGGTCCAAAGTGAAACGATGGTTAATTGCATCCTGTATTTTCTGGTTGAGCGGATCTAGTACATATGGACTCACCAATTCCAGTATTTGTGTGTCACTCAGACTCGGTTGTTTCCGTAACTTTAAAATTACCCGCAGGAAATCCAATAGATGGGGTATGCTTAATCCATCGGTACTGGGGTATGCTTAATCCATCGGTACTGGGGATCTGGCTGAGATATCGTTCGACTGGATGCGTTATCTTGCCAAAAATACTCCTACCCTCACCTGAGTTTCTTAGTGTTGTCGAGAAGTTCTGCGGTGCCGTGGAGTAGGTTGGATTGTACCTTTGGATCTGCTCCATGGGTTGGCTATAATCTAGAATACCTTGGTTTGGATAACTTACTGAGTCCAGAGGCATGAGTCCTCCCAGACCTGGGAACACACCAGGATGACTAATCGCTGGTCGGCAGCTACTGGTTTGGCCGAAGGCACTACTGTAGAGAGCGGAAATTCAGCAGAGCTATACAGCATGTTCGGTCCCATTCAGCTCGACTGATTGCTAGTCCAACTAGGCCTAGTTAATGTGTCCTGATGTTCGGACAACTGCTCCTTCCGGGGAAACTCGTAACTTTGTTGCATGGGCTGTGTTGAAACTGCCCCGGGTGCTCCACCGGCAACTATTCCTAATGTTTGAGAGATCGGTACATTTAAGACATTAAAATCTGAGGAGCTCGTAGTACCTGTAGTTAATACCTGTACGGTACTCACTGTGGGGGAAATTGTCGTGAAAACCTCGTCAAACTCTTTGTTTTCCAGGCTTTCTAGAATCTGTTTATTGACCAACTCACCAAATGAATCGGATTTCCTACGAAATTGCCTCTTAATGTTTGGCAATTCAATCAATGCAGTATCAACCAGACGTTTGGCGTCTTCCGGAAGCTCGGCCAACCCTGGCCATTTAGTAAGGTTATTTATTCTACGAATAAGATGGTCCACCCTAGTAAGATATTTCAGCACACTTGTCGGGTTGTCTTCCTCATCTAGATTCTTTTCAAGAGACATTAATTCGTTAAATTTTGCTGCGCATGTTTGTATTTCTTTGTTTAAATCTAATTGAGATAACCTATTAATATCAACCCCTACATTAGTTTTTTGTGCTTGTCTTAAGGACTTCCTGAGTTCCGATACTTTAACCTCTGTTGGCAAATTGCGCAATAGCGCCTCGTAAGACAACTCATCCCCTACTAAAAATTCCGGTACAAATTTTTCCATTTTACTACTATGATTTCTCTTTATCACAAAACACAACAAACCTCTATGATTCAGTTATTCCAGAGGATTACTGATGTAAATACTTTCTTATTAACCTTAATTAATTACAAACTGACCTCTTTTCAGCTACGGACAAAAATACACTAAACATCTGGCAAAAACAGATTACCTCAAAATGAAAACTTACACCCAACTGTTATCGTTACAAGAATCCAAACAAAAGTTAAAACTTTGTCAAGCTCTAATATACCAGAGGGATCCCCTAATATCCCAACTTCAAATCAAAATTTTGTTAAAAGTTTAACTTTACACTTTCTCCTCCCTTTACACAATTTCTATTTGACTATAATATAACATAAATACCATACTTCCTTAGTTCCGATTTTCATCTACCATAACTAGACCCAGAGCTGTATCTTAACATCTCAAAACAATAAAGATTCTAGTTTTACAATAACTTTATTCAGTCTCACAGCAAGGTGAGGACAAAGCAGCAGAGTGGCGCAGTTTTGCGACAACTCCGGTAGTCAATTTACGTAACGCTTTACAAGCTACCGCGAGTTGCACAATTTTCAGCTCTGGGTACTAAAATAAAACCCAAAGTCCAATATTACAAACTTTCGAATTTATTAAGCTACTAAATCTAACAAATTGGCCTTGAATTATCCTAAGTATTCACTACATCCAGTTGGTGTTCTAGGCCTAGCCTGTGTTACTTGGGGATCCCCTTCTCATTTACAGAAAATCTTAATTTACCTTGAATACACATTACGTTAAACAAATTACTGATTTGTCTCCTACTTATCTTACTACTTAACAAAATTAAAATAAATCTTATCTGGTTAAACAAATTGAAGCCCCATTATTCCCCGATGTTGGCTCAACGGAAGACACGAATAGGCTGCATGGACCCCGTCAGAGAAAACGACCAAAACTCAGGCTGGTTACCCCTCGCACGGAGACAGCTTCAGAGGTGGAAATCCCGGTACCCCGAAACCCTCACAATGAGGGACGAACTTAAATCAACTAAATCTTCTTCGAGGCTTGATCTAAGACTTAATAAACTGTAAGAGCAAAATATCACAGAAGTAACAATCCGAGAGAGATCAGAGCCAAAGTCGGAAAGAAAGAGAAAGTGCTCAGCGAGCTTCACCTTCCTCCTGGCGGAGGGATTTTAAAGAAACATGGTCAATGAAACAAAACTAGACTACATTAGAACTTGACTAGCCTAAAATTCGGTAATAAACTTCACAAATTATTAAACAAATAAACAAAAGTTAGATAAAAACCCCAGAACTCCAAACTAAATTAAAATTCGACAGTAAAAACAAGGACTACTTTTTGAGAAGCCGGAGCTTCCAAGGAACTTACTGGAACATTCTATGAGTTTACAGCATCGTATTAACCAGCCAGTAAAATATTAGCACTATAACAAATGAGCGTGACAAACTGGCACAAGGCGAACGATACCTATCCTACTATATCGGCAGTTCTCCCAATATTATAACGAAAACATATTGCCTAATAACCATAACGTTTGGTTCTAGTCCAGCTTCCCATCCAGAACTACTGAGGTGGATATTGAAATAAACATGTACATGAAAAAGCCCATAATCCAACACAACGCTTGTTCACTTACTTAGTGGAGGAAGAATAAATCTGTATTCCACAAGATAGCTGTAATCGCCCAGAAATAACATCTAGGAATCCCAGGTACATCTGTGCCAAGTGTAAGACTCTTTTCTTCTGCAGAAAATGTCATTCAAGTTAAGGAGAAAGGGACTATTGCCTGAACACGCGAAACAACTAGTTGTTCTCAGTGACAATATTTAGCATGTGATTTTAGTTCCATGCAATGTAGTAATATTTGACAGTTACTTATAAAGAACTACTCCCCATTCAAGATGAGAAAAAAACGAGACCCAACCGACCCGTGCCAAGTGCATCTCAAGTACACGAAAGAAAGTTTCAACGCCGTAAACAGCTGAAAAATGAGTACATCTCGAAGGTAAAGTTAAGCTAGCATGAAAACCATAATCTTGTTTTGGAATTAGATTATAGACAGATAAGATTGTAGAAGAAAAGAAATTTAACAATACACCCTGTATGTGTAAAATGAAGTGCAACGACAAAATTTCAAAGAACAAAGAAAAACTATTTTTGAAAATGTTCATAAGATTGGACAGTTTAACACACAAAACGCATACATTCTTGGTTTGTGTAAGCAAAACACCCAAAAAACACCGAATAAGAACAGGAAGCCTCGGAGACAGTAGCACGAGTATAAAATATTATATTCAGTTGCCAGATAACAGTATTAATGTGTGTAAAACCCATTTCTTAGATACATTTAAGAAATCAGATGGGAGACTCTTTTTCGTGCTCTAAAAAAGTAAGAGACGGTCCCGAACCTGGCAGTGACTTGAGAGGAAACAGACACCAGCAAATAAAATTGATGAGAATCGTGTCAAACGGGTTCGTGCTCATATTGAGTCATTCCCAGCTTATCAATCTCATTACACAAGAATACAAAACCCCAATAAAAAATACTTTCAAGAGAATCTAAATCTAAAAATAATGTACAACTTGTACGTTGATTATTGCACTGATCAAAATGCAGAGCCAGTTTCAGTGTCATTTTATCGCAACGTGTTCAACCATGAATACAATTTAGATTTTCACCACCCTAGTAAAGATACATGTGCAGCATGTGATAAATATAAAATAATGGTAGAAACAGTCACTAATCAGGCAGAAAATATACACTAGAAATTAATCATCAGTTGCACCTTCGCAAAGCAGTGCTTGCTCGTGAGAAATTGAGAGAAGCAACCGAGGAAGCAAAAAGAAATCCAAATTTGTACAGTTTGACCTTTGACTTGCAAAAAGCCTTACCATTTCCGATACTGACTTGTTCCACGGCAGATTACAAAAGAAACTTCTACGTGTACAACCTTGTACACGTAAAATAAATTGTTCAACATAAAACACCTTGTTCAACATAAAATATAAAGATAAAATATATCTGTTATAAATCCTTAGTAGTTAGTTGTGTAAATATAGGCTATAGGTTAAGTTGTCATTGAAATAATGTACTATATTTTGGAATTCGAATCAGAGAACAGTGTAGACATTTTGGATTCGAGTAGTATTATCTGTGACGGTGAGAATTCAGAGGTAGGCGAAAGAGTGTCTGCGATTTACACTGTAAAGAAAAAGACACAACATTACGAAGCCATAGTTGTCAACAGATCTGGTGAATACTGCATTTTGCCCTAGGCTTTATGGCCCTAACAATAATAAATAGAACTCCAAAAACTTTTGTTCACAATTATTTGCAGTATAAAAATCAAATTTTGTATAGGCCTACATAGGCCCAATGAATTAGTGGCGAAATTTCGGTATTTGTCTCCGCCGAAGTATATCGATTTTTAATAGGCCTATCGATGTATCGATAACCGAAACAACCATAACCTAACCTTATCTATTCGATTATTCGATTGATATCGAAATAAACCAATCGATATATTGGATGAATTTTGACAAACGGTCTACGTATTACCGAATGGAAATATGAACTCACAACAACATATCGAAAGTAAATATCGTAATATAAAACAATACTTACCTTCATTGAAATAATCTAGTTAATTCAACATTTATTTCAGTTATTTAGGATCTAGTTTTAGCTGTTTGTTTGGTTAAGTTTTTAATTGTATTTTAAACCTACAGTATTACTAACTTCGAAATAACTTACTAAGTTATGTGTAGATTAAACAAAACTTAACATAACATGATATGACAAATTAAGAAAGCACAAAGTGTTGAGTTTGAAAGTTATTTTTCTTAAATGTAGGCCTAAAGGTCTTTGATTTCACGAGATTTCACCACGTATAGTACAGTTTTAACATGGCTGCTTAACATTAACTGGAACTGAACAAGATTATTACTTCATTCTAAATCGTGTATTGTATGGTTGTGTTTCGATAGTAAGTTACTTCAATGTAAAGTTCATTCGATTGTTATATACGATACGTACAAGTTTGATATTTTCATTCGGTAAAACGAAGATCGTTTATCAAGTGCGGCCGATATATTTCGGTGGAGACGAATTCTGAAATTTCGCCTCAAATTGATGTAATAGGATAATAAAGAATTATTATGTTTGTAATTTAAAATGAGTTAGCTCATTTACCGTTGCTTGCACCATCAGACATCAATTAGTCTATCTTCACAACAAGTACCTGACGAACCAAAGTATGATGTGTGTGAAGGCATAAAGACCCACTTTTTTATGAATTTTTTATTAAACTTTTTTAGGTGTATAAATTTTACAGCCTTAAAAAACTCGTTTCATTGTTGTGCATAGTTAAATAGTTATAACACCTTTATAAAGGTGCTTATTACTTTATTACTGTTACGCTACTTAATTTTGTGATATTCCGCTATTTCAGAAGACTACACGAAACTAAAGGAAGAAATGGAGGAGAGACTGCGGGCGCAAGAAGATTCAGAAGATCTGGGAAGAGGGAGAAGAAGAGAAAGCTAGATGATTCCAGCGATGGCAGCAATAACCCAGCCCAAACGGTGAAAGAAAAGAAAACTGTAACAAAATTGAAATCCAAAGTCCAAATCCAGGTGAACTTACCATACATTGGCATATTACTCATTAAATAGTTCGTGGTTAATCTAGTTTCCCGCATCACAACACATGCCATGACTATCAGTCTAAGCCTACGTTTTATTATCCAACTTTTTAATTGGTAGCCTAGTTAGCCTATATGTAAACCCGAAATTACAGGATTGATTTTTACAAATAGCTTGTGTGGCAAAAAATGGAATTTTTCTAGTTTAAATTTCAGCCACTTAGTACTTGAAACAAAACCTTTTAATTTACCGGAATCAGTACGCCTATAACGTATTGTGGATCATTCTGCCAGCAAAGTGCATGGTTAGAGCTAGAGAGTGGAAACAATCCTATGTTAGGGCAGTGGCGTAACAGAAGGGCTCGCAGGGCCTGCAATGCGGGGGGGGGGGGGGGGGGGGGGGCTCGGGAGCTAGAGGTGCCCGCGAACCCGTGGGCGGGAAACAACGAGCGGGAAGTCCCACGAGACGAGTGGGGGCCGACAAATTGGATGTCATTTATATTGAATTTTATTAATCATTCAGTAATTTTTTAAATAACATCAATAATGTTATTAATAATATGTTGTAATGCTTTCGTTTTTTATTGATAGGCCTATTCAATAATAACTCATTATTAAGGTTAAATTTTCCCATGCGTAATTATACAAAATCTGAATCCTTTTAAAAGCTAGTTGACTCTAAGAATTTATTTTAGTTAAGTTTTTACGTTTTTCTAAAGCAAATAATTATTTTACATTTTGTTTTTACTCTAATATTCATTGCGTCTAGTTAAGTAAAATATTTTGCTACTCAACTCCAACAGACTTTGATTGTTAGAATATATCTTATTCTACCTCACGATTAATATCATTGCCAAAGATATACAGGGTTGGGCAAAAGTCTGGAATATATAGAATAACTTTTATGTTATTTTCAGAAAGTGATGAAACTTTACAGTTGTGTATCTAGTACAAATAGGAATATTTTGGCGTATTTTCTCAGTTTTTCGCACGATGAGGGGACGGTCCACGCTGGAAGTCTTGAAATTCTTAAACGTAAGTATACCTCGAGTTATACCTCATCTTAAAGATCTTAATTAGTAGATCACAACAGCGCAAACCGCGCCTCAAAAGGCTGATCCAATCAGAAGTTACAGCTCCTCAAAGGTTTTAATGTTGGTCATTAAACTTAAGGCTCAAGACAGGGAAAAGAGTCCGATTACTAATAAAGCACTCGGAACGGTTTAGTTTGGCTTTAGGTTAATGTATTTCTCATTGATAAGGATAATTTGACGTATTAAAAAAAATTTACCCAAGACCAAGGGACGACCCGAGATGGAAGTACAAAAATTCTTAAGGGTAAGCATACCTCGAGTTATACCTCATTTTAGAGGCCTTAATTAGTAGATTATAACAGCGCAAACCGCGCCTCAAAAGGTTGATCCAATCAGAAGTTACAGCTCCTCAAAGATTTAAATTTTAGATTTGATTTTAGCCTTGACTTTAATGGCCAACATTAAAATCTTTGAAGAGCTGCAACTTCTGATTGGATCAACCTTCTGAGGTGCGGTTTGCGCTGTTGTGATCTACTAATTAAGAACTTTAAAATGAGGTATAACTCGAGGTATGCTTACATTAAAGAATTTCAAGACTTCCAGTGTGGGCCGTCCCCTCATCGTGCGATAAACTGAGAAAATACGCCAAAATATTCCTATTTGTACTAGATACACAACTGTAAAGTTTCATCACTTTCTTCAAAATAATATTAAAGTTATTTTATATATTCCAGACTTTTGCCCAACCCTGTATATTTGTAATGTTAGTGAAGGCTTAAAATTCATACAAAGATAAAATATGTAAAAAATACATT